>JANBXA010000741.1:24092500-24692500 GCA_030556225.1 Cricetiscus sungorus | reverse complement strand
TATAAAAGATTACTAAGACAACAATGGTTCTAATATATCTGCAAGATAAAGAAGTATTGGACAATAGGACAGTAAGTAACTAAATAAAGTTCACGTGGTCAATAAAATTTAAAAACAATAAGCTACCTCACTACTAGTATTCATGGAAATGCAAATTAAAGTAGTAAAATGTCATCTTCAACCAATAGATGATTCATAAAAGAAAAAGGAGGATTTGTGTTGGAAATGATATAAGAAATACACTGTAGTAGAAACTAATGCCATCTTTGAGAAGGATGTTTTATATTATTCTTTTAGTAAACTCAGTAATTTTTTGGTGTGTGTTTTTTGTTGTTGTTGTTTATTTTCTGTTTTGTGGTTTTTTTGTTTGTTTGATAGTTTGTTTTTAAAGGTTCTCACCATGAAGCCCTAACTGACCTAGAACTCTCTATGTAGACCAGGCTGGCCTCACACTCACGGGGATTCACCTGCCCTTGACTCAAGTGCTGACATTGAAAGCATGCCACTAAACATAGCAGCAACCTGTTTTTAATGATCTTCAGATGTCCTTGCACAACTGTATAAAAATACACTGTATGGACACATAGGTGTACTGACAAGATGGCAGTACTTGGTCTGTATAAGCTACGTTCTGGGAATGGTTCTCAAAGTTTTATAAGCATCAACTCATTTACCCCTCACATCAGTCCTACAGTTTAGGCCTTTTGATTTTCATTCTTACTACCTTGTTGAGGAAATCAAAGCACAAAGAGTTAAGTAATGTGGGTAGGTCACTGTAGTAAATTAAGTAACAGAGCCAATATTAATTGCATTCTAATTTCAGTATTTTGGTTCTTAACACCATTGCCACCACAGAGGGTATGGTATGACCATTCCCAAACAAGGGTTTTTCATTGTCATACTATATATAATATGAAAAATACTGGCAGCGGGCATGGTTAAGAACTGGTAGGGTAAATAATGTGCCACCCAATACTACAAGGTCAACACACACAATTTTATGGACTACTTTTTAAAATCTTAAGATAGGGTCTCAGGCTGCCTCAAACTAATCCTCCTGCCTCAGCCATCTGAGTGGTAGGATTGCAAATATACTCTGCCTCATCTGACACATTTTATGCATTTTTGTATTATGTCATTTTAAACTGTCATTACTTTCATATAAAAATACAAATTAAACTAAGCCAGTTATGTGTCACATTAATCCTAACCTTAAGAACTCAGAAGATGAATGCAGAAAGATCTTAAATCCAAGGCTATATGATAAGATTTTATCTCAGTGAGGCAAGGTGGCACTCCGAAGGCAGAGGCAGGCAGATCTCTGTGAGTTTGAAGCCAGCCTGATGAACAAAGTAAGTTCTAGGACAGCAAGGGCTGTCACACAGAAAAAACCCTGGAGGGAGGGAGGGAGAGAGGGAGGGAGGAAAGGAGGGAGGGGAGGAAAAGGAAGGGGAAGAAGGGAGGAAGGGAGGGAAGGAGGAGAGGGAGAGAGGGAGGGAGGGAAGGAGGAAAGGAGGGAGGGAGGGGAGGGGAGGGAAGGAGAAAAAAAAATCTTATTTCAAAAGCAATGAATAAAAAGGAAAACAAAACCAAACAAGGAGACAGAGCCACAGTTTAAAAAATTGATAATATGAGCAATGAACCCAACCCCAAGTAGAGCAGCCAGGAGTCCACATGATCAAAAGTCAAACTACCTGGGTTCAAGTTGTGGTTCTTCTAATCAATAGCTATAGGGTTTGGAGCAAAGTCCTTAATTACTTTATGTTTCAATTTCCTCATCACAAAGTAATGCTACTGGCATTCATTTCACAGGTTAACACATAAAGTCTTTAAGTAAACAGAGAAAGGGGTGGAAGAAAAGAAATGAGGAAGGGAAGAAAAGGAGAGGGCAAAGAAAAAGACACCAGGTGTGGTGGCTCATGTCTGCAAGCAGCAGGGATTCAGAGCTGTCTTCAGCTATAGGAGACCGGAGACCATTATCTCAAATCCTAGGAAGTGAGCCAGCACTTGGGAGACGTACACAGATCTCTGAACCTGAGTGAGACCTTTTCTCAAAAAATGAAAACTTGCTGGACTCGGTAACACATGCCTTTAACCCCAGCACTAAGGCAGATATCTGTGAATTTGAGGCCAGCCTGGTCTCCATAAGGAGTTTGAGGCCAGCCAGAACTACACAGTGACACCCTGCCCCAGAAAAACAAAACACAAACAAAATAAATAAGTGAACAAAATAATAAGGGGGGTAAAGCCACCAATACTCTTGCCAAAGAAATAAAACAAAACCTAAAATAAATTAAGTACATACAGCATAGTAAGTGTACAAACATTACTGTGCAGTACACCTCTAAGTCTACTTATACACATCAGGGACATGGTGTATAACGTAAAATGGACATCTTGTGGTCAAGGGTGTGAGAGCCACGCACTAGAGCACACCAGTGAGCACCTTAGTGCTCTGTCCTCTGAAGCCACATCCTCTGTGCCACATCAAACCTCACCACAGCAAACCCAGGACCTATCATGGGACCTTTCCTCTATGAAGAAGCCACAGACAGAGCACTATTTTTCAAACGTCAGTTTGTACACAAACATCCTGTCTCAAAACAATTCAAAAACACTTTCTCCTCCAAAAATCTCACTTCTATCGTCTTTAGATTAAATTCCTATCAACATTAATTCCATTTTCGTTGTAGCCTTTTTTCCCCTCAATTGAAACTCATCTTGATTTTAAGGCTACTTAGTCCAAATTCTCACCATTTGTAGGTAAATTTATAAATTTGTATTGTATCACTTCCATACCCAATACAAACAGCTAAGAAACTGCAAAGTCCCACCAAAACTAAGAATCAGTTGTATTGCTTGTAGTAACTATGCTTCTAGAAGAAAAGCAGACCTTAAAATTGGTCTACTTAAAGTTTTGGAACCAGGCTTATTGTAGCCTATAAACAAACTTTATTGAACACACTTTAAACCCACTGCTTCTCAAAAAATTCTAGCAAACTATTCAACACACTAATCCCCACACCATCTCTCACATCCTTGCCTGTTTTAGATTAAGTAAATCATGAAGTGCCATGAAATTCTCTTCTAGCTTCACACTGCAGAAGGGTCAGAAGATCAAAGTTAAGTTTAAAGCTTTCACCTCAGTATCTCTTGAGATCTTAATTCACATAAAGGCAATAAAGGAAGCATCATATATCCCACATATATGTATGTATGTATCCCACACATATATATTCTATGAACGGTGACTTCAAAAGTCTTGGTTCAATTCCCCTATACATGACAAATCCAGGTCTAGAAGAGTTAGGAAAGTGACTTCCTCAGGGCCATATTCTTTGGAGTGAGAAATGGGATTGTGAGATGACCAAATTGTTTAATCTTGAAAAAAATAGCCCATAATTAGAAGATTAATTATAGACATTGGTATGTTCTCTAGAACTTTAAGTAATCCAAAATATTACATGGGTCAATTACTATTTGGTCTCATTTTTTTGAAAAACAAGATGAACCACAAATAGTATTTTCTTGTTACCACATCAAAACTAATGGTAGCATTTACATACAGTGAATTAACTGACACTTAAAATATGAAATTACATTAGTACCAAATACTTCATTTCTAAATTTTTATTTCAGTACATTTTCCTACTATCAAAGTAAATAAGATTCTGATACTAATGAAAAACTCCTAGGAGATACACTAAATCCAATTTTTTTCTGACTCACCTGCTGTTCATCCTCCATGACGTTGCTTGCAAATTCAAACACTAGGTCGTTCTGTCGGACAACTGCAGCCATAGTAAAGCATTCCCTTAGATCCACATGAGAGAGTCCCAGGTCCAAGTCTGGAGCAGTGAGATGCAGATGGTTTGCTAGAGTCCCTCAGGCAAGTCTGTGCAGTTCCTACAGACCGGGCGCTCTTCAGAGAAAGGGGTGCTGCCGATTTTCTTGGTTCCTTGACATTTTAGCAAAGCCGCACTTTTTCTGAAATACTTCTGGTCTTCCTGGCCCTGAAAAACAAAAGCTTACATTAGTGGTGAAAAGCAACCACCTGGCTAAAATGTAACAAGTGACACAGCACAGTGTCTCCAAGTGTCATTGTTGCTCTTAAGTAAAATCAACACGGCTAGTAAACACCGGCTTTGTGTTTAAACACATACTTTCTCTGAAGACTTCTTTCCTGAAATAAAAATCTCACTCCTTACTTTTTCTTTCTTCCCCAAGCTACACTTGAGTTAAATAACTGCGTGTGTGCGCGTGTGTATGTGTGTGTTTGGGGGGGAGTGTCCAGTAATAATTAGGAAATTTTAAGTCCCAGCAGAGGATATATAAACAATGACATTCTTTCCATTAACCCAGCAAATCACCTACATGCACATTAACCACTACTCATAACGTACTCATTCGTCCTTAATAGCAACGGACAAGCACCATCCCCGACCAAATATATTTCTAAATGAAGACAGTTAAAGGTTGTAACTTGTTTTATGAGCTTTTTAAAGGGAGTAGAAATTAAAGGCTACTTTTCTGTTTCTGAAAACCAGCGGTGAGTAAAAACGCTGGGAGTTGCCATACTGACCCTGTCTTCAGGGGCTTCGTTTTGAATGCACTGAAATGAAGCCTTATCTCTAACACAAGCAACAGGAAGGAAACTACTTGGCCACGTCATGGCAAGTTAGAACATGCAAAGGGCTGCACTTTACAATAGCAGAAAAACAGAAATGCAACTTAGGAGCCAAAACAACCTCACAGTGTTCTGAAAATGCCTGCTGGACACATTTGTGTATTAGTGCTTTTAAAAGGTAAAGTTACCACTAACAAAATTAATGTCGGTGTTTATCGCAATTGTACGAAATATTAAATGTTTATGGCCATAAATGTGACATGGAAAGTTGAGGCTTTAAATAGTCATCTTTTTAAAATCGAGTTATTTGAAACATCTTTTATGGTATTAATATCAATATTTCAAAAAGATGAAAACTTGAAGGATGGTGACTAATCAATTTAGTTGTAAAGAAACAAGTTTGGCAATGATGAGACACAGTGAGTCAGTTTCCTGGGAAACTTACATCTAATTACCAGGAGCTAGCCAGGTCAGGTACACTATTTCCTAATTTCAGTCAAGCCAATTCCCTATGTATTCCAGGTTTTAGAGATCAACATAGATGACTGTGATTTCCATAGTTGGAAATCAAAATAAAATAAGGGTTAGGAATTCAAATCAGATTTTACCCACTGAACTCAGTAGTGCCCAATTCTGACCCGCCCCAATCCTTTCAACGGAGATTTAACTATAACATTAAGAAAGTAATTTTTACACTGTCTAGTCATTTTTTGAGCCTAGAGAAGACAAAACTTTTTTCATGTTTAAATTGAGCACAGATGTATCAACATAGATAGACTTGACCTTGCACAAACATTGCTTATTGTTAAATGATTACAGAAGCCAATTCCTCTACAGTAGCTCTGCCTTATATGTTGCCCTGTACAAGATAGCTTTGTTTTTGCCTCCCTTCTTAACTTCCATTATCCCCATTCCTGTAACTCATTATTCCCATTATTCCCATTCCTGGAATGTTCCCTCCCACCTCTGAATCTTATCTTCCCATTCTTCAATGTTTAAATCCCTTTTTTTTTTTTTTTTTTTTTTTTTTTTGAGAGGGGAGGGGGTTGTCATGTAGGCCAGGTGGGCCTCACACTGGCTATGTAGCCAAGGGTGACTTTGAACTCCTGATCATCCAGGCTATATCTCCCAAGTTCCTTCATAAAGTCTCCTAACTTCAAGTCTCAACCCATAAGGATTGTTCCCTTCAAAATCACAGCACTTACTGCCTGTAGTGCCACCTTAATATTAACCACACAATATCTCACATTTTAAAGTGTCGTTCACTTAATTCAACCGAATAAATGTTTCAGTGCTTGTTGCTGACTGAAAACCAGTATGCAGGCATCAAAAAGAAGTAGGGCAAAACCTCTCCAGAGTTTTAAATTTCTTCTGTACCTAGCAAACCTGTGTGCCCATACTAATGATAAGAAGGTTCATGTTAATGATAGATACGTTTAAAATGCCTACTGTTGAATATTCAAGGTATTTCTACATAGATTCTTGATTTAGCAACAAAGTACTTTTGATAAAGAGGAAATTACTATCAACTACAAACCAAAGAGCAAGCAAATACAAACGGAATTGAGGGATGTTTGTGACACAGAAGTTTTTCTGTAAACAGGTTCTAAAACCTGGTTTTCTTATTAAGTACAGTGGACTGATGTGACTAATCTGTATGAAGTTTTAAGGTGAAATTCTTCTCAGCCACATCTCCATAGTGCTGTTGTTTTACTAACTGACCTTTGGAAATTTCAAAAATAAGGACAAGCAATGAAAATAGCCTGACCTCACAACATATGATTGACAACCAGTAAAAATAACCCAAGTGGATAATCACCATCACCCATCCCCAGGGCTGAGAAAGATAACTTAGCTCCCCCAGTCTCTGTTCCCATGGATAGGGAAGTTCGTTAGCTCAAATCAGAGGGAAAGCATTTTCTTTAGTCTAATTAGGCCTCTGATGTTCTGTGTCTCCCTCCTTCTCTGCCTCCTTCCCGTGTAGGTATCCTAGGGCTTTAAAGTGGTTCTTGAGGAAAACCTTTCTATTCTTACCAGACATACCTTCTGTGTATGTCAAGGATACAGAAATAACATAACTCAGCTGTAGTAATTTTATTTAGTGACAAATCTGATGCCTAAAGGAGAAATCAAGTTTTCATTAAGTAAGGGAGGTGCCCAGATCTAGTGGTCTGTAAGCACAACACTGCTAACACTAGAATCTCATTTCTTACATCAAAACTCACTTACTGTAATTCACAGCCTTGCTACTTAATCCACCCACACCTTTTTGCTATTAGTTTAAAAACACAGACTTAAGTAAATGTGTAACCAAATTTAAGGGGAAACTCCACTTTATAGTTTTCTCCAAATCCAGCCACTAAACTCGTAGCCAGGTCCATCTCAAGAGTCCCTGAGTTATTGTGTAAAATGTCCGAAACAGATACCATGAAGTTATTCAGAAAAAAAAAAAAAAAAAAAAACCCATGGGCATTAAGATTGGAAACAAAGAAGTCCACTCTACCCTAAGACAATTTAAAATCCTCAGTAAACTCTAAATGTGTTTAAAAACTAGGCATGGAGATACAAACCAGTAATTGCAGGAAGGAGTTTGAGGCCAGCTTGGCTACATAACCAGCCCTTATCTAAAACAGTCAAACAATAATACCAAACTTGTTTTAAATTTACACATTAATGAGTCATATATCCAGAACATTGCTGCTATAATAGTTCTCAAACACGTTTTGATGGCCAGGTGGTGGTGGCACACACCTTTCATCCCTGCATTGGGAAGGCAGAGGCTGGCGGATCTCTGTGAGTTTGAGGCCAGCCTGGTCTACAGAGCTCGTTCCAGGACAGGCTCCAAAGCCACAGAGAAACTCTGTCTAGAAAAACAAAACAAATTTTAAAAAGTTTTTACAACATTATAAAGCAACAAGGAAAAAGAAGAACTCTCTTCATTTACCATAGAGTCACATGCTGTTACCTTACTTACACATTTTTGAGAAGTAATCCACACTAGCTCTAATGTCTTTCTCCTTTGAAGAGCTATGCCACAGAAATGCTTAGCATTAAAATTTCTAAGCTTGGGGGCTGGAGAAGGCTCAGTGGTTAAGAACACTAGCTAGTTTTCCAGAGGTCCTGAGTTCAGTTCCCAGCACAGCAATCACATGATGGTTGACAACCATCTGCAATGTGATCTGGTGCCCTCTTCAGGCCTGCAGAGATACATGCAGACAGAACACTATACATAAACACATCTTAAAAAAAAAAAAAAAATCCCTAAGCTCTCATCACCAATCTTCACACTTGAGGGAAAATCATAAAATCATAAAACAAAAAAATTGCATGAATGAACTCTAGCCTCAGACCACTTGGGTTCTGCCTCTGAGGTACAGCCCTGAGCAAAGTTTCCATACCTTCAATGAGTACTCATTCTGTTAAATGAGCATAATAATCGGCAGCAAAACCTAGAGCACTGAAAATTGTTTGTGAAATATTTGGGCAGGAAGCAGACGCATGCCAGTGGCAGAGCACTTATCTAGAAAGACAATGGCTTCAGTCCCTAGTCCCACGTAAAGAAAACACCAAATAACACCAAATACATGTGCAGAATGCCTGGTATATAAGCTGAACTCAATAAACATTAGCTTAATTATAGCTCTGAGAATAGTGTGCAAAATATGCAACAGGTGCACCTCAGATCCCTAATTATTTCTTAAGTCCCATTTCTGTAATCATCAAGAGTCTTCACCACAATTACTGGATCAACTCCAACACCGTAGCCCATTAGCAACAAAATCTAAGCTGACTCCAGTGCCTGGCATTCTGGTATCCTTTTCATAAATCCAGTTGTTTAAAGGTTAGGACTTTAAAACTTCACTTATGGGACTGGAGAAATGGCTCAGCAGGTAAGAGTATTGGCCATTCTTCTAAAGGGCTTAATTCCCAGCACCCACATGGTGACCTTCACCTGTCTGTAACCCCAGTTCCAGCAAATATGACAACCTCACCCACCTGGTGCACAGATATACATGCAGGTAAAACACTCGTGCATAGGAAGTAAGCCAACAAACATTTTTTTAAAAACTTAAGAGTCTAGATAAGACCCTATTCCAAATATGGTGAGTTTATCAGCTTTAAAAACAAAACACTAGTTCACATTAATGGTTACAACTCAATTCAAATTGTTTTTTGCATAATTACTATAAAGTATTGTAAGTATAAGAAAAATATTAATAGAAACCTTTCAAAATCAATCTTTAATTGATTACAAAGCATAAAATATTGATTTTTTTCATTGTTTTTGAGACAGTGTTTCTCTGTGAAACAGTCCTAGCTGTTCTAGAACTTGTTCTAGAACTGGCTTTGAGGCCATTACATCAGACTGGCCTCAAAACTCACAGGTATCCACCTACCTCTGTCTCCTGAGTGCTGGGATTAAAGGCATGAGCCATCACCACCCATTTTAGGATTTCTTGGGAAGCATTTCAGATATTAAAATATGAAAAATCCATTAAGGTTTTTTAACATACTTGATTTATTAAGTTTTTTTGTTTTTTTTTTTTTTTTTAAGCTGGATGGTGGTGGCACATGCCTTTAATCCCAGCACTCAGAAGGCATAGACAGGTATTGTTCTGAGTTCAAGACCAGCCTGGACTACACAATGAGTTCTAAGACAGCCAGAGAAACCCTGTTTTAAAAACCAGAAAACAAAACAAAAGATTCCTTAATCTTTTTTTTTTTTAATTTCTTTAGTACACATTCTGTGGACAATGATAAATAAGGAGACTCAAACAAACAAAAGGTTTTAGACTAGATCATTCTAGCTCAAGAAGGTAAAGGCCATCAGCAAAGAGGAATGGCTAATCAATTATTCAGACGACATTTGTGTTTATGTACACAAGCTAGTGGGGCAGCAGCACCTCAGCAAATGGAATTCTACCTGAACAGGAAGTACTCTACATCAAGCGATAACTACTAAATAGACTCTTGCAAAATCAACCTGAAGTATTCTAAGAAAAGCAAGGGTATTTGGGGAAAAAAAAACTATTAAAAATGCATCAGAAATTAAAGAACACAAGATGAAAAAAGAGAAGCTCCACACCATTAGAAATCAGAAGTAGTAAACCTACAGACTGTAACACTGGAATTTTTGTGTGGTGGACCACAACTGGGCTTTTTTCTGAGCTGGTTTTCAGTACATTAGAACTAGGCAACAAAAGTGAAAATCAAGTCCATGGTTATCAAAGTAAACTGCACAACCTTCCTGGGCTCTGCATACCATCAATCTAAAAATTTTGTAGAATCACATGTTTGAGTGTTGAAAAAACAAAAAACAAAACAAAAACACTATGGGTAACTGAGGACTACACCCTTATGAAAAGAGGTAAGGATCTGGGTCTAAAGCAATCTGACCCGTGTAAGGACACAGGTATTTAGTAGCAAAGAGGAGACAAGGGGCCCAGTCTTCTCCTGCCCCTCTATCTGTACTAACATAACGTCATTAATTTTTTATTAGCAGAGTATTGGGGGCTGGGCATCTGTTGCTAAAGTACTCAACTACACTCCAGCTAGTACAGCTACTAGCTGAAATGTCTTGGTAAAATATTTCATGCATCCTCTTGATACTTGGGATAGATCATTTCTAACCATGTATTTAGTTGGAACAGAAAAAAAAAAAAAAGGTTTGCAGATTTCCCCTTTATTGCCTTAAGCCTTAGTTTTACTCTTACAATTGATACCCACATCTAACATATCATATTCTTACTTTACAGCTTCATTCAGCCTTAAAAGTGAGGAATAAAAAAATAAAAATAAAAGATAAAAACTTGTAAAGCTTTTTATAACACTACCACAACATAATAACTGATTAAAATGTTTTCAGATAATGTTTCCTGATGTTGTTCATAGTTCCTCAAGTGTAGTGCACTGCAATCATTTACATTAACACATGTGACTATGGGGACAAAGATGACTCTGGGATTAAGAATGCTTGCTACTCTTGCACAAGACCTGGGTTTGGCTGCCAGCACTTACTACAGGCAGCTCACAATTGCCTGTAACTGTAGTTCCTAGGAATCCATCGCCCTCTTCTGGCCTCAGTGGGCATGAAAACACACATGTGGTTCATATACATCCAAAAGAATAAACATAAAACATAAAAGAAAAGATACAAGTCTTTTCAAAGTAAATGTGAATCTGAGAGGGGGACGGGGCAATAAACACCATAGTGCAATTACCATTATGTAAATAGAACTGAATTTCTCCAAACAAGAACAGTATTAGTCTTTTAGTTAGAAGGGGTAAAAGGGTAATAATTTTATTTATTCATAATTTTAAGATATTTTTCTACACTTATGAATGTTTTGCATGCATGTATGTATGTATGTATGTATGTGCATGTGCATGCCCAATGCCTGTGGAGGTCAGAAGAGGGCATCAGACCTACTGGAACTTGTTATGGATGGCTATGAGTGTTGGGGCTCAGCAGTCTGTGGACCCCGCCTCTGATGGGCGGGACGCCTATGGCCACGTGATCACTACATCAGGCTTTAGGCGCAGGGGATCCGGTTACGCATGCGCAAGCCCCCCTTTTAAAGCAAGCGCGCCAAGCACACCTCTCTTGCTCTTTCTCTTGCTCTCTTGCTCTATCTCTCTCTGGGGCCCCTTCTGTCTTTCTTTCTCTCTCTCCCCACTTTCAGTTGGTCACCAGCTACCCCCCTCTTTCCTCTCCCCTCTCTCAATAAACTCCGAGTCTCGTGTTTGTGTTTCTTAGGCAATAGCAGCTGCAAAAGAACAACAATGAGCCTCAATGTAGGTGTTGGGAACACTTGGGTCCTCTGCAAGAACAGCAAGTGCCCTTAAGCGCTGAGCCATCTCTCCAGCCCCAGGACAATAATTTTAAAATAAACCTCACTAAAATAAACCTCACTATACAGATCTCTTCTAAGCCATGTATCACATACACAAAATGGAGAAGGGACACAAATAATATCAAAATAAATCATTTCTCATTGCATTCGGGCCTTTTATAATTTAAATAAAAAAAATACATCAGGTCTGGTCAACTTTAACATCAGCACTCAGAAGGCAGAGGCAAGCAGATTTCTAAGGGTTCAAGGCCAGGGGGCTGGAGAGATGGCCCTAGCAGTTAAAAGCATTGACTGTTCTTCCAGATGACCCAGGTTCAATTCCCAGCACCCACCTAGAAGCTCACAACCGTCTGTAACACCAGTTCTAAGGAATTTGACACCCTCACACAGACATACGTGCAGGCAAAATACTATAATAAAAATAAATGAGTTTAAAAACAAAAGTGCAAGGCCTACCAGGAATACATAGCAAGCTCCAGGTCAGCCAAGACTTATTTAAGACACTGTCTCAAAAAAGCAAAATAAATAATAAAAATGCTTTAGAGAGAGATTGGAGAGATGACTCATGAGTTACAAACTGCTATCCTAAGAGGACCAAAATTCATTTCTAAGCACTGTTGTGTGGTATACTCACATGCACACACACAAATAAAAAATAAAAAAGCAAGACATGCTGGTATCTGTCTGTAATCCCAGTATTTGCAAAGTAGAGAGGCAGGAGAATCTGTTCTAGCCTGGTTTAGACCACGTGAGACCCTGTCTCAAAAAACAAAAACCGAACAAACAAAACCTTTGTTATCCATCCTAACCTTTTAAAAATTTAACTTTTTAATTTTTCAAATACTCAATGGAGTACAAAATTGTCTCTGTTAGTGGAGGTGAATCTTAGAAAAACAAAGGAATAAAACCAAGTTTCTGTAATTTGTACCATACCGCATATATGACTACCAGTTTGGTTTTGTTTGTTTCTTGGAGACAATGCCTTCAGGGTCCTTCTTATCCTTTTCCTCTGTCTCTGAAGTGCTGGGACTTCAAGTGTACACAATCACATTGGCCTCCCATGTCTTTTAAGGAGCTAGCTATTCAGTATAGCTACTTAATACTGGGCATTTGATAATTTAAACCAACTGTCTTTACTTTAGTTATTATTTAATTAAGAAAGGAAAACAGGGGAGTGAGGCATCCATGAATTTATCCAAACTGATTTTACTTTCATACAAATATCCAGCGAATGGAGACGTCGCATAAAAAGCTTCAGCCGAGGTTCTGGTGGCCCAGGCAAAGCAGCAGGTCTGTCTTTTCCGAATCAAACTCACCTACACTTTCACTATGTTCATTTTCAAAAGCATCAGCACGCTCAAACCAAAGGGCTGGCTTTCTACACTTTTGCCTTTTTGCTGACGCCAGAGGAGCAGTCCCAGGACTCGGAGGGAGGCTGCAATGACTCCCCACACCTGAAATTCTGGTTCTTTCACATACTTCTCCACTTTCCATTATTGGCCACTCAGCTTCCGACGGGGTGTCGGGTTACATTCGGGCAGCATTTATAGTACCTGAAAAGCCAACAGATCTCATACCTAGACCTGTTCATACCTGTGGTCTCAGGATTAACTCTTTTTGAACATGTTCTGAAAAACATGAGAATTTAAAACTAAAAGAGAAACAGGGAATGGTAATCACAAATTCAGTCATGAAGAAAATTTCAATTCCTTTCTCAAAAAGGCTAAGAGTTATCACCACCAAAATATTAAATTATGCTTTATTATGCAAATTATCCATCTTCTGTCCAGTACCTGAAACCTGAACTCTGACAAAAAAAAAAAAAAAAAAAAAAAACCATCTACCCAGAGAATGCAAACATGTTAAAACGTCCTTATCAGTAAAACCTGTTCAGGCAACTAAACATTTTTCTCTGCAACAAACAAGAATTAACTTGCAAGAGATGTGTATCCCATTTTTGTGGTTGTCTATTCCTCTGGTTAATATTTTCATCTTAGGAAAAACAGGCTCTAGCGCCATGGTTTTCAACCATCTGAAAGAAAAGCTGATTCCCATCAGACTGAGCCAGGAAAGCCAGAGAATGTGCTTAATCTCCAGAGCCAGGTGTCCTTCCCTCCCCAACAATCCTAGCATTTGCAAGTTAGACACCATCCTTGGATACAAACCGAGATCCTGTCTTTAAATCGAGCAGGGATGGGGGTAGACTCAGTCAGTAAAGCCGGTTCAGTCTCTAGAAGCCACAACACGAATGATGGTGCCTGCTTGCAATCCTGGTCCTGAGGAGGATGATCCTTGGTGCCCACCGGCCAGACAGTCTAACCTAATTGAGCTCCAGGTCAGTGAAGGACTCTGTCTTATGACTGGGAAATCCTTATAATCATCCCCATGACTAACGGGCACCTCTGCTTCTACACTCAGTGAAAATAAAACATCAGCAACACCAAGACCACCAAGACAGAGATGGGAAAGCAGAAGGCATGGGCTTAGTAGTACAGAACACACAATTAAAATACTGACAGTGTTTAAAAAGATGTGCATAAATCCTAGAAACAAACTTCATTGTAATTAATCTGAAGATTTGTGACATATATAAGATAAATTTTTATGGTGTTCATCTTTTAAAATATAAGGACTCTTTTTCTTTTTTTCTTTTTCTTTTTTTTTTTTTTTTCTTTTTTAACCATTTGAATCCATTTCAGGTACTTTAATTACCTAGAGCCCAGTTCCTTAAATCATGGGGGGTCCTATGACAGACTGAGCTGGTCTTGAACTCAAAGGTCCTCCGGCCTCTGACTCAGCCTCTGCCTCCAGAGTGCCTAGATTAAAGGTTTGCACCACCACTATAGGAAATAGAAGGTCCCTGGATATACAGGGGCCAAACCTAAATCACAAGCATCTGTGTGATGAATCTAAGGTGTTTCAGGACGCACACATCCACAATGCATCATAGGACTTCACTGCATCTTTGGTTCAGAACACACAACATGCCTACTATGTGCTGTGCATGTCACACTATGCAATGCTGTGAACCTTAAACCTTAGCTCAGACTCTAGTATGTTATGTACTGCAAAGTTTTTTTTTTTTAATATATGCTTTCTGTTCTTACAGAAACAGTTTTAACTAGGGACTCTTAGTCATAAGTACCAAATTAAGATATATTGGCTTTGGTTATTTTAGAATGTTTGATATTTAAAGTTGCAACATGTGTTGATGAATTGGGTTGCATTAAAAAAAAAAAAAATGTCCAGGGAGGTCAGGGAGATTGCTTTGCTATTGAACTTTGCTATCGATGTTGATGACAACCTTTACTCCCTGAAACCTAAAGGTGGAGAAATTAACTCCTGCAAGTTGCCCTCAGACCTCTACACATAAGCCATCTCACACACACACACACACACACACACCCCAAAACTTTTAAACGTTAAAAAAAAAATGTGTAGTGAATTTTAGCTTGGGATTAAGACAGAATCCCCAACGATTTGGAAATAGCCCTAAACATACTTCTGCCATTTTTGTATCATGTATTTATATGAAACAGCATTCTCTGCTTCATTAATTATAAAGTTAAAATATCAATCAACTCTAAAAAAATGTCAAAGATGTTTTATGTCCCACAGTATCAAATGTTCAGTAAATTTAATTATTTCATGTGAAAATAAACAAATTTACATGCTAATGAGAATTATTGTTTATCTTTAATAAATGGTAAAATCACACATATACAAAATAATTGCTCTGTTTAATTTTTCACATTCATTTAGTGTGCACATGTGTGTGTGGTTGGTGTGTCAGTGAACAGCTTCACAGGAATGGGTCCTCCCCTTCCACCATGTGGGTGCTATGGGTGCACTTCAGCTTCACAGCAAGCACCTATATTCACTGGACCTTACAAGATAATTCTATATGGTTTACTATCAGTAAAGGCTTGCTTTGCACACCTATTTTACATAATAATATAATTGGGGGTCAATGCAGATTTTCTCATGAGAAAAGTAGATCAAATTAGAAAATCTCTAAGAAGCCCTAAAGTGCTTCAGTGACGCTGGCTGACGTTTTCTCCAACAGGAAATGGTTGACTATGCTCCTTTGATGTCTGTCTAGAGCTAATCAAAAGATCTCAAACATCTATGCTCATAGGCACCTCTACTATTGATGGAGTCAGTGGTAAGCAACTCATGAATGTTTACTGAATTTACCTAAGTGCAGCACTGAGAAAAACACAGAACAATGCGCCATCCTTGATCCATGAAGTTTACAGGGTAGCTCAGAAAATAAGATGACTACAGCTAAATCCCAGGAAGCAGCATTTAATTGTTAATAAAGCAGGCCAGTGATGTATCCCTGCAGCCAGTCCAGGGGGGTTTCAAAAAAGATTCTAACAACAGAGTGTGGTCCCTGTGCTTGAAAAGCACTGTTCAAAAATGACAAAACAGCTGTGACCAGCATTGCACAGATGATGGCAAAACTGACAGCTTCCATTTACTGGTGTAAGCTACTCTCCTTTAACCCTTTGATAGTGGTGCAGACACCCTCAACAAAGGTTTTTAAAATGCTCAGGTTATAGAAAAAAAACAAACAAACAAACACTCACTGAACTGATGATCTGTGTTTTGTCTCTCTCTAAGAATTAGAAGGGATGAAGCATCGGAATGGAGTACACACCTGTAATTGTAGCCCCAGGAAGGCAGAGGCATGAGCAGGCAATTAGGAGGCCTACTTGGACCATATAATGAGTTTCTGTCTCAAAAATACATGTACAGTGGTACATGCCTACTATCCCAGCCTAGGCTACACAGGAAGTTAAAGGCCATCCCAAGTTCTATACTTAGACCTTATCTCAAATAACTTAAACAGCATCAAAAAGCTAAGCAGTAGTGCTGGTCTCCCCCCCAGCTACTCAGAGGCCTGGTAAGAAGACCAAAAGCTGAAGCTTGAGCTACAAAGTGAGGTCAAGGCCAGTCTGGCAACTCATTGAGTGAGACCCAGCCACAAAATCAGTAAAACACAAACAAATAGTTAAAAATGCAAACAGTTTAAATGAGTGCTGGGTTCTCTGGCATAGTGATTGCTCAAGATCTATCAATGAGACCAGGTTTAATCCCTAATATCACCAAAAAATTCACAAATTAATTTTTTTTTAAAGAGAAAATGGAAAAAGACTGAGTTCTCTCTCTCTCTCTCTCTCTCTCTCTCTCTCTCTCTCTCTCTCTCTCTCTCTCTCTCTCTCTGAAACATGGTCTCACTGTTTAATCTTGGCTGAATTCACTATGTAGATGAGGCTGGCCTCGAATTCACAGAGAGTCACCTGCCTCTCTCTGCCTCCTGAGTGCTGGAATTAAAAGTGTGTACCCCACCCCCCCTCTCCCCGCCACCAACCAAGACCTTTAAAAACATGACTATTACACTCTTTGTATAGGCTGTTCCACTAAACACCAAAATAACCTTCCTTTGCTTGGATACCAGTAAAAATAAAATATATGGACTAGCTGCATCTATGCAAGACTTTATGCTGTCCAGGTGAGCTAAGTATTTTGAATAGACAGTGAGTTTTTCAATAAAGCAAATGATATTCACGACAACCAATTTTCTTCACTACTTAATACAGCCTACTCACTAGCATCCAGGAAAGCTTTACCTCTAAGGACCCAGCTCAGTGGAGGAGCCTGGCCACTCATCTAGCCTGTACAAAACCCTGGCTTTGATCCCTGGCCCCACAGAAAAAAGGAAGGAAGAGAAGAAAGGAAGAAGTGCTCACTTCAATTACTTTTTGCAAATAAAGCACAAAGCAAGTTGTAGAGAAGACACACTCCAGTTCTCCAATCTTCCTGTACATCTGACTCCAGAGCAGCGCAATCAAGTGTGTACAGCACCTGTGCTTGTACACAGGTAGACCTGAGTACTGAATATTCAAAATAAAGGTAATTAAGGCATGGTCTTTGTCCTTAAGTGGTGTGCTTCCTAAGAAAGCAACACAGGGAACAGACAACTAAATGTAAATAAAGGTATCAACCAAATGATAGGGGGCAGGCTGGGGGGGGGGCAGGTAAACACTTGTGAAATGGGTTATTTCATTAGTGATAACACCCATCTTGTCTTCCCAAGTTCACAGACTGCGAGAGCCAGAAGGAGCAGAGGTGACACAGAGATTTAAATCTAAAATAAAAGGTGGGACAGTCCTAGTAGAAAAAAAAAACAAAAAACAAAAAATCTTCCACAGGGAAATGGAATTGCCCCGCCTCTTCGGTCATCTTCAGCAATTTTTGTGAGTGCAGATGGATTTCCCACATTCAAGACACAATGGAAACCAAGAAAATGTTAGAAGGTATACAAAAGAAAATGCAACCATCTACTCCGATAGAGGAAGGCCACAAAAGTACAGTTTTTTTCTTTAAACATTGTCCTCCATTGCTTGCATTAAATATAGTTGGTAAGGCTGGGCATAGTGGTACCCACCTTTATTTTACAGAGACAGGTGGATCCCTGTGAGTTTGAGGCCAGCCTAGTCTACAAACAGAGTTACAAGACAGCCAGAGATATACAATAGAGAGACCCTGTCTCCAAAGACTAAAATAAAATAAATGCATGTACTCATAAGCCCCAAGTCTTAGTAAGAGGTCTTGCTTCAAAAAATGATGGTTCTGTAGTACAGGAGTTGTAGCTCAGTGGTAATGAGTGTGCTTAGCACATCCAAGCCCTGGGTTTAGTTCCCAGCTCTAAAAGTGAAAAGCGTGGCTTCTAGTAATAACACCAAGGCTGACTTCTGCCCTGAATATATATATCACACGTGTACACACATATGCAAAGTGAACAGTCCCTAAGGAACACCACCTGTGGCTCCTAAGGAACGCCACCCACGGTTGACCCCTGGCCTCCACATGCACATACCCATATACACACAGATGCACATACCCACATACACACACATGCACACATACACTCACGTTAAGATATACTTGAACTTAGGGTGGTGGTACATGCCTATAATCCCAGGACTTAGGACGCTAAGTCAACAGGATCATGAGTTCAATGCCAGCCTGAGTACATTTAGAGATTCTAGGAAAACAAAACGAAGTTGCAAAAGGAAACATCTTTTAAATGCGTAAAACTTGAATTTTCTTATCAAGCCCTGTATCAACAAGTGCAAAAGTTTAATGAAACAAGCTTTATGCTTAACTGGGCTCCCTGGTGGGAAATTAAAGCAGCAACTGTACATCTGTGTCTCTGTTCCTCTCTTCGTGGTTTAACTGACAGGAAGCAGAGAGCAAGATACAGCATACAAACGTCAAGTACTTCCTGCCTTCTCTGCTGCATCTTACTTTATAAATAGTTCAATTGCCCATGTGAAAATATAGTAAAGTATGGTATCAGAAATATAAAAAGAAAAAAGACAATAAAAGTAGGTAGGTGCTGAGATCTAAGACACAATATGCACACAAAAGAACAATGTTCAAATCCTCTGACGTATTCCCAGGAATGAATAGCAACATCATTCTGTGGCCAGCCCTGAAGAAGGACGGCTACGGAGCAAGAGGAAACCAGGCGATTTTGTAAGACCCTGTCTGGAAGAAAAAATATAAAAAGGACAGGAGCTATTGCTAAATGGTAAGGTACTTGTCTATCATGCAAAAGGCCCTGGGCCCAAGGGGTAGAAAAAGAAAATTTTAAGAACCACATGATGAATAAAACAGCAGAATATGCCTTCAAACTATTTTAACTGTTTCAAGAATTTGCCTATTTCAAGAGTAATATTTACTATCCTTCCTAACCCTAGCTTTACATATCAAAACAAACAGGGGAGGCAGAGGAAGCCTGATCTTCATAAAGCATCCTAGGCCAGCCAGGGCTACATAGTGAGCCTCTGTCTTTAGACAAGCAAATAAATAAAGTAGATGAGTCTATAGCTCAGTGGTATATAACATGCCCACCTCCAAAAATGACTCAGGAACACAGGACTGATTAATTTACCACTACATCTCTGGGATTTGGTTATTTTTTTCTATGGTACGTTCTCATACAATCCAGACTGTTCTCCAACTCTCTATGCAACCAAAAGATGACACTGAACTTCAAATCCTCTAGCCTCCACCTCCAGACATGATTCATACTATATAGGCACTCTATCAACTAAGCTAAACCCAGACTGTTGGCTATTTTTATGCATCCTTTTGTATGTCTTGGATTATTATCTGTGCCCCCAAACCACCAACAAACTACCTCTTCTTTCCCAAGGAACAAGTCAAAAACTTGGTTCCTGTAATTTACTTATATATCTACCATCAACTATACAAAAGTCAAGCAAAACTATTCTCAGTAAATAAATTCAGCTACTTCAAGCCATTTTAACCTAACTTCCGATTAACTGAAATGAAAATAGGTGCTCAGTTGTTCATCATGCCTCTCCCAAAGTGATAATCTTAACGAGTGATCACAACTCATCACTCAGGTCTCCTGTTCTAGATCAACATGGGTAGGCAAAATGCAGCTATCTTCCCCACTAATATTGGTCAGTTCTTACCCAGCTATAAATAGAATCTTCCTCAACTATAATTTTATCAGGCTTTAGAAAGTGCTGGGTGGTGATGGCACATGTCTCTAATTCTAGCACTTAGGAGGCAGAGACCAGCCTGGTCTAAAAAGCTGAGTTCCAGGACAGCCTCCAAAGCTACAGAGAAACCCTGTCTCGAAAAACCAGAGAAAGTACTACTTCATTCTAGGTCATTGTCTAAAAATGACATTGTTCATATCACATAAGCCCACTGAGAGCACCCTATGGCTTTTTTTTCCTACTAGAATTTAACATACACTTACTACTTAGGTTGAAGTAAGGCACTATGCTTCTAAAGTACAAAATCTTATAGGCTGGCATAAATATACAGTTTCATTTTTACCTTATATTTTCAAATGAAAGGCTAAAGCCTTAATATTAATTAATTCTAATGAATACCTCCAATTTAAACCTGAATTCTGGGCTGGAGGTCTAACTCAGTAGTGAAGCATTCACTTAGCCTATGTAAGGATGAGAAGTGTGCAAGGGAGACAGGGAGAATGAGAATAGAAAGGCTAAAGATATAGCTCAGTGGTAGAATGACATTGTAGAATGTTCACGGCCCTAGTTTCATTCCCAAGCACTACAAATAAATAATAAAATATGTGTATGCGTTGCACACTCTTGCAACACTTTCTAACAAACCTTTTAAAATCTTGAACACAATGTGTATGGAATCTTTAAGCAGCAAACATTCCCTAGAACTACGTTTAACATATGTTAAACTACACTAAGCCAATTTATAATTATTGAGCTTTCATTTTAACAGGTATTTCAGACATACAAAGTAACCTACCTTCAAAGATGCCTCTCACAAAGTATTCTGATTTTATGTAGAATATAGATACAGTACATTTCCTACTGAAGCTTTAACAGAAAGGCCTTCCTTCTTAAAATACTTCTTTAATTCAAACTGAAACTTCGTTTTTCTTGGGGTGCTAAGGATTGAAACAGGCCACCTGCATGCTAGGCAAGCAGTCTACCATAGAGTTGTACCACTGCCTCTTTCGTCTGAAACTCTATACAGCAACTCAAAGTTCTTCCAGTCAATAACACAATAACAAACTGTAAACTAGGTGTGGTGATGCTTGCCTGTAATCCCAAGACTGGGAAGCTGAGGTGAACAATTCAAGGCCAGCCTGGGCTAAATAGGGAGACCCAGCCGAAAGAAAGAAAGGGAGAAAGAGAGAGAGAGAGAGAGAGAGAGAGAGAGAGAGAGAGAGAGAGAGAGAGAGAGAGAGAGAGAGAGAGAGAGAACAAAACAACAACAAAAGGGTGGTGGTGGAGAGATGACGCACAGGTTGAGAGTACTTGCTGCTCTTCCAGAAAACCTGAGATCAGTTCTCAGCACCCATGTTAGGTTCTTTACAACCACCAGTAACCCCAGAGTATCAGAAACCTCTTGTTTATAAAAAGGAAAAAGAATTTTAAAAGCAAGGAAAACTTAAAATGTACTAACAACTGATCTACTATAAGTTAATTTAAAGGTACATTTCACCTATTGCTATAAAGCACATTAATATGGCTGATACCACTGTTAACGCCTTTTCCATTCAAATTAAAGTCACAAAAGCCCCTTCAACCATCAAAGCAGTAGCAGCTTCCTTGTACCCTCCAGCTTCCCGTTTCTCAAGGCAAAGGCACAGAGGTTCAGACCAAATACTTTCACTTTCTTTGAGACAGTCGATTTCTTCATCAGGTGCCCCAAAACACAAAAATACTTCATTGTAAAGTCATGTTTGACATAAGCTGTTATAAAAATTAAATTTTGTGGATATGCATCGCCTACTTACCCAAGTGCTAACTTTTGAACAAGTGGGTCATTTCCAGTGTTGCACTACTGTAGTGATTCTCAGATCCACACAGGACCTAGAAGCCTCTTTAGCTCATTAGGAAAAAATGGTCCTCGTTAAACAGCTTGGGTGTCAGTTACACCTACTTTCTCACTGACAAGTGCAGTGTTGCTGCAAAAGCAAAAACACCTAGAGCTTGCCAGGCCTCAGTACGAGTCAAGGCTGAGCAGCCAAACCATCCTACTTGCATTTTTACCAACTAGCACTGACAGTTTTTGTAAAAGTTTTATTCTTTTAAGTGTAAGAGCGCTTCACCTGCATATGTATCTGCAAACCATGTTTGCCTTGTGCCAGTGGAATCCAGAAGGAATCAGATCTCTGAGAACTGGAGTTACAGATGGTTGTGAACTGCTGTGTGGGTGCTGGGAATCAAACCCTGGTCCTCTGGAAGAACAGCCAGTGCTTTTTAATGCTGAGCCATCTCTCCAACTCCAGCACGGACTTTTGTTTTCAAAGGCTATTTATTTTCTTAAATTATCTATTCCTTAAGTCTTCACATATCTCAATAAGAAAAGTTAATCCTACAGAACTCTTGAACATATGTTCTTGGAAGTGCATTAAAGAATATTTCCAAACTAGAAGTACTTTAATGTCATCCAACAAGAAGCAAGAAATATGCTGGTATAAAAAGAGACTGCAAAGATAAGCCTTAGAAAAACTAACTTCATTGAGTTGAATGAAATAAGCAAATCACTACAACAGAAAAATATTGTTCTATTTACAACTATTACAAAGTTCAAAGAAGTAAAACTATATTGAAAAAAAAAAAAAGGTTATCATAAAGATCACACCAGGCAGTGGTGACATACACCTTTAATCCCAGTAGTCAGGAGGCACAGCTAGGTGAATCTTAGAATTAGAAGCCAGCCTGGTCTACAAAGTGAGTTCCAGGACAGCCAGAGTTACACAGAGAAACCCTGTCTCAAAAACCAAACAAACAAACAAAATAAAATAAAATAAAATAAAAAGCCTCCCTTTATAGTGTCACCATACAGTGTTACACTTTGACTATACTGGACCATGTAGTTTCTCAGCCCAGAAAATAATTACCTTTAGTTACATTTAGATTCTTTAAACTATACCATCCAACTTTGCACAAATACAATCATTAGTTTATAACTAAGCATCTAGTATATAGATGACACATCATATAAAGCTAACTTGCTATCTTGAAAGTTTCTAGCTTACAGAAGATAGAATGATATATCCTAAGAAACAACAAAGCAAAAACTTTTTTTTTAAAGACAGTATATGCAGTAGTCCTGACTGAAAATCAACCTACATCACCACACCTGGGAAAAACAAAACAAACAAACAAACAAACAAACAAACAAAACCCGACACTGTGGCCCATGTCAGTAATTTCAGCAGGAAGGTCAGAGTTCAAGTTTATTCCCTTCTTTACTACACAGTGAGTTCAAAGCTCAGAACCAATGTCAGCACCTATGTAAACCATTGAATTATCTCCCGTCAACAGTTCTAATTCTCTATGATTCAATTTAAAGTTCCCTTCAATCTTACAAAGAGAGCAGCAGGATAGCTAAGTCAGTCTTTCTGTGTCCCCACCCCAAACCTCCCTTTCTGCCATTCTTCCTAAACCCTACCTTTTAATCAAAGTAAGAAAGTGACAGCCGAGCATGGTAGCACATGCCTGTAATCCCAGCACACGAAAGCCGAGGCCAAATAGAGTTCAAGACCCTCAAAACACACATGAAAAGAAACTGATATACATGGCCAATGTCTACTATTTTAAATGCAGCACCACCTCAATTTTAAGAAATTAAATTCTTCTATTCAGTAACTATGTTCTTAGTTTGCTTATTTGCCCCTTGATTGTTCTCTTATGGATCATTAGCCTTTAAAAAAAAAAAGGTAAGAAAGTGTCATTAGGGTTTTTTTTTGTTGTTGTTGTTTCTTTTCTTTTCTTTTTTTTTTTTTTCAGTCCAGACTTGAAGCAAATAAAGCCTTTGCTTAGTCAAAGGCCAACCAAACCTGCAATATGCAAACAAAGGTGATGGGGAAGGGCTCTCGGCTGCACTGTCTAAACGTCTGGGCTTTCTTATAAGACCATAATACTGAGATCTGCTAACACCAAGACCCTTCCAAGAAAGAAGTAACACTCTTCTTGCCTCCCTTTCAAATCCACTTGGATTTCAAGCACTCAGAAAGCCAGAGCCAACTAGTTAGAAACTATTTAGGTCAATAAAAAAATGACAGCGAATTTGATTTCCAAAAATTCTTCCTAATCATTACATACACAAATTTTACTTTTACACAAAATGTTAGTTTCATGAATGTTTCAAAAGTAAAATATTGCTGCACAGTGAAAGTATATTTGCCAGCCAAATGTAATAGTTTTAATAATAACACAAAATTCAGGAAAAGACTAAGCCACCTCCTGTTAACAAAAGGTTTATATTTATTTTTTTTTTTTTAGTTAAAAAATAAAACATTAAAGCTAGTAGTAAGAGGAAGACCAACACTCTCCTATTCTCTACACAAAACTGAAATAGTACACAATTTCTTTAGAAGCGGCTTCACTCCTAAAGTTGCTATCCAGAGCAAGTTCATGTGAGCACGAGGGCTCCATTTCTCGCCAACACTAAATGAATCAGTCCCGACTGTCTTCCTCTCCACTGAAAACACACTCTAACCCCGAAATGTTGCTTCACTGTGGAGCGCTCTATGTAACTTTTACACCTCTCTCTGCTTTTCAAGATGAAATATTTAGTGTAATTCATTAACTTAAAAAAAAGAAGGCAAAGCATAGAATTCTGTGAGCAACACTTATGACTAGATTGACCCAAGATCTCATACTTAATTAAAAATCGTAATAAAGCCACTGTTCCTGGATTGTTTTTTCAAAGTCTGAAGCTCCTAAGCTATACAGTTTACTGGAGTCACTTCTCAGCTAGCCCCACAAAGACAATTGAATTTATTTTGATTAAAACTTGATCTGGTTTGCTTTGGGGGGGGTCTCCTTTATTCTAAAGTTAGAGGAGGGAAATGCCAAGCACATTAATATATGGAAGGCTGTGGGGAAGAGCTAGGGCTCTGAATGCTTTGTTGCCTCTAGTTGAAGTGCGAGCAGGCATGTGACTCACTGAACACATTTATTTATCAGGGTTAAAAAATACGTTTGGCCATGTCCTACCACAGGTAAGAACCCCCTCCAAACCTGTATGAGCTCAAAAGTAGCCAGAAGCAAACAACAAAATCACAAAGTTACCTTTAAACTTGGTCTTCGGGTTTCGTCTTCTGGGCTTGAGACTGAAAAGCAATCCGTCAGGTTTTGTGCTGTTAAAATGGCTCCTGTAGATTGGGGAAGTGGTGTCTGCTTCGCTTATGACTCACACATGAAACTAAGTGTTTCTAAGGGAGGCACGCCCATGTGGCTGTGGACCCAATTATTCTGCTAGGTCAAACATGCAAATGCACAGGTTAAAAAAGGGGGGGGGGGGCAGAGGCATACGACAGGAGTCAGACAAGAGCCAAGGAGCAAAATCTACCTAGTTTAAACTGCCACATGGTAATTGCTGTATTTTAAAATTAATAGTATAAAATAGAATGGCAAGCTACAAGAAAGATAAATTAACACATCAAATAAATACAACTACTATAAGTAAAGGAAAAAGGCGAGAGAGGATGAAGAGGGAACGAACTGTGTCTCTTACCACAGCAATTGAAAAGGTGCGTCTAACCTAGCTACTCATTAACTCCCATATGAAGGGATATATGGCTATGTAATCTAGAAAAGCTAGCAAACTGTAATACCAGATGCAGACTTATAGGTTCTCTACACAGATAAAAATTCACTAAGAAAATCCAAAGTTCAGTGGGAAAATGAGTGCCAATTAATGTGACTAAAATAACTTTTAAAAATTCATGTTACAAAGTCCAACATAGCACAACAATTTTAAGTAGAACTGAAAGGTTGATAAAATACATCTTAAAAGGTCACAACTCTGTCATTTCCAAGACAGAGCCACAGCTGTGCCTGCCCTCTAAGTACCGGGCAGGTACCCTTCTCCAGCCCTGCACTATGCCCCAGCTAATCCAACAGGGCAAACAGCTAAAGCAACCTCCTCAGGGTCACCAGGTCACCGGCTGACGAGGGGCTCAAGCCACCAAAACATCACCACAACTGCTTGCCCTGGCCCCTCGGAGAGCACATCTTAATGTATTGGAAGAAATTAGTTAATTAACATGGCCTATTTATTTCACTGAAGAGTTTTTTTTTTTCCCTAAAATAATCTCTAGGGCTTAATAAATTAATTTTTAATTATGAAAAAGAAGAGACAGTTTTGACTGCCAAATGTCCTATTTAGCTCACTTAATTTACAATGAATTTTCAGAACCCATTCACCAAGGAACGCGGTTCTCTGACAGTCAAGGGAAGTTCACTCCACAAGGAAGCCCCCAACTCATTTCCACAGCTGAAATACTTTGGGTAATTAATATCCATATAAACCTATTCTGATTTTTAAAAGGTAATTAGAAATAAAAATTATAAAAAGTAAAAATAAAAGGATGATATAAAAATAAACAAATGGCAACACTGATTTTTTTTTAACTGACAAAAAAAATATATGAAAATAAAATACCCATCTTGGAACAGAGGGCTGGGGAGATGGCTCAGGCAGTAAGTGCTTGCCTTCTGAGCCTGAGAACTTGAGTTTGATGCCCACTTCCCAGGTGAAGACCTGGTCCTTGGGTTGGGATGTAGTTCTGTAGTCAAGTGCTTGCCTAGCATGAAAAATGCTGTGGAGTTCAATGCCTAGCAAAAGAGGGGAGACAGGAGGACCTCTGGAGCTCACTGGCCAGCCAGTCCAGCCTAATCTACACTGTCTCAAAATCAAGATGGGGCTCCTGAGGAATAACATCCTGATCTTAGCTCTACCCATGCAGGTAAGCACACACAGGAGCATAGAAAGGCCTGGGAACAGAGGTCAGTGGCACACACCTGTAATTCCAGTTACTTAGGCTGAGGCAGGGCAATGCAAGGCCCAATCAAGCCTAGGCTACATACATAGCAAGTTCCAGATCAGCCTTAGTTACATAGCAAAACCCTTTCTTTAAAAACAACAACAACAAAAGCAGGACTGAGAGTATGGCCCAGCAGTAGAATACTGGCCCAGTGGTAGAATACCTGCCAATTATGTGCAATGCCCAATCCACAACACTGAAATAAAAAAAATCCCTAGGGCTAAGGGTACACCTCTAGTATAGCAAATCACATACCAAGCATGTGTGAAACACAATACACACACACTCAGGTTTGACGCCATAGCCATCCTGGGAGGTCAATAAATTGTGCATACATATCCCATAGGAACATTGTAATATACTGTTCTGAGGTTAGGATTGGTATGTTTTCAAAATAGTAAAAATCAGGCACAGTAATGTGTACCCATAATCCCCGACTCAGCTAGTTAGCATGTTTAAGACCAGCATAAGCTATATTAGATCCTGGCAATAAAACTCAGGACTTCATGTTTGCACAACAAGCATTTTACTACTAACTAAGCTGCACATTTCCCAAATGTGCAACTACTGCTTTTATACATGTTTGCTTAGGTAGGGAAAATGATATAGCTACTTCAGAAGACACTGGCAGTTTCATAATAAGTTAAACATATATGTATCATGTGATCCAGTAATTAACCCCTACAGTCAGAGCTTTTCAGTTTTTGAGTCAGAATTACACTCTAGGCCAGCAGACTTAAAACTCACTATAGAATCACTATGTATGTAGTTCAGGCTAATCTCAAACCCCTGGCATTCCTCCTGCCTCAAATATTTTTTAAAAGATTTATATTATTTTATTCATATAAGCAGTGTGCCTGCATGTATGTCTACATACCATGTGTGTGCCTGAAGCCCAAGATGGTCAGAAGGATGGTCAGACATTGGACCCTCTGGATTTGTGGTTATAGATGGTTGTTAGCTACCATGTGGGTGCTGGGAATCAAACCTGGGTCCTCTGCAATAGCAAGGAATGTTCTTAACCACTAAGCCTACTACTCCCTAGCCCCTCAGTTCTTTTTGAGACAAGAACTCACCATGTCTGCAAACTCATTATGTAGAACATGAGGTCTTCCTGCCTGCTTCTGAGCACTGACATCATTTTTATCTAACAGTGAGATCTATCTCAAATAATAATTTCATTTAAAAGGATTATGGATATAGATCAATAGTAGATTGCTTTCCTGGCATGCCTCAGTGAAGTTCTGGTTCAGTTCCTAGCACCATGGTAAAAAATATATGTACACCCACACCCTACCTGTCCTTTCTCTACTACCAACTACAGTGTTGCTGGAAAACAACTCTACCCATGACAATGACCTTGGTTCATAAAGGGGAAAGAGAGGAACAACTATGAATGCAATGAGCAAAACAAAAGGCCTGGCTACCCAGTGCTCAGCTGTCACCCTAATCCTGGAGGCTGAGGCAGGAGAATTTTAAGTTATAGATAGCTAACAGGAAGCTTTAGGTAATGCGAATGTTGACTGTCAACTTGATTGGCATGCAATACCTCAGAGGCTAGTGAAATACAATGGTTTTCCAGAAACAGATCCAAGGATTATGGTATAATCAACGGAGCTCTCTCTTTGTGTATTCACAATACAGCGGCATTAGTAAAAGGTGGAAAAAGGTAAGAGGGGGTGGAGCCTAGCTGGAGGAAGTAGGTCACTATCTGTGCTGTCCTTAAGGTCATATTTCAGCTGCCTTCTTCCTGTGTTCCCCCCTTTCTGTGCTTCCTGTTTGCCAAGAAGCCAAGAATAGCCTCCACCCAACACTCCTGCTGTCATGTTTGCCCAGGCACATGGAACCGAGCAAACATGAAGTGAATCTTCTGAAATCATGGGCCAAAATAAACCTTTCCTTCCTTCAATTGTTTATGGCAAGTATTTAGATACGACCCAATTACCCCATCCATTAAAAAAAAAAAAAAAAAAAAAAGCCACAGTATTTATCATGGTATTAAGTTTTTGACATGTACATTCAGTTTTTCTTTTTTTCAGCCCCACTTTCTCACGCCACCTCTGTTTACATATTTCCTTCTCTCTCCCCCATACATACATACCAATCAAGCATATAAGCATACAAGTTCATATGCACACATACACAGTCCAGACTTACTCCAACCTCCTGGGATTTGGAGAATTGTTCATCCCTACCCCAATTTGTTCACCCTCCTTTCCATTGCTTCCTGGGATTGGCCTCCTCAAACCTACCACCCAGTCTGTCTCCTAAACATCCACTCGGCTCTCATTTCAAGCATCTCCTCTGTATTAAGAATCTTCTCAACAGACCTACTTACTGCCATAACCCTGAACATCTTGGGGACCCTCTGCCCAGTCCAGTGGCTTTTCAATTGTTTACCACAAGAGCCTTAAGGAGAATATAGTTAAGGCTGCTGTTTAAATACGACTTCAAACACTGACCCATTTTAAAAATAAAAATTGGGGCTGGACTTTGGTGGCACACAACTTTAATCTCAGCTCAGGAGGCAGAGACAGGCAGATCTCTCTGAGGCCAGCCTGGTCTACAGAGAAGTTCCAGGACGGCCTAGGGCTATTACACTGAGAAAACCTGCCTTCGATAAAAAGAAAGGGGGGGAGAATGGCGGAGGAAGGAAAAGGAAAAGAAAAGGAAGGAACGAAGGAAAGAAAAGGATGCCAGACATGGTGGTGGATATCTGTAATCCTGACACAAAAGAAGACAGAGGTAAGAGCCAAATTCAAGGCCAACCAAGAACACAGTGAGTTCCAGGCCAGCAAGAGGTCAGAGACTCTTGTCTCAATTTGAAAGAGGATCTCCACATAGAAATTGCTTTCTTTAGGGTCTGCCTGAAAAGGATCTTGAGAAATAATAATCATTATTGTAAACTTAATCAAGTGGTGATTCCAACTGAGCTGCCATCCAGGTGTAGTTTCACTGCTTGAGCAAATTAATATATCTGGCACCTGAATAGGAGCTACTAATTTGGCAAACACCTTATTCTCCATGCCTATCCATAAAATGAACTGGAAAGTTGACTTTAGCTAGCAAAGCCAGCAGTACACATTCACTATCTTATTTGAGATACATCAACCTTCCAGTCACATGTCACAACAAGCTGGGGTATTTGTTGAAGAACAACCAAACACAGAGCAAGCAGCAGAGGGTACTTATTAATGCCAGCTAATAGACTAGGACATGACCAGTTACAGAAACTCCCTATTCTGTTAAAAATTTGTTTGTACAATATAAATATACACAAACATACACAAAGCAAATATCTCTCCTCTTAGTTCTTCATCAGGTAAGATGTACAGACTTTATGTGAGTATTGCTAATTCTCTATTATAATTTAAGTTATAGACTATCAGAAAAGCAAAGACAAAAAGTAATACATTTTGAGGACCATTAGCAAATATTACAGGAACACATTCATGACATAAAGTGGTAGAGAATATAATGCTACTCTTGGGACACCCCATCATTTAGAGGTGGGGAAAATATAAAGAGCTTACAAAGGAGGCTGAGAACGAATAGAGAAATAGGAGAGGAAAATAAAGCCTATGCTACCAGCATGGAGTCCAGTAAAAGCGTTCCAAGAAAGCCAAGTGAGCACCAAATACTGGTAACAGACCAAGGAAGATGAGGGCTGAAGAAAAATGAAAGCTGGTCTTAGCAACACGGTCATCACTATTAATTTTGAAAACATTGAAGGGGGTGGAGTGATTAAGATTAAACACTTGGCCGGACATTGGTGGTGCACACCTTTAATCCCAGCACTCAGTAGGCAGAGGCAGGTGGATCTCTGTGAGTTCGAGGCCAGCCTGGTCTACAGAGAGAGTTCCAGAACAGGCTCCAAAGTAATGCAAAGAAACCCTGTCTCAAAAAACAAAACAAACTAACAAACTAACAAGAAAAGATTAAGCACTCGGTAATTAAGAGTATTTACTACTCTTAAGAGAATCTAGGTTTATTTCCCAGCACTGACAAGGCAGCTCATAACCATCTGTAACACCACTTCCAGGAGATGCATGTAAATGGAATATGTACATACCTACAGGCAAAAAAAAAAAAAATCTCATACACGTAAAATAATTTTATTTTTTGAAAAAGGTTGTATGTATGATAATCTATTTCACTGGTGTTTTTCTCCTGATTGAAGTATTCCCTCCTTGAGATAGAAGGGAGCTCATAAAACTCCTAAGAAGCTTGCAAAGCACAAGAAGATTGTAAAAATTAGAAGCCCCCACTACCTGAAGTCAGGGCGTAAAAGCTGCTGAGGAGGGGGAGACCCTTCCACGGTGTGGCTGCCTAGGGGTCCTGGCTCATACTTACAGGGCGGTGCTTTCTCAGTGATTCAGCTGCTGGAGGCTCGCCCATTATCCTGTAACCCCAATAAACTTACTGGTTCAGCTAGCCAAACTTGGGTGACACTGTGTCTTTGTTCTATCTTTGTCCTCTCTAGCCAGGATAAGTAGAAACATAGTACCAGGAAAAGTCACACAACAAAGTTCTAAAATGAAACAGCCTAATTAGAGAAATTTTAGGAGAAAGAGAGGGGATATTAAAGATACTTTTGGGGGTTGGAAAGATGGCTCAGCAGGTCAGAACATTTAAGGCTCTTGCAGAGGATGGAGATTTGATTCCCTGTACCCACGTGGTGGCTCACAACTCTCCAAACTCTAGCTCCAGGGGATTTTCTGACCTCTGTAGGCACCAGGGATACCCAGCACACTTACACATGCACAAGCAAAACATTTGTACACAAAATAAATAAAATTAATAACTTTTTTAAAAGCTGGTTATTTTGTTATGATTACAATCATGGGAAGATTTTTCTACTTAAAAGTTGGGAAGGAGGGAGTCAGAGGGCCTACTGTTTAACAAAACCATTTTTCTACTGCCAAAAACACTCCACTGTGCTTGCAGTAATTTTATACAGGCTTCTGCTTTATAAATAGTAATCTATCTGAAGACAGGTATTTTATTATGTGTCTTACAAATTATATATATATATATTTATAGACAATTTATTTCATACTACTATAGGATTGGAAGAGTTACTATTTATTTTTAAGGCAGCCTCACAAGTGCTATCAACCTTTCTTTTCATATGTATTCATTTGAGTGTGGATATTTAGGTCCCACCAATACACATGTGGAGGTCAGTGGGCAACTTACAGAGATCAGTTCTCGTCTTCCAGTGTGTGTGGGGTTCAAACTGAAGTCCTTGGGCTCGAAGGCATGAGCCTTTACCTGCTGACTCGTCTCTCTGGGCCCTCTACCTTTATTTTTTGAGATAGTCTTCCACTAAACCTGAAGATAAAATTAATCCAGCTAGGCCTGTTAGCCAATGAGCTTCAAAGATCTGTCTCCTTCCCCCCAACTTTCTTTAAAGACTGGAATTACAAACACATGCCACCATGCCCAGCTCATTATGTGGGTTCTGGGGATCCAAACACAAGTCCTTAGGCTTTATCAAGTGAGCCTTTTCCCCAGGCCCTTGTTTTCTTTTTGATTATTTGCAAAACTAGGAATTAAACCCAGGGTCTTGGGCATGCTAAGCAAGCACTCTACCAGTGAGTTAAATCCCAGGCCCATTTTCTGTTTTTGTTAAACACTGGAATAGCATGGAGATCTGGCTTATTTTGAGATTCATTTCAGCTCTGACATTTGATTCTATGCCCTTTCTAAATTCTCAGAGTGGTGTTTACAGAATGAGAACAAAAATCATATGAAGGACATGTGTAAGAATGTCTCAGGGCAAGATGGCTCAGCAGGTCAAGGCTCCTACCAAGTCTGATGACCTGGGTTCAATCCCTGGGTCCCATAAAGTATAAGGAAGAAACAACTGCTCGAATTGCCGATAGCCACACAAATCCAGTTGACATGCTTGTGAGTGGCATGGACATGCATCTATACACTCTTCTTTTTAAATTTTTTTAAATAATTATCGTGTGTGTGTGTGTGTGTGTGTGTGTGTGTGTGTGTGTGTGTGTGTGTGTGTGTGCAGGAGACTTGAGCTCAGTTCCTCATGATTTCACAGCAAGTGCTTTTAACTACTGAGCCATTTCCCTAGCCCTTTCTTCACCAAGTTTTGATAACTGGCAGGACGATATTACTGGTCAGTAATGTGAATTTTATAAAATCTTCAAAACTCAATTATGCCAACTATACTTTCTCTACAAATAAATATTTAGATTTGAATTACTCTTATGTGTAAGAGTGTTTTCTCTGCACATGTGTATCTAGCACCTACAGAGGTCAGAAGAGTTACAGTCAGTTGTGAGCTGTCTTGCCAGTGCCTTTTTTATTTAGGCCTCAATCCCAGAAGCCTTGGGTTCTTAAGACCAAAACCCAGCAACATAAAAAACAAGTGCCTTCAATTGATATCTTTGTTACTTGATAAAAAGAAAAACAGGGGAATCTTAGGCTCCTTCCTTCCTTCCTTCCTCTTCCTTCCTTCCTTCCTTTCTTTCTTTCATTCTTTCATTCTCTCTTTCAAGAAAGAACACAGGCTTATTTAGAACATTACAAAGACTGCCAGTGTAAGGAAGATCTCTCCTTAGGCTATCTTAAGAGAAGATGGCTTGGTAGGTAAGTACTTACCAAGCAAGCCTGAGAACTTAGTTCAGATCCTTAGCACAAACATAAAAGAAACTGGGCCTCACACCTATGGCCCCAGCCCAGCAAGGAAGAGATAGCAGAACCCCTAGGGCTTACTGACCAGCCAGTCTAGCCTAAAACACATGAGAGACCTTGCCTCAGGGGAATAAGGAGGAAGAAAAGGGACAGAGTACATTTGACTTCTCTGGCCTCCACACCCGAGGGCATATGCTCACACACAGAGAAAATTAACTTTTCTTATTACACAACACAAAGAAATTAAGAAACAACTGTGCCCAGTATCAACTTCAGAGCGGAAGACCACAGTGTGAGTCCCCAGCTCTACTATTAACTAGTTGTTCAATTTAGGCCTACTTAAACTCTAAACCTCTGTTTTAACTTCTCTAAAGAGGGCAGAGACCATCCCTATTTCACAAAATAATTCACTTAGATTCCTTATGATGGAGCCAAGGACACATGTTCTCAAATACTTAACAAAAAAAAAAAAAAAGAAGAAAAGAAAAAGAAAGACAAAACAATTATATAATCCAACCTCAGCAACAAAAAGGAATTATCATTAAACACAACTTAGATGACACTTAAAAGCATTATACAGAAAGAATACAGTATTAAAAGGCTATATATAGTATGATTCCATTTACATAACATTTTTTGAAGAGAAATTACATCAATAAAAAAGAAAAAAAGAACAGACCAGTCATTGTTATGGCCTGAGTAGTGTAACCACACAGCACACAGACCATCGTGCAGTCATATGATGGCTTAACCCACGCTGATCAGACAGTATCTGGAAGGGGTAAAGAAGACGCTACAAGAATTTATATGTGTTAACCCTAGCTCATTTCTAACATATATGCCCACAAGTTTCAAAATTCTATCAATATCTGATTTCTCAATTCAAGAAGAATGTACATTTAAGAAATTTCTCATAAATTCTATAATCTATTAAATTGATCCCTACTAAATACAGAAGTGCCAGGTGTGGTGATGTACACTTTAATCCCAGAATGGGTGACATATCTTTGTGAATCCCAGGTCAACCTGGTGTACACAGTGAGTTCTAGACCTACACAGTGACAAGTAGGTCTAAATGCAGATATCTCAAAAACAAACAAACCAAATTAAGAAAAGGAAAAAGAAACACCCTTAATAGGGCTCCAGACACAATGTAGTGATAGAACCTTATCCAGAATGTGAGGTCTTGATTTTGTTCTTCAAATTCAAAACCAACTAACAAAATAACAACAAAAAACATTTGTTAGGGATGGAAAGGTGGCTCAGTGGTTAAGAGCACTGGCTGCTCTTCTAGAGGACCCAGGTTCAAATCCCAGCACCCACATGGCAGCTCACGACTGTCTCTTATCTCCAGTTCCAGAGAATCCAGACACACACACACACACACACACACACACACACACACACACACACACTCACTCACACACACACACACTCATACACATACTCATACACATAAAACAATAAAATAAAAATAATGCTTAAGAAAACCACTTGTCTACCTCCTGAAGAAATTCCAATACACACTTAGCCATCTTGACTTCGGTCTCCCTTATTACAACCTCATTCATCCTTGGTCACCAGCTAAGAACATGTCAGGCTTGTCACCCTCCTTTCTTTAACCATTGTCACTCAATAAAGCTCATGTGAGATTTTTCTCTCCTCGCAGTGTCACTAAAATGTCACTGCTTCCCTCCTGGTGATCCCACTGTAGCCTGCAGAGGACCTAACAGATGCCTGGATCATCATTCATGCATTCACATTCGTTCATACACGGACACACTGCAACACTACAAAGCCCTTGGGGACTGTCTGTGTGGTGTTCTTTTCAAATAAGGTCCCATTGTTGCCCAGGCTAGTCTCCAGCTCACTGGCTAGTAAAGTTAATGAACAATTCTGTCTCCTGGCCCCTCCTCTCAAGTGCTACAATTAGATCACAAATGAAGTACTTTTCCTCCAGAGCTCTTGCTGAAACACCTGAAAAACACTGTATTTTACATTGTGTTCATGCCTTGCTGGTTATTTCTTTTAGTCCAATGGTATTTCTCCATCAGAATGGTTACTTAATAAATATTTGCTAAATGATTCAGAAGTTGAACTAAATATTGGCTCAACAGCAAACTTTGTTTTTCTTCCTACCTAATACAAACTAGTCTCAGGTAATTTCTACTTAAGTTGAGATGCATGAAAGCCTCTTTCTCACTTTGCTGACTTAGTCTACACTGAATGCACAGGTTGCTCAGGCTGGGTCTGGTAGCACTATATGAAGAACGTATTCCAAGCCACAAAGTTCTATATTAGTTGGGGTTTTTGTTTGTTTTGTTGTTTTGAAGAAGAGCTTTCTGGATTAGAGTCAGCATTTATATTTTAGTATCCCTCCACATTAATAAACTTCAAATAGCATTATCAAATTTGAGAGAAAAAGAGACAAGAGAAGCAGAGAAAAGAAAAAGAAGAAGAAGAACTCCAGACTAGGACAGAGCACCCAAAAGTGGCCAATCTCTTTATTTTTTTTTTTGGTTGTGAGCCTAGCCTTTAACAGCTGAACCATCTCTCCTGCCCCAGACTCTTTATTTTTTGTTCTCATGGCCTTTTCAAGCCTATACTGACACAGCCCTAAAAAATACATGTTCCTAATAAGAAGTAGGCTGGTAAAAGTTTTGAGCAAAGAATAGTTGGTCTGAGATGGTTCAGTGAGCAAAATGCCTACGGCACAAGGGACTCAGTTCAAAATGCCAGCACCAACAGAAAAAGCCAGGCATACAGTGCACATCTGTGACTCTAGCCTTGGGATGTGGGAGACAGAGACAGGGCTCCCGAGGCTCACTGGCCACTGTTAGAGTTGTGGTGACCATATCTCACTGCCTACAATCTCCATGGATGGAAGCCTCTGGGGTGTCTCTAAGAGAGTTCCTTGTGTCCAATAATTGAGGTGAGGAAGCAGGACTGAGGGTAGCAGGCTTCCCTAGGCAGGGATTTTAAACAGGACAGGAGTGGAAACAGCAAGCTCATTGGTAGCACCATGCATGATTTTACTGTTCTCTGCCCGTAAGTGTGGATGTAGCATGATGAGCTGCTTCAAGTCCCTGCTGCCTCTTCATAGATATGAAGACCTATGCTGTTGGCCTGTTTGTAGTGTGTTTGGGGAGGTTTAGGCCTTGTTGAGAGAGAGTATGTCACTGGAGGTGGGCTTTGAGAGTTAAAGACTCAGGCCATTTCTAGTTTGTGTTCTCTGCCTCATGCATACAGTAAAGGATGCAAGCTTTCTGCTCCAACCATCATGTCTGGGCTAGCTGCCATGTTCTGTTCTGCTATCATGGACTCACCCTCTGGAACTATAAGCCAAAATAAACTTTCTTCCTTAAATTGCCTTGGTCATGGTGTTTCATCACAACAATAGAAAAGTACCTAATACAAACTGGAACCTGAGATTGTGAACCAAATAAATCTTTTTAAGTAAGGTGCATTTGTCAGGTCATTTTATCACAGTAACAGGAAATAAAACTAAGGCAAGAGCCAAAATGGGAAGTTCCAGGATCAATGAGAGACACTCTCAAAAATAAAGGTAGAATTACAACCACCAGCATGGCAGTATAACCCTCAGGGTACAATAGTGTTACACATATCTTAGCAGTAACCAACAACTCTCTAACTGGGCTTTAGGCCTGCTCAAGAAGAAGAAAATCATCCTTGGTGCCAGAAACTTAGCCAGCTACCCAGGGCTAATAAGGTCATGGATCCTGCCTACAGGATCCATTTTACTACAACCACCATTTTACTAAACCAGCATAATTCCTAACTGCATTCTAAATAGTAATCTTTATACCTACAGATACGTGCTATCCTTACCCATCATCAAGGAAACTTCTCTATTCAACAGACAAACACCCTTACAGAAAACCACAACCAATCAAAATGCAGAGAACAATGATCACAGAGTACCCAGGCCCAACTGTCACACCTACAGCACAATTTCCGAATTTAAGTCTTCAAGGAACATGGTGGAAGTGGGGGATTATAAGAGTCAGAAAAACAGCAAGTTTCCTGCAAGGTTGTGTCTCCTAGAAATGTTAAGAAAGCTACACCACGAAGTCTCAACAACACTGTTCACCTAAACAAGACCTGAACGAGAGAGAACACCACCAACAGGCATGCTCTTGTGCAAGGGGAAATTTTCACAAGGCCCCAACCCTCGACAAAGAACTACAGATAGCCAAGGAATACTGAGAACGGATTAACAGCTTTCGAAGGGATCAGCCCCTCCCCCAATTGGTTATCCACTTCCCAGTGGTCAGCCCTGAGATCAGATACATACAAGCAACATTATATGGATTGAGCAGACTGTATTTATATATTAAGGAAAGAGAGAGAGAGTATGTGCAATTAAAGGAAAAAAAAGCCACAAATTTTAGAGAGAGGAAAGTGGTACATGGGAGAGGCTGAGGAGGAAAAGGAAATGGGAATTGATATGATTACTGACCTCTGGCCTCCACATGGACACACATGGGCAGGCACACTCACACACTTGCAAATATGCATATCACACACACACACACACACACACACACACACACACACACACACACACAAACTATAGGAACATTAAAACAAGATATTTAACCAAGTATTTACTTACTGATGTTTTATAACACTTTCTATATGAATAATGAAGCCTTCCTTGAACTTAAATTTTATAAGAAAGGAACATTAGCTGTAGCCAAACTGTACTGCTCTTTTCCATGTTTAAGTCAAATCACTAGCACAAAGAAACTTTAAAACATAAAAGCAATCAGGTGCAAACACCTGTAATCCCAGCACTGGGGAGGTAGAAAGAAAGCAAATTTGAGTCCTGCCTGGGCTACATGGAGATACCCTACCTTAATCAATTTTAAAGGCATTTTAGACATAATTACTTTAGGGAAATAAATCTTGGGAACATGCCAAATCCTCCATTTTCCTTATTTTAATCCTCCACACTACAGTCTATAAATTCACTCTTTTCTCTGAGCCCTTATATATTATTTTCTTTGTAAACTCTACATTCATTATGTGGGACCTAAGCAGGTATCATCCCCCCACCCCCAGCCCCGCCACTTTTGGGGAATAGAGCAAAAACTCTAGAAAGTTATAAAGTTAGAGAACTTGGTAATGACAGAGCAGCAAGAAAACTTTTTTGGAGCCTGTTTTGGAACTCACTTTGTGGACCAGGCTGGACTCAAACTCACAGAGATCCACCTGCCCCTGTGGGTATTAAAGGCCTGAGCCGCCGCCACCTGGTGAAAACTAGTTTCTTATTGTTGCCCGTGAGGGATACAGAGGAATCTGGGAAGCTGACAGCAAATTCAAATACTGTGGTGGTTTGAGTAAGAGCAGCCCCATGGGCTCATGCTTGGTCACCAGGTGTGGCTTTGTTGGAGGAAGTGTGCCGCAGGGAGTGGCCTTTGGGGTTTCAAAAGCTCAAGCCAGGCCCAGTCTCTCTCATCTGCTACCTGTGGATCCAGATGCAAAACTCTCTGCTCCTTCTACTGCCTGTGTGCCACCATGCTCCCCACTGTGATGATAATGAACTAAAACTGTAAGCCAGCCCCTTTAAAGAGTTGCTGAGGTGCTATCTCTTCACAATAGAATACTGTCTAGAGACAAACACCAAGGTGAAGATTTAGTATAAACAGAAGTGATGTCAAGAGCAAAAGAAGGCGGAAGGACAGGTTCAGCATCCTATCTGCAGGAAGCCAGGCTATCCTCCCACACCAAGCAGAACTACATGAAAACTCTATTGTTGAATGAGAGGCTCGTTGGCTTTAGAATGCCTAAGATTGGGCTGTTTCAACAACAATTTTGAATACACCATCAAATTTCTCTTCTCTAGAATGTTCCTAAAAGAATCTGAGTTACTCATAGTTTGGGAGATGATTTGTCATTATCCCTTTGGAATAGCTTGGGATGTCCTTAACTACAGCAGTAACAAGGTGCTCATATTTCCCAGATTGTATCTATCTATCATGTGGTCCAATTACCAATGCCTTCAGCTCTGTGTCCTTAATCTCATCTCAAGAAGATAATGTTTATTAAAAGATAAGTCAGATCATACCCCTGTCAGGGTTCAAAATCTTTCCATAATTCCTCCTGCCACACAAAATTAAAGTACTTTTTAGTTGCTGGCCAAGACTGAAAGATCTTAGCCCAACATGCCTCTGTGATCTGATCTTGGTACTCCCTGCCTGCTTTCTGACCCCTCCTTGCTGTCCCATGAACACACCAGGCATTCTTCTGGCTTGTCTTTGGACAAGCTGTTCTCACTGCCTAGGGAGTTTTGCTGCTAGATTTCATAGTTAAAGTCTCTCGCTTCCCCTTATAAATCAGTGTGGTGGCAGCTTTGTTCATTTTCCTCTGTACACAATGTGACTTTGCCTATCTTCTAATCAAGAAATAGTATGGTAAGCAGGGTATGGTAGCTCAGACCTACAATTCCAACGTTGTGAAGGCTGAGGCATTAACACCGTCTCAAGTTCAAGGTCAACCTGGGTGGCAGTCCAAGCTTCTATCTCCACAGGCCACAGAATCTGAGTTAACAAGGAGAAGCCCTAATCAGGTATGTGTGAGTGCCCCCTGCCTCTCTCTCATCTCTCCCTTCTTTCCTCTTCTCTCCACCTCCTCCTCTTTCCGTTCCCTCCCTACTTGCACTTTTTGAGACAGTGTATCTCTGTAGCCTTGGCTGTCCTGGAACTCTGTATGTAGACCGGGATGGTTTGCTTGCCTCTGTATGTGCCACCACACCCAGCTGACAAGCCTTCTCTTAATGTTGGAAGCATTTTTGTCACAACTGAAATATGAATACCTCATACCTCCTGGAGAGAGGCCTAGCTATGTGTGTAAAGCCACCCTAGAATATGCATCTAGTCCCAGCTGAGTTGGCCCAAATGTGATTACCCGGTCAAGCAACACAAATATGTGATTATTATCTAGTTATGACTTGTCCTATGCTGTGGCATAAACACCCACGAAAACTAAATATATTCTGATTTGTCCATGGTCACATAGTTAGAAAATATTAACCCTGACTTAGGAAGCCCATCATTAATCCAGAATCTCTGACCTTTCTATAACATCTCAAAATTTTATGCCTCAAAAATAGTGTGTGTGTGTTGTTGTGTTGTGTGTATGTTGTGTGTGTGTTGTCGTGTTGTGTGTGTGTGTTGTGTGTGTTGTGTGTGTGCGTGTTGTATGCATGTGTGTGTTGTTTGTGTGTGTTGTGTGTGTGCATTCATGTGTGTGTGTTGTGTGTGTTGTGTGTGTGTTGTTATGTTGTGTGTGTTGTGTGTTGTATGTGTTGTGTGTTGTGTGTGTTGTATGTGTGGTGTGTTGTGTGTGTTGTATGTGTGGTGTGTTGTGTGTGTTGTGTGTGTTGTATGTGTGTTGTATGCATGTGTGTGTGTGTGTGTGTGTGTTGTGTGTGGCATGCTATGGCACACATGCATGTGGGGGACAGAGAGTCTAGAACAACTTTCTGAGTCAGTTCTCTCTTGTGTTGTGGCTTCCGGATGGAACACAGGTTGTCAGGCCTGTACAATTTCCTGGTTAGCTTTTCTCCAACCCACCATTACTTGGTAAGAAAGAACCTCAGTAAAGAAAATGCCTCCACCAGATTGCCCGTGAGCATTTTCTTGATAGATAATTGATGAGGAAGTTCCCAGCCCACTGTGTTCAGAGCTGCCCTGAGCAGGTGAACCTGGGTTGTTTAAGGATGCAAACTGAACAAGCCAGGAGGAACAAGCCAATAAGCAGGGCCCCTCCATGACCTCTGCTTCAGTTCCTTCTAGAGGAACTGTGATACAGAAGTAACACTCAATAAACCCTTTCGTCCCCAGGTTGCTTTTGGTCACGGTGTTTATCACAGCAACAGAAACCCAACTAGGACACACGGGAAGGGTTTCTACCGATAAGCCTTCTCACCAACACCTTCCCACACTCAAGGACAGCTGTTCTCTATTGTGGTACCTTCTAGGTGATCAGCTGTGTCACAATGAAGCTATGTATCTCCTTCCCAGCCACTGGCTGTCAGAAACTCATTGAAGGCAACAACGAACACAAGCTTCATAGCTTCATACTTTCTCTGATAATCATATACGGCCACAGAAGTAGTGATGGTGTTCTGAGTGCAGAGTGGAAGGGCGATGTAGTCGGAACCAATGGTGGGAACAACAAACAGTGTTTTCCCATGAAGCAGGGTGTCTTGACCCATGACAGAGTATGTATGCCTGCTTTTGAGTGAGGGGCACTGTTATACACCAGCAGGTCTCAAACTGTGGGTCATGACCCTTCCAGGGATCTAATGTCATACATCCTGCATATCAGACATTTACATTACAATTCATAACAACAGCAGAAATTAGTTATGAAACAGCAACGACATAATCTTACAGTTGAGGGTCACCACAATATGAGAACTCTATTAAAGAGCCGTAGCACTAGGAAGGTTGAGAACCACTGTTATAGACCAAGGAGAACTCAAGTACAAGTCTGTTTGAGTTTGCATTGTGGATGTCAGTCTGAGTGTTACTGTGGTGGAGAGGGAGAGATATGCTGGGCCCAACAGATACTACTGTGAGGTATTGGTGTGCGCCTTGGCAGTTGGGGCCCAAAAGCTAGAAGAATCCAAAAGTTTTTCAATCTCTCTAAAGATGATGAAGTCTGCCAATATGCTGTCAGAAAGCTCTTAAAGAATGTAAGAAGTCTGGAACCAAAGCACCCAAGATTCAGCCTCTCCTTAGTCACATGTATGGCAGCTTGAATGAAAATGGTCCCATAGGCTCATAGACATCGGCACAATTAGGAGGTGTGGCCTTCTGGAGTTGGGTGTGGCATTGTTGGAGAATGTATTACTAAGGACAGGCTCTGAGGTCTCAGAAGCTCAAGCCAGGCCAAGTGTGTCTCATTCTCTTCCTGCTGCTCTGATCCAGATGCAGAACTCTCAGCTCCTTCTCCAGCACCATGTCTGCCTGTGCACCACTAGAAATAAATACCCTAACTAGGACGTGTCCTACAACACAAACACTGACATATTTGCTCTACAAAAACAACACACTAAGAAAAATGACAAGGCTGCAGAATATGCTAAACTTTTGGCCAAGAACAGATTGTCAAGAGCTGTCAGCTGTCCTTGCTGAGATCTTCTAAGTCTCAGCCCAGTCAACAACCAGTCTTTTAGGAGTAACAAAGAAATGAACAGACATAGGAAGATATGCAAGTACAATCTGTTACAAAGGTTTAGAATTCTGACAGTTAAAGCATAATGAAGTTCCAGAATTCACTACCCTTTCTGCCTTTGCTATTGTGTCTGCACCACCTTTAGTCTTTACCCCTCAAGGGTCTAGAAGCTCAAGTCCATCAGAAGAATGTAGGTGTATAGCAGTCTTTAAAAATAAAGAATGAGCTCCATAGAGCGAGACCCTGTGCCAAAATACAAACTAACAAAAATTTTAAAGATCTGAGCTAGGCTTAGTGGCCCATACTCGGAGCACTCAGAGGCTGAGGCCTAAGGATGGTGAGTTCAAGCACAAGCTGGGCTACATAGCGGTTCCAAGCCAGTCTGAGCTTGGGAGATCTTATCTCGAAAACAGCCACAATAAAAAGATTCAATACTATGTGCAAACTTAAGAGTATAAATAATTACAATGACTTCAGTAAAAAAAATACTTGAATTCTATTGCATGAAAAATATATCAGAAGCAAGGATCTGTCACTAACTTGTATTAGCCAAAAATTTCACATTCATGCTAATCCTTTTAAGATTTCTATATCACAATTAGATCTAAATGCTAAAAACAAAAGTACCAGAAGAAAACACAAATCAACATTTATATAATAACTGGTAAGGCATGTCTTTCTAGATATAATACTGAAAGCAGAAAAAAGGAATGACATTTGACCCTAAAAAATTTATTAACATCTTTTGTTTGCTTGTTTGCTTTGTGAGACAGGGTTTCCTTGTGTAACCCTGGCCATCCTAGAACTTGCTCTGTAGACCAGGCTGGCCTTGAACTCAGAAATCTACCTGTCTCTGCCTCTGGAGTGCTGGGATTAGGTGTGTGCCACCACTACCAGGCTATAATTTTATAAATATCTTAACCTAAGCAAAACCAATGGGAGAAAAAAAAACTTAAAAAAGTCTTAAATACATATTTCAAGTAGCTTATACATGTGAACACAGCTGTCCAAAATCAGCAATGTCTGTAGTTCAAAAAAATAAAAACTAGGTATTAGAGATGTGTCTCATGGTTAAAGCCCACTTACTGTTTTTGCTGAGGACCCAGGTTCAGGGCCCAGTACCCACATAGCCAACTCATAACCAGCTGACCTGAATAATGATGAGCCATTTTGATACAGGGGCTGAGGAGGGAATTAGCAGGGATATAGGTGACAGTAGTCCGAAGGCAATGGGGTCTGAGGAAGTTACTCAGGATGCAGGGAGGTGAGGGAAGTATAAAAGCAACTCAGAGAAGTGCCCAATGGAACACCCACCCTTCCTGATCAGGGAAAAGGGTCAAGCTAGTGTCACCTTTTGGTGTGGAGGGGTGGGGGGAGCATAAGTCAGGGTTTTCTGAATCCCAGGCTAGCCTTGAAGGCTGAGCATGGTAGCACCCAATGCTGCACTTATGGAGTGGAAGTAAAAGGACCTTGAGTTCAAGGTCATCTTCAGCTACACAGAGAGTACAATGTATACCACTTCCTAACAATACAGCTAGACAAAATTCTGAAAGCTTTCTTCCATAACCCTTGACAAACGTCTTGTTTAACCCCCATGGTTGAGCTATTAAAATCATGCAAAGAGGCTGGTGAGATGCCTCAGTGGATAAAAGCACTGGCCGCCAAGTCTGCTGTCCTGAGTCCCATCGCTAGGACCCAGATGGCAGAGGAGGAAACTGACTCCTGCAATCGTCCTCTGACCTCTGTGAATGTGCCGTGGCACCTGCACCCACCCCACACAGAGAAGTAAGAAAACAAATAGAATAAATTACTTTTAAGAAGTAATCCAGATGCCTGCAGAGCAGTCATGGGGCAACAATTCTCCAGTACCAGTCCACACACAAACACTCGTGGGAATCATACTGCAAACACGCCTGAGTCCCACACCTAAAGACTCAAAAGTAGATCTCAGAGCCAAGACTGCCCAGGATGCCCAGAAGGTACTCTAAACAAGCCCTTATACCTCAGCAAGGACTGGTGGTGCCTGATACACACTGTCCTGGAACACCATAATTACACTAAGTCAGTGTGATTATACCACAGTGGGATGTGCTCATCTGTAGTCAGCAGATTCTCAAGGAATCAGCAAGCCATACATTTCTCAAGTATTTCATGGACTCTATAGAGAAGATGTTTTTTTTTAATCCATTTTTCCTTTTTTAAAAAAAAGGTCACCCTGGTGATGGGTACCTTTAACTCGTACTTTCTCATTCCCATCCTTTCTCATTCCCTCTGTTTCAGACCATACTTCTTGGAAGATCTGTCTGTATCTAAGCACACTATTTCCTCTTCCATTTCCCATTCATTCTTCAACTGGACCTATTCCACCGAATCCTGCTCCTATTGGGACACTAAACCTGTTCTAACTAAAAGCATTATAATGTTTTAAAACTTTATATAACAAATTTGTCATCTTAACCATGGTTCTAAGTATATATAGTTCAGTAAACTAAATACATTTACACTGCTATTCCACCTATGAATGCTTCCCATCTTACAAAAATAAAACTCAATGCCCATTAAACAACTCCCCTCACCGACTCCTGAATGAGTGGGAGAACCTGCATAGGACCGAACTGGGCCCTCTGAATGTGGGTGACAGTAACGTGGCTTGGGCAGTCTGTGGGAATTTATTCCTAGTCCTTGAACTCGATTTTTGAAGCCCATTCTCTTTGGAGCCTAGATATTGGGGGGAGGGCCTGGTCCTGCCTCAAAGTGATATGCTAGACTTTGTTGACTCCCTGTAGGAAACCTTACCCTCACTCAAGAGTGGATGGGACAGTGGGGTAGGGGGAAGGGGGGGAGGTAGGGGGAGCAGGAGGGGAGGGATTGGTATGTAAAATTGAGAAAAGATTATCTTAAATAAAATTTTTTAAAAGCCCACTACTCCCTTTCCCTGGCAAATACCAAGTCTACTTTCTCTATAATTTAACTGCTCTAGATACCTAAGAAGTGAAATTATGAATTATGATTTTTTTGTGACTTGCTTGTTTCATTTAGCACAATGCCTTCAAGGTTTATCTATGTTATATCATAGTATATGTCATAATTTCTTTTCAAAGCTAAATAATATCTTATTGTGCAGTTAAACACACTACATTTTACTTTCATTCATTGATTGGCAGACAGGTCATTTACACCAATACTGTCCTAAATATTGGAATATCAATACCTCCATGAGATAATCCACTCTTTGAGGATATCCGTATTCATTCTCAGCAACAAAACAAAAGGCTCGAAATTACTCTCTGCCAATATCTGCTATTTTCTGGTTTGACCCCCATCCCCACCCTCCCCACTCCCTACCCCGCACCCCACCCCAGGGCTTCTCTGTGTAGCTATGGAGGCTGTCCTGGAACTTACTCTGTAGACCAGGCTGGTTTTGAACTCACAGAGTTCAATCCCTGCCTCTGGATTCCTGGGATTAAAGGCATGTGCCACCACCACCTGGCTTATTTCCTGTTTTATAGTACCCATCTCAGAAAGTGTATACTAGTAAATTACCTTTTATAAAAACTTATTGTGTCTTTTAGCTATAACTTTATAGTTAAACACACTCTAAAATCATGCTCGATATCCAGCTGCAGAGAGGGAGAAGTGTTGAGCAAAGGTGTCAAACCGGGCTGAAGAAACCAACAGAAACAGCTGACCTGAACAAGGGGGAGCTCATGGACTCCAGTCCCATAGCTGGGAAACCAGCATAGGACTGATCCAGACCCCCTGAATGTAGGTGTTAGTCTGGAGGACTTGGCAGTCTATGAGGCCTCTGGTAGTGGATCAGTATTGATCCCTAGTATAGGAATGGAGTTTGGGAGCCCATTTCACATAGGTGGATACTCCTTCAGCCTAGACATGGGGGAGGGGCCTGGTCCTGCTCCAAATGATATGGCAAACTTTGAAGACTCCCCAATGAAGGCCTTAACCTCCCTGGGGAGCAGAAAGGCGATGGGATGGGGGTTGGGAGGGGAATAGGGGAGGAGGGGAGGAGGGGAGGGTGAGGGAACTGGGATTGACATGTAAAACAAGCTTGTTGCAAATTTCAATAAAAAAATTATCAAAAAATATGCTTGAAAAACTAAGAACATTTCTAGTAAGTATTGATAATGCAAAGAAGTCCATGAATGAAGAATTTTGAAGGACAATAAAATTATAATTCATGTGAATGGTACAAACTATGGACAGAAAGGAAACTTACATTCTACTTGTCTCTAAAATTCCGACCCCACCAGTATGCCTGGAGTTCTTAAGTAAGCCAATATTTTGCCTCCCATCAGGATACTCTCTCCCAGCACCTGCTAAGGAGCACCTTCCCCATCAACTGCCTAGCCCGTGGTCATGACCTTCCTGCCAGACCCTGTCCACCCACTTCAGCTCTGGTAAGTATACACTGGACACAGCACTGAAGCCGTCTTTCCCACTCAACAGTGAGCTGCGTCCCATGGCACCAAGGAATCACGATGTTGGGAAAGCTGACAATTAAAAACAACATCGTAGCCTTGAAAGGTAAAAAAATGTTTTAGTAAATCTGGAAATAGAATCCAAATAACTTAACGGACAATCAATATATCCCATTATTACAAATGAACACATCCCAACTTTAGAAATGTCCTGGCCTCCAATTCCAAATCCCGAAGAGATTTTTAACCAAAAGATTAAACTATAAATAAAAGTTTGAGACAATTTAAAGACTTTTTAAATGAGAAAGTCACTCAGCTAGGAGCACTTGGAGGAGCTAAGAGTATGAAAACATTTTAAATCAAAAATATTTATTCAGGGTCAGTGAGATGCCAGGGACTTGAGGGGACTTACTCGTCACCAAGCCTAGAGACTCAGGGTTTGCAAGGAGAAAACTGACTCCCAAAAGTTGTCATCTAATCTACACATACCACACACACACACACACACACACACACACACACACACACACACACACCATTCACTCGGGGGACACGCATACTCCCAAAATAAAATAAAAATGTAAAAACAAAAAAGGAATCATAATAAAAGTATTCCCTTAATAGTAGGTAATTTACATTAAAAATGTTAAAGTTGGTACATAAATTTTACTAAATAATTATTGACTCAGAAAATTCTAGCAAATCATCTTTGCTAGAATTACTTTTTGAAGGAAAAAACCTTCAACCATTTGCACTGATGAAAAAGGTAGAAATGAAACGTAAAAGGTATGCTACCGCAGTAAGCGCTGTGTGGCTAAGGACAGATGCAGAGAGAAGCCTAAGCGTGTAGGCTAAACGGTAACTAAACCCTTACATTTTACAAAGCTGTCGTTTACAATTTTTAACAGGACAGTGGTAAAAATCACTAAAGGACAGACATAACCAATGTTATTGATCTTCAGAACTCCCATACAAAGGTAGGTGGGAATCTACTGCATAAAATTGTCCTCTGACTTCCACACGAATCACAGCAGGCATATCTTCCCCCCATCCTTCCAGACAATTAAAAACTAAGGTATGTATGGCAGTACACCTTTAGACCTCTGTGAGCACTTGGTCTTGCCTTGTGGATGGCAGCGAAGGGGCACAAGCCACTTACCTCTCTGTGTCTGCTGCCCACAGCGGTCTCTAGCACAGCTCAGGGTATCAGCCTACCTTCCCAGCTGCATGACTTCACTCATTTAAACCTGCACATTTCAGTCTACTTCACCTGAAATCAAGTTACGTACTGACTGTAAAATATAAGCTATGCATCTAGCAAAAAAAAAAAAAAAAAAAAAATGTGAAACATCACCTACAATCCTACAGTTACTTTGGTACAATTAAATAATTTAGACCTATTACACCATGCCACACTTACTCCAGAAACAAAAGGTAGAGTCCCTGAGGTCAGTCCCAGGTACCTTATGGGACAAGGATCCAGGAAATACTTCAGCTAGCCTCATCAGTACAGATTTCAGAACACTTCACAATCACTGGCCTGGAACATCACTGCAGCCCACTCAAACTGTATTCAAACTTCAGTAGTGACACAATTTCAACACAAGTGCCTACACTATACCCACCCAGACACCTCAGGGAATTCAACTGTGTGAGCCCTTTAGGACAGTGATCGGCTGTAAACAACTCATGTGCTGGGAAAGTTAATTTTGTCCAGTCAGGCCTGGGCCATTTCCTGAGCTGCAGCAGGCAAGCGAGTCTACTGCAATCCCATTTCATTTTGGTTTCTAACTCAGTTTACTATGGTTTAATTTGAAAGCAGATTGTTATTTTTTAATAGATAACATAAAATATTCAAACTTAAGTACCATTAAGGTCATGCAAAGCATGGGAGAATTTTTACCCACACAATAAAAAAATAGATGAAGCCACATTCATTTAGGTTGCACATTCATATAGATTGCAATTCCATGTATACTGTAAAATAGCACTTGAAAAAAAATCAGTGTCTGAACTACATAATGAGACCATCTCAAAACAAGAAAAAAAATCAGTACAAGCTTAAAAATAAAACAAACAAACAAAAAAAAAACCTTACATAGGTCACAACACCACAGTGTTTCATTGTTATTTTTTCCAGACAGGGTTTCTCTGTGTAATAGTTCCAGCTGTCCTGGAACTCACTTTGTAGATCAGGCTGGCCTTGAACTCAGATACCCGCCTGCCTCTGGCTCCTGAGTGCTGAGATTAAAGGCAAGCACCACCACCTCCACAGCTGCCTGGTGCCTCAATGCATTGTTAAAAAAATTAAGTGTGATAAAATGGTAGCTCTCACCTAGTAAGCAGGAAGCTAAGGCACTAGAACTACTTCAAACCCAAGGACAGCCAGGGCTACAAAGTGAGCTCAGGGCTAGCCTAGGCTAGACAGACATCCTGTCTGTCTCAAAATACAAAAACAACATTATACCCAATAAAATAAAGTACAAGCTTAACAAGTTTCTGGTGCAAAGAAATTTACCATCCTAACAGCATGCTTGAATATCTTCACAGGCTTTTTATATGTATTTGTTTGTTTATTTATTTATTGCTATTTTGAGACAGAGTCTCACTATGTAGCCTTGGCTGGCCTATGGCCCTCTATGTAGACCAGACTGGCCTCAACTCACAGAAATCCACCTGCCTCTGCCTTCTGAGTGCTGAGACTAAAGGCGTGTGGCACCGTGCCTGGCTTTCACAGCCTTTTTTAGGCTCTTGTATTTGGATTCCCTTTATTTAGAAGCTTCAGAAGTCAAACTTTTAGACTTTATCTAATAGTATGACCAAGTACACCAAGACAGAAGAACCATAGCCAGTTATACAATAGCTAATTTCAAAGAGTGCAGCTTTCCTTTCATCCCTCAAGAGTTGAGGTCTAAATCAAATGTCCACAGGGTGGCAGTGTCATAGCCTTTACTTGGTTACTGAAGCAAATTTGTAGTGTTCAAAAAGCAACTCACCTCATAAACACACAGAGCTGTGCAGTAACAATGTGATCCACACTGAGCAAAAACTGCTGTTCTATCAAAAAAAACAAAAAAAACAAAAAAAACTCTGCCTTTCATCTCCCCGTTCCTCAGCAGTATCTACCTTCTGACTCTCAAGTACTTCCTGCAGCCGAGCTTATGAACCCCATCTTTCTGTTGTGCTGTCACTACGCTACACAGACCAGAAGCAAGCCGAGAAGCTGGCTTCTCGAGGCACTGCAAGAGAAGCCTGACTGCGGCCCCGGGGACTGAGAGTAGAAAGGGAAAGAGAAGGAAGGTGTGGAGGACGCCACAGACACTGCTCCCCAGCTGACCCTGCACGGCGCTATCAAATTAATTTCATTAGCTCAAATTACCAGAAACTCAATTCCTTTGGCCCCAAATTCCAGAACCTCTCTAAATCTTCTTGTCAAGAATCCAGCATGAACTGTTTCAACAGCCTTTGCAACTTGGCTTTCAGACAGTCGAATGCTTCCTAACACTCGCAGATGCCATGCACTGCTGCAAGTGTGAGATGCAAGGGAGTCCGTCAAATCCCCGCACAGAGTCACTGCTGGCAGTTCAAGAACCGGGCAAGGCCGGCACTCCACAGGTAGGTGGCAAGGTTCCCCCACAAGTGTGGGCCACTAGAGAGACCCTAGAGGCTGAGCAGGGTGGCGAGGAGGCAGCAGAACTCTCTAGAGCTCTGACATCGTTCCCCACTGACCCTAATCTATTTCTGCAGCCTTGTTTCCCACTCCTATCCTGCTTGTACCCACACTTCAGCCAAAATGTGCTAGCAACTGTTAATGTGCTTCTGTGCCTGCTGCTGCCTCCACACGCCCCGTCTCCGCCCCATCTGAATCAGGAAAGCCTAGCTATCCTCAATGCCCTCCCTTCTCAAAGGCTGCTTCCTACAAGCGGGCCTGTGCCATCGCCTCACAGGCACCTGCATCTGAACTTTAAACACTTGGGACGCTAATTTAGTCTGAGCATTCCTCACACACGCACTGTCAGTCACCTGAGGACTTGACGACTCTCATGGGTTACATAGAGCATGTGCTACATTGTTAGAACAATCTAGGGTTCATACTTTCATTTATCAATTATTCCACCATTATTTTAAAATGGGTAATACCCAAATGGCAAGCATATTTAGAGATAAAATATTCTATGAGACTTTTTTTTTTAAACAGTTGTGCCAACATGTAACAACTCAGAGCTGGAGAGATGGCTCAGTGGTTAAGAGCATTGGCTGCTCTTCCAGAAGAGCTGGGTTTGTTTCCCAGCACCCACATGGCAGCTCACAACTGTCTGTAGCTCCAGTTCCAGGGGATCTGACATCTTCACACCAATGCACATAAAGTTAAATAGGGGCTGGAGAGAAGTCTCAGTGGTTAAGAACTAGCTGGTCTTCCAGAGGTCCTGAGTTCAATTCCCATTAAAAAAATTTTAAATTTTTTAAAAAATAAAATAAATTTAAAAAAAGAACAAAGAATACAATCCCATGCTTTTCTGTATATATATATATATATATATATATATATATATATATATAATATATATAAATATATATATATATAAATATATATATACATACAGAGAAAGAGACTTGTGTAACCATCAATAAAATCTAATTTTAGAGTCTTTCAGGTACCTTAAATATAACTGCATTTGCAGCTACCCACCCTCCTTTCTCTCCTCTACTTCAAAGCAAACATTAATCTCTTTATAAAAACTGCCTATAAATAGAATCCAAATCGAAGCAATAGCAAATTGGTGTTGTTTTGAGAAAGGGCCTGGCTGGCCTAGACCTCACAGAGATCTACCTGCCTCTAACTCCCAAGTGCTAGGATTAAAGACATGTGTCACCACATGGGGATGGGGCTGCAAAATGTGGCCTTTAATACCTGGTTTTACAGGGCGCTGGGAGTGGTGACCTTTAGTCCTAGTGCTCAGGAAGCACAGACAGGCAGATCTGTGTGAGTTTGAGGCCAGCCTGCTATACAAAGTGAGTTCCAGGACAGCCAGGGCTATTGCACAGAAATCCTGTCTCAAAAAACAAAACACTAATACCTGGTTTCTTTCACTTAGCATATTTCATATTATGCCTGGAACTGGTTCACAATTGGAATAGATCACCATGCTCTACCTTCTTACTGCCAGCTAGTGTCCATTATACAAATACACATTGACATCTAATGTTCCCTTGGGCCACTTCCAGTTTGTGCTTGTAATGAACTATGCTATAAACATTTACATGCGAGTTGTAACTGAGACATGCATTTCACTTCGGGGGACTCACGTGGCAATTCTGCTTATTATTTTAAGGAACTGCCTAACTTCAAATTGACTGTACCACTGTACATTTACACCAGCAGTGTGTGTGGTTCCAACTCAGTATGTGTGGCATAAACTGATCTCAGTGTGCAGTATGAAACGTACTTATCTTCATGGAACTACCACCTGGATGAAATAAGATAAAATAAACTGGGGGTGGGGGTGGGGGCATGAGAGGTGGTTCTGTGGTTAGGAGCATCTGAGAAGCCCCAAGTTCCATTCCTAGCATCCAGTGGTGACTTACATCCATCCTAACAGCAGTTCCCAGGGAATTAACTCCACACCCTCTTTTGACTTCTGTGAACACCCAGCACCCTATCAGTACACATGAATGCAGGAAGGCAAGATGCTCATTAACATAAAATAATATTGTATAATTTTTTTTTTCTGAGAAAGGGCTTCTCTGTGGCTTTGGAGCCTGCCCTGGAACTATAGACAGACAAGGCTGGCCTCAAACTCAGAGAGATCCATCTGGCCCTGTGCTGGGATGAAAGGTAGGTATGTGGGCCACCACCAACGATACCACCACCCAGCTTTGTTTAAAATGTAAAAGGGGCCTGTGAAATGGCTCAGCAGGCAATGCACCTGCTACCAAGACTGACAATCTGAGTCTGATCCCAGGGCCACATGGTGAAGGAAGGGAACTGAGTCCTACAAGTTGTTCTTTGAACAGAGAGAAAGGGAGTGAGAACAAATGTTTTTTTCATTTTAAAAAGGTTAACAACAGTAAAAGGCAAACAAGGAAAGAAAAATGCATGAACAACAAGGTTAATTAACCAGAATATAACTTACTAAAAAGAGAGTCTAACTACTGTGACCAAGAAAAAAGAAAGTAAGGCAGACCTGAGATGTTGACAGTTAGAAATAGAAAAACAAATATTGCATGGTGGTAGTACATGCCTTTAATCACAGCCTCCAGAGAACTCTGAGTTCAAGGCCAGCCTGTTCTACAGAGTGAGTTTCAGAACAGCCAAGTCTGCACAGAGAAACCCTATCTCAAACAACCAGAAACTAAGGGAGGGAGGGAGGGAGGGAGGGAGGGAGGGAGGGAGAAATCCAGAAGCACATTCCAGAATCAATAAAAAAGGCAATGGTAGCTGAAATGTGGTAAAATGGGAAGCAGAGGCCATGGGACAGCGGGAAGGTCTCTGGATGTTCCTAACTCACCTTGTCTCTATTGTCTTACAGTCCCATCAACACAGGTGTTCTCAGCCGCCACTGAGCTTTCAGGCATCTGACTGCACCTGACAGTAGCAATGGTAGACAGACTGCTGGGTGAACTTGCACCACTCAGTTGGTATAGCTATTAGTGGTCTAGAAAGAACATTTTAGGCAGCCTGGTGTTGGCTTTTGGTTAAAATGACATAACCTAATGAATGAGTCTTTATGGACTTATTGACTAGATCTTCCCAACTATTCAGTAATCATCAAGGTCCTGCAAAGGACACTACAAATCACTCTCATGATTCATATCCAGATTTCATTCTTATAAAGTCTAATTAATTGCTTTTCCATTCTATTCACTTGAAATGTTCACCTCCTAAACATAAAACCCACAGGCGCAAAATATTCTACATGTTCCCATATTGCTTGAGTCTTTTGAAGTAAGATTTCTTTCTTTCACCTTTCTTTCAAACAAAGCTGGGTGTGGTGGGGGGCGTGGTGGGACACATCTGCTAACATGGTAAGCATCAGTCTTACAATAGCAATAGGAACCAAAGAGACAAAGATGTTTTTAAAACTCTCCTGATACAACAGGTCACTTTTTTGATTAGAAGAACCTGTGACCTGGTCAAAATTACCAAGTTTAAAATTCCTGCCTTTCCTCTTGGTGTGCCACAGTCTCCCTCCATTACAGACGTCCGGCTAGCCTGCCGGTCTTAGGTCCTGCCCCCGACCCCCCCACACACACACCCCTCAGATATTTATGATTTACATTCCCCACTAGGAGAAATCCAACCAGTTCTTCAGGGTGCAAGGCAAATACTCTCCATTCTTGCCCTTCCCCGGCAGAACCGACACCTTGTCTCCCTGCTCCACGAGCACACTCAGAACTAACTGCCTGACCATTCCCACCCCACCCACAGCTAGACACAGGTCATCTGCTTCTCACCCTGCCCCTCCCCTAAACTCACCCCAAATACGTAGCGTGCCTACCTGCAGTCTTTTACTGTTCAGTTAACTATGACACCAATTTTAGTGCCAGCCAGGTCCTTGCAGAAATTAAGCAAAGCAGGGGTAGGTGCCTTTCCTTCCAAACCTGGTATGAAGTCTTTAGTACCTGGTTCTTGATGACACAACAGATGGAAGTTTTAGATGAAAATCTCCTACTCCCACTACCTAGTCAAGATCTGTCTAAACTCTGTGAACCGTGCTGTTAGGGGACTCTAGGGGGCCGCTGAGAAACTTGGAGCACCTACTGCCCCTGCAGAGATGGGGTCTGACTCCCCAGCACACAACACGTGGCTCAAAGGCACCCATAGCCCCAGTTCTATAGGATCTGACACACTGTCCTCCTCCCTGGGCACCAGGCACACACGTGGTGCACCTGCAGGCAAAACATGCACAAAAATTCTTAATAACTTTTTTTTTTTTAAATCTAGTCAGGCCTGGTGCCACATGCCTGTAATCCGAGCAGTGAAGAGGCAAGATGATCAAGAGTTCAAGGTTATTCTCGTCACCACAGACATTTTGAGGCTTCGTGAGATGTCTCAACCTGCCCTCTTTACCCCCAACCCCAGAAAGAATCTTAAGATTGAGGCATAAGCCTGCAACCCCACTGCTTCAAAGGCAAAGGTGGGATCGCAAATCCCAGGAGTCTGGGCTCCTAGGGAGTTCTAGGCCATCTTAAGCCACACAGCAATATGGCTTAATAACGACGACGAAGACAATATGACGCAGAACTTAGGGCTCTGAAGCTATAATGCTCCCAAGGTCAAAGACCTCCTCAAGGTAGGTACCACAGCTATCCGCAGGAGCCAAATGGGACTCTATCGGGCACTATTCACAAACCCAAAGCGCCTGGGCATCAGGAGCCTCAAAACATCGGGGGGGGGGGGAGGACACCCTGACATGGTTATCACTCACATATTTAAGAGTTTTAATACTTGCTAACGAGGTTTTCTACTTTCAACTTTTACGAGGAAGGGCCAATTAATCCTTAGTCACACGGATCACATTAACAGTTATTTCCAAACTCAGCTCTGCCCGTTAAGGCTAGAGAATACTTTGGGAACACACAAACAACCACAACTTCTGCCTGGTAATGGCTGTGACTGGAAACGCATCCGCGGGAGTCAGTTTTTCCTTATTTGTGCCCAAATGTCCAACAGACTAAACACCACAGCTGCCCTCATTTTCTAACTCCAGCTTGCATTTAAGATAACGCTTTTGTTTCGTTTACAGCGCTCAGGCTGCTGACACAGCTGGGCCCCTTCTTTGTAATAAACACAGGGCTTCTATATTTAAAAGTACAGTGCAACTTTGTTTTACCATCCCCTCCCCAGTCTCCGGGCTAATTTTCTGTCTTCCAGAGCTCCACCTCCACCCCACGATTTTTTTTTTTTTTTTTTTTTTTTTTCCTTTTTAATCAGTGACGCTTCCAAGAGCCTCCCGGAAAGTGGAATCTGTTCTTTAAAGACATCTCATCACAGTGGCATTTCTCTTCTCCGCAGCTCGTTGTACAGGGAGAAAGGAGACTTTCTGCAAAGGCCTCGTCTTGAGGCCGGGGTGCTTGTGGGGGAGGCAGTGGCCCGGGCGAGGGTGCAACGCGGCAGGGGTCCCAAGGTCGGGCAGGCGATAAGGACCGGCGGGGGCCGGCGAGCCGGCCGGCGAGCCGAGGGGGTCTCGAGTCGCGGTTGACAGTGAGTGGAGCACGGAGAGCACGGCGGGCACGCCCCGGGCGGCCGATTCGGAAGGGGGCGGCCGAGCAGGGTGTGGGCCGTGGGGGCACCCGGGGGGGAGATAAGGCGAGGCCCGGGTTAATCATCACCTCCCGAGCGCCTGGAAAAGTACGGGCTGAGGGCGGGGAGCAGCCCCGGGGAAAGCGAAACTCCTCCCGCACCGGCCTGCCCGAGCGCGGGGGAAACCCGAGCGCGCAGGGCGCACGAGCCAGCTGCCCGCCCCACGGTCACGACAGACAGCGATCCTGCACAAACTCACCGGGCCGGGACACAGAAGTTAGCCAGAGCCCCGAGAAAAGCTCATCAGTGCCTCCAAACTCAAGCAAGGGAAAGAAAAAAAGCTGACACCGTTCCCATACCGGGAGTCGAACCCGGGCCGCCTGGGTGAAAACCAGGAATCCTAACCGCTAGACCATATGGGAAGTGCTGCGAAGAGCAGCGCCGTTACCCACCTGACTAGCGTCAGCAGAGCTAGGCTTCAGCCGTCGCGCCGCGCCGCCCCGGAGCCGGAGCCGAAGCCGCCCCGCGGCCGCTGCCCCACGCGCGCGGGAACGAGCCCGGCGCAGGCGGAGGCGGAGCGCGCGCGCGGGCGTGGCGGAGGGCGGCGGGGGGAGGAGCGGGCCGCGCGGCCACTGGAAAGTTTTGAGGCGAAGCAGCGAGAGCCCCGCTGCGGTTCGGGAACCGGCGGCCGCGCCTTGCTTTCTCAGCCCTCCCTCAGGTCCGGGCTGCCGCTCCCCGGTCACAGGGCGAGCGGGCTCGCCGGCAAAGCCGAGGGCGGCGCCGTCCGTGGGAACAGCTGCGCCCGGCTCGGGGGAGGGGGGCGGAGGCCGAGCGTCCGGGCTGCGAGCCAGCTCGAGAGTGGAGGTTCTGGATCCCGGGAGGAGCGAGGACCGCGGGATGGAGCTCGGCCGGGACGCTCGAGGCCCGGAGCTCCGGTCCCGCCGCGCTTTGGTCCCTTCTCGGTGACCTCAACCCCTTTATACCGACCCCACCTCTCAGGCGCCGCGAGTACCGCCCCGTGGGGGAGGGGAAGAGGCGGCGACACCGCGCGCGCGGATTGGGCCCTCGCGGCTGCCGTAGTCAGTCCGTGCGGCCGCGGAACGCCGGGTCGGGGACGCCGCGGAGGCCCCGAGGTGCCGGCTCCCGGAGCCAGCGGCGGAGCAGCAGCGAGCGGGACCGCGGGCTACGCGCGGAGCCGGCGCTGTCATGTGAGTCGGGTCGGCCCTGAGCCGCGTGCGGCCTCCTCCTCCCGCCCCGCCGCCCCCCGCTCCGCCTGCCGGGCTGGGAGCCGGGGACGCGGGTGCCACCCCTGCCTGCCGTGCCCCGGGGCGCGAGTGGCGCGGTCGCCGCAGACGTCCCCAGAAAAAGTGAATTCGCCAAGCTGCGGGCGGGAAAGGGGAATACTTTGCTTTGAGGGTCTCGTTTCCCCCGTCGCCCTGGCAGTGGCGAGGAGAAGTGGGTTTACAGCGGCTTCACGAAGGATTATAGACAAAAGCCAGGCAACAACCTAGTGTTCCAGATTTTAAAAAGCATAACAGTTCTCTTTCAGTTCTTGGATAAACTTAAGAATTGTTTTGCCTTCTTCAGGGCCGACTACTGGAAGTCACAACCAAAGAAATTCTGTGATTACTGCAAGTGCTGGATAGCAGACAACAGGCCTGTATGAAACTTCTCGTAAAATAATCCATGTGACATGTTGCTTTTTGATCCAAGTAGAGTTTACAAACCACTTTCATGTATAGAGCTCTTGCTTTTTCAAAACCTAGAGATATTTCTTTTGTTTGATCCCCTCCCCCGTATGAAAGCTACAACCCTTCTCTTCATCAAACTCTGATTTCAAGGCTTAATTAATTCTGTGGCGTTTGAGGAAATGGGCCGTGAGTGGATACAGGACAAGCTCCATAGCAATACGGAGAAATGCTGTCTCCAAAAAAAAACCAAAAAAAGCAAAAAAAAAACAAGACTAGAGTGTGGGGACTAGCGAAATGGCTCCACAGTAAAAAGTGCCTGCAGCTTTTGCAGAAGGGCTGGGTTTCAGTTCCTAGCACCATATGGTAGTTCACAACCACCTGTCACTCTAGTTCCTGGTTACCCAGCAGCCTCTCCTGACCTTCATTGGAGCCGTACTCATGTGTTGTTTATGAACTTAACACAGGTGCACACATCCACAAGATAATTTCCTAAAAACTTCGGTATCTTCCCAGGCAGTGGCAGTACACACCTTTAATTTAATCCCAGCAATAGGGAGGCAGAGGCAGGTAGATCTCTTGAACTTCAGGCCATCGTGGTTTAGTGTGAGTTACTGGACAGCTGGGGCTACACAGGGAGACCCTGGCTCAAAAAACGAAAGGAAACAAAACCAAAAGCAACGGTGTTTTATGTATGCATTGCCTTATTCCTTGGCAGAACTGTGAGGCACAAAAGAATATTGCCTGGTTCTGTGTTGTATTCCCTCAGTAAACACCGTTAAATCTTCTGGAAGGTCTTTGGCTTTGAGGAGTATTGCTCTTCTGTTTTGGTCTTACTGACTGCTGCTAAACAGGGTGCACATTTTACTTTTCTTAGATTAATTCTTACCAAAATTGCCATAAGGCTTTAAAACCATACAACGGGAAATTGCCCATCCCTGGAGGTACCTAGGAAGCAAAATGAATTTTATGAGTTACTGAAAATAAACTCTTTCCAGAAATTTGTCTGCATCTCCCTAAATTCCTAGTGTTTTCACTACAAACAATATTTCCCAATGGCCCTTTCACATAGTATCCTTTGCATGGTATATCACCTGTGGGTAACCCAGTATAGGAACAATAGATTATTGTTTGCTTTACAAACTCCAGCTTTAATGAGGAATTCACAGGAGTATATTAGAATAGCTCGGTTAATGTGTCGTACAGGATTTGATTGACAGCATTCATTTTAAAGGAGTTCTTGTTTCTTAGCAGCAGACAGCTATAATTTATTGAGAACTCCTGACTGTTTAAGTAGGCCCCAGTGCTCACCCAGCCATCCATGTCCCCAGCCTTCTAATTAACTTCAAAAGTTAACCACTCCTTCCCCCATGTCTGTACTTCATTGCTTTTGTGTGCATGTACTTTATTCCAGCATGTGTGCAGGTAGCACAGGTTTGTTTTGTTTAGTCTGAAACTTGTATCCTGAAGGTGTCTCCATGTCAATCATAGGGGCTGTGAGCACCTCTCCTGTGATAAAAGCCTGTGGAATGTATGCACTTCACTCAGACAGTCCTCAATACATAGACTACAAGATTGTTGCTACAAAAAATACTGCAATAAATAACCTTGTTTATGACTTCATTTTGCACAACGTGAGGAATTTTTAAAAATTTGTGTGGGTGTGTGTATATGTGTTGGTTTTCATGTTCTTCAATAAGCAAGTCAAAGGACAGCATTCATGGGGGTCCTTGAGGCTGAGACAGGTTGTCTGGCTTAAGTCATCTTACTTGCCCAAATGAGGAATTATTTTTTAAATATTTATTTTTCTGAATGTTTTAAAGACCAAGAATATCCTTTATGTCTCTAATACAGCAAACCAGAAAATGAGATTTTAGAGACTTCTCCAGTTTTGACGTTTGATGTTGAAAAGTAATGGGTTTTGTTGTTGTTGCTGTTGTTGGGCTTTTGTTTATTTGGTGGGGTTTTTTGGTTTGGAACATTTTTGTTGTTGTTACCACTGCCTTTTTGTTTTGAGTCAGGGTATTACTTGGAATTAGCTTAAGCTGGCCTGGAACTTGAACTCAGGTTTCACTTGCCTCGGCCTTCAAAGTACTCAGGTTGCAGATATATGCCACTGCTCAGCTGAGACATACTTCTTGAAAGTTGTCCCCCACACTTAAGACATTAAGTCCTTATCACACCAGCATTCACTGGTTATCATCCTGGCTCGTTTTAATAACCAGAGAACATCTATTGGAGAATCCGGTAATCTGCTTAGAACTCTAGCATCATTTGAGACAGGGGTCAACTTGCATTAAAACTAAAGGTTTTTATATTTTCTGCCATTTAATCTTATATTTCAGCCCCATATTTAAAGTATTAGTTTGCTGTGAACTTAATGACTCTTTCCCTTTTTCCTTTCCAAGAGTGTGGAATTTCATGAAAGAGGAAAGAATCACAAGGAAAATGTGGCCCGGAGGATCAGTGAGGTGATTTCACTTGGCTCTTTGTTCATTTTTCTGTGCACGTGTTGATCCCGTCTCTCACATTCACTTGCACATATGTCTTACAGATTAAACAGAAAAGCTTGGATAAGGCAAAGGAAGAAGAAAAGGCATCCAAGGAGTTTGCTGCGATGGAGGCAGCTGCACTGAAGGCATACCAAGAGGATCTGAAACGCCTCGGCCTAGAGTCAGGTTAGACATCAGCAAGGCGAAGGTCGTGCGTGCTGAGGGACCTTTTAATTATTCCCATATGGGAGTTGTGTATTGAAATAGTGTAGTGGTTTTGTGCTGTTACTGTTGTGGTTGTTTTGTTCTTGAGGCACAGTCTCCCAGTATATCCTGGACTGGTCTTGAACTTGTGGGTCTCCTGCCAGGCCTTCTGAAATTAAAAAGCAGGAGCCACCGTACTGGCTTGTTTTGCTTTTTGCATCATTTATTTATTTGTCTGTTTGTGTTGGTGGGTGTGTGGAATTTTTGGACAACTTGGAAGAGTCAGTTCTCTCCTTCCACCGTGTGGACCAAACTCAGGTCAGGGAGCCCAGTGACAAGTGCCTTAATGCATAGTACCCTCTTGCTGGCCCCGTGTTTTCATCTAGTGCTTCATCTTTTGATACCCTTTATTCATATCAACATATTACTTTTGCAGTTACCTACTCCTAGCTCTAGCTAGGATTCATTTCCAAACCTTGAGGTATCTTTTTTAGATACCCGTTGTTATAGGCAGTGCTCAATTTAAAAAAACAAACAAACAAAAACTTGCATTATAATTATGTATTTTCTACATGGCCAAACTGAGTTATATCTATTTATATGGTTGGCTACACAATGAAGGATTTGCCTTCTATAGGCAAATAATGGACTTTACCTCAAGCAGGCAGATTATTTTGAGGTTCTGACTAAGGGGTGTTATTGAATGTTTCTATCTGCTTGAATTTATGCACTAAAGTAGGTAGTTTTTGTGTGCTTTCTCCCATGACAAATTGTATTAGTTACTTTTCTGGTGACAGAATACCAAACAGGAACCGCTCACACAGTGTAAGCTGTAGTCAGTTTCAGAAGTTGGGGTCCACGAGTCTGGAAGGGTACAATGATGGGTGCTCGAGATGAAAGCTTACTCCCATGATACAGACCAGAAGCAGAGAGAGCAGGTGAGAGCCCAAGACAGATATTAACTTAGAGGGTGGCTCCCACTGATGAATGTCCACCACCCAAGCCCCACCTCCTAAAGCTCCACAGTAAGCTGGGAGTCAAGCTTCTTAACCAGTTATAGATTGTTGGTCTCCTGTAATGGCTCAGGTGGTCAAATAATTGGTTTGGTTTTGTTTTGTTGATTTCGTGAACCACTGACTTTATTGGTGTGAATGGGGAGTTATTTATAGGCCCATGGATGGCCCCAAACAGCTGCACCATGACAAAAGCATACCCCATCATATGATGGTTGCTGCCTTGGGGACTTTATATCATGGAGCCTGTTTTCAGTTAACCTTTAACTTCTTTTTAACTTCAGCATCTCCCAAAGCCACCCATTGGGAGGGGAACTGGGACATAATGGAATAATAGCTAGAATCCTAGGCGAGAAGGAACTGGTCCTGTGAGTGTCCCCTCCCTCCTCCAGGGAAATGACCATTACTGTAAACGTTGCTTGGTAATTTCATTGCCATGATTGGATCATGGTATTCTCTACTCCAAGATAGTGGTGATGGGATCATGTTATACCAGAATGGGGAAAAAGACACACTGCAATAACATCTCCATCTCCTAGCTTTTGCAATCTTTCCACCTCTGTTTTCTAATGGAGGTTTTCTGAGTCTTGGAAGAGATGAGACGTAGAGGCTCCCTTTCTGAGCATTGGGTTGTCACACTGTATCATCAGTTATTCTCAGTAATTTAACCAGTTATGACTCTCCATTAATAACCATGGCCACTGTAAGAAGTTGTCTTCTGCAGCAAGGAGGACTGGAGCAGTCTGACTGTTGACTGAGTAGCACCTTGTGATACAACACAAGCCAGTGGGGAAGGGCTTCCCGCTCAGTCCTGGCCAAGCCTCTAATAAAAAGAACTCTTAATTATGGGTTTAAGCAGAATATTGCTTTCATGAAATAAAAACAGCTGTTAGCTTAATGTAGTCTAAATGGTAATATTTAAGGAAAAGAAGGGATGTGTGGTTCCAAAAGGCCATTTGTTTATTAATGAATAAGAGTCTCACTGGTTAATTCAAACTGTCCTCAAACTCAGTATGTGATATTGGACAAGCTCCCCAGTTCAGGGATTATAGGCATGCATCATTACCCCCAACTGAACATAAAGCATTTTGAGAGGAAAATTAGATAGGTATCTTCTGGACAGTTGGAGAATTGTTAGTTGGAAACTCATCTCATTAATTTTATTTATATATAGATTAAATCTAGTATCAGAGGGTGAATGTACTATAGTGTAGCTGATGCCAAACTATCTCTATAAATGTTGGACTAATTTATATTTTCCTAGAAATAAAAAAGTTGTTAACTTGTGTTGGAAATATTAAGTCTTTTGTTGTTGTTGTTTTCTAAGATTTATTTATTGTATATATAGTGTTCTGTCTACATGCATGACTGCAGGCCAGAAGAGGGCACCAGATCTCATTATGGATGGTTGTGAGTCATCATATGACTGCTGGAAATTGAACTCACAACCTCTGGAAGAGCAGGCAGTGCTCTTAACCACTTAGCCATCTCTCCAGCACCTTTTATATCTTTTTTGTTGTTGTTTTGTGGTTTTTAGAGATGGGGTTTCTCTGTAGTTTAGGAAACTGTTTTGGAACTCATTCTGTAGAATAGGTTGGCCTCGAACTCACAAAGATCCATCTGCCTCTGCTTCACAAGTGCTAGGATTAAAGGCATTCACCACCACTGCCCAGCACGTATTAGCAGTCTCATGAGCAGAAAGCCGTTAAAACATTTTTTTTTTCCACATTCATGTATATACCATAGATGAGAGTGGAATTTCATCCTACTTTTCAGTATTACTCTATTTTTTTAAAAAAAAAAAACTATATTTACTTGCAATGTTTATTCTCTGAATTGTATGTTTTTCTGTTGGGATGTTTAATTTTTTATTTATTTATTTATTTATTTATTTATTTATTTATTTATTTATATTATGTATGCAGTGTTCTGTCTGCATGTATCCCTTCAGGCCAGAAGAGGGCACCAGAGTTCACTTCAGATGGCTGTGAGCCACCTTGTGGTTGCTGGGAATTGAACTCAAGACCTCTGGAAGACCAACTAATGTTCTTACTGAGCCATCTCTCCTGCCCCAAGGATGTTTAATTTTTTAACAAATCATTACTAGGGACATTAATTTATTTGTTAACTTTTTCATTTTTCTAGCATATATGTTTTTGCTTTTGTTTCTTTTCATTTTGTTATACAAACTTAATCACATAGTCAGATTTAACAGTATTTTCTAGATTTTGTTTTGTTTTGTCTTTTTGTGTTCCGAAATGGTTTCTCTGTAGCTTTGGAAGCTGTACTTGCTCAATAGACCAGGCTGGCCTCGAACTCACAGTGATCCACCTGCCTCTGCATCCTGAGTACTGGGATTAAATGTGTGTGCTGCCACCTCAAAGCTTCTCCAAGTATTTTTAAGCTGGAGGGCTTTTCATTTGTTTGTTTGTTTTGTTTTTCCAAACAGGGTTTCTCTGTATAGCCATGGCTGTCCTGGAACTTGCTCTCTAGTCCAGGCTGGCCTTAAACTCAGAGATTTGCCTACCTCTGCTTTCCAAATGCTGGGATTAAGGTTGCTCTGCTTGACCTGGAATTTATATTGAAATAAGCCAGTGGAAGTAGCTGAATAGCTTTGCCTTTGTAACTTCTTGTTGGCATGTCCCAATGTTCTATCACTGATTCCTGTTTGATCAACATTGGCCTTTGTTGGTGTGGGCAGGATACCTATTTTTTAGACAGGGTTTCATGTAGTCCTGGCTGGCCAAGAACCATTGATAACTAAAGATGTTCTTTAAACTCCTGAGCCTTAACTTCCCAAGTGCTAGAAGGCATGCATCATCACTCTTAGCTTACTATAACAGTTTCTGATAAAAAAAAAAAAAAAGCATCAGGAATATTCAGTTGGTTCTGTGTCTGGACCACTCTGTGTAAATCATGTCTTTGCTTATTTCCACATCAGTTGTCCTGCAGGACTAGCGGTACAACCCAGGTCTGTGCATGTTAGCAAGCATCTTGCTACTGAGTTACATCCCCAGACCCTATTTGTTATAGATGAATTTTAGAATAAATTGGTTTTGTTTTCTTAGTGGTACACTGAGATTAAACCCTCATCCTAGGGCATTCTTGGTAGATACACTACCACGGGGCCATACTTCTCAGCCCCTAGGATGACTTTTAATGTGTAATAGAACTAAATAACCCTTTCAGCTACTATTTTTTTCACTCCCCTTATATATTCTTCTACAATTGTATCTCAGATAACTTTATTTTAACATGTTTTGTTCCCAAAAAGAATCTTCTCAAACTTCGGTTTTGCTTTTTAAAATTGTTATGTAGGCTGGTCTCAAACACATAATTGTCCTGTCTCAGCCTTCTGAGAAGCTGGGATTAAAAGCATGTGTCACTGTGCCAAGCTTTGCAAGACTTCTGACTAATGCAGCATTTAAAAAGGTAAAGTTATCCCTCTTTATCTTTTTTTCTAGACATTTCACAGCCAAGCATACCACCAGTGACAAGCACTGTCCAGCCCACCTCTACATCAAATCAACCAAAAGAGAAGAAAAAGAAAAAGGAAAAGAAGAAGAAAGACACTCCGAAGGGTCGATGGGTAGAAGGTGTAACGGCTGATGGTCACTGTTACTACTATGATCTCATCACAGGAGGTAGGCTGGAAAAGCACAGAACTACCAGGAAGTAGAACAACACAGTAGTTTTCGTGTTGAGATTTTTATTTAGTACTGATTTAATATTGGCGTATGTTAAGCAGTGAAAAACTGTAACTTTTTTCCACAAAGCTTAGAAAATTGTGCCTTCATCATGAAGCACACCCTATAATTCCAACATTCAAAAGGATTACCAAAAATTAGATACTAGCCTAGAATACATAGTGGGACCCATGCCAGTTGGGGTACAAAGAAAGAAGACCATGTCTCAAAAAGAAAAGGAAAAACACAAAAGTTGTAAGAATACCCTGCTTACTGCAAATCAGTATCATGATTAAAATCCTAAAATTTCCTAGCTAGGCATGGCATACATCTTTAATCCCAGCACTCAGAAAGCAGAGGCAGATGGATTTCTGGATTCCAGGACAGCCAGGACTGTTACAGAGAAATCCTGCCTCAAAAAACAAAACAAAAATCTCATAAGTTCCTTTACTTTCTTGCAAAAAAATTGGACCTCTGCAGAAATATAGCACTTCACCTGAAGGTCAGATTGTTCATATGTGTGTCAGTCTGTGTTATAACTTTTAAGGGTCTTGAAATAAAACGCCAAGAGGAAAGGTTTTTCTTTTTTGTTTGTTTTGGTTTTGGTTTTGTTTTTTTGGTTTTTTTTGTTTTTGTTTTTGTTTTGGTTTTGTTATTTTGTTTTCCTGAGTCAGGGTTTCTCTGTGTAGACCTGACTGTCCTGGAACTCACTTTGTAGACTAGGCTGGCCTCAAACTCACACTTTTAAATTCCTTTTTTATGGGATGGGGATTTAGTCCAGTACTTGCCTGCTAAGTATGATGACCTAGGTTTGAAATTTAGCATGGGGATGGGAGTCGGGTTGGGGGAACAGAAAATCAGAAAATTCCTTTTTGTGTCAAATTTACTTCTGCCATAAATTCTGTATTTCTGGAGGGTAACATAAATAAATTTATTTGCCCTGGACTATACATGCAAAAAATGTACTAAGCTTTAAAAGACTACCAAAAAAATGTTTTTAATTTTCCTACTGAAAAACATTATTATGTACTTTACTGAAACTGGTATTTAACATTAATATGAAGGAGAAATTCTCAAAATTGTAACAGTTACACTTATTTTTTGTGTATGTGGGTGGAGGCTGGAGGACAATTTGTGGGAGACTGTTCTCTCCTACTACCATGTGGGTTCTGGGGACTGAACTCAGGCTGTCAGGCCTGGAGGCTGGTACCTCACCACTGAGTCTCCTTACCAGCACAAAGAGGAAAATTAAACAATCAAGAGCGCTACCCCAAAAAAACAGCTTTTGGTTTTCTAAGCTACTAGTTAGAAAACCTTTCCAGCCAGGCAAGTTGTTGTGCATGCCTTTCATCCCAGCACTTGAGAGGCAGAGGCAGGTGGATCTCAGTGAGTTTGAGCCAGCCTGGTCTACGACCAGGAGGCAAAGAAGGTGAGCAAACTGGGAGTAGTGTAGGCTTTTGAAACCTGAAGTCTGCATCCCAGCAACACACCTCTTTCAAGAAGACCACACTTTTAATCCTTCCCAAACAGGTTCACCAACTGGGGACCAAATGCTCAAAAATATGAGCCTCTGGGGGCCAGTTTCATTTAAACCACAATAGCAAGGCATCTCACAGAAGAATTAAAGAACACGTGAAGATGATAAAAAATAAATGACCTATTAAGTACAAATTCTCTAACTTCTGAGAAAAGTCATGCCTAATCCTAGTAATTACTGTGGGAGTTTCAGTAACTCTTGACCATGCTACCTTTTCCTCTAGGCTGTTTGACATTCACAGGTATTCTGTGCAGTACCACTAAGGATATATGTTTTTCTTTCATATTTTCAGTAATAAACTATTTTGGGCCTGGCAGTGTTGGCCCATACCTTTAATCCCAGCACTTGGGAGGCAGAAGTAGGTGGATCTCTGTGAGTTCAAGGCCAGCCTGGTATACAAATTGAATTCCATCCAGGACAGCCTCCAAAGCTACACAGAGAAACCCTGTCTTGAAAAACCAAAATAAAAATAATAATAAAAAAAATAATAAAACTATTTTGTAGTGTTTTGTGCATAATAATGACTATCTTGTGGATTTTTACCTAATTAAATTTTGGGAACTTACTTTATTTTAAAGCAAAATTATTTTACAATATATTTTGTTTTAAGCATCTCAGTGGGAGAAGCCAGAAGGATTTCAAGGGAACTTAAAAAAGGTAACTATAACATATTTATGATGTCTTTGCTTTATTCTTTCAAGTGATTGGCTTCTGGGGTCCACAAGATGGGTAGCTGGTCAGTTTTGTGTGCTGGGGATTGATCATAGGGCTTTGTGAATAGCCAGCATTCTGCCCCTGAGCTAAACAAATTCTGGCTGCTGTGCTTTTTGTAGAATTTTGTTAAGCAAATTTATTTTTAAATAAGTAGTTCTATTCAAGCCCCAACTTGGCTTCTTTCTTCCTATAATCCTTCTGTTAGAAGGCTGGGTAGAGATGAAACAGGGATATCTCTGCAAACAAAACAAAACAAAAAAAAAACTATTTAAGATAAATATTACTAGAGACTTGCAATCATTTCTTGTTTATGTGTCTGTCCAACTGAACAGGATTTCTGGCTTTGAGAGATGAGACATTCTCTGTTTGAAAGTTAGTGACTAGCAAAAACAAGATTGTGTTGCCACGATCTTTTCCACCACTCTTGACTCCCAGGTACCATGAAAAAGAAAAGATAGCCACATTTCCCTTAGTTATTCAGCAGATAGGTATTGCCATTATTCTCAGTGTATTGTTTTTTTTTGTTGTTTGTTTTGTTTTTTTTTCTCCTATTAGACAGCAGCAAAGGCCATTTGGGTAGAGGGTTTAAGTGAAGATGGTTACACCTATTATTATAATACAGAAACAGGAGGTGAGTGTTATCTTTTATTATTTTAACTTAAAATTGTACCCAAAACTGCATATGAGCTAATATCCAGACTTGGAAACTATAAAATAATAATAATTTCTGTACCAAGTATATATTATCTTTTATAAGAGATATTAAGAGGTTTATATTTATAAAATGTACTGTGCATCAATATTATTCCTGTTTTGGTTTTTGTTTTGTTTGTTTTTTTTAATGTGTGTGGCTATTTTACCTGCATGGATTTATGCTCACCATATGTGAACCTGGTACCCAAGGAAGCCAGAAGGAATCAGATTTCCTGGAACTGGAGTTTTGGATGGTGTTAAGTCACCATGTGGGTGCTAGAATTGAACCCTGTTACTCTGTGAGAGCAACAAAAATTAACTGTTGATCTGGGCAGTGAATATGTACACCTTTAATCTCAGCATTTGGAAAGCAGAAGCAGGTGGATCTCTGTGAGTTCAAGGCCAGACTGGTCTATAGAGTGAGTTCTAGGACAGACAAGGCTACACAGAGAAACCCTGTCTCAAGGGGAAAAAATGAATTAACTACTGAGCCAGTTCTCTATGTCCACTTAATGTGGACATTTACAAATTAAAAAAAAAATTAAATTTAAAAAAAATCTTCAACTCTCTAAAATGACTGAGTCTTATGATAATAATTTACCTTCTAAGTACCTATACTTATCTAATTCAACTTCTGTTGTGGTGAGGATCAAACTTGAGACCTAATGCATGCTAGCAATTACCCTCTCATTGAACTACACCTAGAGCTTCACCGTTTTCTTTTAAGAAAACAAAACTGAGCCATGTGGTGGTGGTGTATGCCTTTGATCCCAGCAGTTGGTAGGCAGAGGCAGGCAGATATCTGTGAATTTGAGGTCAACCTGGTCTGCAGAGGGAGTTATAGGACAGCCAGAGCTGAAACACATAGAAACCCTGTATTGAAAAAACAAACAAAAACCTTGTGTTAGAGGTGTTGTTTAATTGGTAAGAGTATTTGCCTAGCATGCAGAGTCCTGGGATCAACCTGTAGCATTACATAAATCTGGGTGTGGGGACTAGGAAGGTGACCTGTTGGGTAAAGTGATTGTTGTCCTAGTATGGGGGCCTGAGTTCCAATCCCTTGAACCCACATAGAGATGTGTGGAAGCAAGCACCTGTAACCCTAACACTGGGTGAACAGAGATGAGCAAATCCAATGGCTTGTTGGGCGGACAGTCTATGTTCAGTGAGAGACCCTACCTTCAAAGACAAGCACACCCCTTGCGTACATACACTCAAAAAAAAAAAAAAAAATCCTGTAAGCCCATCACTAGGAAGGTGGAGTCAGGAGGAATAGGTTCAAAGGACATCCTCAGATGTGAGTTAGTATACATGAGACCCTCTCACACAAGAAGAAAAAAGTAAATAAAAGTTTTAGAAAAAATCACAGAATTTCTCATATACCCATCCTTCAGTTAAGTTTTTGGTGTTCATTTTCTGGCTTTTTGAAGACTATCTCAACCTGGCCTCCAGCTAGGTAGGTGGCTCAATAGGACCTCAAAGTCTTGATCCTGCTGCCTCTATCTCCCAAGGGCTGCAATTACAGGACTCTGCCACATACCCAGTTGGTCTTCAGTGTTTATTATAAATAATTTCTTGTTTCTCCCAGCATACATCATAGGTTCAGGTATATATCCAACTGAAGACTAGAAAGTACAGGGAGGCCAGAGGGTATTAAAACTTGACCATGTTCATATTGGAACAATGAAGTAAAGTTGCCATTTTGGTAAAGTTCCTCCAAAGAAATACCCTCAGCCGGTACCACTGGTTGTCTATCCTTATCAGTCTTCACACTTAGCTTTCTGCCACCAGCCTGGGTGTTTTCCTGTTTGTATGTTTCTAAATTCTTATTATCCAAAACCCTATGTTACAGCTTGGCATTGGTGGCGCACGCCTTTAATCCCAGCACTCTGGAGGCAGAGGCAGGAGGATCTCTGTGAGTTTGAGGCCAGCCTGTTCTACAGAGCAAGTTCTACAGAGCAAGTTCTAGGTCACCCTCCAAAGCAATACAGAGAAACCCTGTCTCAAAAAACCAAAAACAAAAAAAAAAAACCAAAAAAAAACCAAAATCTCTATATTACATCTTTTAGGAAGAAATGGCCTTTAAACCTTCAAACAGATTTTGTCCAGTGAGAGCAGTGTTTCTGTACCATATAAATAAAGTATTGAGACCTTATAGAGATCATTCAGCCTATTAATAAATAAGCCTTTATAATTAATGCAAATCTAACTTCACTGTACAACTTTTTAGCAGTGAAGTCACTGAACCTGTAGTCGTTCTTCAAAAAAAAAAAAAAGAAAGAAATATGTTCTCTGTGGTTGGTAGGAATTTAATCCTCTCTGTATTTAGGAATTTAACCCACTCACTCTTGTTTGTTAAGACAGGGTCTTTCTTTGCAGCTCTGGCTGGTCTGGAATTCACTAGGTAGACCTGACAGGCCTTGAATTCACAGAAATCCTCCTGCTTCTGTCTCCTAGTCTCCTTCACAGTTGGGTAACAAATTACATAGTTTTCTCTCCCCTTCATAAACAAGACAGTTAGAAGTACTTGAATGTATCTTGAAGCCCATTAAACACTAGATGGCAGTGGAGTTCAGCCAATTGAGAGTCCTTCACTATGAAGTTAGTGTCCTCAGTTCATCACTCTGTTGTGAGAACTCCCAAAAATCTTGGTAATAAGTTTCAGGAAATATTTTGTAAAGTCATTCTTAGTATGTTTCTTGAAATTGTTTAAAAAATTGAAATTTTTTAAAACTATGGCCTACTTCCCAAGTTCCTCCCATTAGAGTTAGGGTTTATGAGTTTAGTAAATGCAGATTGATTATCCTAAGTGTCCTGAACAATAAAAAAAGGGATTTTTTAGGAGCTCTTTTTCTTGATAAAGTACAAATATGACAAATGTGGTGTTTTTTAATAATTGTACATGATAAAGACTGTTATATTGCTGAGAATGTAATATGGTTATTAAAATGTGTTGAGCAGAATCCAAATGGGAAAAGCCGGATGATTTCATCCCACACACTGGTCATGTGCCTTCTAGTAAGGACAGTGAAAAGTCACCTGACACTCCAGAAGAATCCAAGTCGTCAGATTCTCAGAGTGACTCTGATGACGAACAGAAGAAACCAGCAGAGGCTTCTGCAGAAACGAAGAAACTAATAATCAAGTTTAAGGTAGGTTCTTGCTTTGCTTTTTATAACATTTGTCAGATTTATCTTCCATATTTCTATTACTCTTGGCCAATCCGATCTAAAAATAGGAAATGGTATGTCATCTGAACGTCACGATGAAATCCTCTATTGTAGTAGTTTGCCATTTACTACTATAGTTAATCTCTTACTATACCAATTTTTGGCTTAAGATTTACCATCATGAGGTATGTGTAGTTGGATATGGTAGTTTTAGGCATCTATCCACTGGAGATCTTGACATTAATCACTCAATATAAGGGTGAAGTAAACTATATTTTGGCATTTGGATAGACTGTTATACCATTTATCGTTGAGAGCCTATTTTAGACACTCTAACTTTTTCTTTTTAAGATAGGGCCTCAGCCTTACCCTCTCTCTGAGGAGTGGATGGATGGGGGTGGGGGCAGCTGGGATTGGTATGTAAAATAAAGAGAAAGAACAGTTAAGAAGAAGATAAGGCCTGGGACTCGTATAGACCAGTCTTGGCCTCAAACTGACATCTATCTACCTCTGCCTCAGGAGAGATGGTATTGAAGGCATGTGTCGTTCTTCACACCTGACCTTAAATTCTGTAACTATAAGAAGCTTCAGTAACATTCAGAAGTCTGTGTGGCCAGTGTGCATACTTAAACTAGAAATACAAGGGCTAATACATAGGAACTGCGTTCTCAGCATAGGTGAGCTAGATTAGGAGAGTAACTGTGAACAATAAACCTGAAATCAGAGCAACAAAAACCAAAGAAGTTGGGTGTATTTGTTTTAAAGGGCCATGGGGATGGCTCAGCGGTAAAGGCCTGATGGCCTGAGTTCAGTCCTGAGTCCCACATGGGGGAGGTGGAAGGGAAGAACTGAATCCCACAGTGTCCTGTGGCTTTCCTGTATATCAACACATGCACACACACGCACACACTCACACACATGCTCACACACATGTGCATTCATACATGCACACACACGCATGCACATACACACACCACAGACACACTCAAACACATGGCATACATGCTCACCCACACTGGAGTGCACACGCTTAATGCACACAGTAAAAATGAAATTTTTTTAAAGTATAATTATTTTCCTTTTTGTTTTTTGAGACAGAGTTTCTCTGTATAACAGCTCTGGCTGTCCTGAAACTCCCTCTATAGACCAGGCTGGCCTCAAACTCAAAGAGATCCTCCTGCCTCTGCCTCCCGAGTGTTGGGATTAAAGGCGTACACCACCACTGTAGGGCATGAAGTGTACTTTGTTTTTTGTTTTTTGTTTTTTTTTTTTAAGTAAGTGGAAAAAGAAGGCAAGAAGTATGTCCATTGAAGCTGAGTGCTCACATTTAATCATGGCACTTGAGAGGTAGGCAGGTAGATCTGAGTCTGAGGCCAGTTCCAGGATAGCCAGGGCCACATGGTGACATCCTCTCCAAAAAAAAAAAAAAAAAAAAAAAAGGAAAGAAAATTGAATGGAACCTGATGGCTAAGTATTGACTGAGATAAACTTGTAGTAGAGGGAGTCCAGAGAAAGAAGAAAGCTATCAGTAGGAACAAGTGGGTAGATTGGTCTTGAATAAGAAGTAAACTCGTTTTCTGTAAGGTTAGCTTTGTGTTTTCTATGAGGAATGTGACTACAAAAAATAGGAACCAAGAAAAAAAATGAAAGCATCATGCCTTTTCTTTAATTTTTGATTATTACTATGTGAATATATGTGGTTGGACGTCTTTTATGATTATTGTTACTGTGTGTTTGTGGTTGGCACATACTTGTAGAAGTCAGTTCTCTCCTTTCACACTTACGTGATGTGATTGTTAGGTTTTGTCAACTTGACACCAACTAGAGTCACCTGGGAGGAGGGAACTTCAGTTGAGAATGTGCCTTCCCCATCATGGCCTGTCTGTGTGCTGTTTTCCTGACTGTTGGTTAATGAGGGCAGGCTCAGCTCCCCGTGAGTAGTGCCACCTCTGGATTGGTGGTCCTGGGAGTTATGAGCATGGTAGATAAACATGAGCCTGGAGAGGAGCCAGTAAGTCACTTTCTTCCATGGTCCCTGCCCTGACTTCTGTGACTTCCCTGGGTGGTTAACATTAGTTGGGACATGGAAGCCCAAGAAGCCCCCCCTTTTTTTTAAATGTATTATGTACACAATATTCTGCTTGCATGTATGTCTACATGCCAAAAGAGGGTACCAGATCTCATTATAGATGGTTGTGAGTCACCATGTGGTTGCTGAACTCAAGACCTCTGGAAGAGCAAGCAGTGCTCTTAACCTCTGAGCCACCTCTCAGCCCCCAATAAGCTCTTTCCTCCCCACGTTGTTTTTGGTCATGGTGTTTATCAAAGCAAGCTAATAAATAAGGATTCCCAAGCTCAGGCATCAAAGGCATGTACCTCCATCACCTGGCTAAAACACAATTTTACAGTCTTGTGTGTTAAACTATGACCAAAGAAGGCACACTTAGCTGAGATGACTGGCTTCAAAAGTGTAGGAAATTAAAGATGCTAGAGATACCTTTCCCAAGCCACACCTAAGGTCCTGTCTTGCCTGGAACTTCTCTGTCCACTCCATCAATTTTTATGGGATACAGGAGACTTGTATCATATTGTAGAGAAGCAGCAACAATGACCCTGTGATAGCCAGCTCACATAGTTCATAGTCAGCATTAGGTAACCTAACTTTCTATCATAATTAATGTATCATTGTAAAAATATTACAAGCCTGGTGGTGGTGTAAATGCCTCTAATTCCAACACTTGGAAGGCAAAGGCAGGGGAATCTCTGAGTTCAAGACCAGCCTGGTCTACAGAGTGAGTTCCAGGACAGCCAGGGCTACACAGAGAAACCCTGTGTCAAACATGATAATAATAGCATTGCAAAGTAGAGACAACAGTGATGGAATTGCTTTTAACCTTGCCTCCTCCCAAAACAATGCCATCTTGTGTCAGACTCCAGTTATTCTGTGTTCAGACATACACACATGGAAAGGGTGCTGGGAGCCAGGCAGTGGTGCTCATGCCATTAGTCCCAGCACTCAGGCTGGAGAGGTGGCTCAGTGGTTAAGAACATTGGCTGCTCTTCCAAAGGACCTGGGTTCAATTCCCAGTACCCACATGGTAGCTCACAACTGTCTAACTGCAGTTCCAGGGAATCTGGTACCCTCACACAGAGATACCTGCAGAATACCAATGTACATTAAATTTAAAAAACAAAACAAAAATCCCAGTGCTCAGGAGGCAGTGGCAGTGAATCTCTGTGAGTTTGAGGCCAGCCTGGTCTCCAAAGTGAGTTCCAGGACAGCCAGGACTACAGAGAAAGCCTCAAAAAACCAGAAGGAAAGAACAAAAAAAGAAAGGGTGCTGGGATTAACCCTTGTGCCTGTCAATGGAGGCACAACCTGTCAATGGAGGTGCTTCTCTACCAGCCAGTACGCATATTATTGTAAACGCAGTGTGGAGTCAGTGCTGTAATAAGACTTTACTGTTAGCTTTTAATTTAGTCTTTCACAAAGTCGTCAGTAACTCTTGTCTGCCAAAGCTGTGGCTATGTAATTTTCCGTAGTATAAATGTATCATTATTTAATTAGCCCTATGTAAAAGTTTTTTGATTTTTTTTCTTTAAGTAAATGTTCAAAAGACTAGTTGACATAATACTTAGAAGTTAAATGTCTCTTCTATAATTTTGGGGAGAGGGTAACTACTGATCTAACTTAAGAGCAGACAAATGGTTATATACAGCTGTGGAAACTTTTCAGTTCTGTACCATAGAAAAGCTAAGCTACAAGCAAACATTTTTAGGGTGCTAGTAAAAGAGAGTTTAAAGTGATACTCTATGAATATATAAAAGGATTAAAACTATAAAAGGATTAAAGTCTAGAAGAAACCAATAGACTCAGCACATTAGCACTGGAAATGATATGGAGTCCGATGAGCAGTGTAGTAGAAGTAAGGGAGTCACAAAGCCAAAGGAGATAAGGACAAAACATGACTTTCTATTTTAAATATCACAGTTAAAGCCAGAGTTCTAACTTAGTTTGAATAAAAAAATTAAAAATGATGTAAGGATGGTTTTCTGCTTGTTTGGGTTTTTTATAATTTATTTTTATTTTATATGCATTTGTGTTTTACCTGCATGTACATCTGTGTGAGGGTATCAGATCTTGTAGTTGCAGGCAGTTGTAAGCTGCCATGTGGGTTCTGGGAATTAGCCCCAGTCCTCTGGAAAAGTAGTCAGCTCTTAACTGCTGAGCCATCTCTCCAGCCCCTTGTTTGTTTGTTTGGTCTCCAGCCAAGTCTGGCCTTGAACTTCTGATCTTGCCTCCACCTCCTAAATGGTAGAATTACCACAATATACCACACTGTCCAATTTATGCTTTGCTTGGAATTGAACCCAGGGCCTTCTATATAGCAGTCAAGCAGTCCACCGTGTGAGCTGTATTCCCAGACCAGAATTTAACATTTGAATAGTAGGTGGCTGGAACACAGTGAAGGTTACAATCACTGACCTTCATTTTGGAGCTAAAAAAAAAAGTAAAAGCCAAAGGATTTGTTATGAAAATCATGTGTGGGGATGTGGTAGTATGTGCCTTCAATCCCAGTGCAGAGGCAGGCAGATCTCTTGAGTTTGAAGCCAGCTCATCTACATAGGGAATTCCAGGACAGCCAGGGCAATGCAGTGAGGCCCTGTCTAGAGAGAAAGGAGTAAGAAAATAATGTTGCTGTGCATGGTGACAAATTCTGTTGATCTTAGTATTTGGAATGGAAAAATTAGTACTAAGATGGGAAAAGTAGAAGTTCAGGCCCAGTCTGGGCTACATAGGAGATGAGTTAAGAGCCATTTATAGAATACAAAAGAAATTCTAAGCAAGCTACCCGTGGATGTGTAATTTGCAAAAAGGCTGAAAACCCAATACATGTGTGGTGTGTACACCAAAGTGGGAAAGTGGGTGAAAAGGCTTTCTTAGCCCAATGAAGATACGTCACAAAGAAGCAGCCCCAGGACTTCTGTGGGGACTGCTTCTGCCCCAAGAGGGGGTTATCCTAACCCTATCCTCCCATCCCTAGACACTTTCTCTGTGCAGTCCTGGCTGCCCTAGAACTTGCTCTGTAGACCAGGCATTTATTGTGTAATGTGAAAACTTACACCATTAATTAAATGGTTGTTGTTGTTGTTGTTGTTATTATTATTATTACTATTATTATTATTAAGGATTTTTAAAGAAATAAAGTTTGGGAGTTGACTGTAGTGATTTTGATTGAAATGTATTGTTTATTGGCCTTTGTATTTCAGGAAAAAAATAAAAGTACTGAGAAAAGAACTGACCCAGAAATACAAAAAGAAAAAAGTACCCCAAAACAGAATCCATCAACCACAAACGAAGAAAAACCCAAACCTCTTAAGAAATTGACAAACCCTTATGGAGAATGGCAAGAAATTAAACAAGAGGCGGAGTCTCAGTAAGTACCTGAGAGGCAATCCCATCCCCCTTCTGTGTCCAAGCACCTCAACACACTGTAGTCAAGAATCTCAAGTGTGCTGTGCTCCTAAGAAGTATAGCTCTTCCTTACATTTCTAGAATAGTTTCAATTTTAAAAGATGAAACTCTTTAAAAAAAAAAAAAAAAGTTAGTGATTGTTTTGTTTCCTACCAAAGCATGACATTTCTAATAACCACACATACTCATCATTTTTTATCAAAAGAACAAATACTTGCAATAAGTACTTTGCAAGATGCTGTACAATAAAATGCAAAGAAAATGCTTTTGCTCTCTTACTGTCTTGCAGTGTCTCACTATACTTCAAAGTTTTGCTATTATGTGTGTGTAGATTTTATTCTGGTTGGTTGGTCAGTTGGTTTGATTTGGTTTTATTGAGTATTGTGTAGCTTTTGCTAGCCTTTAACTCCTGGTCTGACCCCACCTCGTGGGTGCTAGAACTGAATCTGGCTCTACACTTTAATGTTGTTAAAGTATGGGTAAAGCAGATATTCTTTAAAACACTGCTTTGAAGGGTTGGAGAGATGGTTTGGTGGTTGAGAGCACTGGCCACTCTTCCAGAGGACCTGGGTTCAGTTCCCAGCAACCACATGCGGCTCACAACTACCTACCTGTAACTCCAGTTTCAGTCAATCTGACACCTTCACACTTATATACATGCAGGCAAAACATGAAAGCATGTGAAATAAAAGTAAGTTATTAAAAGAAATAAAACAATGCCCTTAAAAGTTAATGTAGGATAAATGCTTTTTATGTATTTTCATAGTGAATTATTTATTGTTAAAATTCTTGGCTGAGGGTGCACACCTATAACACCACCACTTGGGAGGCCAAGGCAGGATTTACTTCAAAAGCATGAACTACAGAGTAAGCATCTTATTGTTGCTGGAGTTTTCTTGTCCCGCTAGGTCCTGCCGCCCTTCTCAGCTCCAAATAAACACACAGATGCTACATTATTTATAAAACTGTTGGCAGGTGGCTAGGACTTCTTATTGGCTAACCGTCTTACTTAATAACCCATTTCTATTCATCTAATTATTTCCACATGGTCTTATCTTACCAGAGAAGGGCTTGGACCTGTTACTCCTTTGTGATCTGCATGATGTCTCTCCAGTTCCTCTCTGCATACCTTTCCCAGAATTCTCCTAGCCCTGCCTATCTTCCTGCCTCTACTGGCCACACAGTGCTTTATTATCAACCAATAAGGAAAACATATATACAGAAGGACATCCCCCATCATCTTAACTCAAAAAGTTATCAAAACCCAAACTAAACCTACTTTTTAATAAAAGGGCAGTACTTTTTTCATAGTAGAATAATGCAAGTTATGGGCAACTCTTTATGCCAGACTTTATTCCCCAATTAAGAAAAGGACATTGATGACTATCCAAAGGAGATAGCAGAGTAATAGACCAGTCCATTCTCTTCAGTTCTGGCCACTTGAAACAGGGAGTTGGTTTTGCATCCACTTATGTGTGAGAAAGGATTTGGGGTGGACAAAAGGACACCTGGTACATGAACATGGGAGAGAGACTGGGAAGAGAGGTTACAAAGGGAAGTTGGGGTAGCAAGATCATGAGGGAGATGAGGAAGGAGGTCTACTAAAGCACACTTGGTTCAAAATGTTGTTATGATGTCTAATACCTTGTGTGTTGAGTTAACATTTTTTAATAAAAAATAGGAAAATTGTCCTATGTCAAAATCTCATATTTCAAAATGATATATCTTTCTACTGCTAGTTAAATTTCAGGCTAGCTAGGCTGTAGCAAGCTTTCTTGTCAGACTATATTTGCACTGCCACCCTGCAAATAATGACCCAGAGACTTAATATTAATTATAAAAGCTTGGGCTTAGCTTAGGCTTTTTTCCAATTAGGTCTTATAACTTAATTAACCCATAGTTTTTAAATCTACATTCTGTCATGGGCTTGGTTACTTTTCTTAGTATGGTACATCAGACTTACTCTGAGTCTGCTGGCAAAATTACATGCCTAGATTCCTCCTCCCAGTTTCTCTCTCTCTCTCTCTCTCTCTCTCTCTCTCTCTCTCTCTCTCTCTCTCTCTCTCTCTCTCTCTCTCTCTCTTCCTCTCCCTCTCCCTCCCTCTCCCTCTCCCTCTCCCTCTCCCTCTCCTCTCCCTCTCCCTCTCCCTCTCCCTCTCCCTCTCCCTCTCCCTCTCCCTCTTCCTCTCCCTCTCCCTCTCCCTCCCCAGAAGTCCCACCTATTCTCTCCTGCCCAGTTATTGGTTATTTTTCTCTTTCTTAAACAAATCAGAAGGTGTCTCAGGCAGAAGCTCATCTTTACAATGTAAAAAAATACTCTGCAACACTAGGCAGCTTAATATGTAATGGATTGATTCCAACTTCATATGTAGATTAACCTAGTTTGCTTGTTTGTTTGTTTATTCATTTAGATTCTTCAAAACAGGGCTTCTCTGTAGATCAGACTCACTAACCTAGTTTAAAGTAAATTTAAATTTTAAAACAGCTAAAACAATCCTGATTAACTTTTATCATGGACCAGTTCTTACCCCCAAGCTCATCACTAGTAATTCTGAATGAACATACCTGAATTCAGTGGTTTCTGAAAGGAAAGCCTAATGAAACAAATGTTGCTGATTCTGGAAAGAAGAGAACAGGATGTTAGAGCAGAGCCAGAGTACAATGAGAGCATTTCTACCCCAAGTGCCTCATGCCACTGCATGTACAGAAGACAGCACGTATAGCTTTCCTGAAACAAAAATAAAAGCTTTTATTTATTTAAAGATCCCTTAAGTTGTTGCAGGTACTTACTGCTCTTGGACAGGACCTGGGTTTGGTTCCCAACATCTACATGATAACTAACAACCAACTGTAACTCTAGTTCCAGAGGATCTGACGCCTTCTTCTGTGGACATTTCACACATGTGTTATGCAGACATACATGCAGGCAAAACATCTACCACACATTAAATAAAAGTAAAATATAAAGGGGGTGCTCTGGGACGCATATTTTCAAAACAGAGTCGTCTTCTTCCATCTCTTTTCTGTTTGCCTGCTTTATCCTCTGTCTACTGAATTCCTCTCTAGAAAGGATGTTTAGTTCCCAGCAGGCTTTGTAGTCTAGGCCACTTAATATGATGATCTTCCTGCTCTGCATTCAGAGACTAGTTGACTGTCTAGCGCACTGATTCTGAATCTGTGGGCCATAACCTCTTGGAGGTCACACGATCCTTGCACAGGTTCCTAAAACCATTGGAAAACACAGATATTTACATTAAGATTCATAACTAGCAAAATTACAGCTATGAGGTAGCAACAAAAGTAATTTTATGATTGGGGGGTCATCACAACATAAGGAAGTGTATTAAAGGGTTGCAGCATTAAGAAAGTTAAAACCCACTGGTCTAGGGAATAGGGGGCTGATTTCTGATCCAGCCAGACTGTTTATAACTACTTCATAGTTCTCAGAATAGGCAAATAGTTCAATGCGTCTTCCACAACAGGACATTAAGATTCATTCTTTCCATCTTGTGTTATGTAAACCTTCAGAATTTCTGTCAGTCCATGACAAGTCAGTCTCCACAGCTTCCCTATTTGTTTATGCTGTGTGTCATATATGAGCAGAGTATTTTCTAAGATGCTGTGTCCTTTGTGCAGCAGAGGCCTGTCCTAGCACGTGTCCACCTCAGTCAAAGATGAGTGTGTTGAGACTAAAATCAGTATCTTAAATCACCTAGAGCTGGGCAGTGCACACCTAACCCAGGTCAGAGGCTCAGGAACTCAAGGAACACAAGGTCAACCACAGTGACATTAGAGCGCAAGGTTAGCCAGAACCACATGGGACCCTGTCTCAAAAAAGCCAAAACAGGAACAGCATAATATTCCTGATGACCCACTTCTTATCCCCTCATCATTACCATTGGGAAGGGGCTCGTGGTTTAGATGCACTTTGCTGGCTTGTGATTTAGATGCAAATATTTATCTTAATCTATCAGGTTATAGTTTAGGTTTTTTTCTGTTCCAGAGGAGAAGTTGACTTGGAACTTCCAAGCACTGAAAGTGACTATCTGTCAACGCCAGAAGCTGCTGCTGGAGAAATCAAAGTGGTATTTAGAGAAAAAACTGTCTCTTCTCTGGGAGTGGCAGCAGATGGGCTGGCTCCAGTCTTCAAAAAGAGAAAATTTGAAAATGGGAGGTCTCGGAATTTAAGACAGCGAGGTGATGATGATTGACTGGGAACCCTTTCCTTTGACTGCTTTGGACAGAGGGGACATGCCCTTTCCAAGCATCTCTGTGTATTGAATACTGTAGTGCTGCAGTTTACATTTATGCTAAATGTATTTTATGTGAATCAAAATAAATCTTTTTTCATGTGAAATTTATTTTTATTCCTTAAATGGAAGCCTACCACATTGCATTGTAATACAGTGTATTATGTTCATTATCTAAAGTTGCTAATTATGATAATTTAAGATGCTATGTATCTGTTGTTTAAAACATGGGGAGGGCCCTTACTCTGATCATCCTCATATGAGCATACTTGTTCTGCACTGAAAATACTTTATTTCCACACACTGAGATTATCCTGTTACCCGAGAAATAAGAATCAGACACAAAGTTCACATCCCTATGACAGTTTGGTTTTGATGGTCCTTTCTGAAGACTGGATGTTAGAAAGTACACATCAGCTGGTCTTACACAATTTAAAACCAAACACCAGAGCAGGAACTGCTTGGCAGTAAGTGCAGAGTGACAGCTGGACCGGGGTAGAAACCAGCACTTGCCCCAGGTCAGCTTACAGCAGCAAAGTGTGAAAATCGTTACCTTGGGGCCAAGCATCAGGGAACTAGAGCTAGGAGCAGCATCTGCTCTTCACATTCTACAACAGGCCTTTCCCAGACAGGCCTCCTTTTCATAGCCGATGGAAGGTTCACCTAAGGTAATGGGAACAAAAGGCTTGAACTAAAATAGCTTTCATGGTTCATTTAGATGTTTCCCATTTTCTGGTTACATTTCTTAAATAAAAATTTCATATTCTATTTAAAGTACCTCCCTTTATTACTTTTGCATATTTTTAATTATATTTTTCATAAGTTGTACAGTATGTAACTTTTGGTAGTAAATATCTGTCTTTACAATTGCTAGTATACATGTAAAAATAGCTTATTAAAAACCATAAAATAAATATTGGGGTCCTTTTTTTTCTAATGTGGATCAAAGTTGCCTTATCATTGGCAAAATAGTATTTGGAGATTAATCTTTACAATTATTTGGGCCTAAACTTTGCATTTTGAAGCACTTTTAATTTTGTTTTGTAAAAATGAGTCTTGGTATGTTGCCTAGGCTGACCTCAAATCCAGGTCCTCAGACCTAAGAATCCTCAAGAGTCCTGAATTTATCTGTTGTATCACCACACCTGAATGTTCAATACTGAAGTTTTATTGTTCTTCAACTGGGGTGGCCAAGGGTTTGGGTCAGGGTCTCCCTATGTATCCCAGGCTGCCTTCAAACTTGCAGTCACCCTCCTGTCTAAACCTTAGTACTGGGGTTGCAGGCATGAGCCAACAGACCCCCTGGTTTACTGGGTTTTGGGGATTTGGTTTTGGTTTACTGGGGGTTGAGAGTTACGGTTTGGTTTAAGTTTTGTTCTTGTTTGTTTTTTGAGACCCTCCTGTCTCCCAGGCTAGCCTGGAACTTCCTAGGTAGCTTGGCAAAAGGTGTCCTTTTGAATTTATGATCCTCTGTTTTCCCATTCCCCAGAGCTGGGATTATAGATGTATGCTACCCCTCTCGGTTTATATGGTGCAGGATTGTGTTGGGCAAGCACCACCACTGTGTAAACCAGTTATGGTAATGCATGCCTATAATCCTAGCACATGGGAGGTGGAGATAGGTAGATCACAATGTCAAGGTCATCTTGGCTTTATAGTAAGCTTAAGGTTGTCTGGTTGCATGAGAGTGTCTCAAGACAAACGAACAGAAAACAATAACAAAACAACTTGGTTGAAAATGCAACCACCTTGGTGGGTGTTTATAACGCAGTTTGTAGGAACGCCAACAAGTTGAGCAGTGGAGATATCCTGTGGCTCTTCGCCCCCAGGTTTCTGTTGAACAGACTTGATTTCCCTTGAAAGTCTCCGTCCTCATAAGAGGTGGAGAAATAGAGAATGTGGAATTGTGATTTGTAATGACATCATCCCATCACTGGAAATCCTGTGTGTTTGGTGGCCTGACAGCATCTGAGAATACAAGCCAGCAGGAGCTTCACAAACTCTTTTCAGAGACCTCCACAAGCATGAAGCTTGGCTCTTGACTTAGTCTGAGAAAAGAATTTCAGGATGTGTCAGTAGAAAGCAGACTTGCAGTCCCTTAGAAAAAAAATGTTTTTGGTTTGGGTGCCAGTCCTGGAATTTCCTCTGTAGATCAGGCCTGCCTGCCTCTGCCTCCCAAGTGCTGGGATTAAAGTCGAGTACCACCACTGCTCAGTTTTTAGGCAGATATTTTAACAGATTAGAGCATGGAGGTTAACAGAAAGAGGAACATTCATGGAAAGAATGAGGCATAAATAAGCAAGTGTAGTGTTGCCTCCTCAATAGAGAGCTATGCGTTAGTGTCTTAGCAGGCACCTATATGATTTTGGTTGCATGTCAGAGGACTGCTGAAAAGTTTTTCTTCCTCTTTTCTACTTTTTTGATACATTAGACTATAGGATTCTTCTGAGGTGCTAGGGAAGAGGAGTGCAATATGATAATTTAAATTAAAACAATGACATTTTTGTGGACTTTAACTTTGTTTTTTTTTTTTGTTTTTTGTTTTTGTTTTTTTTTTTTTTTTGTCTTACTGGTCTTTTGCTTGTTGTGATTTTAATTTTGTGGGGTTTTTGTTTAGACAAAACAAAAACCTAGCTATGCAGCCTAGGCTGACCTGGCACTTGCTGTGTAGACTAGGATAGCCTGTAGTTCATGATCCTCCTGTCTCTACATCTAGAATTCTGGGATTACAGGAGTGTGCCACCACCAAAAGCAACACTGACCCGATACCACTCTTTCTTCATTTGTTTGCACAGTCAAGGGCTCTTTATCAAAATAAGGTGTGTGTTTTAAGACATGTATGAATGTCATAGAAAAATACAACTATAGAATGTATAGATCATTGTTGACAGGAAAATTAATTATCCAAAACATTCCTTGGTAGCTATTTTGAAGTTTTCCTAAACACTCAAGAAATGACATTAGGTGGATAATGTGAACCATGATGGTGCTAGGCTCGTCCCTGTTGTGATAAACAGTGACCAAAAGCAGGTTAGGGGAGGGAAGGGTTAATTCTAAGCTCCTAGGTTCTAGGCCTTCACTGAGGGAAGTCATACAGGAACCCAAACATGAACTTGAAACACTGTGGAGGAACACTGCCTCCTGCCTCCCTCTGGCTCACGCTTATGATCCAGCCTCTACTATTTTCTTAAGAGAAGCAACATTTTAAAATAATGTCCTGATTTTTAATTTCATCTTGTGACAGCATGTCACATATAGTCCTGGTTTAGCGTTGAACTCATAAAGCTCTGCCTCTGGAGTTACAGGGATCTGGAATGCATGCTCCAACACCAAAGAGGGTGGGAGAGATGTCACCAGTGGACCAAAGCCAAGATAGTTCTCAGAAGGCCTCCATCTTGAGTCCAGTTTGCCTCATTTAATATTCTAAAGCCACAAGGTGGGGCGAGTGATCAAACTTAAGAGCCAGTTTTTTTTGGGGGGGAGGCTTTTGGCTTTCAAAGACTTAGGTAACAGTTGGCAGATGTAAGCTTTTGTGATCAGGTTGTTGAGATATTTCTCTATACAGGTAGAGAGTGAAGTCATGTTTGGCAATAGGCAGAACAAGCAGGACTTTAAGTGAGTCACTAAATTAGTCAGTAAGTATATCGGTGTTTAATAATTGTTTTTTTTGTTTTTTGTTTTTTTGGTTTTTTTTTTTTTTTCCTATTCTACCTCACTGGACTTCAAGGCATGCATAACCATACCCAGCCTCCATGTTCCTTAAAATCAACATATGACAGAGTTTAGTGACATACCTCCAAGTAACAAATGTCATTTAAAAAAAAAAAAGAAGCAGCCCTCTTGTTCTGCACCAAATTTTGTCTCTTTTGTACAACTCCGAGATGGAACAGCTTCTGTGAACTACACTTAATATATGTATGTATGTATGTATGTATGTATGTATGTATGTAGTGTATGTACACCACATGGATATCAGATCTTATGCAATTGGAGTTTCAGTTTGTGATTGTGAGCCTCCGTGTGGGTACTGGGAGCTGAACTCAGTTCTTTGGTTTTTTTTTTTTTTTTACTTTTTTAAACTTTATTCTATGTGCATTGGTGTGAAGGTGTGTTATGAGCGGGTTTTTCAGCCAGCCTGGACCCAGAGCATCGCCAGCCCCAAATAACACACAGAGACGCTGTATTAGATATATATAATTCTGTTGGCCTGTTACTAATGTTTCTTATTGGCTAGCTCTGTCTTAAATATTAACCCATTTCTATTCATCTAAGTGTTTCCACGTGGTCTTATCTTATTGGAGAGTGGTCCCAACATTCTTCTCTCTCCGCCCTCCATCTTGAATCACCTCCCTACTACTTCTAGAATCCTCCTTGTCTCCTAGTCCCGCTTACCTTGCTTTCCTATTGGCCAACAGTGCTCTATTCATCAACCAATAAGAGAAACATATTTACAGAATGACATCTCCCACCAAAGGTGTCAGCTCTCCTAGAACTGGAGTTATAAATGGTGTGAACTGCCATGTGGGTGCTGGGAATCTGAGACCTCTGAAGAGCAGCCCGTGCTCTTAACCACTGAGCCATCTCTCCAGCCCCCCCAGAGAGTACTCTTAACCACCAAAACAGCTCTCAGCATCCCCCTTCCCCATTTTGGGGGGTTTGGCTTTTTGGGTTTTGTTTGTTTTGGAGGCAAGGTCTCTCTATATAGCCTCCATTCTTGGAACTTGTTATGAAGATCAGGCTGTCCTCACAGATCCACCTGTTTCTGCCTCCAGAGTGTTGGGATTAAAGGCGTGCACCACCATGCCCGGCAGCCCTTTTATTAATTTGTATTTATTTTTCTTATTGGTTATCAAAACGTTCTTGTTACTCAACCGAAGGCCTTTTTTGTAATTTCTTATGTATTTAGCATACTAGCTAAAATTAATATTAACATTTGTTAGAATAATGAAGTATTGAAGGGAGAATTCTTGCTTTAAGTAATTTGACTTCAGGTCTGATGAGCTATCAAAGTGTTAAGACACACCTGAGGTAATAAATTATGAATGTGGGCCTTTTTTTTTTTTTTTTTGAGGAGTGAATAGATTTTTCTCAGATTCTCAACAAGACATAGACACAAAAATATTCTGGGTATGGTGTCCCAGGTCATCCTGGTGTACAAAGGGGGTTCCAGGCTAGCCAGGGTGAGAGTGAGGATGTCTCAAAAATAAATAACATTGTGCTCATTTAAAATAATAAGACAAACTGTAACTTAATTTCAATGTCTTCTCAATAGACAATATCTAAATTTAGTTATGATTTTGAGAGTGAAATATGCCCCATAAACTCCAGTGTTTGGCTGGGTGGTGGTAGTCCTTTCCTTTAACCCCAGAACTTGAGAGGCACAGGTAGGCAGGTATCAGTGAGTTCAAGGCCAGCTTGATCCACCGAGTGAGTTCCAGGACAGCCAGGACTGTTACACAGAGAAACCCTGTCTCAGGAAAAAACAAAACAAATACATACATACATACATACATACATACATACATACATACATACACACAAACACAAACTTCTGTTTTCATATGTGCTCCCCAGCTGGTGATGCTATTGATTGTTAGGCCCTGGAACCTTTTCAAAAGGAGTCTGGCAGCCAGAAGGCTAGAGTCACAGAGGGTTACAGGCCAGATCCACTTCAAGTGGACCTGAGCTGTTTCCTGATCTGCAGAGAGATGTAAAGCAAGGGGCCCTATACTCCCATTCCCACAGAAGTTGGTATCCTGGCCATGCCTTCACTTCTATGATGAACTGTAGTCTTGAACCGACAGCCAGAGTAAAGTCCTCTTCACTTAAATTTCTTCTGAAGTCCATTGTCTTGCCACATGGAGAGAAAGTAATATATAGTCTCTATTTTATCCTTTGGACCCTTTGTCCCACCCTTTTTTGGAAAAAAAAAATGTCTTTAAATGTGTATAGTGTTTTGTCTCTATGTATTGATGGTACAGTACTTGAGGCAGCCAGAGGAAGTCCCTGTGACTGGAGTTAAAGATGGTGGCCAGATGCTACGGGGCACCGGAACCCAAACCCAAGGCCTCTGTAAGAGCAGTCAGTGCTCTTAACTGCTGGGCGTCTCTCTAGCACCCCCCCCACCCCCGGGGGGGGATTAACTGTAATTTGCGTTGAGCTTCTAACTACAAGCATACAGATACAAGATAATTAAGTCGTTCGGCTTGTTTAGTATTATGTGTAAGTCTACATGTATGTATATATGTGCATCATATGTGTACAGTGTCCTTAAGGCCAGAAGGGGCATCAGATCCCTAGAAAATGGAGTTACCAGCAGCTTTACCCTTCATGAGTGCTAGAACTGATCCCAGGTGTTCGGCAAGAGCTCTTAATCACTGAGCCATCTCTCCAGCCCTCAGGTCCTTCTAAATCTTACAAGTATTAATCCTGCAAATGGTACTGCATTGAGCATCTGCTGGAAGATATGCTCACTAACTGAAAAATGAGGACAAGGGGGCCTTCTTGTCAAAAAGGATTTCAACCCTGGTAGCCCTGTCACACTATACAACCAAGGGTTTTATAAAGTAGAACCACTGAATGTTTTAGTATGTTTTATTGATAGTGAAACAAAAAACAAAAACACAATACAGTATTACTTGACAAAACAGTAAATATATTTCCTTACTGGAGTAATGACACACCTATTGTCCCAAACACTTGGGAGGCGAAGGCAAGAAAATCAAACTCTGGAGTTCCAGACTAGCCTGGACAAAATAGCAAGTTCCCATTTCAAAGCAAGAAACAAAACCCTGGAAACATTACTGCTTGCTGGAGAACAAAAAAGTAAGATGAATATCCAAAATACACAGCCAAAACATTTTGAGGATCACATTACTTTTTCATGAGAAGGCAACAAAAAATGTACACAACTATATCCAGTGAAAAAAGGTGTGTTCATCTGACTCAGTGAAGAATACATACATATATATATATATATATATATATATATATATATATAAGTTAGCAACTTACTTTTTAAAAAATATTGTAGGTAATTGGAAACATTATTTAAATATTTTTTATATAAATACTGATTATTTTTGCAAATACACATTTTATACTCAAAAATTACCTTACAAGCAGGGTTTTCTTTTGATGCTGCTATTTTCACTTTCAGTAAGCTTACAGCCGTTCTGTACATTACAAACATTGGTCAACAAAATATATATCCCACAAGGGGGTTGAGTGTGTGTATGTGTGTGTGTGTACATATATATGACAGATATATGTACTTTTTCTTTCAGTAGAAAAATCAAATGCTTACCAAATTGAATTCAAGATAGAAAAACAGTTTATTAAAAATTCAGTGTTGGGGCTGGAGAGATGGCTCAGAGGTTAAGAGCACTGCCTGCTCTTCCAGAGGTCCTGAGTTCAATTCCCAGCAACCACATAGTGGCTCACAACCATGTATAATGAGATCTGAGGCCTTCTTCTGGTGTGTTGGTACACATGAAGATAGAGCACTTGTACTAAATAAACAAAAGCAAACAAACAAACAAACAAATAAATAAACATCAATGTAGTTTAATATTGCAGAAATCTACTGCATTGTTTTGAACAATATCTTCCAAATCACTATTTAGTAATTGCTACGCATGCATTTTTCAACCATAAAATTTTAAATTAAACCTACAGAGTTTGTGGCACTAGAAAGAACTTAAAATTGAGATAATATAATGAAGCATAAACATACTATCAAACCCTTTGGATTTGGAGCACAGTAAGTTGTTAAATAATTTGAAGCTAAAATTTTTCACACTGAATTAGTATTTCAAACATTAACTTTTCTAAATCAAACATTCAATTACGGCCCACATGACGTCATGAAGAGGTAGAGGTACCTCTCTCAGGAAGTGCTTGAAAAGTTCCACAGCAGTGTAAACAGCAAACATCGCTGGTCTTGTGAATTTCACTGATATGTTACCTACAATCCAAAATCATCATAAAGAGAACTTGAACTTCTTGAGTGACAGTCCCGCTCACCCAAGCCACCTAAGTCCCAACTGATGCTAGATTCTCTAGGTATTGCTTCTTCAGCCAGGAAATTCTGACCAGCTTCAAGGCAGAAAGGATAAACACCAGCTGAGGCAAAAGAAAGAAAAAATTGGGTCAAACTTCAAGAGGCCTAATGTTGTAGCTACATTAATCTACTGGTCTTCCTCCTGTCTCGGTCACAGTCACCCTATTCTTTTCCACTATGGGCTACATGATGTGATAAGCAACAATTTTTGGTGATGTCTCTACACCAAAGGAGTACTGATTTGTCTCCATTTCTGCACTAAATGGATTGCAGTTCTCCATGACTGGGATGTCACAAATGCAGCAGATCTCATCAGTGAAGACATAGGCTTCCCAAAAGTCACTGGGCTGCAGAGAAAGACACTTCAGCCACTTATTAGGGGCTTAGATCCTAACAGAACAAGTGTGTATGGTTGAGAACAAACCATTGGGTCAAAGGATATAAAGGAATGCAGACGCTGAGCCACTAATGCACACTCGTTCCTCTTTAAACTATAGCATTTCGCTTCCATTAATTTAGCTGCAGCAATCTGTCTCAGCCACCCAGAATGTAAATGTACCCATTCAGATAAGCCACATCCATGCCCTCCCGATACAGTAAGCGGTCTGCCAGTTGATGCCAACTATTTTGGGCTGGTTTACACAACCAGAGTGGGCGAAGCAAGATACATATCATGGTCTGGAGAGACACTGACAGCTAAGGTAGTGAAAATTCTATCGTGGGCAAGGCAAGTCACAGTTGAGGGCACTTTGTAAATTTCCTCAGAGTACAGGTCACAGCAGAGAAAGGGATGTTTGTGGTGTCCAAAGATTACTATTCTCTTTGCACACATACTTAATCTATGGGGCGGATTTCCTTCTGCAGGGACGACAGTGCTGCTGGTGCTCTTATTGTTACTGCTATTGCTATTGCAGCAGCTGCTGCTGCTGTTGCTTGTCACCGGCACCAGAGACTTCTGCAATCCATCACCAAGACGCAGCTGCTGGAGGGCCCCTTCAATAACGTCCAGGCAGTACTTCTCCACAATGGGCCTGGTCAGTAGCCCTCCCAGGTAGTCCTGATCTTCAGCAGGGAAATGTGCCCAGCGAACACACTTGAAGACTTCCGCAGCACTGGGGCCCCGCTCTCTGGGAGCAGCCTCCAGCCACTGCACGGCCACGTGGCACACCGTCTTCTCACTGTCCACGTCCAGGCTGTCCAGGCGCAGGACGGCCAGCAGCTGCGCCAGGGTCAGATCGGCCAGCGTCTCCTCCCGAATGGAGCCCATCCTGCTGAGCTGCTTGAAGTTGTGAGCTATGAAGGACTGGGCCTGGGAACGCAGCTTGTGATGGTCAAAGGCATCGGCAAACTTGAGGATGGCAGTGCAGTTGGTCAGGTCAAGCCTGCGGGCCAGGAAGGAAGCGCAGGCTTCGCGCACGTACTCCAGCTGGAGCATATCCGAGGCCGCGTACAGGCGCTGCACGTTGGCCTCGCTCAGGGACACGCGACCCGTGTAGCAGTAGTCGACCAAGACCTCGAAGGACTCGGCGTCCACGTCGTGGATGGTCACGCTGGCCTGCTGGCTCTCGTACATGCCGCCCGTGAACATGCTCTTGAAGTAGGGGCACGCCGCCGCCAGCACGTTGCGGTTGCACGAGAAGAGGCGCCCCGTGCCGGGCCCGCTGCCGGGCGTCACCACCTCGATGGTCACATCGCACAGCAGCCGCGCGTCGTAGAAAGACTTGAGCTGCGCCAGGAGGGCTGCAGAGTGGGCCGCGTCCTTTAACTCCTCGGGGCCCGTGAAGAAGGCCGACACCGAGGGCTTGGAGATCCTCTTGGGCCGCCTCCCGCCGCGGGGACTGGCGAGGCGGCGAGAGCGCGGGGCGTCTTCCCGGGACTGCATGGTGGAGATGGCGGCGGGGCGCCGAGGGCGAGAACGGCTGCAGGAGCCCGGCTCCTCCTCACGCCTCCCTCGCCGACGCCGACACAGACACAGCGGCGTCCCAGGGCAGACTGCAGCACGGGTCTTACTTAACTCGGTCCCACCCCGCGGTGCCGCCTCCCTCTGTGGCGTAGCCAGCGGACAGCATCCCCGCACCGGAGCGAATCCGCTGCAAATGCGGCCGAACCTTCGCCGAGGATGGGAGCAGGCACCAGGGTAATTTACACGTTGCTTTTCGCGCCTCGAGGCATGATGGGAGTTTTCAGGTTCTAGGGCGGAAACTGAAAGCCTGCAGCCGCCTTGCTTGTTGGGAGTTGTAGTCCATCTAACGTCGCGGTCCTTGGCTTTTCATTGTTTTCTTGCTGCACTACAACGTTGACAGTATGGGGGGGGGAGGTGGTATTTTAGGGTTCAGAACTTACAGTTTGGGATGCTCCTTTATCCCTCGCTTCTAATTTGTCTTTTGTTTTTCTTTTGTAAGACGTCAGTTGTGTGTAATGTTTTTTTACTCTTTAGACTTTGGGGCTCTTTTTGGGGGCCTGCCACCCAGCCCCCAAGTAAATCACAAACAGAGGCTTATTCTTAGTTATGAGTGTTCGGCCTTAGCTTGGCTTGTTTCTAGCTTGCTTTTACCTTAAATTAACCCATTTACCCTTTCCCTCTGGGCTTTTCCTCTTTCTTCAGTACTTCTTTCTTACTCCATGGCTGACTGACTGGGTGGCTGGCCCCCGAGGTCCTCCTCTTCTTGTTCTCTCCTTGCTGCTCCTTTTCAGCCTTTCTCCTTGTATTTATGCGTCTGCCTGCCAGCCCTGCCTGTTCTTGCTTCTGCCTCGCTATTGGCCAGCCTTCAGCTCTTTATTAGACCATCAGGTGTTTCAGACGGGCAAAGAACCACAGCTTTACGGAGTTTAAAAAAAAAAAAAACAATGCAGCATAAACAGGTCACACATCTTAATATTCTATCACAATTAATAATAGTATTTGATAAGATTGTATGACAATTAAATGAACTACGTTGAATTGAATATAGAATGCTTAATAGTTGGTTTTACAAAATGATTAATGGAGTATGAAATTTTTGGAATATAAAAATCCAGGGAGCAGGCTGGTGTTGGCACATGCCTTTAATCCCAGCACTCAGGAGGCAGGGGCAGGATCATCTCTGTGAGTTCAAGTCCAGCCTGATCTACACAGTGAGTTCCAGGAAAACCAGAGCTACACAGGGGGAGGGGGAAAAAAGGCCAGGGAGTTTTTTGGTTTTTGTTTTTAAAGATTTATTGATTTATTTACTTAACGAATATGAGTGCTCTATTTGTGTGTACAACTTCATGCCAGAAGAGAAATCAGATTCCACTGATGATGGTTGTGAGCTGCCATGTGGTTGTTGGGAATTGAACTCCAGACCTCTGGAAAAGCAGCCATCTCTCCAGCCCCCAAGAGTTTTAGTTTTTCTTCCAGTATTTTATTAATGAAAAAAACACTGGTTTAATATTAATCTACAGAAAAATACCTTCAAGTTTCCTCAAAAATGTTTCTGGCTTGGTTTTTTCATTTGAATGGATTTTAGTTTTAGAACAGTTTTATGTTTGTAGGAAAACAGGAAGGGCAGGAGACTCCCAACACCCTTTTCTCAGAGTTTCGCCTATTAACACCTCTTAAAGCCCTGCAATTAGTACAAGATTTTTTAGAAATGATGAATGACTATTGATGCATTAACATTGAAGTCTATAGTTTATATACAAGTTCACTCTTTGTATTGAACCAACCTACAGGTTTTGACAAATTCATGAAGTGTGTCCACTATTACAGTGTCATACAAAGTGGCTTCACTGACAGAAATCCTTATGTTCTTCCTTTTTTATTCCTCTCTCCATCAAACGGTGGTGAACACTGCCTCTTGTTCCTATGTTGGAGGCCAAAGCCAGAATCTACATCAGGCTATGAAAGTGCCCCATTATGAACTCACACCGTCAGCCCAACCACCACCAACCACCAAACTGTTTTTTTGCTGCTATTGTTTAAAGAATTATCTAGACCATGATTTATCTCCTTGAAGATCAGACTTAATTCCATCAGGAGCTGGAACGGTGTTGTTGGAACCAAGACATAGTTGCTCTTGATAAAAATGGATCAAGAGGATTGTCACTATTGCTTTCTCACAATTGCCATCTCTAAGGAAGCTACCTGAAGTCCCATGAATTCTGCGTCCATTATCTACATTCCAAAGTCTGAAATCCTCTGGAGCTTCTACAGATTCTAATTTTCCAGTAGCCCTTTCCTTTTGTACATACCAGACAGACTTGTTCTAGGGACAATCACACACAAGCATACACACACACACACACACACACACACACACACACACACACACACGTACACACCAATGGAAGTCAGCAGCCTGTTGGGTGTCTTCCTTTTAGATCCAGGTGTTAGTGTTTCCCCTGCTTGCTTCTGTGAAGTTGCTACCATCAGACCTGACTTAGTAATGAGTCATGAGTAATGCACTAAGCCTTTATTTACCCGGTGCATTCTAGACCTTTGAAGTCACTGAGTGCACCAGACCTACTTCCCAAGAAATCCTACTGACTTCCACTCCCATTGTAATTTACTATCGCCCCCAACCTGGCTGCTTCTCTTTTCCTTACTTACTTCCTTCTATCAAGTTTCAAAAGGAACTGCCCTGGGCCATTGAAATGGATCAGTAAGTAAAGGGACTTGCTGGGCAAATCTGAAGATCTGAATTCTACACCCACAGGGTAGATGAAGAAAACAGAAAGTCATGCTGTGCTAGGTGAGTGCACACAAAAATAAAATATTTTAAAAAAATAGAAATTCCCAAGTGGAAAGGGAACTCTGGAGACTCAAACATTTTGTTTTCCTATAGGCTCATAATTTCTATTTTGTGGTGCTTCAACTTGTACTAATGTCTTGCAAACTCAGTTCTCAGCAGGCAGGGACAGGAATATCTCACATTCAAAAGCAGCCTACAATCTAACTACACAGAGTTACAAGGCACCCTAAACTGCTCAGGAAGATGCTTAGCTCTAGTGATTTGAAACAGAGTTGTCATTCTGTATCCCAGTCGTGAAACTGTACAATCCTCTTGTCTAAGCTTCTATTCTAAAGACAACTGATGATAAGTTTATCACCATCAAATAATTTGTAACTCTTACTCCAACATCACCAAAATTTCTCTGAGAGTGTTTATGTGAACTTTTACATTAACAAAAATGGGGGAATTTTCAGGAATACAATCTTACATATTTTTAACAATCTACCTGAACTGAAATAAGATCATGTGACTAAACATATAGCTCTCACTCTGGTAGTTTTAGACTGAAATACTACAGTTCCTAGCTTCTCTTGTGGCCGGGCAAAGCAACTTTGGAAAGTAGGGACTATAACACGTGTGGTAGTCATTTCCGCCTCTATAAAGGGTCATAGCCACCTTTTTTCTGTAGGTACCGTTCATCTATCCATGTAGATGAGAATGTGTCCCCTGGCCATGAATAAACACAGTCCCACCTAAGATCAGATGCTCCTCTCTTTTTCTTTCATTCATTTTCTGCCTTTCTGTCTCTTTAAGATGCATCAGAAATGTAACACAGCTAACCTTGCATGCTAGCACAAATGAAGAGACTTAATGTTGGCATTGAGGAAATGGCTCATTTGCAGGTCACCTGATTTTAGTTCCCAGCAGCCATGTAGGTCAGCTCACATCAGCCTGTAACTCCAGCTTCAGGGGATCCACCACCTCTGGCCTCATTCATGGTAAGCACTTTACATTCTGAGAAGCACATCATTAGACAGTATTGTCATTGTGCAAACATCAAGGAGTAGACTTCACACTAGAATATCTCTTTCTGTGCTCAGGCTAGCTGCTGCCCTTCATGGCCTGTCAGTGACTGGGAGAAACATCGTTATGCAGAACCTGAGCAATTTTTACAGTCTTGAATCAGAGCGCTCCTCCTTTCATGTACTGAGTTCTTCTGCCACAGATTCTCCACATTATCTTGCATGCTAACTTTCACCAGTGTTGGGAGTGTGAAGGTCTTTGTACCCACAGATCACCAGGGAAACCAGGAATGTTAAGCATGCAGGGTTGCCTTTTCAGTGGAAATGATGTAAAAACCTGTTTGTTCTTCCATCCAGAAATCTGGGAATAGGAGGTGATGAGTGGCCTGGTGATCATTGTTATCTTTTGGGCCAGGACATATTCAAGTTCCCACAACCAGGACCAGAGCTATCTAGTCATCTAAATGACCCTTACATCATCTGTATAGCCAGGGGCTTGCCCCAAGCTTCCACAGCCAGGACCAGAGATGGCTAATAGCCCTATGACATCTACACTATCTATGACTGAGACCAAGTCATATTCTTCCTTAGGCCTTTAATCTAGTACAGGTACCCGATTGCGATTTAATAAGGATCAGGATAAACAATTAGGCCGAACAGATGTTTATTAAGGGAGAAATAACTCACAACATAGGCAGATGAACGCGGCGGGTTCCACCAGATCCTAAGCTTTCCAGCGACCACCACCAAAAAGGGCCGCCGATCCTTTCCCAGCCTTTTCTCCCCGCTCCCATCCAGCCCTGTCTCCGCCCTAATGGGCATGGCCTAAGCCACAGGTGCAGACAAGGTGAATATCTCGCTACAATTCCCCTTTTAGTCTAAAGAAAAGATTTGGGTTTGATACAAAACTATATACAAAACAGTGAATAACAAGTGTGCTCTAAGAAAAGGAAAATTGAGAACAAAACGACCTACATATCTAGTCCTAGGATGAAGACATAACAGAGTTTACAATAGAGTTATCCTAAGCTAGAAAGCTTAAGCCTAATACCTAATCTATCTAACTAGGAAGAGAGAATAATAGTTGTGATAGTTTAATCTACAACCTCATCAGACCTGAGAAGGAAAATAGCGATACTAGGGTAGACAGGAAGTGTGGATGGGCAACTTCCAAAAGATGCCTCAAAGACATAAACAGCAAGCTACCTGGACAGTCACCCAAGGTCTCAGAGCAATGTTGGTACAGCCAGTTTTGGCTCAGGCCAAGAGTACCTGACAGATCACAACAAAAGCAGGGAGGAAGAAAGGCTATCTTACCCTGACTTGGCAAGGTTCAGCAGTCTTCTGTTTGTCTCCTGCAAGCACATAGGACCGCATGTCCAGATCAGTTGTCAAGGTAGGGGCAGTTCCTTGCCCAAGAGGCCATGGCCGAAGTGAGGGTGAACTCCAGAAGGAGCAACAACAGTGTCCAACATACTTTCGGGAAAGTACATGGTGCTGTCAGGAGCAACAGTGCTCATGTCAATATTAAAACATTTAAATGCCGTGTTCTGCAGGTCTATGAAGTGATTGGAGATTAAGCATCTATTTCTGACTAATCTCATAGGCAAAGGAAACAAGGGTGAGGGTAATCTGTAATACTCAGGAACTTAGCTAAAAACCTGATTAAAACTTTCTTGAGTAAAGCAAGGATACACACCTAAACAATATAATTATGCACATGTGAATTCCTAAAGTAGAGGTAGAGTAGAAATGTCTAGACAAGAGGGCAGCAAGATAAATATCCCAAATTGTATCAATATACAAAATGTCTTGAATGCAAACAAAGTATACATATATAGAATATAGCGAGAATAATGTGCATAAAACATAAATGGAAAGATTTCACACAATATGACAAAATATAATATACAATTCTTCCAGTACATAGGTTACCACGGATAAGAATATATAACAATGTAAGCTGAAATACTAATATCTCACTCTTACTAAACAATTCACAAGAAGGTAGGCCAATCTACCTATATCATTCTGAACCATACCTTTCCCAACCATACCCTATTCCTGTCTAAAAGAGATAACCGAGTCTAAATATCACCTTCCATACCCAACCCCAAGTAACTAAATTGTGGGCCCAGACTGGTGGGCAGGCAGAATGGTGCCAGCGGGTACCTGCCGTAACATAATGGTGTCAGAAGTGGAACTGAGAACTTTCACTTAAAACTTAACAAAAGCTTAAAAAATAGTTTTTAGAAACAAGGGAACAGAGACTAGCAAGACTTCTTGGTAGCAGCATTTTCTTGGTTGGATTTGTTTTGCTGTAGACAGAGGTTTACGAGGCTCCTTTAAGGGAGGTTTCCAAAATTAGCATAAGCGGCAAAAAAACCGCCTTGCTTTTAAAGAGCTCTGCTAACAATTCATTGGTATGTACAAGAGCTGCAATGAAGGTTTACACTGTGTTTTAAAAAATACGCTGGCTTGGGAGAGAAAAAGAAACAGGATACAATGGTTTAAAAAAGAAAAAAAGGAAGTAGAATGGATGGGTGTGGTGGCGCACGCCATTAATCCCAGCACTCAGGAGACATAGGCAAGCAGATCTCTGTGATTTCAAAGTAAACCTGGTATGCAGTGAATTCCAGGAAAGATAAAAGTTACACAGAGAAACCCTGTCTCAAAATATATGTAAAAATAGAAGTAGAATAAATAGAGTAATAAAAAAGCCACGTAAAGATGGAAAACACAGAGAAATTTTGGATGCTATATGTGCTTCTGTTGTGTTTAAATTATTTGATTGCTGAGAAAATAACAACTACTGATAAAAGAAATGCTGTTGGATTAATTCAATTTATATGTTTTAAAAATGCTTTGACTCCAAAATTTAAGCCTAAAGACAAGTTACTGGGGAAAAGGATTTCTATTTTTGTTTCCACAAAAAATGAAAAGCTGTGGATTTCTTCCAAATTAATGTGGTTTGGTCAAGCCAGACCCCCTGAAACAGTGCCCCAGATGATCCAACATTCAAAGCAGTTGAGACAAAGCCTTGCAGACAACAGCCAAGATTTCTGCATCTTCTTAGGATCCCCATAACAGCGCCCTCTACCAGCAGGAAGTAGTTTGAAAAGAATGACGCCCAAATTCCCAAATATTGTTTATAACGGCCAAATTCCCAAATTTGTTTATAAATGTTTGTTTTTATTTAAATGGACTTGGTTATAAATGACTATAACCACAAGCAATCTTTTTAAAGGTAAAAAAGGTAATTATGATATAGATATGAATGCTTTGCTTTGAAATGGATTTTCTTTTATTGATAAAATTTAAGGTCAATTTTGTAATATGTATATTTCTCCTCTTGTTTAGGTATTGTGTTTATATAGTTCACTTAGAAATGTAATGTATAATTTAGTACAGATTAGAGAATTACCTATGATAGTCAAGCTTGGAGTTAGTTAGGTTTTCTAGATATATAGAGATGTATTTGAGATGGATAGTCATTCTTCATACCTTTCAAAGACCTACAGAATATAGCATTTAAAATGGTTTAGGGTTTTTCTTGACAGTGAGGCACAACTGTTCCTGGTAACACCACCTGCATCATAAAGGAAGATGGATATTGAAGAAAAACATTATGGAGTTTGCTTCTAATATAGCAAGACTAGCCATTTGGGCAAGGTACTGCTCTTCTGGACTGTTTGATTTTATGTTGTAGAAACTGGACATGCAGGACCCACAAAAAGGTGACTGCTGATTCAAGATGGACATTGCTATAGGATTCCTGCTTCATGGAAGAGGCAGCCAGACAGTCTACAGGACACAGAGAAAAATGACTGACAAACTGTCAATACAGGTGGACAATTTAAAGCTTCCTGCTTTGCTGAAGAGTCTGCCAGACACACTATGACCTATGGGCTGAAGATGGAACATTACAGAAGAACTTCGGGTGACTGACCAGGCAATGAGTTGTCTCTGTCATTTCTAGAGTTTATATTTATCCTTCTGTGGTCTTTGAAGGAGTTGAAGACAGATAGTTATGGTTATAGTTTTCCTTAGTTAAGATAAAGATAAGTTACATATAGGACTTTAGACTCACAAAGATAGGATACATGATATTTTCTTAAAGTCTTACAAAATGTTAATGGACTAAATATTGTTTACTGTGATTCTTATTTGATAACTGTTGTATGGTACATTTTGCTATGTTAAGGTTAAACCCCTTCTTTTATTTTAGACAGAAAAGAGGAGATGATGGGAGATGTTATTCTGTATATATGTTTCTCATACTGGTTAATAAAGCACTGTGGCCAATAGAAAACCAGATAGGTGGGGCTAGGAGACTAGGAGGAGGAAAGAGGAAGTAGAAGGAGAAGACAAGATGTAGAGCATGGAGAAAGGAAGACGCCCGCCGCGGCTCCCGGATAAGATGAGCCACGTGGAAATAATTAGATAAGTAGAAATGGGCTAATAATTAAGACAGAGCTAGCCCATAAACAATAATGGTAATTGGCCAACAGGATTGTATCAAATACAGAGTCTCTGAGTGTTATTTGGGGCTCACGTGGCAGCGGGACTGTGGCGGCAGGACCGGGAGGCCGGCCGGGCAGGAAAAACCTGCCGTAACAGTACCCTATCTCCAGAAACCAAATTCTTGACAGAAATGACATATACTTTGAGCTAATTTTCAATACACTTATGCTTTCTTGTGCACAGGGGATTATGAACCAAGAAACTTTTTTCCAAATTATACTATGTTTAAATATGCTGACAACAAACTACCTGGCACCAGACTCCCAAAGTTTAATCAAAGTTGATGAAATCAGTCTCAATCAAGTTTTCAGTCTCACCTTTTCAATGTTCCCTGCCTGCCATGACACCTCACAAAAGAGTTAGTATTACTTTAAAATTTTTTATTAGATATATTCATTTTGTTTTATGTGTAACTGAGAGTAAGAGAGGGTCTAAGAGAATCTAAATAGGAATAACATTTTATTCCTGGTTAGGAATAACTTTTTATGAGTCCCTTTCATTGTTGTTGACTGTCTATAAATTATTAGTCATATGGTCCTTACTCTTCAAATTTTTACATTTTATATATATATGTATATATATATATACTTATATATATGTGTGTGTGTATATACATACTTGTGTGTGCACATGTGCACACACACACACACACACAAACCAACTCACAGAGATCTACCTGGCTCTGTCTCACAAGTGCTGAGATTAAAGATATGCACCACCATTCCTGGCCCAAAAGTATATTTTTAAAATGATGTTTATTTTTCATTGATATTCTATTCTTATGTATACAAAATAATAGACGAGATTTCCAGGAATTCTATAAGAGCCCTAAGATAGTTTCAGTTTATGTGTCCATTTATTTGTATCTTTCATTCATGTCTAAAAGCCATTAAGTTTATATTTGTGGTGTGAGAGAGGGCCAGGTCTAAGTAATTTTGTTAATATTTGCTCAGCAACTGCAGTGCTTCATAGAGGACAGTTTAAAGTTTCCTGCTTTGCTGAGGAGTCTGCCGGACACACTATGACCTATGGGCTGAAGATGGAACATTACAGAAGAACTTCAGGTGACTGACCAGGTAGTGAGCTGTTTCTGTCATTTCTAGAGTTTATATATTATCCTTCTGTGGTCTTTGATGGAATTGAAGACAGTTATGGTTATAGTTTTTCTTAGTTAGGATTAAAGATAAGTTACATATAAGACTTTAGACTCACAAAGATAGGATAGATGATAAAATGTTTTCTTTAATTCCTGATAATGTTAATGACTAAATATTGTTAGTTATAGTTCTTACTGATAACAGTTTTGTTATATGTTTTACTATGTTAAAATTAAAACCCTTGTTTTTATTTTAGACAGAAAAGAGATGATGGGATATGTCATTCTGAAATTTGTTTCTCTTATTGGTTAATGAATAAATCCCTGTTGGCAAATAGGAAAGCAAGATAGGTAGAACTAGGACCCACCTATCTTGGAAGATTCTGGGAAATGTTGAGGAGTCGTGGTGTGATCTCAGGAAGAGAGGGTGCGGGTCTGGCGTTATTGGTAAGATAAAACCATGTAGAAATACATGTATTAGTGATTATGGATTAATATTTAAGACAGAGCTAGCCAATAAGAAATGCTAGTAACCATCCAACAGTTTCATAATTAATACAGTGTCTCAGTGTATTATTTTGGGACCCCAGGCTGGAGGGAAACTGATCATAACACCTTTCTTCCAAAAACTTGAGGCAGGGGCAAAGGGTGGAAAGTCATGATTTAAATGAGGTGTTTGGGCTGCAGTTTTGATGGTTAGTTGCAATAGTTAATTTGATAAGATCTAAGGTCAACAGGAGACAGGACTTTGGACATGACTACAGAATCTTCTTGATTAGGTTAATTGAGGTGTTAAGACCCATTCACACCTGTGGGTGACACCATTCCCAGGCGGAATCCTGAACTGTAAAGAGGAGAAAGCACTGGAAAGCATCCTTCTCTGCTATCTGACTGCTGAGGGCATGTGCCAAGCCTTTGCGGCCAGGATACACTGTACCCTTCTGGGATGAAGTAGACCCTTTTCCTCAAGATTTGCTTTTGTCAGTGTGACAGTTTGAATATAATCAGTCCCCATAAACTCATAAGGAGTGGCACTACTAGGATGTCTGGCTTTGGTGTAGTAGGTGTGGCCTTGTTGGAGGAAGTGTGTCACTGTGAGGGCAGGTTTTGAGGTCTCCTATGCTCAAGCTATGCCCAGTGTCTCAGTTCACTTCCTGTTGCCTATGAGTTAAGATGTAGAACTCTCAGTTCCTTCTCCAGTGCCATGTTTACCTGTATGCTACCGTGTCCCACCATGCTGATAATGGACTAAAACCTCTGAAACTATAAGCCACCCAATTAAATATTTTTCTTTATAAGAGTTGTTGTGATCACAATGTCTCTTCATAACAGTAGAAACCCTAAGACTCTGTAACACAATAGGATTTTTGCTTGTTTATTTGGTTTTGAAACAGGTTCTATCTAGGACCCCAATAGGATTTTCTTTCTCCTTCTTCTCCTGCTCTTTCTTCTCCTTCTTCTTTCTTCTTCTTCTTCTTCTGGGACAGGTTGGCCTGGAACTCACAGAGAGCTGCCTGCCTCTGCCTCCAGATTGCTGGGATCAAAGGTGTGAGTCACCATCTCCCAGGTCTGACAGGATTTTCTACACTGCCTTTCCTTGGATTTCACTCTGCTGCCCTAGCAGCATTCACTCTTTTTGTTTGTTTGTTTGTTTGTTTTTTTAAGACAGGGTTTCTCTGTATTGCTTTGGAGCCTGTCCTAGAACTAGCTCTGAAGACAAGGCTGGCCATTGATCTAATTTTTAAAATGTGAATATTGGCTGGGTGTCGATGACACATGACTTTAGTCCCAGCACTCGGGAGGCAGAGGCAGGTGGATCTCTGTGAGTCTGAGGCCAGCCTGGAATTTTATGGGGCTGTGTGTTGGTTGGTACTGCAATTGCTGTCAGAAGAATGCATTCAGATCTGTAGGAGAAGGATATACCATGGAACTGCCATGCTTCCTGACTCAACTATACCTGACCAAAGGCTTCAGAAGAGAAAATGCAATGTTATTTACAAATAAAATTTCCTTAGACTATTGTCATTAGGAAATAATACCTTTTAAAAACTAAATTTTGAGCTGGACATGGTGGCACATGCCTTTATTCCCAGCACTTGGGAGACAGAAGCAGGCAGATCTCTGTGAGTTCAAGGCCAGCCTGATGTACAAAGTTAGTTCCAGGACAGACAGGGCTGTTACCCAGAGAACCCGTTTCAAAAAACAAAAACAAACAAACAATAAAACCTAAACTTTGGCACACATCTTTAATCCCAGCACCCAGGATGCAAAGGCAAATCGATCTCAGTGATTTCGAGCCTGGCCTGCACTACATAGTGACTTCCAGGACAGCTGTCTTTTCTCAAAATAATAAACAAATCTAAAACAAACAAACAAACACATCTGGTTCAAGGAAACGGCTCACTGGGTAAAAGTGCTTGCCTCCCAGGACTGATAACCTGAATTCAGATCCCCAGACTCCATCTAGAAAACCAGACACACGGGTGCATGTCTGTAATCCCAGCATTCCTGGGACAGTGAGAGGGGAGGTGTAAAGAGCAGGGAACCTCCAGGAGCTCCCAGGCCAGCTAGCCTGAAGCAATCCGCACACCGTGGCCACAACAGAGGTCCCACGGCAGACCACATGGAGGACAAAACCATGTGTGCCTGGCAAGTGTACATCATCCCGCACAGACGCACACATACATGAACATTAGACAAATATTTAAAAACTGAATCCATGGCTGCTTGGGTGATCCAGATAAACCTTGTTTTGTTGAATTAATAAAGTTTGCCACCGTGACTAATCCCAGTTAATGAAGCTATCCTCGGTTCTAATCCCTTCGATGTGAGGCTGTGGGAGGCAGGAAGGGATGAGGAAATAGGTTATGTCGGTCCTTTTCAGAGGAAAATCTCAGTTTTGGGGAAGGCTGGAAAGACTTGTTAATCGTGGATTTTAAGCAATGGGTACGGAGAGCCGAGTCGGAGGAGGAGATCAGAGGATACATCAGAGCTCTCCAGATTCCCTGCTGGCAGTTACCTTTCGAATTTCCCTGACAGCCTGGGCAGCAAAGCCATAGAAACCACAACTGCCTGTGGAAGGCTCGGACACTCGGTGAGGACGTGAGAACACACAGAGAATCTAGGAGTGCAGTTGTGCAGCTCAGTGCTGTGTTTTATTTTCCTAAGCACTTAATGGTCTGAAGAGATTTGAGCCTAACTCTCTGTCATCTTCATAAAAAAAAGAGAACCTCTCAGTGTCCCTCCATGGTTAGAGAAATGTGATTTATAATGGCATCATTATTTCATGATTGAAAGCGCTGCTGCCTGGTCTTCCGGGAAAATGAAAACATTAGAATTAACTTGTAGCTCTAGAGGCTGGTGGGTTTCTATGACAACCCAAACCAGAAAAAAAAAGGTATAATTGTTTTCCTTCGGCTCTCGAAGAACTCAGTGAATTACGTGAGCTTTACATTCGGGTGTTTGTTCTATCAATCCAAACGAGCAGCGCACTTCCATTTCATCTCTCACGAGCCCTGACTCTTTGTGCTTGGCACCATCTAGGGCAGTGGCCCTCACCATCCTAATGCTGCAGTCCTTCCGTACAGTTCGTCATGTAGTGGTGGCCCCCAGCCATAAAATTATTTTCCTTGCTTCTTCCTAACTGGAATTTTGCTTCTGTTATGAATCCTAATGTAAATAAATACAAGTTTTCAGATGGTCTTGGGCTGTCCCTGTGAAAGGGGTCATGACCCACAGGTTGAGAACAGCTAATCTAAGGACTGGTGAAAAAAGCAGACTGTGGTCCCTCCCTGATGAAGCATGTTGTAGCCTAGGGGACAGATAAGAAAAAGAAATCATTTCAGCATTCGACAGAAGCCTGACCTAGAAGAAAGCCATGTGTCTTGTTGCTGGATAAGCAGAGATGGCCTGCTTACTTCAGTACACACAGTCACGCGTGTGTCATACAGCCTGCCTTGAAAGGTACTTCAAAGGTACCACATTCCACTCCCTGCCCCCCACAAGCTTGTAACAATATCATAATGCAAACTGCATTTACCAGCATCAAAAGTCCCATAGTCTACACAGTCTCAACAATGTTTACAAGTCTCAGAGGAGATTCATACAATCTCTTATCAGTAATCCCTTATAAAGCCAAAATTAAAAAAAAAATCACGTACTTACAGCACATAATGGTAGAGAATATACATTTCAAAACACAGAGGAAGAAGCATAGTGAGGAAATGCGGGACCAAAGTCTGTCACAACATTCTTCTGATCTCCAACTCCCTGCATCTTTGTTGATTGCAACACACTTGTTTCTCTTGGGCTGGTTCTACTCTGTTACTAGCTCTCCTCGGCAGATATCCCATAACTATGGCATCTTCAACATCTTGGGTCTCCTAGGCAATCCAGGCTTCAACTTCACAGTTCTACACAATGGGCTTCAGGGACCCCTCTGACACATGCCTGGCTTCAGAGGCTTTCCTTAGTCATAGAGGAAAATTTCCATACTCCTTTCTTCTGTCCTTAACTCCAGAACCATGTGGCTGAAGCTACCATGTTCTTCTGCTGCTTGCTGGAGCTGGAACATGTCCTTACATCTTTACCAGCTTTCTGTTTTCCGTGCCTCCCTTCACTGCCTCAGCTTGCTTGTCCTGGAACGTGCTCTGTAGACCAGGTTGGCTTTAAAAAATCTGCCAGCCTCTGCTTTCCCAGTGCTGGGATTAAAGTTTCTACCTTGCCAGGAGTTCAGAGAGCTCAAATCACTCCTGTTGTCCTTAAAACATTAGCTTAACCCTTGCAGGATGCCTTTGCCTTGGTGGCGAATGCCTCCTATCTAAATAACAATTTGGGCCCAGGTGAGTTCACTCTTACTTTGACTGTGACTATGGAGTACCTGAAGGAGTAAGGGAAATAATGACTCTTTGCCCCTTATAAATGATAATAAAAGTCTTCTGCCTTTTGTCCCCACTGTAGGTTAAATACATAGGATGGTATATGAATAAACTAGAGGCGCACTCAGTGCAGACTGAACCTGCCCTCCTGATGGCTATCCTGTGTCTCTGACTCTTAACTCTTTCAGCTAACCTTTCCCTCAACCACATACCCCAACTCAGGTACTAACCCGGGGATGCTCGGCTGGCTCCGATTGCAGCCCTGCAAACACAGCTTGCAACAGTGCTCCACCACACCTGTCTCTTACATTGTTCTTTAATTACTTTTCACGGGTTGGAAACTCATGGGGGGGGGGATCTCACCCTAAAGTCACCACTGTCTTTACTCCATTTCTTCATCTGTTTATCTCCTTGACCACAGAATTTAGCTCCATCCCACTTTCTGGTACTCCTTTTCTCCTCCAATATTTTTCCTTGCTCAGCTTGCTCCTTCCCATTGCAAATCTTCATTAGAGTTAACACTAGTAGCCACACAACAGAGTCTATACTAGGCTGTTTTGAGATTTCTGCCAAGACTCTTCACTTTAGCTTCAGGCACACTTTTTGGGCAAGAGCAAAATGTAGCCACATTCACTAAAATATCACAAAAAAGATTTCTAAGCAACATATTACTATTCTTCTCCTTTGATACCTCTTGATCCAGCCCCCAACAGTTCAGATAACTCTTAGCATCACTGTCTTCCATGCTTCTACTAGTATGCCCCACTAAGCAGTGCTTAAAGCACCCCACTACTTCCTAACCCAAAGTCCAAATTCCTCCACACAAAAACATGGTCTGGCCTTTCACTGCAATACCCAGTCCCTGGTAGCAGCTTCTTAGTTAGGGTTCCTATAGCTGTGAAGAGATACCACGGCCACAGTAACTCTTATCAAGGAAAACATTTAATTGGTTGAGCTTATAGTTTCAGAAGTTTAGGGCTTTATTTTCATGTTCCCTCCCTTCTGACAGCCTATTTTATGTTGTAACTTGTTGGGGACCATCACCATCCTCATTACCGCGGGCCTCAGAGATAGAAAATTACTGCCTCTTTTGAAGTAAGCAGAATGTTCAGCAGAGCATTCCTAGACACAGGCTTGCGGCTTTACAACCAGTTAAAGAATAGCTTAGGGTAGTCTTCCTGTTGTAGCTTTACAGCCAGTTAAAGAATAGCTCAGGATACTCCTCCTGCTACAGTTTTACAGCCAGTTAAAGATTAGTTCAGGGCATTCCTTCTACTGACCCTTTTACCCTGCCCACTTGCACACCCCGCTCACATCCAGCTCATGGTCCTATATAAGCCTCCCCTGAGAAAATAAAGTTTGACAGCTTGATCACAATATGGACTTGCTGTTCTTCTCCTCCCTTGCCCTTCTGTTCCCCTAGGTGTTTCCCAGTTCGTATTATAGGCATGTAATTTACAAAAAGAACTAAGGTTCACTTTGCTCCCGATTCTGAAAGCTGAGCAATCTGGCAATAAGGCACAGACATCTTAGCGCCCAGCAAGGCGTCTTCTTGTAGGTGGGAACAACAGGGTCCTGATGCAGTTGTGACATCACTATTATGATAAAGTTCGTGGAAGTGGGGACCTTGATGGATTCCGTGGCAGGCGAGGGTGACCGAGGTGGATGGACAAACATGTCAGGCAGTCAGCAATTAACTGAGAAGTTTTCGTAGAAAGAGAAGGAAGGGGGAAGGAAAGGAAAAAGAGGTAAAGAGACAGAGAGGACAGAAGAGAAGAGGGAGACAGGAAAAGTCCTTTCTGCCCCAGGGGAACAGCAGGAAAGAGAGAAGGAAAGAGGAGAGTGGAAAGAGCATAAATGAGCGTGGGTCTTTCTTTTAAAGGGTCCTTTGCACCTTCGTGCAGACTATGCAATCATGGAACCCCGGGCTGACCAGGGCACTGCCTGAGTGCATCCTCACCAGTTCCAAATCACTACCCCAAAGTAGTGATTACCAAGTAATTAAAATACTAATGTTTTTACTATGAGTGTTGGAGGTTTCATCAACACCATAGCAGACTATCTTTATTCTAATGGCTTATTTCTAGGACTTAGTATTCAAAAATATAGTCTTTTGTTTTTCTGCTTTTGAAGACAACCTGGGTTCAGCTGTCAGCACCCACAAGGTGACTCATAGGTGCCTGTAACTCCTGTTTCAGGAACTCTGACACCTTCTTCTCTTCAGAAACGATGACTTCTTCATGCACTGATACACATAAGCCCACGCGCGCGTGCACACACACACACACACACACACACACACACGTAGAGAGAGAGAGAGAGCTGAGGAGTGCCCTCAACTGCTACTGTGCAGCATTCCACGTGCTCACATCTCAGCACGGGGTAACAAAGTGCTTCTGAAACCGTGGCTGTCAACAGACTACGAAGTCGGGTGACTGCCTCATGGTGTTTATTACTATTACTGCTACTGCTGTGTGAGAGACTGTGGGCACAGTGACTGCCTGGCCAGAGGACAACTTTCAGGAAGCAATTCTTTCTTCCTGAATCCAGCAGGATTCCTCGGCTGGCGTTCATGTTAGGCTTACATGCACAGCTTCTGCCTGCTGAGCCATTTTGCTGGCTGTCATGGTGCTTTTAAATTTACTTTTCTGTGCACTAATTTTCCTAAAAATTAGAGGTTTGCACTAGTAGCCCAGCAATTATTTATAGTAATAATTATTGGCAATAATAATACTGGTAGAGATTTTGGAAATATAACACAAGAACATGAGTTCTATTTTGTTACTCAAACCTAAGAGGGACACTGAGGCCTGTGCCTTAGGAGATGGGGTAACCTGTGTTCAGCATGTGGCTAAAAAAAAAAAGTGTCATCTCACTTGTTTTAATTCCCTCTTACAAACACTTGTCCAAATCAAAACTTTATAATTTTTTTTTTGAGGCTCTCAAGAGTTTTTCATGATTGTCACCTTCTTAAGTTAGGAGGTTTATCTGCAGTTCTTATCCTCCATTGCTTAAGCACTTCCTGGAAGCAGTTACTTCCCTTTTTTTTTTTTTTTTTGGTAGGTAGGACCATTGCTTAAGAGAATGCTCCTTCCTCTAAAGAAACCTTTTGAAAGTGGCCTCTGAGGATGGTAGGGACAGGCCTGGCACAGCTGTGGACCAAAATAATGTGAGGAGACACCATATGCATCTAGTGATTTCCCCAAATCTGGTCTGACTCCTGTATTTCCGAACTCACTGAATGGCAGCATGATCCACTTAGTCAGCGGGGACAAAAGGTACTGCTAAGTGCCCAGTCTATCAGCCCCTTCCTCCTTCTAGCAATAACAAACCTTGGAGATATGGCTAAGCTGGTAGATTTACTGAGGCAAAAGCAAGGGTTAGGGAAATTGTGTAGGGATTTAGGAAGGGGACTCTGGCATTCATAGGGCTTGACTTCTGCTATTCTGGGACACTTGACTTAATAAATACTTATAAAAGATACACTTAAAAAAAGAGTGTCCATGAATATACGAGCATGCCTACTTGTGATACAGAGGTTTGTTAGAAAATTATTATTGGAGTGGTATGAAATGTGAGTTCATTACAAAGGATCTCGGGGAAATCTGAAATGATCATCACGATAACGCCTATAATATAGTGTTAATTGCATACACTAGTATGCAAGAAAATATTTGTATTAAAACATGTCTACTTTCTATTTAGAACTAGAGTCCCTCAGGTAGGCACACAGTTAGTTGCTCATCTATTGACACAATTTCCCAGTTAATAGCCTGCCTCTCAAAGACTATTCCTGATTAGGGTATGGAAGTTCCAAAGGGCTAAAACTCCATTGGCAAGATGTAAGTTTGGAGTCAGAGAATGCGTGACTCACATGTGGAGGCGGCGACGCATACAGCAGCCCTGGTTAACTAACATGGTTAAGTTTTCCACTGGGATGCATCCCAAGCTGGCCCTGAACTCACCATGTAGCTAAGGGATGACCTTACACCTCTGATCCTCTTACCTCTACTTCCTGAGAGCTGGGATTACAGGCATGCACCACCATGCCTTGTCCATGGTAGTGGATCAAACCCAGGGTTTCGTGCATAACTGCAAATGGGTTGTACCTTCAGCTTTGTAACAGTCCTTTTTAAATGGGAAAAAATTACACTTCCCTCCCAGTGTAAGAAAGAGAGATGCAGTTCTAGAGAATGTGCTTTGTCAATGAAAATGCAAAACCTGGGACAATGAACAGTCTGGTGGGAAGAATCAGTCTGCAAATCCCTTACTGCTCTTTCTGGGTTGAATACAGAGAAAAGGGTTTCTTGCATAGTTTGGGGCTTCTTGGGTACAGGATGCTGGCTTATGTCTTAATACCAACCATGGGCAAGAAACTTGGTCCTCTCCTTCTCTTAATACCACATGTCAAAATATTCCATTAGAGGTCCAGGCTAACTTCAGCTCACAGATCTGCTCCTGTCTCGTCGTTAAGTCTACAACTACTGCATTCTACAGAGGATGACATCATGTCACTGTCTGGTCAACAAAAGAATTTTAGTAACTTTTATGTTGCTGTGATATGACACCATGCCCAGAAGCAGCCGACAGGAGTAAAGAGTTTATTCGGGCTTATGGTTCCAGAGGGATAAGGGAAGCTGAACGTAGGCAGGCATGGTGGCTGGACAGTAGGCTGAGTGCACATCTTCAGTGGCAAGGATGAAGCAGGGAGAGCACGACGTGAGTAGGATGAGGTTACAAACCCACAAAGCCCATCTCCCAACCCCAATGACATTCTTCCTCCAGCAAGACCATGCCTTCTAAACCTACCCAAACAGTACTGCCAACTGCCAACCATGTATTCAAATGCCTGTGATGATCTCCAATGGAACAGAGCTATCTGTCATTCAAAGCACCACAGCCAGCATCCTTTTAATCTGCACTATCAATTTACACAGTGAATACATTACAGAGGGGTCTCTAATAAAATCAGTGGCAAGTCCATACTTAAAAAAAAATGCTCAGTGATTAAGAGCATTTATTTGCTACTCTTGCAGAGGACCTAGATTTGGTTCCCAGCAACCACATGGCAGCTCACAAACACCTGTAGCTCTAGTTTCAGGGGACCCAACACCCTCTCCTGGCTTGAAAGGACACCAAACACAAACATGATGCACATAAATACATACAGGCAAAATACTCATATACAAAATAAAAGTTTTGTACATTTTAAATTAAGATTTAATTATATCACTTCCCCTCTTCCTTTTCCTCCCTCCAATTCCTTCCATGTCCCCCTACTTTCAGACTGAAGCTCCTTCTTCCCTGATGATTATTGTAACACACAAATTCACACACACACACATGCACAAATATATAAATTAAACTTACTAAAATCTTTCTGTTTGTGTATATACGGTTTCAGGGCTGACCACTTTATACTGGAAAACCAAGGGCTCATCCCTGGGAAAGGCTAATTCTTCCTCTTGGTGGTTATCAGTTGTCTGTAGTTCCTTATCCAAGAGTGTGACCCCATCAGATTTCACCTGTCTGTGTTACCTTGTCCACTGATATTGCTGTTGTTGGGATCTTGTTTGTGCAGCCACATCTAGGAGAGACTGTCTCATGGCAGAACCTCCCAGTATTCTGCTCTTCTGTCCCACCCAGTCCTGCAGCCAGTTAGTCCCAAATAAACACACAGAGGCGTATATTAATTACAAACTGTTCGGCCAATGGTTCAGGCTTCTTATTGGCTAGCTCTTAGTTATTAACCCAGTTCTATTAAACTATGTATTGCCATGAGGCTGTGGCTTTACCCTTAAGGCTCTAGCATGTTACTCCTTCAGCGGCTACATGGTGTCTCCCTTGAGATTCTTTCTTTGTTCCTCTTCCCAGCCTTCCTAGTCTGGTAGCGCCACCTGTACTTCCTGCCTGGCTCTTGGCCAACCAACCACTAAGAGAAACATAATCACAGCATATGGAAGGACATTGTCCTATCATGTGATAATCCCTGAGCCATAGATGCAGGAGCTGTGATGTAGATGTATCCATTGGGGATGAGCTACTTCATGATTCATCAATCACTGCCGTGCTGTCTCCATTTACTTGGTATTTACCTAAAATCATACACAATACATTGTAAGTGTGTGTACATACACATCCATACACCATTAGAGGTGACAATGCTCCCCACAAGAACTACAGACTAACATAATCCCCAGTGCCAGGCACTATGGCTGTTGTTCTTGGAGATTGAAGGTAGGACCCTATTGCTGAAGAAGATACCTCACACAGGATACAGGCTGAGAATTCTTGGAGCTAGATCTAGCCTGGAAGCCTCATTGTGGACTAGCTCCCATGATACCAGAACAAACTGTGCAAGCTGCCAAGGGAAGAAGGTAACTAACAGTCCTAACCAGCTGTGACACCTATGGAACACAAACATAAGCATAGCTATCTATCCATACAGGTAGAGTCAGTGGTATTCACGTGTTGGCAGTAACCAGCAGTTTGCCTAATAGGACTGAAAGCCCATTTGATAGGATGGAAACCTAGCCAACTTCCCAGGGCCTGTGAGGTCATGCATCTTAGAAGAGAATCTGTAATCACCACTTTACTAGACCAGCAAATTCCTAGCCTCATTCTAAATCTTATACCCACAGATAAGTGTGGCTATCACCCCTTGTAAGCATGAGTTTTCTTGGCCAGGCAGATCCTGTCGCCCTTGAAAGCCCCAAATAAACACACAGACACTATATTGATTATGAAACTGTTGGCTGGTGACTTGGGCTTCTTATTGTCTAGCTCTCTCTTAATTAATAACCCATTTCTAGTAATCTAAATATTTCCACGTGGTCTTATCTTACCAGAGAAGGGTCTGGACCTCCAACTCCTTTGGCAGCGCACATGGTGACTGCTAAGCATCTCCACAGAGAAGAGAGTGATTTCACAAGCGCTGAAATCCTGGAGTCTGGCATTCTTCACACGATTTGCAGGCAGCCTGGCAAGTCAGTCTCCTCAATGTCTTTACTGCTTAAACAGCCTTGTGAATCCAGTTAAATTTCTGTGTCTTGAGACTTGTGTGTTATTTCCCAAGTCTCAAGGAGCCTCCTTTAAAACAGTGGTTCTCAGCCTTCCTAATGCTACAATCCTTTCATGCAGTTTCTTATGTTGTGGTGACCCCCCCCGCCACCATAACTATTTCATAACTAATTTGGGTACTGTTATGCATCATAATGTAAATAAATGTTTTCTGACAGTCTTAGGTGACCCCTGTGAAAAGGTTGTTTGACCCCACAAGGGGTATCAACCCATAGGTTGAAAAGCACTGCTCTATAACTTCCCAGTCTTGAACAGTACTTCTGCATATGGGTGTTTTGCCTTGTAAGTATGTCTGTGTACTTCTTTGCCTGCATGTGTATCTCTGTGTAGTGTGTATGGCCTCAGAGGTCAGCAAGGGCCAGCAGAGGCCATCAGAAGCCATTAGATCTCCTGGAATTGGTGTTATGGACAGTTGTGAGCTGCCACGTGGGTGAATTGAGCTGAGGCCCTCTACAAGAACAGCCAGCATTCTTAACTGCTGTGCCATCTCTCTACCCAGGAACTTTCTAAATTGGGTCCTCTGCAGGAATAGCCAACATTCTTAACTACTGAGCTATCTCTCAATCCAGGAACTTTTTTTCTTTTATGTGTAAGAGTGTTTTGTCTGCATGTATACCCATGTACCACATGCATACCTGGTGACTGAGGTATGCATGATATCCTGAAACTGGAGTTACAAATTGCTGTGCACTAGGAATCAAACCCATGTCTTTGCATGAGCAAGCAACAAATGTTTAGTGACTAAGTTATCTTTCTAGCCTCCAGATTCCCAAGACTAAAGGAATTTCTCTGATGGGGTGTTCCAATTAGTAGGAAGTTGCTACATAGCACTTCTGAACCTCCCTCTGGAAATCTATTTCTGCATAACCTGCTAGGGCAGAATGAAACAATGATCTCTCATTTATCCATCTCCCTTAACATTTCCTACCTTCATTACAAGCGACCAGAATTGGCTAATAAAATTAGTTACTAGGCAGCCAGGATGCTTCTTATTGTTAGCAAGAGAAAACCCTGCCTCTTTCCACTGAGGTCTCAGAGATAGTGTAATGTGGGTCTTAGGAGTCTTAGTATTGTCAGGGATGCTCTGCTGATGAATAGAGACTGTTACTCGTAGCATGTATGACTGTAGCATGTATGTTTTCCACCAGCCCGCCTGGTCCCATCGCTGAGCCGGCCACAAATAACACGCTGAGATTCTGTATTTGATACAATCTTGTTGGCCAGTTACTATCATTGTTTATGGGCTATCTCTGTCTTAATGATTAACCCATTTCTACTAATCTAAGTATTTCCACGTGGCTCATCTTACCGGACAGTGGCGCGCCAGCATCTTGCTTTCTCCACGATCTACATGCTGACTCCTCCTAACTACTTCCTCTTTCCTCCTTGTCTCCTAGCCCCACCTATCTTGCTTTCCCATTGGCCCAACAGTGCTTTATTCATTAACCAGTATGAGAAACATATTTACAGAGTAACATCTCCCATCAGTTACTTCTATTCCCCTTTTTTCTTTTACTTTTTAAGACAGGGTTCTCCTAGTAACACCTCTAGCTGTCTTAGAACTCAATTTGCAGACCAGACTGGCCTTGAACTCAGAGATCATCTGCCTCTGCCTCTCAAGTGCTGGGATTAAAGGCATGCACCACCACTACATGACTTGTTACGTATGTTTCAATATCTCACAAGAAACTTTTGAGTTTGAACTAAGTACAAACTGACTCTGAATAAAGACTACCTCTCCCAGGCTTTCTTACACCTATGGATAACCATGCCATTTAGATATAAATAAGCAATGTTATGTGACCTATGGTGGTATGTGCATTCCTTATAGAAACTTTTATATATCCCTATTCCATTCCCTTTCTTTCTGATAGCCAGGATATAGCCATGAAGCCTTGAGCATTGTGGGAGTTTCTTTAATGTTTTTAAGGATGAGAGAAACTGGACATTGGAAATTCTAAAGCTAATTTAAACAATTTTAGTTTTACAAGTCATTTGTTTTCTTCACTCATCTCAACACAAACTTATACTAGAGCTAGGTGTGTTGGCACACGCCTTTATAAATCCCAGTACTCTGGAGGAAGAGGAAGGCAGAACTCTGGGAGTTCCAGACCTGGTCTACACAGTGAGTTTCAGGAAAGTCAGGCCTACACAGAGAGAACCTGCCTCGAAAAATGACAGTTGGCAAACCACTGGCTCCTGGTTTAATCAGCAATAAATAGCAAATTATAGGTTTGTTGTTGGTTAATTTTTTTTTAACTGTTAAGTGTCCTTTTCCAATGACCCATTTTCCTGATTATGAAAACTTTTACTATTTATGATGGTAACACAAAAAGACAGTATGCAGTCACAACATCAGAAATATGAGACATTTGGATTTTGCTTTAAGGTCTAATACATATATGGCCTTCTTGGACAATAATCCTTTTATTATTTATAAATTGCTTATGTGCCAAAGCCTTCATATTTATTAGCTCTTTTGAGCTCTTCAATCCATGTTTAATAACTAAATCCAAATTTCAGATGTCAACTTTGTCTTTGTTCTGAGGTTGCATATTATTTTTTCAGTTCTGTCAGAAATAAAAGGTCTTATCCTTTATGTTTTAGGAATGCATCATGATGCACTTTACTCAAATTATTTGAGCCATGTCTTATAGAAAATGCTAATTCTTTGTAGAGGTATTCTTAGCACTTTCACAATTGTTTTTACCCAGAAGTAGGTATCATTATACTATTGATACTGTGAAAAGATAAACATATGCATCCCTAGGGAATGACTCAGAAGCTCTTATCATAGTCTCAAATATGACTTAAGTCCAAAACAGAAAAAAAGCTGTTCAGCCAAAAGTACAGAAGGTAACTATTACTTTCCAAGACATGGATTCTTTTTACCTTTGGATCCTCTCCTGGAACTTGCTTTGTAGACCAGGCTGGCTATAGATCCACCTGCCTCTGCCTCCCGAGTACTAGGATTAAAGGCATGCACCACCTCTGCCTGGCTTACTACTACATTTTTTAATCCTAAATCCAACTTTAAAAAATGTTTTTGCTAAGTCAGTCTTTTATCGTTATTATTGTCCTATTTTTGGTTGAAACAGGGTCTTACTGTGTAGCTTAGGGTAGCCTGGAAAACCTGCAATCCTCCTGTCTTAACAGCCTCCCTAGTTCTGGGGTAAGAACTATTCTACCACCATGTCTAGCTTCCACTTAAAAACCATTTGAAATAATTTAGGCTCTCAGAATTCCAAACTATAGGTCCACAGACACAAAAGCTAACTGATGTAATTCTAAACCTTTCAAATGGTGGCCCTGGAAATGACAGTACACCAAGCATTTGCTAAAAGATGTGCTGACTAATTGGCAGAGTAGAATCAGTTCTCACCAAGAAAGATTTCAATATTACTAGCTGTGTCATTGGACAAGCAGTGATTTACACTTCACAAGCAACTAAACAAAGCATAAAGCCAGGAAGCCAGAGGTTTAAAACCAGCTTTATTTGCAACTATCAACATACAAATCATTTATCTATAAAATAATAGCATCTATTCCCTAATTCACAAATGTTTCACTAAATCAAAATCCTTCCCAAGAAAATGTGACTGTAAGCCAAGATATTACTAATATGTAGCCTAAGCTTTAACTCAAGAGATGAGAATGACAAGTTAGAGAACCTGCCTTTTGTACATCAATTGCAAATCTTAACTCTGCAGATGAATGATCTGGTTGAGATGAGCATTAGCAAGTTTCCACCTTACAAAGTGACAGCTATCAACAGAAGTTACTGGGGAAGAAAAAGTTGGCCCCACACAGGGAAAAATAGCTTTCTAAGAGCAGTTCTTATAACATTCCTGCTACAGATGAAACAGAATTTAGGCTTAGGCTAAGAGTCAGCAAAATCACTTCAACAGAAATACTGCTGAGTGTTTAACAGACTCGTCACACAGCCAATCAAAACGATGAATACATTATCTGTGGCATTTTGTATAGCTTTTCTCATTTTATTTTTTTTATTACTTTTCATTCAAAAAAATCACTTTCCCGTCCTGGACCAGATTCTTCTGTCCTCTACCAGAGTGTAAAAAACATTAGCATTTCGTCACTAGAGAATAAAAAGGAATATGAATGTTAATGAATAAAGATTCAGGAAGATTAATTCTAAAAGAGTATAGAAAACTTTATATAGCATAAAACATTTGTATATGTACATTATGACAGCCATATGTATTAATAAACCTTCAAAAGGTAAGCACCTATAACGTAACAAAATGCCAGTTTTATGTGGCTTACTATTTCTGGACTTTCCTTTACATATGGTGACTGAAACAAACAAGTATAACTCACATAAAAACTAGGTACAAACTAGGTACAGACACAGTAAAATGGCTACAGGCATCATAGTAAAATGGCTATGTACACTATTGTTAGGGAAATTGAAGAAACACTTTAACTAATGGCCCCAATGCCACCCGCCATCCACTTGAGTTCCGCAGCTCTCAACTTTTTAATACAAAAATATCTTCGAGCTGAAAATCAAGAACATTTACAGTAACTTGGAAAATGGACAATATTTCAATACTACACAGAACAGTTCTATACACAGCTTGAAGTTTTAAAGTTCTTTGCTGGCACTTGAGTTGATAAACACTACAACTACTGGTCTCAATAAAATACTGCCTTTAGCTTATACATATTTTCAAAACCATATTACTTCACAAACATTAGAGAATAAATCACTTTCTGCTGATAAACCTCTAAGATGAATACTAAAATTATATAGCCAAAATATTTTAGGGAAGCAAACATTTTAAGACAGTGCATGACTAGAGAAGAAAAATTTACATTATTTAATCATGTCCAGTGAAGAAAAGGGCTGTTCTTCCAAGTCAACAATGCATTTAACATGTACAGATCAAAACTATGACTTTCTAAAGCAAGTTACCTTTTTCATTTTTGGTTTAGAAGGGTGCTCAAATTGGTAACACTAGAATGTTTTGATTTTTTTTCATTTTCAAGATAAGAAATAGGTCATATTTAGCACATACATATTCTTAAATTTTAAAGTAAAAACTGAAATTCTATGAAAACAGTGAGATCCTGATTTTTAAAATTTTCTGTGACTGTGTAAGCCCACTGAACACATTATTAACATGAAATCACTATTCAATAACCTTAAAAACATTTCCTTCTTTGGAGAAAGGAGAGCACATTAAATTTTAACAAACTTATAACTGAGGATACTAAGATCTTACTTAAAAATGTAACCTTTCATTATTCTGAAGGAATGCTCATGCCTTCAATCTCAGTCCAGTTTTGCTAGTAACAAATTACAAGATCTTTTAGCAGTAGGCAAAATTTAACTAAATTAGGAAAATCAAAATACAAACATACTAATTAACAGCAACAATAAAATCCACTAAATGGTCCACTAAATGCATATTTTAATCACGGACTTTTAGCACAGTAAATTATTGAAATGAGTTGATTTCAGGTCAAAATGTATAAATTTTTGTATACTGTATTAATATTTCAAATTGCTACCCTTTCTAAACCAAATCTCCAGTCCTAATCAACTTTGTCTTTTTTCACGAAAAGGGGTATCATTTTAAGATACATTCCATACAGCAGAAACATCTTACTGTCTCAAAATATTTACACAGAACCCTGCTGGTCTGGTGCATTTCGCTGAGGTGCAACCTGAACCCAGACTTCGTCGTCAGAAAACGAACTTGAACTTCCTGACTCAGAGTCCAGTTCACTGAATCCATCTAAGTCCCACTCAGTGCTAGACTCACTCCGTGCATCATCTTCCTCTGTGATGAAACTCTGACCAGGTTCAAGACAGGAAGGATAAACTCGAGCACACAAGCAAATAAAGCCAGGGTCAAACTGTAAAAGGCCTAACATGGTACCTATATTAATCCACTGGTCTTCCCTAGTATCATATTCATATACTGTCACACGGTTCTTTTTCCATTGTGGGGTGGTAGAAGTGATGAGCAGCAACTTTTGTTCATGATTCACTATCTGGTAGTTGTGGGTTTCTGAGTCCAAAGGGATATTACTAATCCGCCTCCACTCTCCTCTAGCTGGGTTGTAGACCTTCATGACTGGGATGTCACAAATACAATAGATTTCGTCTTTGAAGACACAAGCTTCTTGGAAGTCGCTTCGTTTAAGAGACGCACAATTCAGCCACATATTATGGCTAGGATCATAGCAGAGCATGCGCTTACTGTTGACAGCGTAAAGATAGTTCTGAACAACTATTAGTTCAAAGGAATAAAAGGAATGGGGTACAGGAGCCACCAATGCCCACTGGTTCCTCTGAACACTGTAGCATTCCACTTCCTTCAATTTAACCCCAGTAATCGGGTCTCGCCCACCCAGAATGTAAATGTACCCATTCAGATAAGCCACATCCATGCCCTCCCGACACAGCAGGCGGTCTGCCAGTTGATGCCAACTATTCTGGGCTGGTTTATACACCCATAGGTCTTTCCTGGGCTGGGCAGCGAGATAGATGTCATGGTCTGGAGAGACACAGACAGCTGAGGAGGTAATGGTCTTAGTATGTGCCAAGCTGGTCAGAGGAGATGGCATCGTGTAAATATCGCCGGAATAAGGGTCATGGCAGAGAAAAGGATCTCTGGGGTGTCCAAAAAAGATCACCATCTCTTTGGCACACATACCCAATCTTTGGGGTGGATTTTCTGCTACAGTTACCGCAGAGCTACTGCTGCTGCTATTGCCCCCGCCACTGCTCTGGCTGCTGTTGGGCTTGGGCGCCACTGACTTGTATAAGCGATCACCAAATCGCAGCTGCTGGAGGGCCCCTTCAATAACGTCCAGGCAGTACTTCTCCACAATGGGCCTGGTCAGTAGCCCTCCCAGGTAGTCCTGATCTTCAGCAGGGAAATGTGCCCAGCGAACACACTTGAAGACTTCCGCAGCACTGGGGCCCCGCTCTCTGGGAGCAGCCTCCAGCCACTGCACGGCCACGTGGCACACCGTCTTCTCACTGTCCACGTCCAGGCTGTCCAGGCGCAGGACGGCCAGCAGCTGCGGCAGGGTCAGATCGGCCAGCGTCTCCTCCCGAATGGAGCCCATCCTGCTGAGCTGCTTGAAGTTGTGAGCTATGAAGGACTGGGCCTGGGAACGCAGCTTGTGATGGTCAAAGGCATCGGCAAACTTGAGGATGGCAGTGCAGTTGGTCAGGTCAAGCCTGCGGGCCAGGAAGGAAGCGCAGGCTTCGGCGCACGTACTCCAGCTGGAGCATATCCGAGGCCGCGTACAGGCGCTGCACGTTGGCCTCGCTCAGGGACACGCGACCCGTGTAGCAGTAGTCGACCAAGACCTCGAAGGACTCGGCGTCCACGTCGTGGATGGTCACGCTGGCCTGCTGGCTCTCGTACATGCCGCCCGTGAACATGCTCTTGAAGTAGGGGCACGCCGCCGCCAGCACGTTGCGGTTGCACGAGAAGAGGCGCCCCGTGCCGGGCCCGCTGCCGGGCGTCACCACCTCGATGGTCACATCGCACAGCAGCCGCGCGTCGTAGAAAGACTTGAGCTGCGCCAGGAGGGCTGCAGAGTGGGCCGCGTCCTTTAACTCCTCGGGGCCCGTGAAGAAGGCCGACACCGAGGGCTTGGAGATCCTCTTGGGCCGCCTCCCGCCGCGGGGACTGGCGAGGCGGCGAGAGCGCGGGGCGTCTTCCCGGGACTGCATGGTGGAGATGGCGGCGGGGCGCCGAGGGCGAGAACGGCTGCAGGAGCCCGGCTCCTCCTCACGCCTCCCTCGCCGACGCCGACACAGACACAGCGGCGTCCCAGGACACTCGGCTCGCAGCCGCAGTTACTCAACTGGGCCGTGCTGCGGTGCCGCCTCCCTTTATCGCGTAGCCCGCGCCTGACTCACCGTTTCCCTTCGCGCCCTTTCTCCTCCGAGCACACCCTTACTCGACCCCGGGCTCCAGCCGCGAGAACAGCTTCTGCCGCGCTGGCGATACCGGTAGGTACCCGGACGAACTACTCTTCCCAGGTTGCCTTTCGCGCGCCTCGATGCATGACGGGATCATCAAAGCTCGAGGGCCAAAACAGAAGGGCCGATGCAGCTTTGCATCTTGGGAGTTGTAGTTTGGCTACTGTTTCTGCCGCATCCTTTAAAAGGGGGAGGAAGCATTAAGTACCCTGAATTGAGACTTAAGGCTTCAGCCTTGCCTAGTGATCCAGCCTTTAATCCGTCGCTGGTGAGGTTCAAACAGGCAGTTCTGTGTAAATTTGAGGACAGCATGTTGAGTTTCAGGACAGCTAGGGATGTTATACAGGAAAATCCTGTGTGTGTGTGTGTGTGTGTGTGTGTGTGTGTGTGTGTGTGTGTGTAGGGGGGGTATGGAGGCAACCAAAAAAGCATAAATAAACTGGCAGTTCTGTGTAAATTTGAGGACAGCATGGTGAGTTTCAAGACAGCTAGGGATGTTATACAGGAAAATCCTGTGTGTGTGTGTGTGTGTGTGTGTGTGTGTGTGTGTGTGTGTGTGTGTAGGGGGGGTATAGGGGCAACAAAAAAAGCATAAATAAAAATGCTTTCAAGTCCAGGGTAAAAGTACCCATTCTATTTTTTGATTGTGTGACTAAAAATGCAAAATCAGCAATTATTCGTTTGTTTATAAAGATAACCAGCTTGGTGGGGGGGCACCTTTAATTCCAGCACTCAGGAGCCAGAGGCAGATTCTCTTGAGTTCGAGGCCAGCCTGGTTTACAGAGTCTACAGAGTGAGTTCTAAGACAAGCAGGACCTCACAGTGAAACTCTTGTCTAGAAAAATTGAAAATAAAAAATAGAGACATCCATTAGTTTGAAACCATAAATCACGGCAAAAACAAAATTGTAAATTTCTGTATATAATTTTTGACTTTTTCCATCTGCTTTTTGTTTTACGAGATGGTTTGTCTGTGGAGCAATCCTGGTTCACTATGTAGCCTCCGAGTGCCCAGATTAAAGGCTTGGGCCACCCTGCCTGGCTCACAGAGGTATGCCTGCCTTTGCCTTCGGAGTGTTGGTTTTAAATGAGGTAGCCACACTTCCCGGCCCTGATGGATCCTTTTTAACAGTGTAATTTAAACTCTTAGCACGTTTTGTTTGTGGTGTATGAGAGCTAACTATTGCACAGGTGTGAATGTCAAAGGAAGAGAACATAGGGCCAGCTTTTCTTCCACCAGGTGGGCTCTGGGGACCAAACTCCTGTCTTAAGGCTTGTTAGCAATCACCTTTACTAGCTGAGCCATCTCACTCACCCTCCAGTGTAAATTTGAGAAACCAGGAGTAGATAGCAATGTAGAGAGGCCTTGTCTTGGAAAAAAACAAACAAAAAGTACAAAGCTTCTATCTAATTTTGGCTGGAGTTCTTAGGACACACTCTTATAGCACTTCAACAAAAGAATAATAAAAATACAAACTATCAACAAAATCCCAAGTTTTGGCTTATCCAAAATACAGTGAAAATGAAAATGTAGGCACTAGTCTGGCAGAAGTATCTGTTATATGTATACTGGCAAATAAAAACACTTGCAAATCACTTGCAGTGGTAGCACACACTTTTAATCCCAGTACTTGGGAGGCAGTTGGATCTCTGAGAGTTAGAGGTCAGCCTGGTCTACAGAGCTAGCTCCAGGTCATCCAGAGTTGTTAAACAGAGAAACCCTGTCTTAAAAAGCCAAAAAATTAAAAATAAATAAACCCACATGCAAAAATGCCCATGTCATTCATCATCTTGTGAATATAAATCAATTCACAATGAGGGTTCACCACACCCTCACTAGAACATCTAAAATTAAAAGGATAAACCGTGCTAAATATTGGTGAGGATATACCACCACTGGAACTGTACACTGATAATACAAATGGAAACTTCTGTGATTACACTAGGAAACTGCTTGGTAGTATCTTTTGAACATCAGTTAATTTTACTTGTAGGCCCTAGGGAAATGGGAATATCTACTGAAGCATGATTATCATTAGTCTTAATCAATAAAAATCTAGAGTCAGATATCAAGGCTGAAAGCTGACAGGTCAGAGAAGCAGAGCAGCCAGTCACTAGAGACCTCTTACCTCTACGAAATCTCAGACCGAATGGGGTAGATCCTGTGGGATCCTGACTTTAAGAATCCTCAGACTAAATGTGGGGCCATCCAGTCTCCACCTGCCTTATATTTCTGTCTCCACCTCCCAAGTGCTGGGATCACAGCTTCAACTTCTCAAGTGCTGCATCAAAGGGGTAAATTTGCTACCACCACCAGGCTGTTTCTCATTTAGATTATAACCCTAACCCTAACCCTAACCCTAACCCTGAACCCTGAACCCTGAACCCTAACCCCCCCAACCCTAACCCTAATCCCTAACCCTAACCCTAACCTAACCCTAACCCTAACCTAACCCTAACCCTAACCTAACCCTAGCCCTAACCCTGAACCCTGAACCCTGAACCCTAACCCCCCCAACCCTAACCCTAACCCTGAACCCTGAACCCTAACCCTAACCCTGAACCCTAACCCTAACCCTAACCGTAACCCTAACCGTAACCCTTAGTTCAAGCTCCTGTAGACCAGGTGGCCTTGAATTCCTGATCTTCCTGCTTCCTCCTCCCAGGGCCACGCCACCACTGCCTGGCCTCTATGCTTAAATAGGGGCTAGCTCCACCCTCTGATCTCCAGGCAAGCTTTATTTTTCAGAACACAAACAAAATATCATACAACAGTCTACAAAAAGAGTTACATTAGAATTTTCCACAATTGCTGAACCCAGAGTCACTGCAACCTGCAAACAATCCAACAATCAACAGAATAAAGTTTGTGTGTGTGTTTTTCAAGACAAGGTTTATCTGTAGTTTTGGAGCCTGCCCTGGAACTTGCTCAGTAGACCAGGCTAGCTTCAAACTCAGAGATCCACCTGCCTCTGCCTCCTGAGTGCTGAGATTACAGGAGCGCACCATTACCACCAGGCAAGTCTCAAAATTTTTACACTGAGTAAAAGAAGACAAAAAAAGAGTTATCCATCCAGTGCTGGATGTTGGTGGCTTACTCTTTTAATCCCAGGCAGGAGGATCTCTGTGAGTTCAAGGCTAGCCTGCTCTACAGAGTGAGTTCCAGTACTGGCTCCATAGCTACTAAGAAACCTCTCAAAAAAAAAAAAAAAAAATCCCTCCACCCCATGCAGATGGTGGACTCCCAGCCCACTGAAAATAAGCTTCCATGAACAACTGTCATGGCAGCTGCCAGTCTTGGATGAAGGGTGATAGGTAGCTGGTGGATTACAATATTGGAAAGAAACATGGGGAAACTTTGGGAGACGGAGCAAAGGTTTTCTTCTGTTTGAGCAGGTGTTTGCAAAGATGGGTGCATCTGGCAAACTCCATGAACTGTATTCAGATCTGCACAATAAATTATAGTGAATGTCAGTAGGAGTTTCCTTGTAATTGTTGGCACTAAACAAAGTTGTGAAACTCCTTTCTAGGAAGTCATCTTGAGCACAGTTCAGTCGTAAAGCAAGGGCCTCTTCAACTAGAAACTGAGGAGTCAGCATCATTGAAGCTCATCCAGATGATTGCTTCAGATGTGGTCCTCTGCATTCCTAGGTGATTCTCATCGAGGCAGGGTCTCTCTGTGTAACTTTGGAGCCTGTCCTGGAACTAGCTCTTATAGACCAGGCTGGCCTCCAACTCACAAAGATCCACCTCCCCCTGCCTCCCGAGTGCTGGGACTAAAGGCATGTGCCACCACGTCCTGGCTGGATTTTTTTTAAAGAGTTGCTTATGTATATGGTGTGCTGTCTGCATGTGCACCTGCAGGCCAGAAGAGGGCACCAGATCTCATTACAGATGGTTATGAGCCACCATGTGGTTGCTGGAACTTGAACTCAGGACCTCTGGAAGAACAGTTAGTGTTCCTAACCTCATCTTAAACAGCCCCCAACTGGGAAGCAAACATTCAAATATATGAGCCTGTGGGAGCTATTACCACTCACAGCCCTGCACCACACTCTCTGGCCCCTTGTTTTGGGCCTGTAGCAAACCAGAGTAGCAGAACACCAACACAGCATTTAGGCACCTTATCATTCCTGCCACCACTGTATCACCAGCATGCTCCTTATCACCTGTTTCTTCAAAGTTCTGACTCAGGTTTCCCTGTAATTGACATAATCACCTACAACAGAATCCTCATTGATTGGTTCATGAACGCTTTCAACTTGGAGCCCTCCTGAGAAGGTCAAATGTCTCTTTTGGTACTCCACCATTCCCATTCTGGTTGAGGTCATTCCTTACCTCTTTCCTGGGGCAGATCCTTTTGTTGTCCCCTAAGATTTTGCTCCTCCTGGGCTCCCTTCTTTCTGCAGACTGGACTCAGCTTTCTGCACCCCACTTTCCTGTTTTTTATTCTAGTCACTCTCATGTATAATGTATTTTACCTGTTTTGGCTTTAAGGTAAGGGATATATACTTTACTTCATTAAAAGGCTGCATAAAAAGCACAGTACCTGCTCATCTCAGAACTCAAGCTTCAATGCCATTTACCAGCTTCATCTGACAGCCCGGCTCATCTCTACTGTTCCTACTCCGATATTTAGATAGAGCCTATAGACTGTTCATTCCATTTTCATATGCAAAATGACTCTACATTGCCATTGCCTTTTAGTCATTAATTGCCATGAGAGTTTTAATAAGGCTACTCTCCCTCAGTTGAAGAGTGCCTGGTGTGTGAGCTGTCTGCAAGCATCACTTCTGTTTCAAATATTTAGTAGCTACTAATTTTTTGATAAGCTAGGTATGGTGAATCACACCTACAATCCCCTTACTTGGAAGAAAAATGATTATGGTTTTTAAAAGGGCCTAAAAGAAACAGTTGACTCATATAATCAAGTCTAGATATTTTATTTCTGTTTTTGATGTTACAAGTTTATTTTCTACTTGAGGAGTTGGGTTATTTACTGAAACCCAAATTAAAGCTTTATGTCAAGAAATGTGACTTGCTGAGTCAAGGTTAGCTTAGAGCAAGTGAGTTCCAGGACAGTCAAGGCTACACAGAGAAACCTTGTCCTGAAAAATCAAAAACCAAAACCAAAAAGTTGTGATTTCATTCATTAAAATGATTTCTATAAAAAGTCTGTATGTGCAACTACACTTAATGAATATTCATTAAGGTTTCCACACTTGTTTACTTCTTGATTAAAGTCCACTTCATTTATAAAATAAATAATAAGCCACATTTATTTCACTGATTTAAGGCTTTCATCCAAAACTTCGGCAATGGCCTCTTCATCTGCTGATTGAAGCAGTCTCTGAATTAGCTGATCCAAGCCTTTCTCACCACGTAAGAATTCCTGATGAAAAAAGATGGAGTTATTATGAACCCTGATGATATAGTTTGGATCTTGGGTTTCCCAAAGGTCTATGTGGTAAATGCTAGGCCCTCAGCCTGTTGCTACTGGGAAGTGGCAGAAAGTTAAAAGAGGCAGGCGTAATGGAAGGATGCCAATATGTTCCTCTCCATTTTACTTCCAGGACATGAGGCTAACAGCTATCTCTGCCTCCGGCTCCTGCCATGATGTGCTGTGCTGCCACAGGCCCAAAACAAGGGGCCAGAGAATGTGGTGCAGGGCTGTGAGTGGTAATAGCTCCCACAGGCTCATATATTTGAATGTTTGCTTCCCAGTTGGGGGCTGTTTAAGATGAGGTTAGGAACACTAACTGTTCTTCCAGAGGTCCTGAGTTCAAGTTCCAGCAACCACATGGTGGCTCATAACCATCTGTAATGAGATCTGGTGCCCTCTTCTGGCCTGCAGGTGCACATGCAGACAGCACACCATATACATAAGCAACTCTTTAAAAAAAAAATCCAGCCAGGACGTGGTGGCACATGCCTTTAGTCCCAGCACTCGGGAGGCAGGGGGAGGTGGATCTTTGTGAGTTGGAGGCCAGCCTGGTCTATAAGAGCTAGTTCCAGGACAGGCTCCAAAGTTACACAGAGAAGCCCTGCCTTGAAAAACATATATACATACATACATACATACATACATACATACATACATACTCACTCACTCTAAGGTTGTACAGGTTCTGGAGGTCAAACATGGTCCTCATGCTTGCAAGGCAAGCATTTTACCAAATGAGGCACCTTAACAGTCCAAGACTACTTCTACATTTTCTCTGCATTTTTTCCTTTTTAATTTCCTTTTTGCTTATTGCACATGTGTGCACATAAGTGCAGCTGCTACATGTGTATGTGAACATGGATAGAAGCCAGTGGTCAGTATCAGATATCTATCTGTTAATTTACACTTCTTGAGATGGGGTCTTTTCAGTGGCCCTGAAGCTCACCAATTGACTAGACTTTGTGGCCAGTGAACTAGGTAATGAATACGGTGAATTTGAGTTAATACAATGTCATCCTAGTGGGTTTCACCTAATCAGAGGTACCCTAAAAAGGCCTGCCCATGCCTGTAAGAAAGCATTAAAAGTGGGGGCAGGGTGTTTGAGGGAGCTACTTACAGCAGCATTTAGAGATGCTAAGAGCAGCTTCCACCCAACTGTGAGTGAGAGCACACCAGTCCCGCAGCGCAGCTTGGGACAATGGCAGAGGAAAGAGTCCAGAAAAGTGAGTAGGTCAGCCACACTATCTTTGTTCTAGCCTTGGGAGACCCCAAGCAGACAATGACTCAGTTGTGCCTAGAATTCTGGTCTCACTAACTGGCATGTGTGGGTTCAATTCCTAGTGTCACAAAAACTTCATGAGCTAATATTTTGTTTTAAGCTGCTAACTTTGGCAATTACAAATGAATACCTGTAGATTTGTGTATTTGTTATATAATAATAAAATGTGATGGCATAACAAATTAGAATTTATTACACTTACATGCTTTTAGCCAGTGAGCTATCCAGCCAGCCTGATTATACTTTCTAACAAAGCAAAGATATATAAAGCAATTTACCTTAATGTCTCGAGCTTCAAATGCTATTCTATGGTCAGTCACTCTATCCTGGGTGAAATTATATGTCCGGATTCTCTCTGACTGTGCTCTTGTTCCCACCTGTCCAATAACAAAGAGAAATTCATATTTTTAATTTTAAAATAAAAATTACTATATATATTAAATCTTAATTCCTTTTACGTGACTTTCCTGTTTGAGGGGCTTAAGTATCTACTAAAAACTGCTTATATTCATAGACCAAGACAAGAATAAGCAGAAGGAAATCTTAAGACTGGGTTTGGGGTTGGGGAAGCAGCTGAGTGGGACAATGCATGCTTACCTAACAAAAGGCCCGAGTTCCACCCCCAGCCCACCAAACAGATGACTGCAGACCCGTGGACCTCAGCTAGGGAGTAAGAATAGCTGTCTCTTTGATAGTTCAGACTCTCAATACTGGAAACCAAATGAATCATGTCTTCTACCCCAATCAGTTCTTCCTCCTGGTTCCTACAAATGAACCGACTATGCTCCTTTCTTCTCTTCTTTCCTTTTTAGTTTTAATTTTCAGAAATACACTGTGCCATTGTGTAGCCTGATGCAGGCTCTGGGGAGAAAGCACTCTCGGTTCAGCCCGTTGTCTAGATGCCCATTTCCAGCTGGTGCTGAGTTATATCCTGAGTTTGCATTTCTAATATCACCTTCGCATACACTTCTGCAAAACCTCAGATTAACACTATATGTCTCTGCATCCATGGACTGCCTTATTTCATCATCTGAAGGCAGTTGTCTGAGCAGCTTTCTCCCATGGGTCCTTATTATCTGCTAAGAGAACACACCTGAACTCAGCACTCAAGGTGGACAGGTTTCCCAACATTACTTCTGAGAATCATGTGAACCTTTACAATGCCACTTGCTATATCGTGTCATAGTCACGTGCTGTCTAGCTCATCATGTTAAGGGATGCTCTTCCCTACTACTCCCCTACCACCCCTGCCCAGTAACTGCAATACATTCTCTGACTCCTTTAGACTTGCAACTTGGGATCACCAACGATCCTGCCATGCAATGGTTACTTATATGCTCAAGCTGCTCCTGTTCCCCAAATAGACATGGCACTCTCTCAATTGCTTTCATCTTTTAAGATGAAAGAAACACACTTCTTCTCTCCCACTGCCCCCAGCTCTCCTGTTCTTTCTTCAAACAGACTCTCAATGTACAGCCCGGGCTGATCTGGACCTGACAATCTCCTTGTCTCAGCCTCCCAAATACTGACTGTTTTCTTAAAGTCCGAAGCAAGCAATATGAAATGAAACTTCTTATCGGGAGAATTTTAAAAAGTTACAGACTTCTAAACTCAATTATAAACATACTAGGGACTGTGTGTTCTAAAACAGTCCCTTAGCTATTCCTTCTGCCAAGATGGGTCTGGAAAGTGCCATATTAGGACCCAACTCTAGATCAGTCGGATTACAGTCCTGGGGAGCAGGGGTGGGGGAGCTAGGGGTGTGAAGCATCTGAAAACATCCTGGGTGATGATGGAACCAGGGTTGAACACTGGGCACTGCATAAAGACCACTGTATGATTGAAGGAAAAGTTCTGAAAGTAGAAATTGCTACTAATACAGCTCACGGATACACAAGGCAGCAAAGAGGTCTTTCTGGCCACTCAAATGAGACCTAATATACCATCTGTCCTTTCTCTTCCACTACAAGCTGGAAAGTGGGCAAAGAAAGCTAGAAAGACAATCAGGGAAAGGGTTCATGTCATGACATATCATGACAAGCAGAATGATTAATATCGAAAAGGTTTTTTGTTGTTGTTTTGCTTTGGTTTTTGTTTTTTTCCAGAGAGAATTTCTCTGTGTAACAGCCTTGGCTGTCTTAGAACACAGAATCCTCCTGCTTCGGTCTCCCAAGTGATAGGATTAAAGGTGTGTGCTACCATACCCTGCTATATAATATTTAAAAGATTTATGCAATTCACTTTCCTAAAAGGCCACAAAAGTCTTCCAAGTTTGATTTATTGTAGTATGCCTGTATGAAAATAACACAAAAGCACATTTCTTCCTACCTCCTTTCTCCCACTCTCTTTTTAAAATTTCTTCCTGCAGTATTGAGGTCAAAGCTAGGACCCTGCACATACTAGGCAGGTGCTCTACCACTGAGCTATAGACACAATCCTATGCATACTTATTTCTGAGTTCTACTTTCCCTCCTAGGCTCTCTCAAAGAGAAACTTTACCATTCTGGAAGCTTTTAATTTATACTTTGTTTACTTACAACAGTGGGGTTTATTGCTTAGAATATACTTAGTTATATATTAGTAATATATAACTTACACTTATACATAACATATTTTATATATAACATTTTTTTTAAATAGGATGTCGATAGGTAAACTATAGCAATCTGCCTACCTCAGCCTCCTGAGTGCTGGGATTAAAGGCATATGCCACTGTGCCTCGCTTTGCATACTATATAAATATATCTTAAACAAAATTCAAGAAGTACCAAAGGACATGAAATGAAAAGTCAATCTTCCCTTTATTTTTTATCCCCAGACTCCAGCAGCAATCTCCCTTCCTTGTTTCTCAAAGTGCCATTTGTGTTTGATTCATATAGGGTTGTAATAAAAAACATAGGCCTTTAAGTATCTGAAAATCTTCTAATTTCCAGGGAATTATTTTGTCTTAAAACCAATTTCCTTGCCAGGCAGTGGTGGCACACACCTTTAATCCCAGCACTAGGGAGGCAGAGGCAGGCTTATCTCTTTGATTTTGAAGCCAGCTTGGCCTACAGAGCTAGTTCTAGTACAGCAAGGGCTACACAGAGAAACCCTGTCTCAAAAAACAACAAAACAAACAAATCCCCACCAATTTTCTTTTAAGGCAATTACAACATAATTGTAATTAAGAAGTACTTTTATTTATTCATTTACTCCTTTGGAGAGAAACTGGCATGCCTAAATGTAATCCCAACACCTCAGGACATTTAGCACATTTAAGCTCTCCCCCATTTACAAATAAGCACATTTCTCTATGTTCACATTAGGACACACACTGCATTTTCTACATGAAATAACTTTCTTACAGTGTGGCAATTGTCGTACTTGTCTTACCTGCAGTTTTCTAGCACTCTGTTGCTGACACTTCTCTTTCTCAACTTTCTGTTGGTAGAGTCTAGCTCTCAACACTCGCAGAGCTATTTCTTTATTTTTCAGCTGTGATCGTTCTTGTTGGCACTCTACCACCAGTCCTGAAAAACATTAGGACCAGAGGTAAAGTATCACTAGTAATTTCCACAGGTCAAATACAGCAGAAACAAGAACATTTTATTTATTGTGTGTGACTGGGTCTCACTGAGTAACCCCAGCTGGTCTTGTACCCAGTCTGCCTCTGCCCCAGGAGTTCTGGGATTAAAGGTTCGGGCCACCACACCTGGCTGAGGAACTTTGCACGGAGAAAGGTTAATCAGGACATGTGACAAAAGGTAAACAGCAGTTTAGATTTAGCACACTTTAGAAACAGTTGGTAAGGACTGTATCCCCACTTAGACTCTGATATCTAAGTGAGATAGTTCATTGCTTTTCTTTTTTTCTTTTCTGTTTTCAAGACAGATACTTACTATGTAGTTTTGGGTTTTTTTGTTTTGTTTTGTTTTGGGGGTGGTGGTTCTTGTTTCTTTTGTTTTTTTTGTTTGAGACAGAGTTTTTCTGTGTAACAGTCCTGGCTGTCCTGAAACTGGCCTTGAATTAGATCTGGCTGCCTCTGACTCCCAACTAATTGCTGGGTTTGAAGATGTGTACCACTGTACCTGGCTTTTCTTTTTTCTTTTTCTTTTTTTTTTTTTTAAATGCTGGGATTACAGGGGTGTGCTATAAAGCATGACTCTGAAATCTTCAGACGAGAAGCCTAAAGCAGGAGCTGGTCAGATTTATTTTTATTCTCTGAGTACTTCCTCTCCTTTTTTTCTCATCTAAAAGTAAACTTCTGCCATCCTCTATGGAGTGCTGTCCACCCTCCTGTCCTATTCAGGGACTCTGATGTTGAAAATACCCCTTTATGCAAGCCTGGGGGTGTAGCTCAATGATAGAGCCAAGCTAGCATGGCTGAAACCTGGGTTCTGTGGTTAGTGTCACTTCCAGTGTCCGTGGTGGCAGCAGTGAGACATCTGTTGTAGGTGCTGAGAACTGCACTAGCCCTCCATCTATAAGATGACACAGGGTCCACAGGTCCATGCTGCCTGGATCTGTTCCCTTTGGAGCTGAACTGAGCACTGCTCATGGAGCACCACGGTGAGCATATCTAAGCACCTTTCCTGCACAGATGTGCTTACCACCTGCATCTTTCAAAGGAAGAGCTGTTTCCAAATAGGAGAAAACGACACAATGGTACATCAGATCCACAATGCCACTGCCATATTTAAACTGTAAATATATTCAAATATATAGCGCCTGGTCCTCAGTCGGTGGAACTGTTTGTTAAAGATTAGGAGGTGTGGCCTGATTGAGGGGGGTGGGTTTTAGGTTTTCAAAGCCCACACCATTTACTTAGCGCTCTCTGCCTTGTGCTTGTGGATCAGCCACTGCTCCAGCACCATGCATTCCTGTCTACCTGCTGCCATGATGGTCATGGACTCCACCTTCTGAAACCATGGCCCTGAATCAAATGTTTTCGTTTATAAGTTGCCTTGGTCATGGTGTCTTGTTGCATCAATGGAAAGTAACAAAGACAAGAGCCAAGGCCTCACTGACCTGTGGGGATATGGACGAGCCTCACGGCACTGTCTGTGGTATTAACATGCTGTCCTCCTGCTCCTTTGGATCGGAATGTGTCTATTCGAAGATCCCTGGGATCTACTTTCACATCTACCTGGAACCAAAATATATAGCGTAAGTAAATTCACAATTCCACAAATACTTTATTCTGAGATTTTTCAAATAAACTAAACTATGTAAACCACAAATTAAAAAAAGAAAAAAAAATACCAATCTCTCTGTCTCTCTGTCTCTTCCCCCACTGAGACAGGGTTTCTTTGTGTAGTTCCGGCTGTCCTAGAATTAGCTCTATGTACCGGGTTGGCCTCAACCTCAAAGACCTGTTTGCTTCTGCTTAAAGTCATGTGTCACCACCACAGGCTAATAAACAACCTATTTCAATGAAATACTGTTTTTTTTTTTTTTTTTTTTTTTGAGGTGATAGGGTTTTAACCCAGGACATTATACATGCTAGGTAAGCATTCTACCTTTGAACTGACTTAGAATGGTTTGAGAGCACTGAACTGAATTATGTATCTTTTATGGGTTTCACCACTAGTTATCTCTAATTATATAGAAGATAAAAATGTCTGTAACACACTCATTGATTCTCATTATCTCCAGAATACTGGTTTAGAACTTCACCTTCTCATGGGATCTCTTCCCGTGCCACTTTCACACTGAAACACTTGAGCCGTTCCACATTCTCATATTCTCAGCCACAGTCAGACAGGGCGACACTCTTCCCTTCTCATTTCAGCTCTCACACAGACAACCAGGGTCCAGAGATGATGGAGCAGAGCAGTGGAGAACAAGGGAGCTTTGCTCCGGGTTAGTTATGCTGGGTTTTAACCCAGTTAGTGGAGCAGCTCAGGCTAATCTCTTTTCCTGAGACTCATTTTCTCTTGTGAAACAAAGCAACTGAGTCTTGCAGATGGGTTGTTTGGGGGGATTTAAGGCTATAATCTATGCGAGGTATGTACATGTATATGAATGGGTGAATTCTGAACTACTGAGTTAACCCTTAACACTGCTCCCGGGGCTCCTACGTGCTCTCTCTCCCCCTCTGCATGTGTGTATTTATTGGCGGGTCACATTTTTATTCCTTGAACTTTGTTTGAAAAGGAGATCTGAGAAGACACAATTGAGTTTAATAGACGAGCACAGGGCTGGTGACATGGATGGCTCAGCAGGTGAAGGCAGTTGCTGCTGAGGCTGAAGACTTGAGTTCCGCTCCTGGGACACACACAGTAGGAGAGGATCGATTCATGACCTCCATATGCAAGCTATGGGGCACATGCTCACTCACATACACACAAAATAAATGTAAATAAAAACATCTTTTAAAAGATCGTACTAGATATCCAGATAGGCTCTAAATACAATCACAGTGTCCTGACAAGACACTGAGTTCCCTTCGTAGAGAAGACCCTGGGAATTCAGAGCACAAACTGGTGGTGTACAGCCTCAAGCCAAGGACACCTGGAGCTTCTTGAAGCTGGAAGTGCAATGGAGGACACTGTCCCTTCAGAGAGATTAAGACCAGGCAGCCACCTTGACTGGGGACTTTTGGGACTGTTTGCCTCTATGACTGTGAGAGAGTAAATTGTTGCTATTTTTATTGTGTCTGTGCGCGCGCATGCGTGCATATGTGCGTGTGTGCACGTGCCTATGGAAGTCAGAGGACAACTTTGGGGGTTTGGTTCTCTGTTGGGGACCATCACCATTGTCACTACCTCAGGCCTCTAAGATAGAAAATTACTGCCTCTTATGAAGTAAGCAGAATGTTCAGCAGAGCATTCCTAGATACAGGCTTGCGCTTTACATCCAGTTAAAGAATAGCTTAGGGTAGTCTTCCTGTTGTAGCTTTACAGCCAGTTAAAGAATAGCTCAGGATATTCCTCCTTCTACAGTTTTACAGCCAGTTAAAGATTAGTTCAGGGCATTCCTTCTACTGACCCTTTCACCCTGCCCACTTGCACACCCCCGCTCACATCCAGCTCATGGTCCTATATGAGCCTCCCCTGAGAAAATAAAGTTTGACAGCTTGATCAGAATATGGACTTGCTGTTATTCTTCTCCTCCCTTGCCCTTCCGTTCCCCTAGGTGTTTCCCAGTTCGTCGTTGACTGACCCTCGGGTCGGGCAGTTCTCTCCTTCCACCAAGTGGGTTCCAGGGATTAAACTCAGGTCATCAGGCTTGGCAACAAAGCACCTTGCCTGACCCTGTGACTTCTCTTTTAAATAAAACAAAATAAACAAAACATTGTAGGGATAATAAGGCTAATTTACCTGAGGAAGAGTTAACGATTCTCAACAAAGACTATTAAGTTCAATTGTCAACCATGAAAACAACTTTTCTAGCAGGTAGGGTTTCTTAGCACAATATACATTACATGAAGCCAGTCTCACTGTGCGCTGGTGAAGTTACCTCATCTGGCTGAGGAAGGACAATAACAGACATTGTTCCTGTGTGAATACGCTGCATCCTTGACGAGAGGCCCACCTCTGGGATTCGTTGAACTCTATGGATTCCACCTTCGTACTTCAAATGCTTATAGACACTGTCTCCGGAAATTCGGGCAGCTGCATGATGTAGTCCACCTAGAAAAAAGAGATAAATACTAGCCCAGTCTGCCTCCTGGGTACTGGAATTAGAGCTGTGGGCCACCATATCTGCTTCTTTGCTTTAGTTTGGGAAAGGTAGATATCTAGTTTCCACAGGAACTTTTTCTTTAATTCACATACTCCTTCTTAGCATCATGGTTCCCATCCTGATCTCTCTCCAGTTTAGTTAAGATGAGGTGGTGCATGCCTTTAGACCCAGCATGACGAGTAAAATAAGTTGGAGTACCTTTGACAAAGTCTTCAATTTGTGCTTACCATAATCTGCTGGTGTGTAATTCAGCAGCTCAAATTTCCAGTGTTTATAGTATGAATAATTCTGGTACATATTGAATATTTCTCGGGTAAACTGTTGGCAGATATCACCTAAAAGAAAATACACCAACTATTCAGTAAGCACAAACATTAGAGAGTGCATCCTTAGGTATAAACACCCAGGAAATGTGTCCAAAACTAAACACATGCAATGGGCTTTTCAAGTTTGGTGATGTCAAACCAAGTAAAATTCAGTTTTTAAAATGCATTTACAATGAACTGATTTTTCTGACCTCCCGTAGTTCTTCCAGATGTGACCTCTAAAATAACATCACTTCTGTCATATTTCTCCTTTGGCACTAGCTGCTCCAAAAGCTGGAAAAAAAGGGAAATGCAATCACTGATGTGCTCATTTTCCTTGGTGTATTACTACTTGAAGTTAAATCAAAGCCCTCAGAGTATATTTTAGAAGTCAGTAATTAACAAAACCATGAACTATTCCAAGAAGGTAAGTCCTAAAACTGTATCTTAAGTATCCTAATTGGATAATCAGTTCACATAACAATAAAGTTACTTGTTTGAGCATTTTCTGCAATGTTCAGATTATCTTCATTTTCTAAAATGAAGTTAATTATGATCAAAGCTGAGTGTTCCATTCAACTTTGTTCAGATTTTGCTTCTTAAAATTAGTTCTAAACAGTGGCATCTTTCATCTGATAAATGAAGCAAAGCTTTGAAATCTTCATTTTCTCCAAATGAAGACATTTGACATATAATTGCATACTCTCCCCTGTCATAAATGATGGTCAGTTCTATGACACACCTTGCATTCTTGGTGAGGTCATTCTGTTTAAAGACTATGTTAAGGGACTCAAGATAAAATTCAAATAGTTTCTCACATGTGACAAGAAAGAAGGGGGGGCAGACTGGGTTCTTAATAAAGAGTTTCCCTCCTAGGAAGAATAGGAAAACAACCTCCCAGTTACTAAAAGGTCTTTCAAATCAAACTAAAAGTAACTACATGTTATGAATCTCCTCCCTACTGCCAATTTCTGAGTCACTCTATCTCTGCTAGAAATGACAGTTTGTGGGACAGAATGTTAGAACAAGTATCAGATCTGCTTTGCCTTTAGTTCACTAGGTGATATCTGTATTCATCCTTCTAAGTCCTCAAAAACTGGACCCCCCCACAGTAAGAGTGCTGGAGAGACTATGATGATAACTACAACTGAGAAAAACATGGTACATGGAACTATGGTCTTAAAAACAAACTACTAGAAAAAAAGAGACCACTATTGTACAAATTGCCCTTTCATAACTAGATTATCAGCTAGAGCAGACACAGTATCATGAATCCTGAGAGTCCCCAGCATGCCACAGCCTTACTAGTCCCAACTAAGGACCTGTGCTGACTAGCTGGTGCTACATTTAGATTCATTCCGTCATACTCAGCACACAGGTTTTCAGTCGACACAATCACCATGAACCTATCTATTCACTTCTAACACTTAAAACCATCTGACTTGAGCCAGGCCTTGGTGGTGTAGATCTTTAATCCCAGGAGGCAGAGTCAGGCAGATCTCTGTGAGTTAGAGGCCAGCTTGGTCTACAGAGCGAGTTCCAGGTCAGGCTCCAAAGCTACACAGAGAAACCCTGTCTTGAAAAAAACAAAACAAAACAAAACAAAAAACCAAAAATCAAAAAACCATCTGACTTGTCCCCATAGTGACTATATTTCTTTTTAAGATTTTACTCATTTATTGTGTGTGTGTGTGTGTGTGTGTGTGTGTGTGTGTGTGTGTGGCCATGTGGATGTTGGAGGACAACTCAAGGGAGTTAGTTCTTTCCAGTCGCCTGTCTGATACAGTAGAACTCAGGTTGTCAGATCAGTGTGTATAGACCATCTGCTGGGCCATCTCATTGTCTCCTAAATTTCCTGCCCAACAAGTCAATAGATTCTGCTATGACTTTTCTCTCCCTATGGGAGTCCCCATTCATTGACATCTCAATTCTCTTCCAATGATCCTTCAGCGAACTGTACTAAGTATAGCTTAATTACTCATCATGCTAAAAAGAATGCTGTTAGGAGAAGTTATTTTGAGCATCAAAGCATAATCTAGAAAAAATACCATTCCTTCATATTAGCACTACTGAGATAGTACACTGCCTGAAACATACCTCACTATACAGTGCATTGATCTTTTGATCAATGATTTGCCTTTCTTCTGATACAAGTTCTTGCAACTGCTTTTCATCTTGTTGATGTAGACCTGAAACCGGCAACAGGGAGAATAGTAAATCTTTTAAAAATTCTTATAGAGGAAGCATTAAATAACTACCTCATTGTCTACAAAGCTTTTTGTTTGTTCTGGGATAGAGTCTCACTATATAGTCAGGCTGGCCTTGACCTCCTGAAACCCTGTCTTGGGGGTAAAGGGGTTCCTGCAAATATCACAGCTGATACAGAAACAAACTTCAAGAAGCAAGAAGGAAACCTGGGAGAACATGTCATATCTAAGTCATATTAAATGCAGTAGTACATCTTACAAACCAAGATGGGTTCTATAGCTTAAGGGTCTCAATCATGCAAACAACATAGGGGTCAGGAGGCTATAAAGTACATGTGACAGCTCCCCTAAGCATGGGTTCTGTTGACTGTGAAACACAGAGGGAGAGTGTGGGATAAGCATTCTGGGGGATTTGGATGAGGCCTGGCCCTACATACAGCAAAGGTCACCATGTTATTAACAATATCCACTCCCAGCCTTCTGGGTGTAAATAGGCATACATTTCCTCCACTGAGGAGACAAGGCATGATTAACATTCCTAGTTTCTCCATTGCTAATCTGTGAGCATGTGTGCTGTCTACACTTCTCTCAAAAACAGAAACAAATAGCACAGCTAACTCTTAAAAAAAAAAAAAGTAATTATCACATATAAAATACAAAGCTTTCTCTGAGGTTCTCACAATGCGTGGTGTCATCTAGCGTTGTCCACCTAGCCTGTCTGGTTTTGAGGGCTGAGATGCTCTTTAGAACACTATGTATCTCTCTAGTTGAGTAGAGATATCATCAATAACACATATATTCTCTCATATTACACCATACGGGCCCTGTGACGGGAGAGGAACTATCATTCTGTACTCCTACTTGTAGAATTGCGCTTAGTAAATTACTTGTGATGACACCAAGTCTCCCAGACTCTAAACCTCTTGGTGAGTACTGAGCTCTTAGCAGACCCTCAGCAACAGAAATACATCAAACACTGAATGAGGATATAGTCCTCTTACCACGTACTGAGCTTATTATCTGTAGGCTTTTTAGAGGACAGAGCTCAACGTTCAATTAGTTATATACTTATATGCCCATAGATATCATTTACCCACTTTTACACATTGACTCTAATTCTTCAATGGCTTGTTCAGCCTCCTGAATTTCTTGATAAACGGCTGCAAGTGGTGCCAATTCAGCATGCCTTCTGCGAAAGGCCCTTCGGTCGCCTTCGCTCTCAGAGACATCCTGCAAACACTGACCAAGGGTTTCGTACTCTTTCTTCAGGTCTTCCATATACTTCTGTAGGGCTTTATGTTTCCAAAGCATCTTCGTATCTTGATGACAGTAGCTCCTGGACCTACTCTTATTTAATAGCTGATGGAGAACATGACTCTTGTGTTGTCTAAAATCCCACAGCCTTGTACCAAGACTTATCTGTCTAAACTGCTGACAGCAGAGGAAGATGTGTCTCCGGGAGTAAGCATTAAGAAACGGATTCCGAAAAAGCCAAATACGCAGGTGGCGACACATCTCAGCAGCTGTAATACAAGATACACAGTTTGAAACTGAGCAATCCTAAAGATATATGGTACAATAAAACTAGGAGTTTCAGAGAAACCTTTACTTCATGGCCTCATTTAGCTCCAAAGACAGTCAATAACTCAGAAAGATACACACACACACACACACACACACACACACACACACACACACACACACACAGTATTCACTCATTCATCCATTTATTTATTTATTTACTCTCATTATGTAGCTCTTGAACTTACTCTGTAGACCACAATGGCCTTGAACTCAGAGATCTGCCTGCCTCTGCCTCCCAAATGGTGGGAGGTGCCACCAGGCTGAGCCCACAAACAAAATTCTTAAAAACCTCTAAATAACAGTATATTAAAACAAGTGAGGGACTGGCAAAATAACCCAGAGAACAGAAGTACCTAAGTCTGACAACCTCTGAGTTCAATCCCTGGGACACAGATGACAGAAAGAGATACCTGTGCTGTGCATGTACACTTCCCACGTGTGCACATGCACACAAAGAGAGTGACCTTACATATGCAGTTAACTAGGAAAAGTGAGTAGAGATGTAACTAACAGATACACCACTACAATGGGTTAAGAGAGTTTTAATTTTAAATGGGTATATAAACAAACACTTAAAAGCTATAAAACAGCCTTTATAGCTGTGGTGGTGCATGCCTTTAATTCCAGCACTTGGGAGGCAGAGGCAGGTGGATCTCTTGAGGCCAGCCTGGTCTACCGAGTGAGCTCCAGGACAGCCAGGGCTATACAAAGAAACCCTGCCCCAGGAAGGTGGGGGAAAGAAAACCACCACCACCACCACCACCACCACCACCAAACAAAGCTCAACCATTATCTAGTCTAATTTATTGTTTATAAAAGGGCTTTGCTATATAGCTCAGGCTAGCTTCAAACTGGAGCCTCCTGCTTCAGCTTCCCAAATGCTGACTCACAAATGAAATTCAACATGTCTGAATAAACTTCAACGAGCAATTTGATTGCATTTATTAATTTCTTTTTATAATTTTATTATTATAGAAATTGTGTGTATGAAAAAGAGGGAGGGAGAGAGAGAGAGAGAGAGAGAGAGAGAGAGAGAGAGAGAGAGAGAGAGAGAGAGAGAGAGATTAGTGACTGACCCCAGGGCCTCACACACGCTAGGCAAGCACTTGTTTTAATTGTTTAATTTCAGGGCATTCAGATGTGCAAGAAAATCAGGTAACTTAATCACAACTACTCACTCACTGGACAGAAGCACAGCCTGTATTATAACATTGGTTGTTTATTCCAAGGTCAGAGTCTTTCATTCTCAACCCTGTGAGTATGCTTCTCTTTCAGCTGAGAACCTATAGGAAGAGATTAAATATCAAAAGATAACATTGTGGTTTACAGATACCTCTTAAGTGTTTCTTCTTTTCCAAGTCTTTTACACAGCTCACGTTATTTTCATAATTTTCAGAGTTCAGGAGATTATCAAGCTGGAAAGATTTTTGACAGTTAAAAAATACTTGTTCCCGCAGAGGACCAAAGCCAGCACCTGCATAGTGGTTCACAACTGCCTGTAACTCCTGTCCCAGGAGATTGTCCTAATACCCTCTTCTTGCCTCTGGCTGGTTACCAAGCATACATGTAGTGCACATACATACATGTGCGCACACACACACACACACACACACACACACACACACCTTTTAAAATGACAGACTAGATGAAATTGGCTATGTACAATAATTATGTGTTCTTCCCTCAGATAATCAAGAGCTAACAAAATACTCTGATTTTATTGAGCAAGAGAGGGAACACAATGTTGTCTAAGAAAAATGTTTTGCCTCCTGAAATTAAAACTAGAAATAAGGGCATGTACTTCAGTGACAGACCACTTGGCTAACACGCACAAAAAGTTACCATAAGCAACTACAAGTGTTGCTATGCTGGGCAACACGTTCATATATAAGCTCCCTTTCTTGATCTCGCAAAATCTAACAGCCTTTTCATTTAAAAAATTAAATATTCAGAATATTCAGCATTTGCTGGGTTTTTACTATAAATTTAACAAATTATTAACCACAGCTGAAATTGGCGAATCAAATACATCAGAAAGAGTGTCTATTTGACGGTGAGAATAAAAGAACTGCGGATTTTTGTAATAACAGTTCTGGCTAAAATTTCCATTTTAGGAGAAGTCATGGGATGCGAATTATCAAGGCCAGAAACTTAACGTTGCTTTCTAAGGTTACCTAAGCCTAGAAACATCTAAGATTACCTTAACCTAGAAACATCATCCCCACAACACAAGAATGCTCAGTCTCTGGCATGTTAAACGGGAGCCAGGAGCAGAATGGGAAAATTGTGTAAGTCAGTATTATGGAGCATTCAACATGGAAGTAACACCAGTGGGCAGTAGGAAAATAAAGTGTTCTTAAGGCCGAGAAAGAACTGTGAATACCTAAGTAAAAGAAGAAAAACGACGTTCTCGTTCCCCCAACTTTCAGCTCAAGGTTCTGCAAACATGCTCCTTTCCAGGCTACTGCTTCCGGGTTACGTTTGCCCTAGGCTCCTCCTCCATGTTGACGCTTCTTGCAGAATAGTCGTCCTTAGGTGTAACAGTAAACAAGAATGAAACGGTGAGGCGGGAAGATTCATCTGGGTAGCCTACGCTACGAACTTATTTGGAGCAGAAGGCCAGGAGGTGTGAGAGCCAGAGGGAGCCAGAAGGGAGAGGATCGCTCTCGTCTGTTCCCTGACCAAGGAATCCTGGGAGTTGTAGTTTATTCTTCCCCAGACCTCCTTGATTGCATTCTAAGAAGTCCCTTGCTCCATCCTCCACTATAAGCTCAAGTTTTTCAGTTACTTGCAAACCTAGAAGTGAGTTTTTCTTGATTTAAATATTAAATTCTACTATATGTTATAGGTGAAATCACAGGAGGAATTTTTTTTATGTTATAACCCCTTAAAGCAGTTGTTTCTAAATTACTTCCTCCTCCTCCTCCTCCTCCTCCTCCCCCCCTCCTCCTCCTCCTCCTCCTCCTCCTCCTCCTCCTCCTCCTCCTCCTCCTCCTCCTCCTCCTCCTCCTCCTCCTCCTCCTCCTCCTCCTCCTCCTCCTCCTCCTCCTCCTCCTCCGAGTGCAGGAGGTTGAAGGGACTCATAAGTGCTAGACAAGAGCGCTACCATTGAGCTATATCTGTAGACTTGAAGGGTTTTTTTTTTGTTTTTTTTTTTTTTTTTTTTTTTTTTGGAGGAGGGTTGGTTTTTCAAAGACAGGGTTTCTCTGGGTAACAGCTCTGGCTGTCCTGGAACTTGTTCTGTAGACCAGGCTAGCCTCAAACTCAGATCCATCAGTCTCTGCCTCCCAAGTGCCGGGATTAAGGGCGTGTGCCACCACCGCCTGACTTGAGGGTTTGTTTTTTAAATGGAACATTTTTTTTTTTTTTAATCATCAAATATTTTAGGCGAGGGGCTAAAGAGATGGCTGAGTGGTTAAGAGCATACCTCGTGCTTTTCCTTTCCCAGAGGTCCCGAGTTCAATTTCTAGAAACCACATGGTAGCTCATAACCATCTGTAATGAGATCTGGTGCCGTGTAAAATCAAACACTCAAACTGTAGGATATAGTTCTTAGCTGTCACATTTACAAGTAATAAGATCTCTCTATGATTCCACCCCCCCTAAAATTTGAAGGTAAATATATACCATATCTCTGGCTTTGATAGATGAGGGGGGCAGGTCAAGATAGGGTTTCTCTATGCAGCCCTGGCTGTCCTGGAATTCATTCTGTGGACCAGGCTGGCCTCAAACTCCGAGATCTAAAGGCGTTTGTCACCTTCGCCCAGCATAGTAGACGGTTTCTAAAATTGTGACCACCAACATAAAAAAGACTATTAGAAGTAGGTGTGATTACACTCATAATCCCAGCGCTCCAGAGGCTGAGGCAGGCAAGTTTTTTATTAGTTTGTGGCAGCATGAGCTAAATAGGAAGTTACAAAGGTAGCCAGCATCCGGGATCATGGTGGGCAGCAAGATGGCTTTTGCCAGCAGGGTCTTGCAGGTAGTGAAGCACGTGCTCCATCAATAAGGTTCCCTGACAGAAGAGACAATCCTAACACCTGCCTCAGAAACTTTGGTGTCTGGGGGCTACCCTCTCACTCATATACAATTTCATAGCATTCTAAAGGAAGTATGTCCCCAGATTTGCAGATGAACCGGGGACCACCAGACATGTGGAGATAATAATTAAAAAAAAAACAAAAAAAAAAACAAACAAACAAACAAACAAAAAAGCCATTACCTTAGAAATACAGAAGGAACACTGGGCTGTGGTGGAATTCGCCTTTAATCCCAGCACTCGGGAAGCAGAGACAGGTGGGTCTTTGTGAGTTTGAGGCCAGCCTGGCCTACAGATCCAGTTCTAGTATAGGCTCCAAAGGAATGTGGAGGCCAGAAGGCAACATTAGTGTTGTTGCTCAGGCGATGTTCACCTTGTTACGAGACAAGGTCTTTCGCTGGACCAGAACTCACAAGATACCTCAGGCTAGCCTAGAGGGATTTATTCCCAACTTCCCAGCACTGGGATTACAAGTGTGTGCCATCGTGTGTCTTTCTTCTTTTTAAAAGATTTAGTGTGTGTGTGTGTGTGTGTGTGTGTGTGTGTGTGTGTGTGTTGTTCACACGTTCAGGTGCCTGAGGAGGCTAAAGTGAGCCACTGGGTTCTCTGGAGCTGGAGTTAGAGGTGGCTGCTGCATGCTGGGAACCGAGCTCTGGTTCTCTTGAAGAGCTAACATTTGACTGCTGAGCCATTCCTTCAGTTCTGCCTGGCCTTAAAAAAAATGGGTTCTGGAGCGTGAAGTCAGGTTCTCATGTTTTCAGGCTGAGCCGTTTTCCATTTCCTGTAGCCTCCTCCCTGCCCCCCCCCCTTTAAAAAGATAGATTCCCACTACATAGCCTAGGTTGCTCTTGAACCTGTAATCCTCTTGCCCTTGATTTTCCAGTGCTGTTATTATAGGCATGTGCTTCTAGCCCAGGCTTTTCCTGAAAATGCCATGGGCTTTTTAAAGGATGCCTTTAAGAGGGGTTTTTGACATTCCAGAAGAATATCTTGTGAGATTCAAGGGATGGCCCAACTTTTTCACTGGAGCTTCAATCTTCCCAAGATTAACTCTTTACTCTTGAGGATGTTAATAAATTGGGAGTTGAGTATTTTCAGGCATTCAGAATACGCTAGTGAACAGTCATGGGAACTGTGGAAAGATGTTGGCTGTGAGGGCACTGTAGCAGGGCCCGCCTCCAGTTTATGTGCGACTCCGCCAAGCATGCGATGTGGTCCTGATCTACCTTCTCTCTAACTGCTGGGTCTGACTATGTTCTGCAGAGAAAACATAAGCCCATTTGTATCCCCATCCCCCTTCTTTCCAGTTAGACTTGCAACTATTTTCTCCTTCCCCCTTTCCCACTTAGTCTTGCAATTATTACAATTAACTTTCTCTAGTAAGAATCAAAAACAATAGCTTTCTTTGTGAATTTGCATACATTAATATTATTGTATTTTGCTCATACTAACCTCCCCATAATCTGACTTTGCCTACCTCCCTCTGGCCATTGGCCCCTTCCTCCTCTAAATAATCACCATTCTGCTTTCAAGTCACATATATGTATATGTACATACACATATATGTATATACACACATACACCTATATGTCTGTTTTTAGGCCTAGATTCTGAATATGAGAATATATGATATGTCTGTTTTCCTTCTCCATTATCCGCTCTTGTTCCCTTATTGCCTTCTCTCTCTCTCTCCTCTCTCTCTCTCTTTTAAAGATTTATTTATTATGTATACAGTGTTGTGTCTGCATGTACTCCTGAATGCAGAAGAGGACACCAGATCTCACTTCAGATGGTTGTGAGTCACCATGTGGTTGCTGGGAATTGAACTCAGGACCTATGGAAGAGCAGCCAGTGCCTTAACCTCTGAGTCATACTCCAGCCCCTATTGCCTTCTCTTTATACCCCTTCCTCTCCTCAATGCTCCTACTTTCATGTCACAAATGTGTCTGTGGATATATATGTATATAATATATATAATATATACACATATATATTTAAATCTAGATTCACCTATATGAAAAGTCATGTTTGTCTTTTTAAATCTAGTTTATTTCACAAAACATTGTCTTCATTCTATGCACTTCCTGTAAATGGCATAACTTCATTTTTCCACACAGCTAAATAAGATTCTATAATGTGTGCATGTTACTTTTTCTTCTGTTTATTTGTTGATTGGCACTGCCTCTATATCTCGGCTACTATAAGTAGTGTGACAATGGATATGCGCGTTGTCCCTGTAGTGTGTTTAGCCTCCTCCAGGCGTGAATGCAGGAGTTAAATAAGTGGATTATATGACACATTTCTTTTTTAAATGTTTTTTGAGGCAACTCCATATCGGTTTCCATAGTGGCTATCGTAGTATTTTAGGTCTGCTTTTTCGTTTGTGTTTTGTTTCATCATCACTGTGATAAAAATACTGTGGCAAAAGCAGGGGAAGGGAGGAAAGGCTGATTTGGGTTTACAATTCCAGGTTACAGCCCATCATTTGGGGAATTCACTGCCTCGGGAGCTGGAGGGAGCTAGTTATGTCACAGTCACAGTCAAGAACAGAGAGCAGTTAGTGCAAGCATGCTTGCTATTGCTCAGCTTGATCTCTTCATTTTATACATCCAGGATAACAGCCCTGGGAGTGGTGCCACCCACAGTGCCTGGAGCTTCCCATTTAAATAACCCCATCAAGATAATCTCCCATAGACATAGTCAGAGGCTCATCTCCCATCTCAGGACTCTGCCTGTTGACAGTTAACAGTAATCATCATGACAGGCTACATTCCTACCAGCAGTGCATGAGGGTTCTTTGCCAGCATGTGTTGTCCTGTGTTTCCTTGATGATAGACATTCTGACTTGGGCAAAAAGGAATCTCAGGGTGTTAAGAAGGTGTGTAGGGGAGGGTCTGTGTCTGGACCAGGTCTTCGCAGGCTCTTGGCATTTTGTTCAGAGAATCAAAGAAGCTCCTGCAGAAGCAAGAACCTTTATTTAGAAACAAAGCAACAGTACACACCAGATGCCCTGAAAGTGAGTAGGTTCATGGGGCAGGAGTTCTCAAGGACATAGGCTGTTGTTTGAAGCTACTTTATGGGGTCTAGGAAGAGTTTATTGCTAAGGGCTGGATATGAGTTACTCTTTCTGTTTTGATTGATAAGCTTGGATTACATGAGCTTTTCTGTGCTTTCTGTATTATGCATGTCCATCCCCATGAGGTCTCTGGTTTTACTTATATGTACTCCCAATGGTAAATAGAATTTGTCCCCCTAGAAACCCACTCTGAGTACACATTTGTCCCTGAGTACACATTACTATGCATGTACCCCAAAACCAGCTGAAGCTGGATCAGCCCCCAGCCTCTTGTTCTCGCATATGTTCTAAGACATATTTAAAAGATGGGGCATTGCCATAGCATTGTCAAGGAGAAGTACTTCATTGTTGGAAGTGGGGTGTCCTTCCAGTTCAGTGAGGTTGCCAAATGCATTTCTGGGAAGGGGGTGCATATGTGGGGCTCATGATAAATGGTGACACACGTTATTTTTTAAAAAACATTTATTTCTTTTATTCTGGAATAATTATACATGCCTTTTTTTAAAAAAATGAAAACAAACATTTATAAACAATATTTGGGAATTTGGGCGTCGTTCTTTCCAAGCTGCTTCCTGCTGGTAGGGGGCACTGTCATGGGGGAATCCTAAAAAGACACAGAAATCCTGGCTGTAGTGGTCTGCAAGGCTTCATTGTCCCATTGACGTTGCTTCAGGGGGTCTTGCTTGATCAAACCACATTAGTCTGGAAGGGATCCACAGTTTTTCATTTTCTGTGGAAACAAAATTAGAAATCCTTTTCCCCAGTAACTTGTCCTTAGGCTTAAATTTTGAAGTTAAAGCTTTTTAAATATATATATATATATATATGTATATATAATTCAGCAGCATTCTTTCCTTCTTTTTATTAAATAATAATATAATTTAAAAATGTTACACGTGGATCCCAGTTTCCTATTCCTTCCTCCCTCCAACCCTCCCTCCCTCCCTTCCTCTTATCCTCTTTCCCCTGTGACATGCACCCTGGCCACCCTCCCCTCCCATCCCCCCACCCCCATTCCACTTGTAGGGCTATGCTATCCAGGTTGGGTCATGTAAGTCTGTCAAGTCATTTGAAGTAGGGACTAGGACTTCTCTCCTGTCTCTAGGTTAAGGGGGTATCCCTTCATGGGGGATGTGTCCACAAGGTCCTTTTGTGCACCAGAAATAAATCCTGTTTCTACTGTCTGATGTCCCCCAGACTGCTCAGTCCTTCTAGCTGAGACCCATAATCAGGGGCTCTGAGTCAGTCCCATGCTGGATTCCTGGCCATCAGTCTGGCGGGGGCATTATCTCCTCCTTGTTCAGGTCAGCTGTCTTTGTGTGTTTCTGCAACCTGGTCTTGTCCCCTCTCTCTGCATCTGAATTCTAGTTCGACTCAGTGTTTGACTCAGGTTATAGGTGTTTGCTTCTGTTTCAAACAGGTACTAGATGAGGACTCCATGATGGTGGATAATTTAGTTGATGATCTCACTATCAGGGAAGGGCGTTTATGGTAGCCTTTCCATGGTTGCTCGAATCATTAGTTGGAGTCAGTCTTGTAGTTCTCTAGACCTTTCTTTAGGTACAGTTTTCTCTTCAAACCAATAATGGCTCCCTCTTTTATGCCCCCCACTCACCCTGACTCAACCTATCTAGTCACACATGTTTTCCTCTCCTCCCTTTCTCTTTCTCCTAGTTTTCTCTCCATTCACTTCCCCCCCACTTCCCTTCCCCCTTTTGTGAGGAACCATATATTAATCTCTTAGAATACACCTTGTATCCCAGTTCATCTGGTGGTGTGTATTATAGGCTGCAGGCTGTTTTTTTAAATTGCATTATTATCTTACTACTGTTACTAAAAATGTTATCATTTTCCCTTCTAATTTTGCTTCCTTCCTTCCTTCCTTCCTTCCTTTCTTTCTTTCTTTTTCTTATTTTATATATTGATCCCAGTTCCCTCATCATCCCATGCTCCCCCACCCCATCTTATTCCCCATCCACTCCCCAAGGAGGGTGAGGCCTTTCAGGAGGGATCATCAAAATCTGTCAAGTCATTTGGGCTAGGGCCTAGGTCCTCCCTCGTGTCTCTAGGCTAAGGGAGTATCCCTCCATGGGGAATGATCTCCCAAAGTCCTTCAGTGCACCAGGGATACATCCTGGTTCCACTGTTACAGGTTGTTAAGCTATCCCCATGCCTGTGTCCCTCAAATGGAGTTTTAATTTCTATTTTCTTGATAGCTATGGAGGTGGAATACTTTTTCATATACTTATTGATTATTCTCTTCCATTGAAAACCATCTATTAATTGACTATGTATAATTAGCAAAGATTTCTCTTCCATTCTGTAGGTTTTTGCCACTCTACTTATTGTTTTATTTGCTCTGAGGAAGGTTCTTAATTTCATGCAATGCCATGACTGCAATTATTTCCTGAACTATCGGTGGACTCCATCCTTAATAACTGTTCACTTCCTATTTTATTTATATTTTGAAAGATTTTTTAATTGTTTTTACTAATTATTATTATTTTGAGAGTTTCTTACTATATAGCTCTAGCTGGCCTGGAACTAGCTATATTGGGGGGAGGTGGTCTCAAATTTGAAGATCTACCTGCTAAGTACTGGGATTAAATGTGTATCCTGCCATGCGGGACTTAATTAATTAATTAACTAATTAATTAGATTTTTTGAGACAGGTTTTCTCTGTGTTGCCTTGCCTGTCCGGGAACGTACTCTGCTGACCAGGCTGGCCTTGAACTCACAGAGATCTGCCTGCCTCTGCCTCCCAAGTGCTGGGACTAAAGTTGTACACCATCACCACCCAGCTTGTTTCTATTATTTTTTAATTGTGTGTGTTTGCAAGTAAATGCAAGTGACCAGGGAGGCAGAAGAGGCCCTGACTCCTTGGAGCTGTAGTCGCAGGAGGTTGTGAACTGCCAGATATGTTTTAGGCATGCAACTCAGCCTTTGCAATAGTAGTTCTTAACCACTGAGTCATCTTCCTGACCCTGCATTACTTTAAAAATATATCTTTATTCATTGAAAATTTCATATATGCATACAATGTATTTTGACCATATCCCCTCCTCACTTTCATCTCCAACATGTTTCCATCCCAGCCAGTTTTATGTCATCTTCATTACACACACACACACACACACACACACACACACACACACACACACACACACAGAAAGACAGACAGATCTGGTGCCCTCTTCTGGCCTACAGGCATATATGCAGGCAGAACATTGTATACATAATAACTAAATAAATCTGAAAACAAAACAAAACCAGAAACCATAGTATAAAAACAAAAGGACAGTAAGAAAAAAACAAAACAAAAAACAAACAAAAAATAAATCTGAAAACAAAACAAAACCAGAAACCATAGTATAAAAACAAAAAGAACAGTAAGAAAAAAAAAAAAAACAAAAAAAAACAAAAAACAAAAAAACAAAACCCCCCCCAAAAAACCTCAAACAAAGCAATATGCAACAAAAAGACTACAAAACTATCACTGAATTATTTTTGTGTTGGTCATCTAAAGGCCCTGCCCCTTGTCACAGATGTCTATGTGTATCTTGCCACATGGTGTTTTTAATTTTCTTAGAAATCACCCCTAGAACATTCTAGAGTTGTATCCTGCTTGTCCAATTATTGGGTGGCTTCTATGGGGAACAAGGCAGCAAACTGGAGGATCAGGGGAACCATAGAAACACCGTATTGAAAATGTTGAGTGCCCTACCCGGCTGACATTATTTTCCTCCTCCTTGTTCTTCCCCTGACCTAGAATTCACTAAGTACACCAAGTTGGCCTTTAATTTAGGCCATCCTCCTGCCTCTGCCTCCCCAATTGCTGAGTATAGGTTTAGCACAATTGTGCAACACATTTTTATTGACCTCTGTATTTTAAAGGGCCTTTCACATCAGTTCCATCATTTCAAGGTCTGCCCACGTCCCCGCGTAAGTCATGATCACTGCTTTGATATGCTCTGAAAAAGATAAGGCTGCTTTGAAGAGTCACTTTAAATAAGGCGAGAAAAAGAAAGAAAAGACTGATTCTAAATCAAGAGTCCACACTGCGTCGAGCAGGGTTTCTACCGCACGGGGGCGGGGGAGGTAAACGCTAGCCTGGCCTGCGGGCGTGAGCCTGCGCATGCGCGGCGCGGGGGCGGGGCCGTCCCTGGCTGCCATCTTGGTGCGCGCGGGGTCCCGTCCCGGGCCGCCCACTGGAGTGCGCTGTGTTCCGTTCCGTCTCCAGTGGCGTCCCACGGAGGTAACCCGCGGTCCGGGTGGCGACTCGCCCAGTCGGCAGGGCGTCCCCGCCGCCGCGATGCCCAGCGAGAGCGCCCTCTTCAAGCGCGTGCTGGTGAGCGGCGGCCGGCGACCCACGCGACCTCAGCGCGCTTTGTTTACCTCCGAGCCGGCTCCCCGCCCCCACGCGCTCCCTCCCGGCCCGGCTGGCCGCTTTCCAGAAACTTCCTGGCAAAGGCGCTGGGGACCCTCCCGGTGCCGGGGTGCCTGCCCTAGGCGGCGCATCCTCCAGGCGCCCCTCCCGGCACTCAAAGCTGCTTCGAGTCCAGCTGGGGGCACGACCACACCCCCAGACCTGGTCAGGAGGGAGCGACCGCAGTGTGGGGATGCGGGGAACTGAGCCCGCGCCCCTAGGAGTCAGTGCCTCTGTGCGGGAGTTAGTTTGCATGTGTGTGATGGCCCCGTTTGGGAATGACTTGCCAGAAACTCTTGCCTCTAACTCGCCCGTGCGATGAGAGCTGCAGAGACCAGCTTTGCACTTGAGAAAGCCTTTGCATTTACGTGGCTCTGAAGCATGCCTTGGTCGTGGCTGACTGATGCCGACCCAAGAGAGGTTTCTGTTTTATCTTTGAATTTTACTCAGGACAGGTTTTACTATGTAGCCCTAGCTGGGCTTTATCTCTGTGTCGACAAAATTAGTCCAGAATTGAGACAGCTACACCTGTTTCTGCTTCCCGAGTTCTGGGCAATAAAAGACATTTGCCACTGCCTGGACAAGTTTTCTGTGGAATGTGTACCCTCACCGTTTTCCAGAGATGTGACCACGGCCTTGGTATTGTCGAAGATTTATAAACGAATATGACTTGGGGGCTACCTTTTCTGGTCGGCCTTGTTGATTTGAAAGGGTTGTACTTGCCGAGCAAGCTTTTAGATTTAAGGGTGAATTGATACTGAGAGCACATGCATAGCAGTTAGACGTTGGTCAGCTTAAAGTAAAACACTATTAGTAGTTTATTGCCATCACCTGACAAAAATTCACAGTAGTGGTTCTGGTTCAAGCCAATAGAAACTTCATGTTTAGTATCAAGAATGTTAACAATGATACATAGTCGACTGGGAAATTAGTTAATTAATTAATTTATTTAGAGGCAGGGCCTTATATACCTCAGGTTGGTCCCGAATTCCAGCCAGAGATGATCTTGAACTCATCTGCTGCATTTTTGTAGAGAGTGCTGGAATTGCAGTTTTGGATACTACATCTAGCCTTGGGATGAATGTTTCAAATCTCAGTCTGTTATGGATCTTAAAGATTAATAGTGAAGCATGCTTGGCAAATAAACAACAAATAAAAATGTTCACTGCTTTTGTTCCGTAGCTGAATTATTAAAGAACACTCGGTACTCTAACTCAGTAGTTCCTTCTGCTTACATGTATTCCCACTGGTTTTCTTTGTCCTTTGTCAACTGCACCTCTATAGTCAAAGTTGGACCTTAAAACACTTCTATTACGTTTATTTGTGTTCATGCTTTGGTGTTGGTGCAGAGGTCAGAGGTCAGAGGTTTCCAGGATTAAAGTCAGGTTGTTAGTCTTGGTGCAGAGCATCTTCACTAAGCCCTATTTTATTGGGACTAGGTTTCAGATATCACTCTAGCCCATACTGGAGCTCACTGTGTAATCTAGGCCAGCCTTGAGTCCTTTTGTCTCTCTAGACCTGACCACATGGCTATTAATATATGTGTGTGTTGTGTGTGTGTGTGTGTGTGTGTGTGTGTGTGTATGCATGCAGAGTAGGTAATGAATGCACATGGTTCAAACATTTTTTTTTTCTGTAACTCAGGAAAACTCAGTTTAAATATAGTAAAATGAAGACTTTAAATTATCACCTCCACAGATGATCTCTCCTGCAAGAATTAGCCATGCTTTCGGTGCCATTTGGAGCATGGTCATATTGAGCAGCTCTTAGACAAACTTTTCATTCTCCTAGAGCTCACAAGATGATAGATAAGACAGAGGTAAATAAGTAAATGAATAAGGATGCCAGAAACAGAGTGATAGCACTGTGTAGCAGATGAAGCAGAGTAATAGATAGTATGGGTAGGCAAAGGGCAGGGTCAAGTAGTTGATGTGTGACTTAGGCCATCAGAAATAGGCAAAGGGCTGGGGATATCTGTGGGCTACAGGTCTTCACTTCTCAGTCCCACGCTATCCACTAGTTAAGCATACCTTACTCAGCAGTGTGAACATCCAGACTTTGCCTAGTGTCATTCCTCTGCTTCTTTTGGAATGGGTTGCCAAGGGTGCAAGAGAGATTTTTATGGTAGTCACTCCAATTCTGTAAGACTGATGCTGCTGTTTGGCCAGGCTCTCTCTGTCTGGTATGTGCAACTGAAGGAAGTCAGGAATTAATAACTGGGGGAGAAAGAATTCTTTTTTCTAGGTTTTGCTAGCTGGCCTAAACGCAAATTGAGACACTAACCAGAGTAAAACAATTTCTATATTGTGCAAATAGCAGTCCCACAAAAATAGACTCAAGCTGGCCATGGTGAAGCATGCTTCTAATATCGGCACCTAGGATTCTAAAGCAGGATGATTGCTGCCAGTACAATGACTGACTAACCAGGGCCATGAACCATGACCCTTGCTCACAAACAAACAAAAAAGCTCAAAGAAACAGGCAAGGAGCCGGGCGTTGGTGGCGTACACCTTTAATCCCAGCACTTGAGAGGCAGATCTCTATGAGTTTGAGGCCAGCCTGGTCTACAGAGCTAGTTCCAGGACAGACTCCAAAAGCAACACAAACTCTGCCTCAAAAAACCAAAAAAAAAAAAAAAAAAAAAAAAAGCAAGGGAAGATCACAGAAGAGCACCATTTTAGTTGAAAGGAGCACAGTATAAAGTGGGGGAAAGCTTGAATACTGAGGGATAGGATGCTTAGTCTGAGCAGTATAATTGATGGGAAAACAAGATAAAATATGCTCCTGATCTATGGCAGCTCAGGGGATATTGATCACTTAGCCTGATCTGTGTGATTTTTGTGTTAGTGTTAGATGAGTGATAGTGATTTTTGTGTTAGTGTTAGATGAGTGATAGTCTTTATAGCTGGACCACAGTTTTCAGCAAAGGTAAGTTTGTATGTGTGTTCAGAGGTTTACTTTTTCACACTGGTAATAAAGTGAGATAATAACACCACTTTAAATTCTTATAAGAACTAAAGATTAAAAAGATGAAAGAGAGATCTTGGAAGGTGGTAGAGAAAATGGAACCCTTGCTCATTGTTTTTGGTAATTAATGGTAGTACTGCCAGTACAGAAAACAGTATTGCAGGGCAGTGAAAAGGCTCAGCAGGTAAAGTCCTTGCTATGCAAGCCCAAGGACCAGAGTTCAGTCCCTGGAGCCTGTGGAAAGGTTCAACACCCCAGAACAGTATGGAGTTTTCTAAAAACAAAACATCACAACCAAAACACTCTTAGAACTACCCTGTGATCCTGCTATACCACTGCTGGATATATTCAAAGGAATTGAAATCAGTATGTTGAAGAGACATCTATAGGATGTTTATTTTATTGCAGCACTATTCAGCACCACTTATGATAGCCAATAAATGGAAACAATCTAAATGTCCTTCAATTAATAAATGAATAAAGCAGTGTGGCACATTCAATAGAGTAGTAATCAGTCAGAAGAAGAATAAAAATATAACATTTCAGCAACATGAAGTTAGACATCATATTAAGTGAAATAAAAGCCAGGCATAGAAAGATAAACACTTCAAGGACTTGAGGGCTCAAAAATTGATACTAGCAGACTAGAATAGAGGTTACCAGAGGTGGATGGCAATGCTTGGAGGAAGGGGTCAGGAAAAGTTAATCAGTGGGTACTGAGTCACAGGTGGCTTTTAAATTCTTCATTAAATTCTGTGTCAGTGTTGGTTGATGATTCTGCACTTACTGAATTTATGCATTTATGTCTTTATATTCCATAGTAGTGGAAATGCTGTTTATCAAGGCATATGTAACCACTTAATGCTGTAAATATAAAAGAACATGCCATCACATTTTAGACTTTGAAGTTTGAATTTAGAATTTATATGAAACAGTGAAAATTGCTTCATTATCTATTTTATAAAGTAACTTTTGCTCTTGTTTCTTTTTAGAAATGTTATGAGCAGAAGCAGTACAAAAATGGCCTTAAGTTTTGCAAGATGATTCTTTCAAACCCGAAATTTGCTGAACATGGAGGTACTGTCTGTTGCAATGTGGCTTTGGGGGAATTTAATTCTAAAATCAGGCAGGACTTGGCATTGAAGGAATACTCAGATTCTAAGGCTGTGACTCTATTGAAAGCATAAATGTTCAGCATTTTTTTTTTTTGTTATGTTTCAAGTGAATCGTATGCTGAGCTAGTTTTATGGTTTAGTGTATGCAGTGTCTTTTAGATGAGAAAATTGATCTGCTGAGGGACAGTTGGATGAGGTAATGTGCATGTTAATATCCTTTTCTGGAAGTACTTCAGATACCAGGTTTTCAGGTTTTGGATTAATTGCTTAGATTAGCAGGTGAACATCCCAATTCAAAAAACCTGAAGTCTTAGTTTCAGATCTTAGATCATTTAGGATTTGGGGCTTTTGGATTAGGGATGTTCAGTTTTTTTTGTTTTTAAAGATTTATTTATTGTGAATAAAACATTCTGCCTCCATGTACATCTGATTTATTTATTATGAATAGAACATTCTGTCTCCGTGTACATCTCTTCACCAGAAGCAGGGACCAGGTCTCATTATAGGTGGTTGTGAGCCATCATGTGCTTGCTGGGAATTGAACTCAGGACCTCTGGAAGAGCAGCCAGTGCTCTTACTATCTGAGCCATCTCTGCAGCTGCGGATGCTCAGTTTTATAGATAGATTTGCCCATCACTTTGACTAAACTATAATTTCTTACTTTAGTTACCTCTATATAAAATTAGGCTGTTAATTTGCAGTAAGAAATGGGTGAGGATATTGTCACATGCATTTTATTCCTTGGTGCCATTTTTTTTAATGTATGTCCTTATTTTTTAATGTTTATCATGTGTAAGAATGTGTCAAAGGACAACTTCTGAGAATTGGTTCTCTTCTACCATGTGGGTCCTGTGGATTGAACTCAGATTGTCACACTTGGTGGCAATAAGTCATCTAGCTGGTCTTTATTGCCCCCCCCCCCTCTCTGTCTCTCTCTTCCTTTTTTTTTTTTTTTTATTTGTTTTGTTTTGGTTTGGTTTGGTTTGGTTTTTTGAGACAGGGTTTTGGAGCCTGTCCCTTTGAACTCACAGAGATTTGCTTGCCTCCGCATCCAGAGTGCTGGGACTAAAGGCTTGCACCACCAGTGTCTGTCTTATTGCCTCATCTTTATATAAATATGTTGCTTTTGATCCATCACTATGTTGTTGACTTTTTTGTCACTGTTCTTAATAAAGTCTACATTTATACTTCATCCTTTTGTCTGGTAGGCATTGTTTGTTAAGAACCAGGTTAGACTTGCAGACTATAAATCATATCAGAGCACTAGGCTTGGAGAACTTTTAAAATAATTTAATTAGGAAAATGGGCTGATAATATAAGTAAGTTTTCATTTTACAACGTTTTAGAAAATAAAAGCTGTTTGGCAGTGGGAGTAGGCAGTTGGACCACTGTGTTGTGAAAAGTATAGTCTACAGAGATCATTTTGAAAATTGCTGTTATTATCTAATTCCTTTATGGATTTTTCAGAGAAATATTTTATTGTAAATCATCTTTCATCAACTTCCTAACATTTTCATGGGTTGCTCGTCTGTAGTGTCACCTTATGCTCTCCAAATACAAGCCGAAATAGGATTGTTGAAATAAATTTGTTGACATAAATAATCTGTTCAATATTAAATATGGTGATAATGATCATGACGTACATCTTTAATTAAGTAGACTCATGTTGTGAGGTATGAACTTGATTATGATTATTAGAATTGGTCTCAGTGGGATGGAGTAATACTTAGTGGGCACGGTGCTTGCTGAGCAGTTTCGAGGACCTGAATTCAGATATCCAGAACCCTTGTAAAAGCCAGGCGTGGAAATGGGGGGGCGCGGTCTGCAATCCTGTTTCCTTCACAGTGAGATGGGAGGTGGAGATGGGCCAGCTAGTCTGGTAAAAAGCAAAGAGAACCTTGCCTTCAGGAAGGTAACATTGAGGAACATCTTCTGAGGTTGTTCTCTGACTCCACATGCCTGACATGCACTCAGTCTGCACTCACACACATAAACATATACCAACACATGCAGAAATGATTTGGTCTTGCAAAAATGTGGCACTATTGTAGTAAATTTAATTCAGGAGGAGTCAGATGCCTGCTTTGTTGATTTTCTTCAGGAGGGTAATATAAATCCCTCTCTATATAGAGAGTTTTCTAAAGGTAGAAAACAGTTTATTAACTCTATTCTAGTGTAAGACATTTTAGAATAGGATTTAGGTTATTGAATATGGTGCTAATGATTACAGTATACATCTTTACTTAGGTAGTCACTTTTTGTAAGGTATAAGTTAGATTATGATAGGTTAAAATTGGTTTTAGTAGGGTAGAGAGATGCTTCAAGCAAACATGTAAGTATGATTTTACTTTTTGTACCTTGATGGTGAAGATAAACATGCTGGGACAATAGTATCACTTTATTTTGTTGTTGTTTGGTTGGTTGGTTTTGTTTTTTTGTTTTTTTCTCTGTGTGGCCCTGGCTGTCCTGGAACTAGCTCTGTAGGCTGAGATCCGCCTGCCTCTGTTTCCTGGGAGCTGGGATTAAAGGCACGCTCCACCCCTACAACAGTACTGCTTTAGATCTCAAGTACTAACGTAGTGCTGGGAGAATGACTGGAATTTCTCATTTGTAAACACAGGTTAAAATTATTTTTCAGAGACTTTGGCTATGAAAGGACTAACACTGAACTGTTTAGGAAAAAGAGAAGAAGCATATGAATTTGTTCGTAAAGGACTTCAAAGTGATGTCAGGAGTCATGTCTGTATCCTTTTGCCATAGTTTTGCAATATCATTTTTATTTTCATTTACTTGTTTTTTCTCATTTGCATTTTATAAGTTTTCTGTGAAAAAAAACTTCTTAGGAATTTTGATGAGTCTATACCCATTATTCATCACCTGTAATTAACATTTTTTCCCTCATCCTGTTTTGAATGTTTTAAAGAAAATTTTCATGGGGAGACAGAGATAGAGGCCAGTTCTTCCCTTAAACATGACTTTACTGATATTTCTCCATTTCAGATAGTGACTTTTAGTTATTTAGGCTATATGAATGAATTTAAATGACTTTAATTTCCTTTTACAAGTTTTAGAGGAAATTTTAAATTGAAAAGAAACATATTTTAAAAGAAGTTTGGCTGGACTGGTAGCTCTGTACCTGCTCCAGTGTGTACAAGGCACCCTGGGCGTGGCCAGGCACTGGAAAGCCGACAGATGGAAACCAGGTTCTAGTTTGTGTCAGGAAAAACTGGTTCTTTAGTTTGATCTCTGTTAACAGAGACTTAGCTACTGCTTTACTGAGTCTTTAAAAATATATTTTTCTCTGGATAGCATTTCAATATGTAAACAAATATAAAAAACTTTTAAAAGATTGTTGAAAATTTTTCATTTTTTCCCATGTTCATGTTCTATCTTTTCCCATAGTGCCCTGTGTATCTGACATTTAATTCATTTAGCAGCTATCTAGCATTCGTTTGATATGCATAGAATCTCTATTTTCACATATTTGACTTAGGGAATCTCTCAAAATATTAAAGGGTTATTTTCTTACCTCAGTGCTTACTGGAAAGTGAAGAGAGACACTATGAAAGTATAGTAGTTTTTAGTTTAGGGCATTTTTCCCCTAAGATAAACTAAGGGAATAAAACTTTATTTTGTGTTTTTAATATTACTAGTGAATTAAATGGTGGGTATAGTACTTAGAACTGGATAACTATAAACTGATTTTAGAAGAAAATCACAATTTTTAGAAAAGTGAATTCTGAGATGTTTGATTAAAAGAGCAAGGGAATAGAGTGTAGAAAAATGTTACGAGTTTTTACCAGGAATTATCTAAAAGTTATTTACAAATATGGAACATTTCAAGCATGTATGAAATGGAAGGAATTGAATGTTGAACCACTATGTCCCTGCCATCCAGAATGAACAGTCAAGGCTTGGCTGGTTTCATATTTGCCTATTTCTCACTGACTTTTTGTACACGCCTACCCCTGCCAGCAAAGAAGATGTGTGACTCCGGGAAGATCTTCTTCATGCAGTTTTAATCATGATCCTTGAAACATGTTTCCTCTGACCCGCGAGAGACCCAGGGGACCCCTGCACAGGCTTAAATACCCTTGCGCTAACCAACCCCAGTGAGCTACGTGGACCCTGCAGATAGGCTACTCTAATGAGGAAGCAGACAGGATGAACAGACTTAACCAAATAAGGGCTTATTTATGCCAGAGAGCGCTCACCCATGGGGAGGTGGAAGGCGGAAGCCAGTGCCATCTTTAAGGCCGCGACACTTCGAGGCTCTCTACAACTTTTCCCTCTTGTCTCCAGATCATTTTGAAACAAATTACAGATAAAATACTGTTGGTGTTGTTGCATAGTATATTGTAGTACCTGTGAATGTCTGTATTTCCTTAACTTAATAGGTTGGCATGTTTATGGCCTCCTTCAGCGTTCGGATAAGAAGTACGATGGGGCTATTAAGTGTTACCGAAATGCCCTCAAATTAGATAAAGACAATTTGCAAATCTTGAGGGATCTCTCTCTATTACAGATTCAGATGAGAGACCTTGAAGGCTATCGAGTAAGTAGTTTTAAATGTACTTTTTTAAATACAGAGGTTAATTTGTTTTAAGTGAATGGTTTAAAGGTGTGTGCCATCACACTTGGCATAAAGATTAAATTTTTTAAAGGCATGTGCCTTCAGAATGAAGTAAGCCTCAGGCAAGATGGTGTGCATTTGATTAATTGGAATCTGTAGTAGAAGAGGAAAGCCACTTGGACCTTCCTACAATAAAAGTTACAGAATTTCGTGTTTAAGCATTAAATAAAGCTAAATTGGGGTGATTCAATGGATAAAGACACTTGCTGCCAAGCCTGATGACCTGAGTTCCATCCCTGGGACCTACACTGTGGAAGGAGAGAACAGACTTCTGAAAGTTGTCTTCTGACTTCCACATGTGAGCTATGGCTCATGCACATCTATGTGTGCGTATATGTGTGCGCGCATGCACAAAAACACACACACACACACACACACACACACACACACACACAGAAACTGCAGATCTAGGGCATCTGGTGCCCTCTTCTGGCCTTTTAAGTTTTATATGTAGTATGTGTATACACATACAGGCAAAGACCTATAATATTATGAACATTAAAAAAAAAAACCCAAAATATGTATCTTTAGGAATGAGGCATAGAAATTAAGAATATTGGCAGGACCATGGCTATTGAACTGGGTTATGAAATAGAGTAAGTTAAGAGAACAGATTGTGAGAGCAAAGCAACTGTGGAACAGGGGAAACTGGATGTCTTGTTAGGGTGACTTGCTGTAATGAAACACCATGACCAAAGCAAGCTAGGGAGGAAAGGGTTTATTTGGCTTACACTTCCACATCCCTGGTCAAAAATTGAAAAAAACAAGGAAAGGAACTCAAACAGGGCAGGAACCTGGAGGCAGGAGCAGGTAAAGAGGCCATGGAGGGGTGCTGCTTACTTACTGGCTTGCTTCTCGTGGCTTTCACAGACTGCTTTCTTATAGAACCCAGAACCACCAGCCCAGGGGTGGCACCACCACAATGGGCTGGACCCTCCCCCATTAATTACTCATTAAGAAAATGGCCTACAGGCTTGTCTACAGCCCAGTCTTACGGAGGCATTTTCTTAATGGTGGTTCCCTCCTCTCAGATGACATAAAACTGTTCAGCACACTGGTGATGTCCAGGGCAAAAGTAGAGGTGAAGTGTTACCAGGCTGAAATGTTGGTGGCAGAGATGCTGTGGCTAGAGGGTGAGAGACCTGCATTTGATTTCTGGGTTGGTTATAGGGTTAGTGGCGTGTGTGTGAGTAAGAGGGTCCCTGAAATAATGGGTAGAGATCATTGAAGATAGGATGTTCTGCAGCTAAGAAGATGGGTTATTAGATTAGTAAATATTAGTAACTTGCCCATATCAGTATTGAATTTGCCAGAGAAAAAAATCTGACTAGTACATTAATGGAGTGAGTGACAGAGAAACAAGAGTGGAAGTAAGATGAAGTGATGTAACTTGATGTTCTTGGAGAAGGGACCAGACACAGCTGAGGACCTGAAAAGGATGGCCTCCCTATGCTCCTCTTGCAGCCATGGAACAGACTCAACCAAGTTAAATAGGCATTTTCTAGACTTCCTTATAGTTCACACTCTCCAATGATACTCTGTCTGGAAGCAGTGGCACTTACTGAACACATGTAAAACAATGTAAATAATCCATTTTCTATACTTCTAGTATAAGAAATCCTAGTTCTGCAAGATAGTTTATCAGTAGACATTTTTAGTCTATGTAGATAGTTTTTACAAGGCACCAAAGACATGAGCCTCAGTCTGGTTCATAGTGACAGCCTCATGGCCAGCATTATTACAAAGCATTAATGTTACTAATACAGAGAATTTATTTAGATGAGAAAGGTAACACGTTTTATCTTGTTTTGGAACTCATACTTGTTGATTAAATTAAATATGGTGTTATTAGAGGTTATTAAAATTCAGATGAAATTTAGATAAAGAATTTCAAAAGAGAAAAACATTTTTCCCCCAAAGGAGACAAGATACCAGCTTCTTCAGTTGCGCCCAACACAGCGAGCTTCCTGGATTGGATATGCCATTGCGTACCATTTACGCAAAGATTATGATATGGCGCTAAAGTTACTAGAAGAATTTAGACAAACACAGCAAGTAAGAACTTCACTTTAACATTTTCTTCTACTGTTGCAGACTGAAATAGTTTTAGCTTTAAATTTCACAGAAGACTATGAAAAAACTTGAAAAATATTTTAATAGTTAAAAATTAAAATGTAGTCTTCATAGTATAAGATGAACTAATATTTAGATCTTATGGATAATAATTTCAACAATATTCAGATGGATAAAGAAGGAAAATATGAGGCCTAGTGTATAGCTCAGGTAGAGTGCTTATCTCATAACTTGTGGTTTAGGTGCACAGCCCAGGATATATCCTCAGAACTAGTAATAGAAAGTAAAAATAAAAAGAATTTGTAAGTTGGGGAGTTGTTTCTATGATATATATTACTTTATATAGTTGGGGATATTCTTTGTTTTGTGTTAATGTATTTTAGTATACTTATATGTAAAAATAAAAAGCATGTTAGGGCACTTAAATATATTAACATTTTCTATAATTGTTAAAGGTTTTACTTAAAAAAAGTATATATATGTACACACACACACATACACACACAGAGCTTAAGTTCTCTCCTGTACCTTTCCAGAGGTAACCACTATTGAAATTGGTATAGAGATTTATTTTGTTTTTCTTTCTTTTTTTTTTTGTTTGTTTTTTGAGGCAGGGTTTCTCTGTGGTTTTTGGAGCCTGTCCTGGAACTCGCTCTGTAGACTAGGCTGGCCTTGAACTCACAGAGAGCCACCTGCCTCTGCCTCCCAAGTGCTGGAACTAAATTCCCAACACTTGGCTGAGAATTTCTTTTCATTTTGTCACATAAATCTATAAAAGATAAAGACTTGTTAATATTTTTTTTTCTCTTTTTGAGACCGAGTTCCTGGCTGTCCTGGAACTCATTCTGTAGACCAGGCTGTTCTCCCATATAGAGATCCACCTGTCTCTACCTCCCAAGTACTGGGATTACAGGCATGCACCACCACCACCCAGCCATATATTTGAATTTTTACATGAGAGTTTTTGTTTGCTTGGTTTTTTTTTAAAGGCAGGATCTCTAGTGTAGACCAGGCTGCCTTGATCTCAAGATTCTCTTGGCTTAGCTTTCTGGCGGGCTCCATTATAGGTATAGTCTGGTAATTTTTATTTTTTATTTGTGTGTGTATAAATGTGTGTTGTGAATGGATGGGTGCGTGTGTTGTCAGAAGAAAACCTTTGGAGTCAGTTTTTGCCTTCCACCTTGCTGTGAGGTGGTCTTTTTTTGTTGTTGTTTGCTTTTGTTTTTGAGGCAAGTTCTCAGGTAGTCCAGAACCTGTATAGATGAAGAGGACCTCAAACCCCTTATCCTCCAGTCTTCAACTCTCAATCCTGGGATTACAAATTTGTGGAGTTACCACACCTAGTCCTCCATTTCATTCAGTTTGTTTGTTTGTTTGTTTTTTCTGAGACAGGGTTTCTCTGTGGCTTTGGAAGCTGTCCTGGAACTAGCTTTTGTAGACCAGGCTAATCTCGAACTCACAGAGATCTGCCTCCCTCTGCTTCCCGAGTGCTTGTTAACCTATTTTTAACTGCTTCTGGATTAAATCTGTACAAATGGGTCCTGAATAAAAAATTAGAGATCTGTAACTAATTTATATAGTTACACAAATGAGATGATTTGGTGGTTTTCTTCCAGGTTCCTCCTAACAAAATAGATTATGAATATAGTGAACTGATACTATATCAGAATCAAGTGATGAGAGAGGCAGATTTATTTCAAGAATCTTTGGAACATATAGAAACATATGAGGAGCAGATATGTGATAAACTTTTGGTGGAAGAAATTAAGGGTAAGTTGACTTTTTTAAATAGTGCTTTAAATTTTGTCTTAACACTTAAGTAACACTGTGTATTTGGTGACCATGTAAGTACTTGCTATTAAACCATTATTAATTTAATCCCCATGACATCCTTTTGATGAACTGGGGTAAACTGTTGTCCTCTTGTTAATATGTAGCATTTTCTGATTTGGGTTTTTATTTCATTTTATGTGTATAAGTGTTTTGCCTACATGTATGTTATGTGTATTGTGTGCATGCCTAGTGCCTTCAAAAGCCAGAAGAAGGTGTTTGCTCTTCTGGAATTGGAGTTACTGATGGTTGTGAGCTGCCATGTGGGTGCTGGAAATTGAACCCAGGACCTCTCCAGGAGTGTACTATGCTTTTAACCACTGAGCCTAGCTCTCCAGCCTTTAGTTGTTTTCTCTTGTGTAAGATTTGTTTTTCGTACTTTTAACTGTGTGTCTGTGTCAGGGGTTCAGGAGGCATCATGATCCCTGAAACTGGAATTATAGGTGTTTGTAAGCTGCTTACTGTGGGTACTGGGTACTAAACTCTGATTCTCTGCAAGAGCAAAGAATGCTCTTAAGCACTAAACCAGCTTTCTAGTACCTGACTTAGTATTCTACTGTAATTAACATCCATATTAACAGCAACACTGTTTTTAAAATTATCAATAAAATACAATTATTCAGTTTCTTATTCCACTGTTTGTAAATGATGAAAGCAAAAGAAAAAGGCAGTTATTTTTCTTCCTGGTTGTTGTGGTTTAATAAGGATAAGGAGAAACAATTAGGCGGAATAGATGTTTATTCAGGGAGAAATAACTTACAACATAGACAGATGAACACCAGCAGGTTCCTGGTCCCAAGGATGCCTCTGGATGCTCTTCTGTCCCCCATGCTGCAAGCAAGAGAGTGTTCCTGGGGCCCCTCCCCAGATCTAGTTTCCCCAGGTAACTTCTTCCCCTGTCCCTACCCCCCAAAGGGCACGCCACAGGTGTGTACAAAGTGTATATCTCACTACACCTGGTGTGTTATTGCTATTTTTGTGATTAAATCTTAATACTCTCTGGCAGCCTTTTCTCTTTGGCTTTCTTTGTCTTATAGCATTAACAGTGTGTAGTCATTACAAAGTAAGTAGGATACAGTGACACTGATTTCATTTAAAAGGACAAAATACAAAAAACCTTACCTGGGAGGTAGTGGTGTCCTTGCTTTTAATTCCAGCACTCTGGAGGCACACACACACACACACACACCCACCACACCACACCACACCACACCACACCACACCACACCACACCACACCACACCACACCACATCACACCACACCACACACTACACACATTCTCTCTCTCGCAAATAGCTGCATTACTACATTCATGTATGTTGGCAGCAAGGATTTGGGGAACACTAATCTTGAATAAGTAAGGTATTATTTTTCCAGTTAACCTTGTAGGTCCATTTGATATTTAGACAGTTGTATCATTTGTGATCATTAGCTGAGACCCTTTCCACAATTGTAAAAGTGAAGGTTTTTACTTTATTGGTATGCCTGTGCACTTATTTACTCTGTGCATTCTCTCAATATTTGCTTCACGGTGGAGGCAGATAACAGGTGTTATGCGAATGAGAAAATGTTGTCAGTTATAGCTAAGAAAGGCAGGGAAGGTATTAGATTAGCTAATATGTAGTGGTGTGGAGTTAGGCATGTTTATTATGTCTCTGTTACACAACACTTACGTCTGTACATTTTGTATCAGGTCTAATTACTTGCTCACATTCACAAAGTTGGTATGTGTGATGTAATTACACCTAGTTTAGTTTTATTTTGCAATTTGGTTATATAAAACAAAAATATTAATAAATTATAATATATGCTGCCTACTCCAGTATGGTGGATATTAAATAATATTACAGAGATACTCCAAAGCTTTATTTGTTTGAAATTGGTTCCTTAAGGAATAGGAAATAATTGGGAATAGGAATGTTAAGTTATACACATTTTACCTCAGTGTTTAAGTGTACTTCCCATTGTTTAGTGGCTTACTTCCCAGACTCATACGCAGTTTTTGTGACTTATTAAAAAGATCTGAACCTTAAAGATGACTCACATGTGAACATGGCTTATGTTTCTTTCTGTGAGATGATGTTTAGTTATGTAATTGGGCTGAGTTAACTTACACAATTTTAATGGTCTAGACAAGAAACCAAGAGAATGAACAGTTAATACAGGAACTGTTAAAGGAAGACACATTAAACCTTACAGTAAGAAGGTTGGCCTATTCATTTGGATGACTTGCTACTTGGATTTTACTGTGTAGGCTTTAGTTATCTCCTGGAGGATATAAAAATATGTATAATGAAAAGATACTTTTTATACTAAAAAGTTAATATCTATATGTATATTTAGGGGGAAGGGAGACAAAAATGAGTGTGGTTCATTTCTGAAAATAAACTACACATTAATCTATGTTTAGTTATATAAATTGTATGTAACAAGGAAGGCCAAAGGAAGGCATATAGAATTAGAGTTTTTGTAAAATACTTGTTCACCAGTAATGCCTAGAGAATTCTTTTGGGTCAGAAAACTAATGTCTCAGCAAATTGAATGTGATTTTAAACTTAATTTTAGGGGAAATGCTGTTGAAATTGGGAAGGTTAAAAGAAGCCAGTGAAGTATTCAAAAACTTGATTGATTGGAATGCAGAAAATTGGTGTTACTATGCAGGCTTGGAAAAGGCATTGCAACTCAGTATGTAATGATTTTTCTCTTCTTTCTGAACTAGCTTTTGAAGTATGATAAAATGAAAGTTATAATCATCCTTGAGAATAGATAATTTTAACACTAACAGTTGTTTTTCCATGTAGTAAAGTTACAGATTAAATATGGGCATGAGCTGGGCAGTGGTGGCACACACCGTTAGTTCCAGCACTTGGAAGGCAGAGGCTGGCAGATCTCTGTGAGTTCCAGTCTAGCCTGGTCTACAGAGTAAGTTCTAGGACAGATTTCAAAGCTACACAGAGAAAAAAATGTGGGCATGAAAATTAACTAAAATGATTAAAATTTAAATATTAACTAAAGATCGTTTGAAAAAGCAAGACAAAAGTTGAATATATGCAGGTTGGAAATGTAAAATAACTATGCCATTTGTCTTTAAACTACTAGTTATTAAGTATGTTAGTTATTTGGCAAAAACAAGTAAGGAAGGTTTGTTTTGGCTCACATAGGTATGGGGATGGGACAGTGACAGGAAGCAGAGGTGATTTAATGCGGGTGCTCAGCTTGCTTTCTCCCTTTTTCTCATTTTACTCTTGGACTCACACCCATGGGACAAGCTACCAATGCTCTCCATATTCTGACTGGATCCTCCCTCTTCTGTTTAATCTCTTCAGACATTCCTAGAAGTTCTGATTAGATGAGTCCAAATCCATTCAAGTTGACAGTAAAGATGAACCACCACACTGACATAGCAATTAATAATGAGGTCCTAAATGTTTTAATAAAATAAGTACCATATTTTACATTTTAAGGTGTTTGATAGTACAAAATGTTGATTTTTAAAACTACTTAATACTACCCATGTTTTTACATTCCTTGAGATGTTTTACCTCCATGGTAACTTCTGTAGCTCCAACTTGTGACTTCAAGTAGGACATTAGAATAGTATTGTCTTGACTTAATACTAATTTAACTACATATATGAGACTTGTGTTTTTTTTTTTTCTAGAATGAAACACAGAGTTATCTAAACACAGAGTTAGTTTGTTATTCTAAAAGTAGGAACTTGGGAACTTTTTAAAAAAATATAATCAGTATAGCTTTCATTATATATTTTAGGTAAAGGTCCTTAATACTCTGTGAAGTCTCTAAACAGTTAACAGAATGTAAAAAACCTATTTTCCAGATGTCCCCGTTTTAAAAATCCAGCCACATTGGTACTGTAAAGCATAGCACGGGGAAGACTTAAGTCTACACAGCAAGTCCCACACTACCTTTTAAACTACAGTCTTGTTTGTTTTTCAAGACAGGCTTTCTCTGTGCAGCCCTGGCTGTTCTGGAACTTGCTCTGTACACCAGGCTGGCCTCGGACTCACATAGGTCTGCCTGTTTCTGTTGGGGTTAAAAGTATGTGCCACCACTGCCTGGTTTATAATCTTTATAATTTTGATAAGCAAATAGCCCATTTACTGTGAAGATACCCTGCTTGCGTTAACTAAGGGTTATTTATTTATAAGCAGTATCTCTGTGTAGCCCTGGCTGTACTGGAACTCCTGTCTAAACCAAGACTAACCATGAAATCAAAGATACACAACTGCCTCTGTCTCCTGAGTACTGGAATTAAAGGCATAAGCCACATGTCTGGTGCTACAGATTATTATTAAATTACATTTTTGTGATCTGAATTAGGATTCACTTAAAACCTTATCATTTAGTTTTGTTTACTTTTTCCTTAAAATATTATTACAAATAATCTGATTGCTTATGCACAGTAGTGTCTCTATAAATTATGCAGGAATTACACTGGTACTATTCTAGACATAGTATGTCATTCTCATGTGGATTCTCTTTGTGGTACTAAAAAGTTAAAGATTCTGTTGTTTTTAGATTGATCTATATTTTATGTATGTGGAAGTTTAGATATATTTGGGAGAGGCAGGTAGATCTCTGTGAGTTCAAGGGCCGAATACACACACACACACACACACACACACACACACACACATGCATGTACGTATGCACACACGTACAATGATGACACACAAAGGATGGTTTCTTGATTATAGTATTTTTACCACCACAGTTTTAAATGTAATTTTTGGCAAAATTGATCGCAGCTTTGATTCTGATAAATTTTGTGTTAAAGTTTATTACTGTTTTGGATAATAGTTATGACAATACAACCTCATACATTTTTACTGACACTAGGCTCTTTAGATGAGAGGCTTCAGATTTACGAAGAAATTAGTAAGCAGCATCCCAGAGCTGTTTCACCGAGAAGACTGCCTTTGAATCTTGTCCCAGGTAATATTGGGATGTCTTTGGTAATGCTAATAATTCTCTTGAAATTAGTGGGTACCACTTATGTTTTAAATTTTTCTTTGTGTGTGTGTGTGTGTGTGTGTGTGTGTGTGTGAGAGAGAGAGAGAGAGAGAGAGAGAGATCAGTTTTATTGCAAGCCAATTTGTCATCAGGCCCACTGAAATACCATTGGTCATTATCAATCAAATGGCTAATCCCAGTGTAAAGGGGCTTGGAAATGCCACTTCTTCCTAACATGAAACTATGTTGAGGCTGTAACATGATGTTACGATGTATGAAGTGTTGCTGCAAGGATGGGGAGCAGGATACAGTCTGCCAACTGTGCTGAGGTTGCTTTCAGTATGGCTTAATCCAGTGCATGTTTTGACTCCCTTGGTGTCTGCTCGTGAGTATTTCTCTAGTCTTCCTATTATTTGGTAAAGTATTTGATATCCTCCAATAAACTGACATGTCAGATAATATGAAACCAAATGTATACATGGAAGAGAAAATTGGGCACAAGATGAAGTTGTCAAATACCATCAGGGAACAATTATTTCCTTTATACCAAGTGTATTCAAATTCTGATTCAGAAATCTCTGTAAAATTTCTATTCTCTCATTAAAGACATTGTAGGGAACATTGATTACTAATATAATGATTTTAGGAATCAATTTATAAAGAATATAAAAAGTGATCAATTATGAATTTTATTATATAAGTAAGAATCATGCTTTAATATATAGTTTAATATTAGTTTTAAGTATTGTAAGCTATATGTACAAAAAGATTTTCTTATGTGACTTAAAAAGGTAGCTATAGTCAGAAAAACATTCTTGGAATCAACAAATTACAGGTGAACTGCTGTGATTTATGTGGTAACATTTTAAAGTTTTCTACCTTTTTATGGAACATATTTCAAGGAAAGAGTTGTGAGCTCTTTGTGCCCTTCAGTGTTGGAGAAGAGTACCATTCCTTTGAAATCCTCAGTATTACTTTTTTTGTTGTTTGCTGTGACATAAATACCTGAGATTAAACATCTGCAAAGGGGGAAAGGTCTATTTTTCTTAGTTAAGTCCATGGTTCCATTGTCTTGTTATGCCCAAGTTTTGAAGATCCCCAAAGAGCACCAGGAAAACAGACCCACCGAACTGCAAAAGCAAGGTTTATTGTTCATACAATCATGACAGGGACTTTGTCTAGTTAGGTGATGCAGCAACCACCAGAGGAAGTGGCCATCCAGACTACTGAAGAAGTTTTACTTACTTACTTACTTATTTTTGTTTTGTTTTTCGAGATAGGGTTTCTCTGGTTTTGGAAGCTGTCCTGGAACTAGCTGGTCTTGAACTCACAGAGATCCGCCTGCCTCTGCTTCCTGAGTGCTGGGATAAAAGGCGTGCGCCACCACCGCCCAGCTACTGAAGGAGTTTTAAAGACAAAAATCACAGGATTACATTAGTAGGTAGGAAGAGGCATGGGTCAGATCCTGATTGGTTGACGTTTGGGGAACAATTAGGGGAATTTCTCGGAGTCAGGGCAACTGGTCTGTTAACATTTTAATTGGTTGGCTAGAGATGGGAACATTTGTTGGTTTCTATGGCTTTGTCTGTTACTTGCAGATAGTCTGTTCTCATTCATTGGTGCTGGGAGGGAGCATTCTGTGGTTTCTATGGTTTTGTCTGTCTCTTGGAGTCTTTTTATGGGCAGGTACTAAGTCTAAGAGGAAAGTTGTCTTGGAGTTTTTGTGTTTAGTTTTGGTCCTTTATATCTGTTTCTTATCAGCAAGGTGGCCTGTTGCTCACAGCACAACTAAATTTCCTTGAGGCTAGGGGGAAGTGTGGACTGGGTTTGTTTTGAAGGCTTGAAACCTTTTTGAGTTTAGTTTAACCCTTTGAGTTTCTGGACTTGTGCTGAATCAGAATATTAGCTGTAGATACATATAGCTATCAGATAGCAGGGATGAGACAGGCAGTATTTATTGAATGACTAATAGACTTCAGATACTCTACACTTGTTTGAGCCATACTGTAATACTCTTGATACCAATTGATGTAGTCTCAGCTTACATGAAGAAACTGGGCTTAGTGATTAGGTTATTTGTTCAAGGGCACACACGAAGTAGAAGCATGAACATTTTTCTAAGCAATAGCCTCTTTACTGTTTACCATAATGTTATTAATTCCTTTGTGTGCCCGAGAAAGTGCTGGGAAAATAGGATCTTTGAAACTACTTTTGATGTTAAGGGAATTGCTGATCTAGATGTAAATGTTAATTTGTAGCTTTCAAAAGATGAACCATAGTATTTCATAAGAAACTAGAAATCTGAAATCATTTTCATGATGTTTAGTGATAATGTTTATTGTGTTTTACTTAGTATAGTCTGTTCATCCAGATAACCAGTCTGCTTTGTTGGTTTGGGATTACTGGATTTTATTATACAATGTTGCTACTCATAAAGAAACTTTATAAAAAATGTTTTTAAAATTCACTTGTGTGTATGAGTTAGATGGGGCTATCAGTGGGGTTGTCTGTGTGACTATGCTACAGTGTGTGTGTGTGTGTGTGTGTGTGTGTGTGTGTGTGTGTGTGTGTGTGTGTATAGGTTAGAGGACAACTTGCTGGAGTTGATTCTCTCCTTCCATGTGGGTTCCAGGATTGAACTTGGTCTTCAGGCTTGGCCTGTGCACCTTTACCCATTGAGCAATGTTGCTGACCCCCATGTTTAAAAGTGGATTTCTTTCAGTTTTTTCTTCCTTCTTCCTCTTCTACTGTATACTCCTTCCCTTCTCCTCTTCTTGATGGGTCTCACATATCCCATTCTGGTCTCTAGATGATTATGCAGTTAAGGATAACTTTGCATACCTGATTCTTCATCCTCCACCTCTCTAGAGCTGGAATTAGATGTGTTTGCCATCATACCTTGTTTACTGTGGTGCTGGGGATAGAATTTGGGGCCTTTGTGCATATCTGCGAAGCTCTATCCGCTTTCAATGTTTCTGCTTACAAAAATGTGGTACCAACTGCTTCTAATTGGTGGGTATACCGATCACAGCACTCAGCAGCCTGAGCTAGGATGATATCAAGGTTGGTAGGAGCCAAGCTGAGATACACAGCAAAGGTCTGTGTCAAAAACAAAACAAAAATGAAGACACTAGAAATTTTTGTTACAGGTCGCATAATAGGAAAATAACTTGCATAATATTGCAAATAGCATGTTTATTACTTCATAGCTAAATACCTCAGCTCACCTAATGTACAACATTCTTTTAGTGTCATTCTCCTTCTCCAGAAGATGTTCTCTGTCGGTAAGTATTTTAAAATTTTTGTTATAATCACTGCTTGTCAGAAGCTGTCTTTGTGGGGCTGCAATCGAAACCAGCCAAGTGGCTCCAAGTTTGTATCTGAATGGATGAGGGAAAGAAGTTGGTACCTGAATGGGAGGTGTGTGGGTGAGGCAAAGGCTACTATAGATGATAAAGAAAAGACAGAGACACAGAAGAGAACAGGAGGGCAGATCAGTCGATACTGAAATGCCACAAGTTTATTTTTCACCACTCATATATCTTAACCAAAAAAGGGAACACAGTATCATGTATACGGAACAAACAGACTTTCTTCTTCACTTACTCTAAGTGGTCAGTAACCACACCTTAGCTTCAACTTCTTGTTCCCTATCTTTGAGGGTCAGGAGTAGCCGCATCTCAGATTCAGGCCTGTTGTTATTTAGAACAAGACCTCCAAACATCCTTTGACCTTTAGGTCTTATGAGTTGCTGAGGACAGTTTTGAACTCTCTGTCCTTGTGCCAAGATGGAGTGCAGCCATCTTTATGGGCACTGACAACTGCTATATCACTAGTACCTGAAATAATGTTGGGGATGTAGTAGGGTACCTGAAATAATGTTGGGGTGTAGTAGGGTACCTAAAATATGGTTGTGGAATGAACAAATGTTGAAACTGACAACATCACTTTAGTGTTTAAGAAGATAGTTTGCCTACTTCTTCAAGGTAGTGCCAGTCATAATATATGTGGAAATGCTGTATCAGTTGTCTTCAGGGGTTGGACCAAGTCTGTGTTAGGGAGAGATTAGGAAGAATACCTGTTCTTATGATTATAACCGGAGTGGTTAGTAAATTGTGCTAAAACTACATAATTTTAGCTGGTCAGTGGTGGCACACACCTTTAATCCCATCACTTGGAAGGCAGAGGCAGGCAGATCTCTGTGAGTTTGAGGCCAGCCTGGTATACAAAGCTACACCCAGAAACCCTGTCTTGAAAAACCAAAAAACCCAAACAAAACAAAAGACCTGCATAATCTTTTCACTGACCTGTCTCTGAAGTATTTCTTGGAGATTCTTTGAGTGAAAATTAGGGGCAATGTCAATTGAAACATTGCTGTTATGCTTGTTATATGACAAGATAGTGCTGACTTTGGGGGTTTAAAATCAGGTTGCAGAATAGTTGTTCTGAAGAAGCTTTATTTGTTCAGTTATTTAAGAATTGATTCCATCAACCAAAGTTTGCTTTTGTCTCTAGGTAAAAAATTTAGAGAACTCATGGATAAGTTCCTGAGACCATACTTCAGCAAAGGGTGCCCACCCCTGTTCACTACTTTGAAATCTTTGTATTCTAATACAGAAAAGGTAAGTTTGGTTTTTTTAATCAGTTTTGTTTTTATTCCAGGAAGATTGCCATGGACTATGCTATGATTTAATTATTTTCTCTATTATACCAATGTTTGTCTTTTTTGTTTTTGTTTTTTTGTGTTTTTTTGAGACAGGGTTTTTATCTAATATACTAATACTATGTACCAAAAGTGTACTTATATGCATATAGTATAAGTGATATCAAAGGAATTACCATGCTATGAAGTTTATAGCAAGGAAAAGCATTTTAAAAACACTGAGATATGCCAAGCAGTGGTGGCACATTCCTTTAATTATAGCACTCAGGAGGCAAAGATAGGCTGATCTCTGAGTTTGAGGACAACCTATTCTGTAGAGACAGACATGACAGACAGGGCTACACAATGAGATCCTGTCTCAAAACAAAATATATAAATAGATAAAAGAGATAAATAGTTGGATGTTGTGGAACATACTTGTAGTTTGTAATCCCAATATTTGAGAGGCTGAGGCAGGAGAATGAGTTTGAAGCCAGCTTGGGTTTCACAGTGAGTAGTTCTAGGCTTTTTGCTTCTTGTTTTTTGTTGTTGTTGTTGTTGTTTTGTTTTGTTTTGTTTTACAGGCTGTTACAATATTTTAGAGTTATCTTAGCATGGATAGTTGAAAATAGCCTTGAGGTGGGCCTGGAGAGATGGCTCAGATGTTAAAAGCACTGGCTGCTCTTTGAGAGGACCAGGATTCAATTCCCAGCAACCACATGGTAGCTCACAACCATCTATAATGAGATCTGGTGCACTCTTCTGACATACAGGCATACACGCAGGCAGAACACTGTATGTATAATAAAAAAGTAAATCTTTAAAGATGCCATTACAGTATGGTATGATGCCTTTATGGAGGTGGAAGTAGGAGGCATATGCCATTTGGTCAGTGGAGTATGAGGGGCTAGTTTTAATTAATAGGTTAAGTTCTGATCAGTTATAATAGTTTTAGGAGTTGGGAAGATAGCTCAGTCAGTATAGAGCTTGCTGCACAAGCATCTATGTAGAAAGTGGACATATACTTGTAGTCCAGTGCGGGGATGTGGAGGTCTCTGGGCTTGTTGGCGCCTAGCCTTGCTTTAGTCATAAGGCCCAGGTTTTGGTGAAAGCTCCTGTCTCAAACATCAGGGCATATGTACAAACACATGACACACACTCACCCTCCCCTTAACATCTGCATACCCTTATGGTAAAGAAACTACCAAAGCCTTGGTTATAAATTTGAAAGATAAGTGATAAATAGAGCTTGGTAGGAAAGCCGGGTTTTGTAGCACGCACTTGACTTCTTGCTGCGTGGGAGACAAGGCAGGGGGTCACTTCAGCTCATGACCTGAGATTTAACTTGTGCAACACAGTGAGCCCTCTTTCATAAAAAAGGGGGAGGGTTAATCAAAAGAAAGTTATACTTTTATTCCCAAGTATTGTTTCCTATTTACTAAATTCTAAAATCTTATGGTCAGTTGGTTTTATAGTCAATTTTTGAACAGCACTCTTGGCTATTAAGATTTTCATCAAATCTTTCTCAGTTTATTTAGGTTTGACCCATATTTTTATTTTAAGTAATACTTGGAGATAATAAAATGTTGGAAATATGATCAGTAGTTAGAACATCTTATTGGCTTGTGAAGCCGTGAAGGTCCCATTCAAGTCATTTTCACACCCTAGCCGTTGGTGAGTTACTGATAATCACCTCATCCCACTCATGGGCTTGTTCTGGTTGTGAATCACAGCTTGTGGGGAATTCTGACTCTCTCAGTTACTTGCTTGAGCTTGAATTACAAAGACCATAGGTCAAAGGCTATGCTTTCGGAAGTTACCTCTGCAACAGACACAGTATTTTCCCAGGCTGAGTTTTAATAAAGCTTTTAATTTAATAATTAAAACATGATAGAGCCTCTTTAGTCCTAATTAAATATAACTGCTTGGAGAAGATATTTAAAATAAGATGGTTGAATTTGGAAGGCTGAAAGTTTGTGAAAAATGTAAGACATTGTGTTTCTCACAGTGTTTCCATCACTGTGAGAAAATATCAGCAATAAATAACATCAGGTCAGGAAAGGTTTATTTGGGTTCACAGTCTGTGGTTTCTTGGCTCTGTTGTATTGGTCCTGTGGCAAAGATGAACATCTTGGTGAGGGGAGTGTGTAGTGGAACAGACTTGATCACATCATGGCAGGCAGGAATTAAAAAGGGAAAGGAAAGGGCTAGAATATCAATATACTCTGGAAGACATCTCTTGCCAATGACTTAACTTTCCTCCCACATTAGCGCCTCCTAAAATTACTGCTGCCTCCCAGTAGTGGCATCAGTTAGGAATTAAACTAGAGGATCTAAGTTTGAATCCCAGCACCTGCTTAAAAAGCCAGGCATGGCTGTACTTCTCCATAATCCTCTCAGTCCCACAGTAGAGCTCAGCTGGTGAGCTTCCAGTTCACTGGGAGGGACCCTGTCTAAAGGGAACGAGGCAGAGAGTTGTAGAAGGTACCAGCTGTCTTGTCCTGACCTGTGCACCTGCACCCTCGGGGGTATATGCCACACACATACAACACACCTCACACATACACAGTTAGCTTTCAGTATACAACAGAAATGAAGAATGGACATTACATTCAATGGACATTGATTTTTCATATTGCATATCACCTACTTGTTACAGAATAATAAATGAAATGGTTTCCTGTAACTAAGAAAAACTAAAATTACAAAACTATTTTTGTGTGTTTAAAGTGTGAATATAGGTGTATACCTGCCAGGACACTCTTGTGATGGTCAAAGGACAAATTTTGGATCCCTTTTCACCATGAGTTCCAGGGATTGAACTCAGGTCATTAATCTTGTGAGGCAAGTTCTGTCCTATTGAGCTGTCTTGCCAGCCCCAAATTGTCATTTTTGATAGAAAATTTCTTGAAAATTAATTGAGCAAAATTCCATTGTTTTCTTAATTAGTAGATTAGAGGTAACTGAGATAAAATTTAAGTCTTAAGACCTGTGCCTAAGGAGCCTAGTTCCTTGTTCCTGTTATGTGCATATATGTATATATTTGCAAATGTGTGTTGGGAGGCTAGAAGTTGATGTAGAATGTCTTTTTCAGCTGACCCTGGTGCTGGCCAGTTTCTGCTGACCAGCTTGCTCCAGGCATCTCCTGTTTCTGCCTTTCTAAGTGCTGGAATCATAGACAGCTACTGTTGCCTTTTAGGCATTTACATGGGTGCTGAGCATCTGGTCTTCTTGCTGAGCATGTGTTTTATCCATAGAACAGTCCTCAACCACCAGTATTAAGAATTTTTATTTAGATTTTGTGTGAAATTTCTCTTCCTTTGATTTTTTTTAAAAAAGCTGCTTTTAAAGTTCTGAAACTAGGGACTATTTTATTCAGCAGTGCTTGTACTCCTTTTTGAAGGATTATGGGTAATCTCAGTAGAGGTTTTGTTGCTATTATTATTATTTTAGGTTATTTTGATGCACTCTCCTGGAATTGACTGTGTAAACCAAGTTGACCTTGAATTTACAGAGATCCTTCTGCCTCTGCTTACTGAGTGCTGAGATTAAAGGCCTACTCCACTACATATAGCTAGTTGTTGTATTTTTGATTATTTAAAATTGGTCCAGAAACTTCCCTGTTGTCTCCACATGTGCTCTGCTGTTCCTGGCTAGGGAAGGGAATACCAGTGCGCTCTCTCTCTCTCTCTCTCTCTCTCTCTCTCTCTCTAAATGTGAAAATTGAAAAAACAAAACTGTGCTAGCAAGAGTGTTTACAAACTGTCACTAGATGGCAGTGCAGGTTAATGGAAAACAAAAATAATTGCCACCTACTTAAAACTATTTGAATACTAAATTTCTAAGCCTGAAAGAAGTTTTATATTGCAAATATTCTAAGACAGATTAGTGGGAGGGTTATGTTAAATTAAAAGATGTCTGCTACCTTTAATTTTGTTTTATCTGCGGTTCTCAAATCTCATGTATGTGTTAACTAGAGGGCTTGTAACCAGAGATTATAGAGAACCAAAGTTTCTGATTCTGTCTGGATTGTTTAAAATTGGGAGTCTTGGGGGCTGGAGAGATGGCTCAGTGATTAAATTGCACTGCCCGTTTTTAGAGAAGACTTGGGTGCCTACTTATGGTCTCTGGGGACTAGGCAAGCATATGGTTATGGTGCACAAACATACATGTTATCAAAACCCCCTCCTTTTTTGTTTTTAGAAACAGGATTTCTCTGTCACTTTGGCTGTCCTGGAATTAGCTCTATAGATCAAGTTGGCCTTAAATTTAAGAGATCCACTTGCCTCTGCTCCCAAGTACTGGGAGTAAAGGTGTGGTTCACCATGCCTGGCTCAGACAAAACACTTTTGCATAAAATAAGTATTTTATGTAATACAATATTACAAGACTGGACGGTCTTGATGATGTTAATGGTCTATGGATTCTACCTTCAGAACTGTTCCTTTGAAAAACAATTACATTAATTTCCAGATGACAAATTTGTTTGCTGTCATTCTATCTATCTGTCTGTCTACTCTATCTGAGCAAGGGTCTCATTAAATAGCCCTGGCTAGTCTAGAATTCAGTATATTAACATGGCTGACCTAAACAGAATTTTTCCTGTCTCTGCCTCTTAAGTGCTGAGATTAAAGGCATGTGCCACTTCACCCCAGCCTCACTAGTTTACTTAATCTTCAGTGTTTTTTCTGGGGGGGGGGAAGCGATAAGATTGAGGGCTGGGGGCTGGAGAGATGGCTCAATAATTGAGAGCACTGATTGCTCTTCCGAAGGACCAGGGTTTAATTCCCAGCACCCACATGGCAGCTCATGCTTGTCTGTGACTCCAGTTTCAGCAGATCTGACATCCTCACATAGGCATACATGCAGGCAAAACACCAGTGCACATGAAATAAACATAAATTATTAAAAATAAAAAAATTGAGGCTGGTTAGCCAGGCATTGGTGGTACGTGCCTTAAATCCCAGCACTTGGGAGGCAGAGGCACGCAGATCTCTGTGAGTCTGAGGCAAGCCTGGTCTAGAGAGCAAGTTCCAGGACAGGCCAAAAAAAAAAAAAAAGCATGTTTTTTTTTTGTTTTTTTGTTTTTTAATTTATTTTGTTGATAGCAAGTATGCATAACTATGGAGTGCAGTGTGCCAATTCTGTATATAATATAATATATATACTATCTGGTGATTGGATAGGGTAGTTAACATCTCTGGCTCTTTAAATAAATTATCTGTGTTAGGAAATTTGGAACTCCTGTCATGTAGTTTTAGAAAAATGTATTGTTAGGAACTGTAGAGCAGAGCTTATTAAACTTTTCCATTCATAACCCTTTTGCCTGACAAGTTTTTATTAATAATCCTGGTCTATAAACATGTAAAATAAGTATATAAATCAAACATTTACTGATAATAAAACCATGGTGAAATTTATTTTAAAACTTTCCACATATAGTTACATCATTTATTAAAGATGAGAGCATATTTCCATGCTAATAGTGGATGTACTTATTTGTTTTATCTAAAGGATTAAATCTTGGCTACACATTTGATAATGCATGACAGAGCACATTTAGTTCTTTGGAACTTAATTTTTCTGCTTGTGATGTGTGTGAGTATGCACATGCTGTGGCATGTGTGTGGAGGTTGGAGGACAGCTTTAGGTGTTTGTCCTTGCCGTCTACCTTGAGTGTCTTATCTTTGCTATTGACTGCATATGCCGTGCTAGCTGGCCAGTGAGATTCTGGTGTGTTTCTGTTTCTGCCTCCCATCTCCTTATAGGATCACTGAGAATACAGGCACATGCAACTCTGCCCAGCTTTTAAGTGAGTTCTGGAGATTAAAACTTGGGTTCTCCGGCTGGAGAGATGGCTCAGACGTTATGAGCATTCGTTGCTCTTCTTGGAAGTCCTGAGTTCAATTCCCAGAAGCCACATGGTGGCTCACACCATCTATAATGAGGTCTGATGCCCTCTTCTGGCATGCTGATAGAACACTGTATACATAATAAATAAAATAAATCTTTAAAAAACAAACAAACAAAAAATTCAAATAACTTGGGTTCTCATGCTTGAGTGACAAGGGGTTTTCCTATTGAGCCATCTCCCTAGCTTACCTTCTACCATTTCTTACAGTTGATTGATATTTTGGTTTTATATTTGTCAATGCTGAGAGTACTGCTTCACATGTATGGGGCCAAATGACAGTTTATGGCTTTTCAGAAATTGTTGGAAATTCTATCCTAACCCCAACCCAAAATACATTGAATTATTTTTTAAAGATTATTTATTTAGTTACTTGCTTTTGTTTTGAGTCAGGGTTTCTCTGTGTAGCCCTGACTGTCCTGAACTTGCTTCGTAGACTAGGCTATCCTCAAACTCACAGAGATCCACCTACTTCTGCCTCCCGGGTGCTGGGTTTAAAGGTGTGTGACACTACCGTCTGGATAAGATTACTTATTTTTTATGCCCTATATACCTAGACTCTGTCTTAAAAAGAAACCAAATCAAAGTTATTTAAAATACTGTTTTAAACTAAACTAAACATTCTTTGTCTTTAAAGAATCATTTTAGCCAGTTTCTACTAATAACACATTTTTATTGAGTTATGTTTGACTTTTTTTTCATTTATTTTATTGTTTTATGTGTCTGGGTGTTTTACTTGCATTCATGTATGTGTGTGTGTGTGCAGTGCTCTCAGAGGCCAGAAAAAAGGAACCAGATTCCCTGGAATTAGAGTCACAGACATTTGTGTACCATAGGGTGTGTGCTGGGAATTGAACCTAAGTCTACTGAAAGAGCAGCCAGTGCTCTTAACCACTGAGCCATCTCTCCAGTCCTAAACATGTATTTTAATGAAGTCATTGTGTGTAAATATTGTTCACATTCCCACTTTTTTATGTTATACATTTTTCTACTCTTATATATAGTCCCTCCTAATTTCCCCATTGCCCTTTCCCCCATCTCTTCTTAAGATTTATTATTTTTGATTTGTGTATCTGTGCATGGGTTTGTATATGTGAGTGCAGATGCCCTAGGAGGCCTGACACATCAAATCCCCTGGTGCTGGAGTTACAGACAGTTGTGACATGGGTGCTGGAAAACAGACTTGGTCCTCTAGAAGAGTAGCAAGTGCTCTTAATCACGGAACCATCTCTCCAGCCTCTGCCTGTCTGTTATAAGTTGCTAATGAATTGTGCTGTGGCATGTAGCAACATACCAAAAATATGTAAGTTGTGTAAGTTGTGTAAGCCTGAGAATTGTTTTACTTTGGTAAAGGGCTGGGCAGTGTTATAGTTCATGGCTTCTCTGTTGCTGTTTTGTGACTTTGGTACTGATTACCAAAGTAATCTATGGCACAGATAAATTTGAATTCAAAATTAAGATAATTCAATTATACTGTCTTTTTTCTATTAAGTGGAATGCATGTAGAGGTTTCGTTTACAGCCGTGTACCAAAATCTGCTGGGGACTTTATGATTCATGGTCTATTCTTCACTGGTAGGAAATGTGTAAATAGTACATTTTTGATTAGCTTATAAAAGAGGCATGGGGAAAGAAAATAAATTTAATTGTTTTGGAAATCAGAATATTTTGAAATTCCAGTTTTCATAAACTAGTCAATAGTGTTTTAGACCTTGTTTTAGCAGTATTTAGATAAGGGAATTAGAATGAAGACCTCTAGTTGTATTAAGCACAGATTCTACTTTCTGTCTTTACCAGGGTCATTAACATTAGTAAGCAAGACACAGTCATTTAAAAGTATTTTTGTTTGTGTATGTAGTGTTTGTACATGTTCTTGTGGGTTTGTATGTGCATACAGGTGTGTATGCATGTGTATATGTGTGTAGGTGTTTTCCTCAGTTACTCCATTTTACATTTTCAGATAAGGACTCTAGCTGAACCTTGAGCTCATTGATTTGTCTAGGTTGCTAGCCAATGAGTGAGTTCCAGGAATCCTCCTGCCTCCACCCCATCAGCCCATGGGTACAGATATAAGCTATGCTGCTAGTACCAGCTTCTATGTGAGTGCTGGGGTTTGAACCCAGGATTTCATGCTTGTGTGACAAACACTTTACTGACTGAGCCATCATTTTTTAATGTGTATCTTTTAAACTTTGAATCTTTTCACTTATTTTTTTTGGTAAGGAGTGACATTTTTAAAAATTAAATATTTATATAGTGCTTTATAGTTCTACAGAACAAAAACAGGGAGACAAAAGACAATTTAATTGTTTATGAATTATATAAATGTAGTAATTTGTTCTTCACAAATGCCAGGATTCTGGGATTGGGGATCTAGCTCACTGGTAAAGTGCTTTGAAGACCCTGGGTTCACTATGAAAGCCCAACGTGGATTTGATCCTCATCTCTGGGGTTGGGGGAAAGGTAATGACACCAAAAACAAATTAAAAAAAAAAAATTGGCTTCTTGAGATGGGAATTCATTGAGCTATTTTTGCTTTTTTTTTTCTTCCTAAAACCATTAATAAACATAATTCTTTTTCTTGGTTCTCTATAAAGAGAGAGGTAGGAGAGGTAGGAGAAAATAGTATTTTCAAATGTATTGTTTTAGGACTAGAGAGATGGTTTAGTGGTTGAGAGCACTTACTGTTCTTTCTAAGGACCTGAGTTTGGCTCCCAGCATACATGTCTGGGAGCTCAAAAACCACAGCTAATTCCAGTTTCAGGGCACTGGGCATCTTCTTTCAGCCTTCACAAGCACCTGCACACAAACTGCATACACACAGACTGACACACACATAAAAATAAAAAATAAAGTTGTTCCAATTAGATTAGCCCACAAATAAAAATACCTTCAGTGAAGTATTTTTAAATTAAAAAAAAAATATGTCTCTTTAACAGGTTTCAATAATCCAGGAACTTGTTACTAATTATGAAGCTTCTCTTAAAATGAATGGCTTTTTTAGCCCTTATGGTAAGTTTAAACTAGACTGAACTGGAATTTTATTGCTCATTTCAATCTAATATTAATCACAGAAATACTAGTTTACATTTATTATGTGTGTTATGTAAATGGCTACTTATTGGTTTTTGAATTACTGAATGAAATGAGAGTGTTTTCAGTATTATTTAATTTAAAATTTCCATAATCTTTTTGACTGGGAGTTAGCCTTATTTAACAAGGAAAACAGATTTGAGAGGTTCAATGACTTGCACAAGATTGAGTAGTTAAATTAGAACCTTTTTTTCCTGAATCCTTAAATTCTCTATTTTTTTTTTAATTCTTGAATTAATTTTTAATTATGTCTGTTTGGCCCTTTGATTCTCTGTGGGAACATATGCAAATGAAGATAATTTAGAAAATCCTGTGACTGTTTCAGTTATGGAGACAATCTCTTTAGGTTCTTTGTGTCTTTTCTGTGTCATTGCTCTTGGAGTTTAGAGTTTTTTGTTTTTTTATTTTCTGGGGGAAAAATTATGTGATGAATGTTTTTGCCTGCATGTGTATCTATGCACTACTTTCATGCCTGGTCCTCTATGGACCAGATGAGGGCATTAGATTTCATGAAACTGGAATTACAGACGTTTGCAAGCTGCCATGGGATGTTAAACTTGAACCTGGAACCTCTGAAGAGCAGCAAGTGCTCTAAACTGCTGAGCTATCTCTCCAGACTCCAACCCACCCCATTAAAGTATTTTAAAGCAAATGTCAAATATTTTAGCTGTAAAGACTTTTGTATGTACCTTTAAGACACACAAAATTAACTTATATCTAATACCTGTCCACATTTATATTTTCTCCCACTGTCCAAAATTTTATTTAATTGGCTTATTTTAATCTAAATCTAGTTAAGGTCCTTGCTTTATATTAGATGGGTTTGTGGTCTTTTAATATATTTCAGTGATCTCTCTTCCTTTGAGAAATACCTTTTGTTGAAAGCTCATTTGTTTTGTAGACTTTCCCGTATTTTAGATTGGGTGACTGCTATCTGTTGATATCACTGTGTGTTTTTCACTATTATTCCTATTTTATGTAACGTCAGTAGTGAGATTAATAGATTTGAGATCTGTTTGGATACTTCACACATGGTACTTTGTGCTTGAGTGCTCTGGTTGTCTCTCTGAGCTGTCATTGGTCAGGGTTTCTTAAGAGGCCAATGGGCCTGCTAAAAAGTTCCTCCTGGGCTTCTGACCCAAGTATTATGCTAATCATTGAGTAGTATTCCCTGGATCCCTTATTTCACTCTTGCTCCCCATCTGTTAGCTGGGCAGAACAGGCTATAGGTTGAACCCAGGGCCTTATGCATGCTAGACATGCTAGACTGACTTATAATCTAATTCTAAAGTTATTTTAAAGAACCCTCCTTCATATACTTTGGCTTCCTGAATTAGATAGTGTATGTGAAAGATAAATGTTTGATTCTTTAACCTTATTTGCATTTTCTCTAGTTATCATGACAAAATACCACAACCAAGGTAACTTATAAAACGTAACAGAAAACAACAAATGTTTATTATGGGTTCGTGATTCCAGAAGCATATATTTTGCACATGTTGGCAATGTATAATGTGGCAATTTTTGCTTCTGCTGACATCGTACAATGATAATCTCTTCTCCAAGTTACTTCCTTTGATTTTTTTTTTTAGTTTGCTGCATTTTGCTTTTGTCTTGAGAACTCATAGAGTTAGATCGATTGTTCTTCTCTAGCTCCGTTTATGTGGAGGTAGTTTGGGATTAGAAGCCTGTAAACTACTATTTTATTTCTTTGCATGGCTGTTATCTTTTGAACCTGATGCAATACATGCCTCTTTCTGTTCTGTTGGTCAATTTTGCTGAGCTTTTGCTCTTAATAATAATAATACTTAATTTCATTCTGAATTAGGGAGATAAAGCATGTAGGTTTGCTTTACTTAGCATTCTTCTCGTAACAATTTAATATTTGTTTGATTGCAGAGAATGGGGAAAAGGAACCCCCAACAACTCTACTCTGGGTTCAGTATTTCCTGGCACAGCACTTTGATAAACTTGGACAGTATTTGTTGGCTTTGGAATATATTAATGCTGTGATTGCTAGTACTCCAACTCTAATAGAATTATTCTACATAAAAGCAAAAATTTACAAGGTAAAATCTTAATCTTGATTTTTGAGTGGCTGAAATGGAGTCTTTTTTGATTTTTTGAGGATAGTAACTCCTAAGATTCTCTGGTAACTTTTTTCTATATTCTAATAATCCTAAATAATTCTTTATTGTATAACAATGTTAGTCATTTGGTTCAGTTCTTAGTAAGTGGAATCATTATTATCTAATTTTCTAGGTAAACTGACAAAATTATGTCAGATTTCTGTTTTTATTTATAGTTCTTTCCCATTTCTGTGGCACACATTTTCTCTTGCTCATAAACGGATTTCCCTAACACTTCTCCTGCAGCATATAGGTAATCTCAAAGAAGCTGCAAAGTGGATGGAGGAAGCACAGTCTTTGGACACAGCTGATAGATTCATCAGTTCCAAATGTGCAAAATACATGCTTCGAGCAAATATGATAAAAGAAGCAGAGGAAATGTGCTCCAAGTTCACAAGGGTAGGGAATAGCATACATAATTATGTAATTGTCTGAATTATTAAATTGAAGTTCTATGTTTTGTTAAGTTTGCCATTGAAATTCATAAAAATTCCTTAACAAACATCCTGTTTAGCTCATGTTCCAAAACTGGTTTCTTACTGTGGTGCCGCATGAGTGTGGGCGGGTGAACACCTGCCATGTAAATTCAGGCACCAAGGAGCCCGGAAGAGGATGTCAGTCAGATCTACTGGAGCTAGATCTACTGGTGCTGTGAGTTGCTCAGTGTGGGTGCTGACCACTGACCTCTGGTCGTCTGGGAGAGCTAGCTACAAGTACTCTTACCCAAAATTCAGTTTGTGCTGGGTTTGATGATGTGCACCTTTAATCTCGGCACGGAGGAGGCAGAAGTAGACTGATCTCTGTGAGTTCAAGGCCAGACTCATCTTCATATTGAGATCCAGGCTAATCCAGGGGTCTCAATAAAATAAAGTAAAATAAAAGTAAACATTAAAAATTTAGTTTGTATCCCAAATTTGTCTCCTTTATAATTTATGACTTCTCTTTAATTCCCTATTACATCATCTTCAGAATTGCTCAGATTTTTTTCTGTGTATTTTCTGTGACATTGTCTAAATACTTGTTATATATTTTCTTCCTTTATCATACTGTGTGTAATAGTGTCCTAATAGGCATGATACTTGGTTTTGATTAAAATTACATAGAACAGAACAGAACAGAAGGCCTACAAATTGATTTAAGTATATTTGGAAACTTGGTATGTAGCTAGAAATACTTTTAAAATTAAATATAAAATCGCAGGCATTTATGTTGAAAAGTTAAATGGCATCCCTATCTTATGTTGCACACACATCAGTTCAGGGACAATTGAGCTAAATATAGACAACAAACCAGATATTTAAAGGAAATGCAGCCTGGTCTGTTTAGTTTACAGAAATGTTTTTCATGCTTGGAGAGGAAGCATTTATTTATTTTCTAAAGGAGCAAGGAGGCATTTTAAAATTTTATTTTTAAATTCTTTTTAGGTCAGTGTTTTGTTTTTTTTTTCCCCTTGAGGTTTCTCTGTGCATCTCTGGCTGTCCTGGAACTCGCTCTGTGACCAGACTGGCCTGGAACTCACAGAGCTCCACTTGCCTCTGTCTCCAGAGTGCTGGGATTAAAGGCCTGTACCACCACCACCTGGCCTTTTTAGGTTTTCTACCTCTTGATATATCTGTGTTATTGGAACAATGAAAAATGTTTTTCTAACTTTTGCTATACCTCTCTTTATTACTTTGAGCATCTCTTTTGGTGATTCATTTAGCTTTTTGAGACAGGCTCCAGTAGCCAAGGCTGGCCTCAAACTCACTGCGTAGGTAGGGTGATCTTGAGCTCCTGATCCTCTTGTCTACCTTCTGAGTGCCAGAACTACAGGTTTGTCCCACCGTGTCCAGTTCTGTGGTGCACATTGAACCCAGGTTGGCAAACACTGCCAACTGAGCTACAGCATACTCAACTCTAGTATAATCAACAATTTTATTGACTTACAGCAGTAGTGCATATTAATGAGGTTCGATGTGTTATTTACAAGAACTGATCAAATTCAGTCACCTTAAAAGTATTTAAGATGAAGTGTGAATAACAATAATATATTTGACTTTATTAATTTAAGTAATAGTGGTAATCAAAGTGAGAGAATTGGAGAATGTGTCCACCCTATGACGATTACAAAAATTTTGTCAAGAACATGTGGGCTAGAGAGTTCACATAGCACATACTTAGGTGTCTGATGTTCTACAGAAGAGTAATTGAAGTTAGAAGAGGGTCTTGGACCATCTTTGGTCACACAGTGACTAGTTCTGTGTTTCAGCATCCTTTCCACTACATCACAGGTGTCAAGATTAGAAGAGACTCCAACAGAGTCATAAAATTCCTTAGGTTTTTAGATTAAAAAAAAAAAAAACATACTATCTGGGAGGTAAAAGTAGGGATTAGAAGTACAGTTAAAAGTCAAAGTGTAAAATTTAAGTTAAATTTCAGTCCAGTGACTTAAACAAACACACAGCGTGTATCTTCAAGGGCTCAAGAGAATAAAGTGAGTGAGTGAAATGCTCATATTTAACAGACTGTTTACATCTTAGAACCCAGAGGATTACAAATGTTTGTTTAGTAGTTCTTTACGGTAAAAAGTTTGAGATAAAGTAACTTTTGTATGTGTGTAAAAATCACAGTCATCAGGAAATGGAAAATATGCATAACTATAAAGGAGAAACAAGTCTTATTTTTTTAAAAATCCAGAGATAATCAGTTTTTAGGCTTTTTTTTTTTTTTTTTTTTTTTTTTTGAGACAGGCCTTTCACTTGACATCTTGTCTTCACCTCCTGAGCGCTGGGAATTTTTAGACATTAAAGGCGAAGCTCACAACCAAAAATATAAGAATTGAACTGATAGTAGAAAGTGTTCTTAAAAATTATCAAAGACTGATCAAAGACATTTATTGTGTATGCAGTGTTCTGTTTGAATGTATGCCTGCAGGCCAGAAAAGGGCACCAGATCTTATTACTGATGGTTGTGAGCCACCATGTAGGTGCTGGGAATTGAACTCAGGACCTCTGGAAGAGCAGCCAGTACTCTTAACCACTTAGCCATCTCTCTGACCCCTGTAAATGTTTTTATAAATATACCTTTCCCATCTTTTCTGAAATTACACTAATTTGTTTAAAATAAATCTGATCAACCAATGACCAAAATCCAGTGCCCTACACTGAAGCTAAATACTTTATATCTTACATTCTTCTTGTCATTAAGCCTGAACTAACAAATACTTGTAACAAATCCAGGGATCATTTTCTTTCTTCTTTTTTTAAGACAAAGTCAGACTATGTATTTCAGGCTCGTTTTGAACTCAAAATTTTCCTGCTTCAGTCTCCCAGGTGCTGATATTATAGGCATGCTACCACTGTGTTCAGTGTTACTTGGTTTTAATAGAATGCAAAACAGGAGAGCTAGTGAAGTGACAGACCTGTTATAAATAGCAGATGCTCTCAAGCTCTGATGTTTCAACAAACAGTGACATTGTATATGCACACAGGAGGGAGATTGAGAAACTGATGTTACTAAGAAATATAATAGTATTGGATCTTTGTAAACAGTGCCTTTGAGTCAACAAGGAAATGTTAAGTATCAAAAAGTGAAAAGAAGATAGGAAATATTCAGAGGGGCATTGTTTTAAGTAGTTAAAATAAGGTCTTCGATGCTTAAAACTGGCTTTAGTAATTTGGAGTTCGCCCTGTACAAAGTGGTCGTCACCCCAGTGGAGCTGAATCAGTAAAACTTCGTAATTTAAAACCACTAAGGAGGGCTGCAGAGGCGGCCCGGTGGGGAAAGTGCTTGCCACCAGGACCTGCAGTAGATCTTTAAGTCTCAGGAAGTGAGAGGAAAGCATTGACTCCCACAAGTTGTCCTCTGATCTCTGACCGTGCTGTGCCATCTGTGCGTACACATAACACAAACATACAACATAAAATAATAAATAATTAAAAATATCACATGCCTTCATATATTTGCTGCTAACTCATTATCGTCATCATAATACTTGTGGGCATAGTTGGAAAAGGAAAGGTGACTTTTTCCTGTAGTGATTTAAAGCCAAGGCTTTAAATATACTTAAAATAAATGTGATTTGGGGTATCTGTTTTATCGCTTGCTGCCTTATATTTATGCAGTTTCCATTTCAGGAAGGAACAACTGCCATGGAAAACCTAAATGAAATGCAGTGTATGTGGTTTGAGACAGAATGCATTTCAGCGTACCAGCGCCTCGGGAGATATGGGGATGCCTTGAAAAAAATGCCATGAAGTGGAAAGGGTGAGTTCTTAGGATGTGGATTCTCGTTTCTTCTGTAAGTGACAAGAATATCAGGTACATGTCTATACTGTTTCATCTGCCTCTTCTGACTAACTTTGACAGCTTCATTTGAAAATAATTCTTTATATTTAGTATTGTGAGCAATGTGCAGTAAATGATTACTTTTTTGATATTTTTGACATGTTTATGTATTTTTTTTCTGAAGAGAAAAGGAAAATAATTTAGTAAAAACAGTTTGTGCTACAATTGGCACACATTCACGATTTCTCTTCCCTCATCTGGCCATTATTTAATTTTCATCAGCAGCCTAGGAGGACACACAGCTGGTGGCAACTTCTTTCCCCCTAAACATCAGGATCTGGTCCACAGTCAGCCTCTCTCCAGTTGTCTTCCCAGGATGTTTGTTCTCACATTTGGTGCCCTGTGCATCAGCTGGCCAGTTTGTAGGCTTATTTTATTACTTGAATTTAGAATTATGTATGTGATATGCCTTAGTGAGAGCCCTTTTTCTTTTCCTTTGTGTGAATTTTTGTTTCCTGTTCTTTGTCATCTTTGAAGCACTCTCCTTCTACATGGACCACAGGAGGAAAGGAGCCGCAAATGCACCCCTGAGGCAGTCCTCAGCAGCCCTCAGTTGTGGGGGCGCTCGGCACCACTCTTCCCCTGCTGACGCAGTATAAAAGCACAGGCATCGTAGTCAGGTGAGCCTGAAGTCTGCACCGTAGCAGTCACTTTGGCCTTCTTCCCATGTGAAACTTGTGAGGTTACCCAGAGGAAGGCTCTGTCTTAGGGGGTGGCCTTTAATGGGAGCTGGAACTAGGATTATACCAGAACCTTTGTTTTGTTTTTGTCTCTCCTGTCCTTTAAACGTGTATTTTTAGGGGAAAGAATTCTCATTTTCTCTTTGAGAATTCTAAGCCTCTTGGATATATGTTAAATATCCAAACATTGTCGTTTAAATCAGGTTTCTGTTTCTGTGGTGAAATTGTAGAACAGAGTTGGGACTGGAGGTGCGGGCCTGTGATCGAAGAACTCAGGCAGATCAGACATTTGCGGCTAGCCTGGATTGCAGGTGGTGTTCAGGGTCAATCTAAGTAACACAGTGAGACCCTGTCACAACAAAAAAAGGGACGGGAGACAGGTTGGTGAATAAATGTGCTTGTTGTATAAGCCTACTGACTTGACTTCAGATCCCTGGAATCCATAACACTTAGACGTAGTGGTGTGTGTCTGAAATCCTGGGACTACTGTGGTGAGTTGGGAGGTGGAGATGAGGCAGAGGCAGGAAAATCCCCTGGAATTTGTGAACCAGCAGGAGAGGCTCTTGTAAAACAAGGTGAATAGTCTGGAGAGATGGCTCAACAGTTAAGAGCACTTGCTCTTGTAGAGGATGGGAGGTTTGATTCCCAGCACCCACACGGTGGTTTATAACCATCCTTAACTCTAATTCCAGGGTATCTGATGGCATCTTCTGATCTTCATGAACAACACACATGCACATGGTGTACAAACATACAGGCAAAACAGTCATACACAAAATAAATGAAAAAGAACCATCAAAACAAAAGGAAGTGAAAGGTGAGAACACCCAAGTTTGCCCTCTGACCCCCACATATGTGTCTTGGAACACATATGCTGTCACACACACATGTGAACACAAACCTTACACAGAAATGAACAAAAGCTAGCAGCAAAAAATGCTGAATATCAGTAGCTTATGTTAGTGCTCACTAGTGTCTACCACTTAAAAGGCCTCCTGCTTGTTAAGGGAAGACATTTCATGAACCCCACCCATTGTCAAGAGATGTAAACTCCTTTTTAAGTATTTGCAAATTAGTACTTTCAAGCAAGGATGCCAGTAGAAACCTACACATTTTCCTCTTGAAGTTTTGAGTGTTCGTAGGATTTTTGCAGTTGGAACTTCTCAGACTTTAGCCTACTCATAATATTGATGCCTGTGTTGCTTTATGATTTACAGTATTTCCTAGACTGCCAGACTGTGATAAGTAAATCTTCTGTTAGTATATATCAGTAAGTTTATAGTGACAGTGGCTGAGTAGCATGGATGTAATTCCTAATATCAGGTAAAGTACTTCTAGTTCAAAAAATGATTTAATTGGAAGAAAATATCTTTGAAGGAAAGGGTTACATTGACTCCCAGAGATTAAAATGTAGAAACCGTTACTCTAGTTGTATGGCCTAATTATATTTATTAAAAAATTTACTATATTCAGAGTTGGTTATTGGCATTTCACTCTATGAAAAATCTGAAACAAGTAAGAAAAGGGCTACTTCTCATACCACTTATAATGACTATATTTATACTAAAAATAAAAGCTTAACTCTTATTAATAATATGCATATTTTACACACACACATATACATATATATATGTATATATATATATTTAGTATAAACAAATACATTAATGACCGATTTCTAACAAAATTGATACATTCAAAGAAAATGCTTAAAGTCATTGATGGTTTAGTGTTTAAAGTACTTGCTGTACATACATGAAATTATGAGTTCAAATCTGTAGCACTGTTTAAAAAAAAGCAAAAACAGGTGAAGAAGCACATATCTGAGGTGATGAGACACACATACCTCTGGGGTCTAGCTAGGCAGTCTAACTGAAATAGTAAGCTCCAGGTTCAGTAAGAGACCTGGTCTCAAAAAGAAAAAAATACCCTGCTTCAACCTCTGGTCTCCACATGTGCCCACCCAGGACACACAAACAGAGTTTGGCCTGGGGAGGTGGCTCATTAGGGGAAAGTGTTTGCCTTGCAAGCATGAGGACCTGAGTTTGGATCCTCAGAACCAATGTAAAAAGCAAGGTGGAACAGTGTGCATCTATAATTCCAGTAGTGACATGAATGCAGAGACCTGGATCCCTGGAAGCTACTGGGCCAGCTACCCTGGCCAACATGGCAAATTCCTGGTCAGTGAGAAACCGTGTGTCAAACAAAAGTCAAAGGCACCTTAGAACAGTTATCTGAGGCCATTCTCTGACCTACACACACACATGCCATATTCCCCTGCACCTGCAAGAATGCCCACATACACACATGTACACACAAAAAACATAAAATTCAAAGATTTTCTGTTTTTTGAGACAGGGTCTCTCTATGCATGCAGTCCTGACTTTCCTGGAATCTCTGTGTAGACCAGGTTGGCCTCAGTCTCAGAAATTCTACTGCCTTTGCCTCTTGAGTGCTGATTTAAAGGCATACATCACCGCATACAGCTTTAGAGATGATTTGTTAACTGCCTACACAGGTTACTTTTTACCTGGCCTCTTATATTTTAATAAGGAAATACCTGTCACAAAATTTTCATTTTATTTTTTAAATAGAAATAAAAATAAGAAACAAGTTTAAATAAGGAGCAGGTCTTTCTGCTTTCAAGATTTCAATCAAGAACTTTTTCATTGAAGGAGGTTTCAGCTTTCACAAGCTGCTGTGATTTCTTAGAAACTGGATTTGAAATTTGAGTATGATGGAATGTCCATAGTAACTTTTCTGTCTTCATTTTGGCCCTCTAAGTGGATTTTAAGATGATGATGATGATTATTAAAGTCACGTGGCCTACCTAGTCCAGCCTGATGCTTAAGTTTTATTAAACAAAACAGCTGTCTTCAAAGTACTATAAGCTTATATTCATAGCAACATTCTGAATTATTTATCTTTTTTGAAACACTGGGATCTCTTTTTAGTGTGTGGGTTTATATTGGTCAGGGCAATATATATTGCATATACAATAATATTATATGTACTTCTAACTCTTTATATAACCTAGGACTTCTAAAACTTGTTGCATCCTTTTTAAGTTGTCACATGCTTTATAATGACATATCCTTTATGAGAGGAAAAGGTTGCTTATTTCCTGAGTTGATGCAGTCACCATTTTCAAGGACAGGTTTTTTTCTCCCTCTCCTGTGTAAGTTTTTAATAGTCTCAGCCAAGAATTCAGAGACATGACAGACAGCAAAGTGGCCAGAAGGGCCTCACACAGAATTCCTGAAGAAATACTCTAAAACTTTGATAGCTTTTCTTAATTGTTTGCCAACTAGTCTTAATTCAAGCCCAATTTTTGTTTGTTTTTGTTTTGTTGAGAAAGGGTCTTGCTGTATAGTCATTGTTAGCTTCCATTTTGTGGTCAAGCTTAATTTTGTTGACCATCTGCCCGCAGTGTCTGCTAGGCAGAGGAGAAAATGTTTAAGATTATTTAGTTGCTTATGTAGTATTCTACAGTGACCTTGTTTATCCCAAAGGAAAATAATCCATATGCTATAGCTGTAGTATCCGCTTTTTCTGATTTATTTATTTATTGCTGCCAAGAGCTATATGGAGTAAGTGAATACCCAGGCTTGCCTTTGGTCAGTGTGTTCACTGGAAAAACTGAGGCGACTTCTGGAAAACTGGGCTAAGTTGGTTACCCAGTTTATGGAAGACATCAACTGGAGAGAGGCAGCCTGTGGGCTGTCACTGATAGAGGTGGATCAAATGTTTGTGGTTCCAGATGACTTCTGAAATGTCTGCTAATATTTCTAGCAATCTCTTTTGAAGCTTGTCATCTATTTTTCACGTGTTTCTCAACCTAAATAATGTCTTGTAGTCCCTTAGATGTTTTCATCTTACTGTGTGTTCTATGACTTAACATTTCTGTTTCCCTTGTGTTGAATTTTAATGTATTACTTTTATGTAAGCTTGGTTTACATTAAGGAAAAGCACTGACAACTTTATATGTTAGCCTTTGATTTTAAAAAATAAATTAATGTCATTACTAATTTATCTCATTGGGAAAATTCAATTTTCAAATATGTCATTAAAACATGATTTTCTAATAACTGAACTAATATGAAATATTAGTTATTAGAAACTTTTGTTTCTTGTCTTTATGTTATACTTTTATTCTTCTTAGAATTCTTCTCTTAAACTCTTAGATATTTAGTTTGATTCTGTATATATAACATATATATATATATACTTATAAAACATTTCTAATTACCAAGTTGACTAAAAATATCAAGTAGTTAGGAATAATTTCTAATATATCCTATGTACACTGAGTTGCTAGACCACCTTCAACACCCCTTCTTCCCCTGAGGGAATATGGAGTACTTTACTTTTGTATATGAGTTTGGAGAAGCCAACGTGGAGAGTCAGAGGTATAAATATGTGTCAGGGAGAAAAATAAATTATGAAACTGTTTATGTAGATCAGAGGTGAACTGTTTTTTCTTTTGATGAAAGGAACTACTACTTAACCTTTTGGGATGGGGATGCGAGTTCATTGGAAATTAGATGAAAGTATTGAGCTCACTTGTTAGGAAAACCTTATGGAATATGGGTATATTAATGAGAGCTTCTTCACTAGGGAAGTCATAATGCTTTCTTTGTATAGCACTTTACTAATGTACTTTAAAATGTATAGCTTGACCATTCACGTTAAGAAACTGGCTATATAGATGTATCTTCATGTAGAGGAAATTACTAAGATACTAAGAAGTAGAAGACTTATTTGAATGCCCTAACGACAGACAGGCTCTTTACCTCAAGTGATGGGTACTGTGCTGTGACTTACACACAAGAGTGCAGGGAGTCAGATTTGTAAACATTTGGTGTGAATCTGCATGAAGTCATTTTCAGAGTTGTATTTAGCTTTGCCTTGTTGGTTTTTATGAGAGTACAGAGGAAAACTACATTAACATGTACTAATTTCCAGAGATGATCTGATACTTGCCTTATCAGGGGAGAGGGTCATCACACAGTATGATATGGGGAAATAGGGTGGATTATAGAAAAGCCCTTTAACTTGAGATCAGGTGTGTTCAGAATGTTGTAGCTGTGATAAGGACCCTTTAAATTGAATGTGGAGAACCTGAAGCCTTTTGTATTGTTACATTGGAAAGGTCAATCAAGTGTAACTGTGACTGTATTGTTTTGGAGGCTTTTTGTAATTTTCTTTTAAAGGGTAGAAGTTATTGACATAAATGTGAGAGATAATCTTGTGGTTTTGTTTTTAAGCATTTTTTTGAGATAACCGATGATCAATTTGACTTCCATACATACTGCATGAGAAAGATGACCCTTCATGCTTATGTTGACCTCTTAAGATTAGAAGATACTCTCAGAAGACACACCTTTTATTTCGAGGCTGCTAGATCAGCAATTGAAATATATTTGAAATTACATGATAACCCTTTAACCAGTGAAAGCAAGCAACAAGACATAAATTCAGGTAATTGTCTTGTCTCACCCCTTGTTTACACAACCAAAATAACAGTAAAAGGGAATGTTGTGAAATGGATGCGAAGACAGTATTGGCTAATAGATACATCAGGAAAAAGTCAGGGAGACTCAGATGAAGTCAGGGGCCGATGTTCTTTAGCAGATATATCTCACCCAGTCCAATGAGATGCCTTGCGTGCCTCCTCCCACCCTCCAGCTGCCCTCAAGTTCTTGATGTTTCTGTCTCAGCCTCCTAAGTGGAGTTACAGGTATGTACCACACCATCAAGCTCAGTCTTTGTTAGGTTTGTTTCCCATAACATCAATTAAGAAAGAGCATAAATGTCTATGAGCTCTTTTCTTTTCTTTAAATGGTAATTGAAGAAAAGCTTTTGGCTCAGTAGATAAAACTTTGACCGTATAAGCCTCATGATCTGAGTTTGATCCCTGGAAACCATGTAAAGATAGGAGAGAACAAATGCTATAAGGTTGACCTCTGACCTTCATACTTGCACTAGGGCATATACTCCCCTCCAATCTTAACCTTTCCATACCCCCCAAACATACTAATAAATGTTTTTATTTTGTTTCTCTGTGATGCCCTAGCTATACTGGAATTCACTCTGTAGACCAGGCTGGCCTCAAATTCAGAGATCCACCTGCCTCTGCTTCCTGAGTGCTGGAATTAAAGGCGTGTGCCACCACTACCCAGCCTAATAAATGTTTTTTAATTAGAAAGTTTGAGTGTCTCAGGAAAAATACATATTCTTACAACTTGTGGTATTTGCGTTACTGAAAGTGAGGATACCTCTATTACATTGCAGTCACTGGGCTGCCAGCGATCAAATAGAGACCCAGTGTGTAGTAGCTAGGAAGTGCAGGATTCATATCACACACACACACACACACACACACACACACACACACACACACACACACACACACACACACACATTCTCTCACCCTTGAAACAGCCCATGACCATAATTGGTACATGTTTTGCAACTTGAAACTGAGGGGGATAAGTGATTTTCTTGTTATTTATTGTGTGGGAGACTGTTTCTGTTTCCTGTTGTGATAAACAGGTAATGGAGAAAGGGCTCATTTTAACTCACAATTCTAGGTTATGGTCCATGATAGCAGGTGAGTCAAGTCAGCAGAACAGTCCAGAGCAGGAGAATGTATGCACACACACACACAGTGCTTAGCCCTTTCTTCTTTTTAATGCATTATGGGTCCCAAACCCAGGAACTGGTGCTGTTCTTCCCGCATCAGTTAATATAACCAAGACAGTTTCCCACGGACATGCCCAGGGACCAACCTCCTGTAGACTCTTCCCAACTCTCTCTAGATTGTGTCAAGTTGACAGAGGCAGAATTATCAGAGACAAGACTGATGTGGAATTAATTTTAGTTATTAATGCAAGCAGCATTTGTTGGCTGTCTTTTGTGTGCCATTTTTGGCTAGTCATAGGAATATACTTTCTAAAATCTTTTACATAGACCCCCCATCCCTTCCCAAAAGAAATGTATATTAATAGTATATATTATAGAAAAGATAAAAGCATGCAAAATGGCAACATGGTTTACACGTTTGAATATTTATAGAAATCCTGTCAGCCAAAGAACTGAAGAAAATGCTTAGTAAACAAAGAAGAGCCGAGAAAAAGGCTAAGTTACAGGAAGAGAGAAAGCACACAGAAAGGGAACGTCAACAGAAAAACCAAAAGAAAAAAAGAGAAGAAGAAATCGCCAGTGGTCGTAAGGAAGAACTTACACCTGAAAAACTAGAAAGGGTGAGTTGAGTTTATAATTACTGTTTTATGGTAAAATTCATGCTATTTGATTCTGTTCTGGCTGTAAATTTACAAGCTGCTCCCCACATCTCCTTTTGTAAAAGTTTTTAACCTTAATTTGTCCAGCTAGGTTATAGTCAATACCAAATCAGTAAAGAGACAGAGGAAAAAATTAGTGTTTCTGTTCTATGAAATTACTAATTTTTGTGCAGTTAGCTTTGATTCCACTATATTAAGAACAATTTTATATATGATGATAAATTTCTGTGGTTTTTTTTCCCCTTTTTAAGTACAAAAAAAAAATTCTTTCTGCTTCAAAATAGGTTGACAGTCCATTAGAAGAAGCCATCAAGTTCCTTACTCCTCTGAAGACCCTTGCTGCTGATAACATTTCTACCCATCTGCTGGCATTTGAAATATATTTTAGGAAAGGTGACACATTTTAAATTGAGGCTTGCATGTCTATTGTTTGGTTTTCTGTGGTGCAGGGGGTTGAGCTCTGGGCGGCACGTGGGCTAGGCATGTGCTTCTTCCCTGAACTGCACACTCTTCCTTGGGTTCAGCTTCTAGCTTCCTTTATAATGTTGACTGTTTTAGATACAATTTTGTCACTAAGATCCTTTTTTTGCTCTGTAGAGCTTTATGTCAACCTTCCACAAAGGTTCAGTTCCCTTTTATTTTCCTACTCAAAAATTTACTGGGCAGCATACTTCAATATTATATTATCCAGTGTGAGGATAGTTTGAATGGTTAGTTGTTTTATGTCATCACAAACTGAAGTTTTACATTTGGGAAGAGGGACCTCACTTGAGAAAATGCTCTACCAGATTGGCCTGTGGGGCACTTTCTTTGAAGTGTGAGGAAGCACTCGGGCGCCCCGAGGAACGAGCCAGAAGTAGAGTTCCTCCATTGTCTGCATCAATGCCTACCTCAGGGTTCCTGGCTTGAGTTTCTGTCCTGACTCCCCTGGGATTAAAGGCATACAGTACCACCATCCAGCCTATTTGAAACAGTTTTTAAAATTTTTCTTAGGAAAGCAAAAATTGTCTTGCTGGGGGGGGTATTGTCTTGGATATTGCAAATTTGACGTTCTCACAAGTGTTTATTATTTTTTTAAAAATTATGTTCTTAAGTTGAATTTAAGTGAAGCTAAAATAAATAATGATGCTGGGTCTTTTGTTTTGTTTTTCTGGCACAGGGAAGTTTCTGCTAATGTTGCAGTCTGTTAAAAGAGCCTTTGCCATTGACAGTAATAATGCGTGGTTACATGAATGCTTGATTAAATTTTCTAAATCTGGTAAGTGTAAGGAGGAGGTATTCATGTACATGCAATCATGAAAAGCAAATGTAAATCATCTTTCATATAGCTGGACAGGAAGGAGACTGCAAAGATGTAACGAAACCGGAGGTTTGCCTGATATCAAATGGTAGTATACCTGTAAATAAACTATGAAATAGAAATTAGTGCATTTTAGACTATACTGTTTGTTTCAAAGGAGTTGTCGAGTATATTTACTGTACATATATATATATATATACATTAAGCATAACACTGAATAAAAAATTTTTTCAGTTGATTTTTCCCCCCTTAAAGGACAGATGAAAAACAAATCCAAATGTTTTTTTTTTGTAGTATCTAATCATAGTAATCTTCCAGACATTGTGAGCAAAGTTCTAGCTCAAGAAATGAAGAAAATATTTGTCAACAAAGATTTGCACCGCTTTAATGAGGATTTCCTCAAACACAATGCTACCTCTCTTCAGCATCTACTTTCAGGTTTGTATTTGCAAAAGTGTTCAGTCTAATTAATTACCAGAGGAAGTATATCACTATAGTACTCTTGCATTTAACTCACACAGCCACTTAGGAAAACAATTTGTTGTCGTAGTAAGAGTTGCACATTAGGTGCTGGAGAGAGGCTCAGTGGTTGAGAGTACTGCTGCCCTTGTAGAGGACCCAGATTGTTTCCAGAGCCCCACATGGCAGCTCACAGCCATCCTTGACTCCAGTGCCAGGGGACCCAATGCTCTCTTCTGGCTTGTGTAGACCCGGCATGTGCTTAGTGCACAGTTATGCACACAGGCAAAGCAGTGCACATAAAATACAAATGAAAATATGTTTTTAAGGCTGCTGGAAAGATTGCTCAGTGGTTAAGAGCACTGGCTGCTTTATTCAGAGATCCTGAGTTCAATTCCAGCAACCACATGGTGGCTCACAACCATCTATAATGAGATCTGGTACCCTCTTCTGGCCCAAAGACATACATGCAGGCGGAACACTGTATCGTAATAAATAAATCTTAAAAAAAAAGAAGAAAGTATGTTTCTAAAGTTTTACATTAATCATGCCTTTTGATTCTATAGTTATACTTTTGTAAATAACTTAATCCAACGACCAGTTGGGGGGTGGGTAGTAGTTCTCACCTGTAATCCCAGGACTCCAGATGCTAATGCAGGAGGATTACAAGTTTGACCTAAGTGCTGGGATTACACCTTCCCAGTTTTCTGGTTATAAAAAAATAAATAAGTGTGTTTGTGTGTGTAGGTGTGTGTAGAGAGTTTTTCTCAAATTTTTATTGCTGCTACACTTTTTTATTTATTTAGTTTTTGTGGAGGGTTTAATGTCATTTGGGTTGTTCTCTTATAGCCAAGGATGACCTGGAGCTTCTCACTGCTTCCACATCCTGAGTCCTAAGATTAGAGCCATGGTCCACCACATCTAGTTTAATTATGCAGTGCTGAAGATTGAACTCAGGCCTTCATGCAAGTTAGACAAGAGTTCTGCTAACTGGGCTACATCCTTAGCCTTGTGTTACATATTTTCTGCCTTGAAAATTTATTTGTATCCTGTGGGGTGTGAGGGTGGAGGAGTCCCAGTGAGTTGTCCAGGAAGCAGACTCCAGACCAGCAATGGGGTACAGATCTAGTTTACTGTGGATGTTCACTGGCATACATCATCCAATCCCCTAAGGACACATCTCTCTATTAGCCAGTGGGTCCAAATGGTGGCATGTTAGGGTATATGTGGGGGGCAGCATGTCCTGGCAGTGTGTCCATGCACAACGGGCAGGAAGCCGGCAATGCCCTGGGCTCAGCATCATTCTGTGGGTCTCCAGTGTGTCGGAACCCTATTATGTGTCAACTCGTGTACTAGAGACTCAGTTCTGCCCAAGCAGCCACAGGAGCCATTTGTGCTTCTCACGTTCCTGTCTTTTAGAAACACCATCTGTACAGAGTGTCCTGTTCGTTTTGGAATATATTTTAGGCAGCATACACAAATTCCTAAAATGTCAAGGGCAGCACAAATGAAAACTAGATGAAAGATGATAGAAAAGTTGGAGATAAAGTGCAAGTTGTACCAAAATTAACTTTAAACCGTGTAGATATTTTTGCCTAAATTTATGGAAATAATTTTATGGTTGTGAGCCTATCCTTTAATGGCCAAGCCTGGAGATAATTTTAATCTAAGGTTTGTTGTTAAGGCAGATATCTTCATTGTAATACATATGGGAGAAATACTTGGATTTTTAAAAGTTACATTTCTGGGTAGAGCGGAGAAGATTTTCTCTATTAAAACAGAGGAGGGGCTGGAGAGACGGCTCAGTGTTAAGAGGTTCTTGCACTGCTTTTCCAGATGATTTGAGTCAGATTCCCAGTAATTTATCAGGATGCTCACAAGCACCTGTAACTCCACCTCCAGAGGGAGCCTCTGTGGGTCCCTGCATTCAAATGCATAACCCCCCCCCCCAAACACACATACTTAAAAGTAATAATTTTTAAATGGGTGAAAGTAATTTTTTAGAAAACCAGAATAATAGAAATCATTTCTTTTTAATAGCTTGAGAAATAGTTTTTAAATATTAAATGAAATGGCAATTTCTACCATATAAAAATAAATCATGGGGAGCCAGGTGTTGGTAGTGCACACTTTTAATCCCAGCATTCAGGAGGCAGAGGCAGGCAGATCTTCGTGAGTTCGAGTCCATTCTAGTCTACAGAGCAAGTTCCAGGACAGGCTCCAAAGTAATGCAGAGAAACCCTGTCTCGGAAAACAAAATAATAAAAACAAATTAAAAAAATAAAACATGGGGCCTGGAGAAATGGGTTGGAGGTTAAGAGCCTTGACTGCTCTTCTAGAGATCCTGAGTTCAATTTCCAGAGACTAAATGGCATCTCACAACCATCTATAATGAGATCTGTTGCCCTCTTCTGCGTGCTGGCAAGTGTGCAGAGAGAACACTGTATACATAATAAATAAATACATCTTTAAAAGGAAGGAAGGATGAATGAAGTGTTTATCTAATTATTCTTTATCAACAAAAACTTGGGAGGGAGTCAGGTATCAGGGTCAGAACCTGAATGACCAGAGAAATGGCGGCCAAGTGACCAGTGACCTCTTCTCCCTCAATCTAAAGGGCTGATAATATTTCTAAGCCCCACCCTACTACTTCTTGTGTCTCTCTATATGTCCTCAGTCCTCCAAACCTCTGTGGCTAATTTTGGTCAGTTAATCCCTAGCTCCACCCTCTGATTTAAAGTATGTTTATTGGCAGTCTTGGGTGTGTCAGTGCAATCAAAATGTCCCATAAAAACCAGTCAAAGACCATTTGGTAACTGTAAGTTAATATGTCTAGAGTTTTCAACAAATTATTGACAAATAGTGACATTAATAATAATACAATAGGGATGTGAACATAGACCATATCATTTTCAAAACACATATGAACTGTGTTTTGTTTTTAAATTGCTTTTGGAAATTAATTTCTTTGTGAGTATGGAAATATCTTTCTTTGACCGTATTTCTTTGTGACAGTAATATGTTTTTTAAAAGTGGCTTTGGCTGAAATGTCCTGTATGATAAACATTCAGGGCTATCATATATGTTTATCATTTTGAATAACATTGTTTCTAAGCACAGATGTTGTCAAATTAGCTTCTTTCAGTAAATGTTACATAACTACGAAGGAAAGGTTTTGATAATGTGTTTTGTTTCAAACTTTATGTATGAGAGTTTACCAGCATTATGTTGGTGCACAACGTGTGTAGTAGCTGTGGAGGCCAGAAGAGGGAGGATATCAGATTGAGTGAACTGGAGTTAAGAGTTGATGTAAACTGCCATGTGGGTACTGGAAACTAAACCTGCGTCCTCTGTGAGAGCAGCAAGTGCTGTTGACATTTTTGCCATGGTAACTTGTACTCCATTGTCACCCAAAGCTTCAGTGGGATGTTACCGAACAGGAGGACATTAGGAACAAATGTCACAGTTGGCTGTCTAGAGCTGATAGATGCCAGCTCTAGCCCACCACTAGTTAATTAAACACTTTATGCCTCATCTTGAAATGTCTTGGAATTTCAGGTGCTAAAATGATGTATCTTCTCGACAAGTCAAGGCAAGAGAAAGCAATTGCTATAGCCACAAGGTTGGATGAAACTATAAAAGATAAAGATGTGAAGGTAGGATTCTTCATAGACTGATTTATAGGTTGTACAATATCTAACAAAACATATAACTCTACAGCATAGCTCTAAGTGGGTTAAAGAGCTCATTTCTACCCATTATTATTAACTGTAACTTCAGGCAAGTTACGTTTCTTTTCTCGTTTCAAAAGATAGTTGTGCAAGTGATACCTGTTGCGTAGTTGAGTCGGAGTTAACTGGAGTAACAAAGCATGAAATCATTTGTTCTGGCTCATACATGGAGCCACATAGTAATGTGAACTACTGTTACCAGTAAAGGACACACTTCCTGGACATGGTGGTGTGTGCCTGTAATTCCATGGCCAAAGCGTGGAGACAGGAGGGTCAGAAGTTCAAAGCTGGCCCTGGCTACATACACAGTTTAGTGCTAAGCTGCCCCAATGAAACAAACACTGGGATTATCTTTTTAAGGCTTTTAGAGTTTTCCCCTCTTAATTTTTTGTTAGTGTGTTTGTTTATTGGGAAGGAGAGCCCAGAATATGAAGAGAACAACTTTTGGGATTTGGTTCATCACTTTCTCATAAGGGTTCTAAGGATGGAACTTGTATTGTCAGGTACATTTGTCTGCAGAGGCTTCTCGCCTTTCTGTCTTCCTTCTTTTGAGACAAGGTCTTGCTGTGTCATTCACGTAGGACTTGAGTATGAATCCTCCTTCAGATGCCTGAGTGCTGGGGTCAGAGAGGCCTGTACCACCACAAGCAGTTCAGAGTTGGCATTTAACATCCGTTATTTGAAGCGATTGTTTACTATAGATAGGGAGAAAGGGCTGAAGTCTTTCTCTGGGATAAGGAATAAGTTGTAGCTGTTGGTTAAAATCACTATTAGTGAACTGATTTTTATCTTTGTACACTGACATTTCCTCCTTTGTGTCATTAGACTCTTACAAAGGTTTCTGAGGCACTGCTGGATGGCAGCTTTGGGAACTGTAGTTCCCAGTATGAGGAGTACAGGAAGGCCTGCCACAGCCTGTTTCCACTTACGTCTGCTTTCCTGCCTGCTGTGACTGAGGCTGGACTGAACCAAACAGTTGACCATCGACTCTTGCGGTGTGAAATTTGAAATCTTGTGCAAACTTCACTCCTACAGATTGAAAGTTGAATTCACATCAGGGTTTCTTTTCCATTGGTATGAAATGAAATACTTGGATAGAAGTGTTTAAATGAGTATTGTAAAAGCTTATTTTAATAATGTCTGGCCTCCAGTTTATATAGACATCTGTTACGATTACGTGTTTATACTTGTACAGTCTTACACTCCTGGATTAGGAGTGTTGTAGCTTCTGTATTGTACTTTAATTGCTGATGAAGGTGTAGACAGCCCACTTAGGATATTTTCTTTTGATCTTAGCTTCAGAATCTGTTCTCATCTCTTTATTGGCTTGTTTATTTGACTTTGTTTTATTTTGAAGTGTTAGCTGTATGTTGAGAAATAGCCATATTTTCCATTTTCATGGATAATGTGATTTTGTTCCCTGTTTACCTTAACTTGAATAATTTGTATTTCCTCCTTGTCTCATTAGACTAATAAAGTCTAATGTTCTTTTGTAGTAGCCATAAAAGTGGTACTTTATGGTTGAATAAAGCTATTCCAGTTTTTATGTTGATGATTCAGAATGTGAAGCCTGGTTTGCTTCTTAATTGTATAAATTTACCATTAATTTTTTTGGTCATCTATTCTAATCTTAAAGGCTATTGTGGAGGAATTGTGCTTTCTAGATTGATTGCTTAGAGAGTTAGCAAGTAGCTTACGCTGAGAGGTTTTCGTCAAGGGAGCGTGATTGGGCAGAGTACAAACTAAAACAGCACTGTCACCCTCACAGCCATTCTTTACCTACTTGGTGAATTTTTAGATTCCTCAGGTGAGAATTTAAACTGTAAACAATTAAGCTTCTAAATCATAGTTTTGTTGAACAGTATTTGGGGGACACCTTTTTGCCATATCATATAATGGAATCACTATTTCTCAGCTATGTAAATATGTCTGTAAATCTGTTTGATACAAAGTCAGAATGGAGATTTTAGACAGTTCTAATTAAAGTGATTTTCCTTTATCTCTTTAGATCCATAGTTGCTGAGAGGAGAAAAATTAACTGTAAAATAACACCAATCTAGATAATTCTGCAATAAATTATTTTGTACAAAAGTTGCTTGTTTATATCTGTTGTTATTTTTATGTGTCCATACTAGAAAATATTTTTTGGAGAAAAGTAGAAATGAAATTATCTCAATATTTTCAAGTTTATAGAAAATGTGGTTATTGATAACCACCTTCCAGATATGCTTTGGTGCCACAGCAACTGATATTCCTTTTGGTATTTTAAAACTTTAGAAATAGGGCTGGCATGGTAGTGCACATCTGATAAGTCAGGCCTCTGAGTTGGAGTCAAATCTGCTCTACAGATCAAGTTACAGCCCAGCCAACGCTACATAGTGAGACTGACTTCAAAACAGACAAAAACCCTAATGGATATTTGTCATGAAATATTCTGGCAGATATGTAATTCTTTATCTTACTATCAGCAGGGTGCTGGTGACCTCATTGGGGAATTACTCTGAAGGGTGGCTCAGTGGTCAGGAGTACACTGAGGCCAGAGTCCGGTTCCTCACACCCATGCTGGTGGTTTACAACAGTCAGATGCCTCACAGCTGCCTGCAGCTGCAGTCCCCAAGGACTTCAGAGCCTCTTCTGGCTTCTGTAGGCACTTGTACTCATATGCACAAAACTACACACACACACACACACACACACACACACACACACACACACACAAAATAATAATAACTAATAATTAATAATAATAAATTAAGACTTTTAAGTATTCCATTGGGATGATTAGTGAGTTTTGGGTGTATGCAGGTAAGATGTGTTGTGGTCAACTACAAGCCCGAGTTAACTTCCTAAACCACCTGTAGCTCAGCCAGAGCTGACAGGTAGTATGGAGGGTGCTTGGCATTGGGGCCCCCAGGACCATGCCAAGATTTTGATTAACCAGGTATGCTACAGAAACTCTAGTCAAATAACCAGTTAGGAAGAGAAAGAATATTGGCTGATCTTGGCATCTGTGTGTTTGTTTCCTGGCTTGCCTCTTCTAGTTCTGTCAGTCTCCTTGAGCATATTGACTTTTAACAGTTCTAATAGTTTTAAATCTCAAATCTCTAGTCATACTGACTTTTTGAATGTCAGTCACAGATTCAACTTGATAGCTCATACACAGACATAATCAAATGTTAGGTTGTGGTTTGGCTCTTTAAGTTGTTTCTGTTGAGTATTTTGTTTTCAGCAATGCAAAGGTTGCATAGAAAACGGGTTCCCAAGAAGTGGCTATGCTGTGAGTAAACCTGACTACATGGCTCATAGGCCTGTGGCTTGGGAAATGCTATGATATTGTAAGCAGCGCTCCTTGGACCATTCTGGTGAAGGTTTAGAAGTCCAGGATACCGGGACAGATAGTGGATGCTCAGTTCATGAGAGTTCAGAAGGGAACAGTGGCTATCAGGAACAGAGCTGAAGACCTGTGTTGTATTCTGGCAGAGTCTGGCTGCACTTTGCCCGTAGCTTGAAAATTTGGGTGAGGCTGAATTAAAATAACAGACTAAATAATTTATCAGAGGAAAACTCCAAGACAGCATAATACTCAGGCTGTGGCATGGTTGTTTCTTGCTGCTTTTAGTTATAAAGAGTTGAGTGTTGAAAATCAAAAATGGAAAGAATAATGTGTAGTTTGATTGTGCAAGAACGGAGTGGTTGTAGTCTTTAGAACTTAGCACCATTGGAGGAACACTGCTTATTTTGCATTGGGAAATAAGAAATTTGTTTGGCAAAGACTGCCATCATTCGCCAATGCAAGTATATTGGAAAACAGGAGTGCTGAAGTGGGGCCCTGCTGAAAGGGCCACTGTGGTAGTTTGAATGTAATTGACCCCCATAATCTTACAGGGAGCGGCATTATCAGGAGGTGTGGCCTTGTTGAAGTAGGTTGGCCTTTTGGAGGAAGTGTGTCGCTGTGGGGGTGGGCTTTGATGTCTCCTATGCTCAAGATAATGTCCAGTGTCTCAGTCGACTTCCTGTTACCTGCAAGATTAGGACTCAGTCATTACTCCAGCACCACGTCTCCCAAAGCTCCCTGCCATGATGATAATTTACTGAATTGTCAAAACTGTAAGTGAGCCAGTTCAATTAAATGTGTTCATTTATAAGAGCTGCCCTGGTCATGGTGTCTCTTCACAGCAACAGAGACCCTAATGAAGACAGTCATCTAGGGACAAGTTTTCCCAGATTCCACTGGACAGGTACTTGGACTCTGCAGCAGCTGTGGTCTGTGGGAGATGAACTACTTCTGGAGCTGGTAACCATGGGATGGCACTGCCTGTATATGCTGCTGGTTTTGACAGCGCACATTGTAAGAGTTACAGGGTCGCACCGGCTTCACCCAAGTTTGAGAAAAGCCAGTGAGGGCAGTGAATAGCCTGCAGGGTGAAATTGCCTGCAGGGAGCCCCCAAGCAGGCCTGGCCTGAGTTCCAACTTGTAGAATGACTCCAGATGTTGGAGATGCCAGAAATGTAGATGTTTGCTGAAAAAAGCTGTGGGCTCTCAGTGAAGCTACCCCAAGGGAGTGGTCACATGTGCCATGAATGGTAGGTCTGGATAACTCTTCAGAGCTCGCTCAGGTCATGCTACTATGTGCTCCATGTGTCTCTGATGCCACACGTGGGGCTACAGGACTTCATGTTTGCTCTGCTAGTGTTGAGTCTTGCTCTGGTTCAGTATTCCCTTGCTATGCCTCGCTTTTGCTTTATGGACTAGGAATTCTTTATTGGGAGATGTAACTTGTTTTTTTTTTTTTTTCTTTTTTTTTGATTTTACAGAAGTTCCAACTAAGACTGTCTCAAATGTCAGGAGATATTTTAGACTTTTGAACAATGTTGAGACCATTAAGACCATGGGGCTTGAAGTTGGACCGAATATATCTTACATTATGAAATTTGCATTGTGAAATGAGAGCAATGGATAGAATGCTATGGCTTGAGTCTGAAATGTCCCCCACAGGCTTAAATGTATGGATTCTGGTCCCCAGCTTGTGCTCTTTTAAAAGCTGAGGAGCTCTTAGTTGGGGCCTGGTTGGCAGAAGTTAAGTCATTAGGCCTTTTGCAGACTATACACATCCCTGACGTTGGCTGGGGTCTGTGCGGCTTATATGCCATCATGAACTCCTTCACACATGTTCTCTGCTGTGGTAGACTGAGGTCTCTGAAACTATGGCCCACAACAAACTCGGGTCACTATGATTAAAAAATAGCTAGCATTCATCCTACTGACGAATCTGTGATTTTCTCCAAGCCTGCTAATGGCAAAACTGAACCAGAAACCTGGTGGCCATGGATTCTTGCTTTCTCTTGGTGTCCACCACTGCTGACCATCCTGCCTGATGGTATACCCTGACCTTGACCCTCACAGGTAGCCAAGGGATCAACTGTTTTATGATGCTGAAGGTTCCTGTTCTCCCTGCCTCTTCCCTGCAGGACCACTTTTGATAGAACACCTTGATGTCAAGTGTTTAAGACTTTAATGTCTCAAGTTTGTTCTTTCAATACGAGAACAATCAGATTGTTGGCCTGTCCTTTAAGAACTGTGTCTCTTCTAGTCAGTCTTTTTCCTTTCCTGGTCTTGTAGTTTTCCCAAGCAGTGCAAGTGTATCACTGAATAATTTGCTCAGCCTTGCTAAATGTTGGTCTTCTTATCTGTTGAATGGGAGCTAAACTATCTCAGATGTTTTTTGGTGTGTGTGTGTGTGTGTGTGTGTGTGTGTGTGTGTGTGTAAGTGAATGTAGTCTGTGACACATAACTGATGAATAAATACTAATACTTTAATTGTGTGTGTGTGTGTAGGCATACATGTTGCAGAATATTCCTTTACATTGTGTGAAGATATGTCATTGTGATTGGTTTAATGAAGAGCTGAATGGTCATTAGCTAGGCAGGAAGAGGTTAGGTAGGACTTCTGGGGACAGAGAACTCTGGGAAAAAAGAAGGTGGAGTCACCAGCCAGACACAGGAAGCAGGATGTAAACGTAACCGAGCCACATAAAAGAACGTAGCTTAAAAGATATGGGTTGATTTAAGTTCCAAGAAGTGGTTAGGAACAAGCCTAAGCTAAGGATGAGCTTTCATAATTAGTAATAAATCTCTGTGTTGTTTTTTTTGTGAACTGGTGACCCACAGAAAAATCAACTTACACACACGTGCCAGAGTACATGTGTGATGGTTAGAGGACTTTCAAGTATTGACTCTTTCCTCCCACCAGGGGTTCCTGGGATCAAACTTGTTGTCAGGCTTACGAAGCAAATGCTTTATCCTGCTGAGCCACCTCGCCAGCTCTAAGCGGCAGTGTTTCTGGTTCTCCTGTCTCAGACTCTAAACTAAACTTGCCACGCTGTCCTGCTGTGCCTTGTTAGCTTGCACTTCTGTCTAGGATACATTTTCCTGCATTCCTTTCCTCAGGAAACCCCTATGGTCCAGTCCAGTTGAGGAATTCTCATTTCCATCTTTCTATCCCTCTTCCTCTCAGAAACATTTTCTATTGTAGTCTCTAGTAACTTACAGCTTACATATCTATTACTATTGCAGCATCTATCACAAAATGACACCCACCATTCATCAGGTGCCTTCTGTGTGGCTAGTACAGTGCTTAGCCCTCTGTGCATTTTCACAACAGTCAGTCCTATATCACCAGTTATGAATCGGGTTGTATGTTAATTATATGTAAGTGATCGAGTCAGTATAGCATGGTGAGGTCTCTGGCTATGAACTGTGGCATCTTTACATTCCTGGCATTTACACAGGCTTCCCTTTCCCTATACATATTCTGAATTGCTGAAGAGCGGGTTTCTTCCTCTACTTCCATCTTAACTAAAATAGGTTGAAATTATTCTCATTGATAGGAAAATATATAATGAAGAAGTTTGTTTCCAATAAAAGAAATAAAGCTAAATAAAAGTCAGTATTAGTAGCTGCATCACCCACTGCCAGATCTTTTGCATCGGGCCATTACTTTTCTTCCATCTTGTAGGTTTTATTTAGTTACTTTATTTTTATTTTTTGAGATTATTATATTCCCCTCCCCTTTCCTCCCTCCAAACCCTCCTATATAATCCTTCTTTCTGCCTTTCAAATTCATGGCCAAATTTACTAATTGTGGTCACATGCATATATGTTTATGCATGTACATATGTTCTTAAATATAACCTGCTCAGTCTGTATAATGTTACTTGTATGTACCTTTTCAGGACTGACCATTTGCTATTGGACAACCAATTGGTGTGCTCTTCCTTGGGGAAGACTGTCCAACTCTCAGCATTCCTTCATTGCCTGTAGTTATTTATGTAGACTATAGGCTTTTTCTTTAAAGGAAATTAACAATCATAAAGATTAAAAAATTACAAAAGTAATTAGAGACACAAGTATGATTTTACAAAGCATGACAACCTAAGAAGAAAGGCTCAGAAGTCAACTCAGGTGAAGAATAAAGAGATTCTGTTATAACACTAATTACAGTTGTTAGAGGTTTACCAGCTAAGACTCATGGTTTAACCAATTAGAAGACTCAAGATTCTTAGGATGTACTAAATGCTTATAAGCACAACAGAAGCTAAATTTTAAGATAATAAACAGAAATAGACCAATAAGACAGGCAAAGGTGAGTGAACTAACCAGAATGAAGTAGTCCAAACCAAACGTATGCCAAACATGAGAAGACGATGTGCGTCCATGTGCTCACTGCTGCAAAGTTTATCAAGTTGTTCCAACCATAGAAAGTCAAAGACAGAGAAAATCTGACATAAACAGAACCCACATTTCTTATAGAGGGAAAAGATAACAACTAGCCTCAAATTTCTTTCCAGAAACCAAACAGAAAAAAAGTGAGCGAATTATAATGCTTAAAGAATCGGAAGGAAAGCTATCCTAAAATTTTGTATCCAGCAAAACTATCCTTCAGAAGTGAAGTAAAGGGTTAATCAGCAGAGACTGAGTTGGTCTTTAGCAGATCCATCTTGCTATGCAATTCTTAAGAGGAAAGGAAAACTAGATTGGTTATAAACAATCGTACAGAGTTCTAGAGCCAGAATAAATTAAGGCAATACTGTTCTCTTTCTTGCTTATTTAATCCATAAAGCTGTATGTCAGCCTTACTGTGTGCTCTGACCACATGTTACATGTGGCTGGCTACTGACCATTGGACTATGACTGGTGAGGATGAAGAACTGATTTTCAAACTTTAATTTTAAATGTGAAGGTATTGTGTTTGGTTGGTTTCTTTTTGTGACAGTGTGACTGAATAGCCCTCGCAGTCCTGGAATTCTCTATGTGGACCAGGCTAGCCTTGCACTCACAGAGATCCACCGCTCTCTGCCTCCAAGTGCTGACATGAAAGAGCAATGCCACCTAGCACAGTGTGTGTGTGTGTGTGTGTGTGTGTGTGTGAGCGCGCGTGCGCGTGCGCGTGAACGTGTGTGTCTGTGTGTGTGCATGTGTGTTTTTGTCACTGCACTCATGTGGAGGTCACAGCTTGCAGGAATCAGTTCTCTCCTTCCACTATATGGGTCCTGGAGCTAGAATTTGGGTCATCAAGCTTCTTTCCCAGCTGATCCATCTTGCTGGCCCTTTTATCACTTACGTAGCCATAGGTGTCTACTGCTAACATTAGACAGTAGTGCCTGTCAAATAGTTCTCAGAAGGGGCGTCGTTGCGGTTCCTCCACCAAAAGGAATGTCCTTTTCAAACTTTGCAAGACAGCTGTGTGTTCTAGAAGTTGCCTCCTTTATTGAAGCCTTGCTGCTTGCTGCTAAGCTTGCTAACTTGGTCTGTGAAATGGGAAGCAGAGTGGGCACAGAGTGAGCACGGTTCCTGAATGAATGCTGGCACTCACCTAGGACTTTGACTCACCTCATTGGCCCTTCACTGTGGAAGAGGCATGTTTAGCATCCTCATTAAACATGACTTGAAGCTAACAGGAAGTCTCAGCTCAGAGTCGGACCCAGACCCATTCTTTTCAGCCTTGAACTGCATTCTTGTCTGTCATGCTCAGCAATCGTACAATACTGTCTGGCCTTGTGTGAGGTCCAAGGGCTTGTCTGTCCAACAAGAAAGCCTCTGTGGATAGGTCCTAGCTAAGCCTGTAGATGGTGCTTATATCTGTTTATATGCACCACTGGTGTTAATGTGCTAGCATATGGTTATGGATCATAGTTTCTGAAACTTTGCAGTTGTGTGGTTAGTTCAGCATTTCCCCACTAGAGGGCAAGCTTTCCAACTTGAAATTATTTACTAATTTTGCTTGCTTAAGAGTGAATATCCATATGGTAGGTTGAGTTGGTTTCTGTTTTAGCTCTTTTGATGGTGATCTAATCACCCCTGTGTGACCATGTATGCTTTTCCTCTTTGACAGTATGTAGGTTTCTGATCCATGCTGGTGGCTGTCCTCTGTAGAGATGAACAATTCCATGAGGTTTTTACTAAGTATAAGTCTGGTTACCTGGCAGTTAAATTTTAATGTGAGTTTTGCATGGGAAGAATAGCAGTGATCTCAGGCAAGTTCTACCCTCCCGGGCTCCTATATCTTGTTCGCAGAGGGAAGAGGATTTTCTAGAAAACAGCATTCTGTGACATTTTCAGTCTAGAAGGCTCATTTTGGTTACTTCCTTGGTACATCCCCAGACAAAATAAGTCTTAGAGAGTAGGAAGGGTGATTGATTTCTCAACACAGAACACTTCTGTAGCCAGGGGTTTGGGTGTTTTTCCTACAAGGACCAGCTCCCTGACACTAGCTGGGTGTCCTTTACGCCATTTCAATTCTGACCTTGTCTGCCTGAACTTAGTAGCATCAGATCCTACAGGCTCAGGGCTTCAATCCCACAAGACTGCCAGCTGAAGCCTAGCTGTCCAGTGCTTTTCACTGACTGGCTGCAAATCAGAGGCTCCATGCTCCTCCCTGTCAGTTGGATCATTTGCTAGATGGATCGTAGCATTCAGGGAAGCATGCAGTAACTTGTTATGAAGAAAACTCAAGGATACAGGTGTTCAGTCAAATGGAAGTGGGCAGCAAAATGATGAGGGAGAAGACATAGCTGTGAATGCCTTTGGGGTGCCTCACTCCCCTAGCACTTCCAGATGGGAAGTTTACAGGGACCGAGAGTGCCCACAACTTGGCTTTTATGGAGACTACGTTGGGTATGGTTGACATAAAATTGGCCATTAGTAATCAGCTCTCTGTTCAGCCTGCCCCTGGCCTTGTAGATGGGGATGGTGTTGTGTGAGAACTCCAGCCCTCTAACCCTGTGGTTGGCTTTTTCTAGCATGAGCCCCAGTTTGAGGCTCTCAGGACCCCAAGCCACCAGTCACCTCCTTAGCATGTGGTACCAGAACAGCATCTGAGAGTTTGAAGGGGTTAGGTGCTGTGGGCCAGAAAATAGCGTCGGGACCTCCCTCTCCAAATTGTCAACATTTTACAATTTAGTTAGTAGTAATTTTGTGTCATGTACTCATTCTGTATAGAATACTACCAGATATGTAAATATTTGTTGAGTAAGGAACTTTTCAGTTTGGCTATTTAAAGGGTATTTAACAGAATTGTATTTATTTGTTGGCTTTTAAATTATTATTTTTTGGTTGTCATACAAAAACATGGGTTGGTTTCATTGTGGCATTTTTGTACATACATATTTTATTTTTGTTATTATTCATCTCTTTTACCTACTCTGGGCCATGTTTGATCTCCTTCATATTGTACTAATTGCCACGCCTGCGTGGCCAGAGTATAAGCTGGTGGAGGGTGTGAGGATTGAAAACACTTAACAGACCATCACGAGAAGTGAAGAGGAAGCTGCTGCCATTTATTACAGATAGTAATGGGCTTATATACTCAAGCCAGGGGATGGGCTAAGCGTAGAAGGAAATCATGCACCACCCACACCTGGGGTCAAGGCACGGGCACTGCACACTGGGAAGTTATGAGAACAACCTTGTTTGATCAGCCTTGAGAGCACGGGAGTTCTGCAGCTGGGTGGAGAGAAGAGAGCTGTAAGGGACAAGCAATAAATTTCTCAACAACTAATAATAGGAGCAGATCATCAAGAAGATACAATACTTGTAAATATGTATGTACCAAATACTGGGACTCCTGGGCTTATAAAATAAACACTAGCTGGGCATAGTGGTGGTGACTTTAATCACAGCATAGATGGAGTGGGAGGGAGAGACAGAAAGATCTCTGTGAGTTCGAGGCCACACTGATCTACATACTGAGCTTCGTGACAGCCAGTACTATGTAGAAATACCCTGTCTCAAAAAAAAAAAAACCATAATTTGGATACATATCAGAAAATGTAAATCAGGGCTTTGGACTTGCATCTTAGTTTTCGAGACAGGGTTTCTCCTTGTAGCCCTGGCTGTCCTGGAACTCTCTCTGTAGACCAGAGTGGCCTTGAACTCAAAGATCCTCCTGAGTGCTGGGATTAAAGGCATGCAACAGCACCACCAGCAACAGCTTAGTATTTTTTGTAGTGCCTACATGCTCAGAAAGGTAAAGAGAGAAAAGAACAGAATTCAGACTCTTACATAGAAGCAGACAAAGGTGCAGACACCAACTTCCTAGTTCGTGGTTTTCTCTCCTGTGCAGTGTCTGTAGTGTTTGAAAACAAGCTATCTGCCATGAGTGGCTGTGTCTTCACTTAGATTTCCTACTTCTCACCAGCGTCGTTGATATCACAGCCAAACTCTGCCTCTTCAAAATGTACTGCAGAATCCTCAAGTCCAGCGTGAGGGTTCTGATTATTAATGAGCTCCTTACGGACACTGCTCTGTGGAGCCTTGAGAGGAATTCTAAATTGTCTTGAGTTGAGCTACAAACGTTGGAGTACAGAGGGGAGGAGAGATGAGGGGAGTTGATCAGTTGACAAATTAGGCACAGAAGACCGCTGCCTGTTCTTGAGATCTGAATGTTAAAACCTAAATTCAAAGTGCATCACTACTCTAGTTGCCTTCTCTCCAACCTTGCCAGCTTTACTCACGCCTGCCTTGTCCACAGGCAATGTAGGTCAGTGCAAACAACTTGAACCTTTCCTCTCCAGCTGTTCATTAAACCAAACACTTAGTTCTGGCTCAGTAAACATTGCCCAACGCTCCAGAATTCTGTTGCTGCTTCTGCTGGAAAGTGGGGAAAATGTTCTAGAGCGCAGCATTTTTCTTGCTTGTGTCTCTAATGGCCCCTTAACCATTTTATTTCAGAGAGGCCATGCTCCCTAGCACGCACACACACACACACACACACACACACACACACTAAAAGAGAGGGAGAGAGAGATTCTAGCGTCTGTCTCATAATTTCTTGCCCTTAAAAACATAGAAGAGGCAAGATGGTGGTGAAAAAGCCGAGAAACCTGACAAAAAAGAGAAAATACCTACAGCCAAGAAGGCTGGTGGTGATGCCGTATATGCTCCTGCTGCTGGTGCAGCCAGAAAGGGTGACCCTGAGGTTAAAAAGCCTAAAAAGCCCAAGAAGGGGAAGCCGCATTGCAGCCCGAACCCTGTCCTGGTTAGAGGAATTGGCAGGTACTCCCCATCTGCCATGTATTCCAGAAAGGCCCTGTACAAAAGAAAATACTCAGCTGCAAAAACTAAGGTTGAAAAGAAGAAAAAGGAGAAGGTCCCTGCTACTGTCACCAAACCAGTTGGTGGTGACAAGAATGGTGGCGCCCGGGGAAGTTAAGCTTCGAAAAGTGCTCCGGTATTACCCTATTGAAGATGTTCTTCGGAAGCTGCTGAGCCATGGCAAAGAGGTCTCCAGTCAGCATGTGAGAAAGCTTCGTGCCAGTGTCACTCCCGGGAGCGTCCTGATCATCCTCACGGGGCGCCACAGAGGCAAGAGGGCGGTTTTCCTGAAGCAGCTGGGCAGCGGCTTGCTACTTATGACAGACGGGATCTCTTGCCCTCAACAGAGTTCCTCTGCGAAGAACACACCAGAAATCTGTCATCGCCACCTCTACAAAAGTTGGTATCAGCAAGGTTAAGATCACCAAACATCTGACTAATGCTTACTTCAAGAACCACAAAAACAAAAAACATAGACGAGGCAGGAGGATCTTGGTGAATTTGAGGCCAGCCTGGCCTATAATCGAGTTCCAGAGCAGGCGGGGCTACAGAGAGAAACCCTGTGTCTAAGACACAAACTAGTTATATATGGAAACGGTGAAGGAAAAGGAGAAATGCAGAGGAGAGTTGGTAACACCTGGCTGGCTTGGGGGGTGGAGGAGCGTTAGAGCAGCAAGGATGAAGTCCCAAGGCAGGCTGCAGCTCCTAGTCCTCTCGTGCTGACACTTGACGGCTTTGCTTGCCATTTCTCAAGAATTGCATGTTTATTTTAAGGGGCAGTGCCAACAGGAAATGGGGTAACATTTGCTCAAGTCAGTTGTGTACATTTTTAATAAGGCATGATGGGGTCTGACAAGGAGAATTTGTTGGCTTTCTGGTGTAAACACTCCACATGAAGTAGGGCTGCCTGGATCCTGTAGGAGCCACGCTGATACCCTGGAAAATACGTCCAGAAGAGAGTGAAAACTTCCCACCTCCATAAGGCTGTCTCAGCATCAACACAATGGTATCTTGCAAGCAGAGTTAACTGTTGGACTAGCACACCTCGAAGGATGTTGCATTCTGATTAAACAAAACAAACAAACAAACAAACAAACAATGCCAGGTGATCAAAGGGCGGAGCTAGCTGCTAGTTAACCAGAGAAGCTGGGCAGTGGTGGCTCACACCCCACACCTTTAATCCCAGCTCTCAGGTGGTAGAAACAGGAAGTGATAACGTGGGGTGGAAACAAGATCTGGGCCTTTTGGTCAGAGGATAAGAGGTCACTGGTGGCTACACCTCTGTTTCTCTGAAATTTCAGGCTATTGCCCTGATATCTGATTCTAGGTTTTTATTGATAAGGTTAGTTAGATTAATGCTCTACAAGAATTTCCAAAGGGAAAAGGTCAGAAAAAGCGGGGGCACCAGGGGAGACAATAATGATGGTGAACACCAGTGTGGGATGTAACCGGAGGGCTTGGTTTTCAGGTAAGGAACTGGGGGTCTATCTGGCAGTAGGTATTAGCTAACCCAGAGGATGCTAGAGTGACATGAGTGGGAAGGGATGCATCAAGATGAGCCTGAGCTGGTACAGCAGGAAAGGGCTGGGAGAGTAAGGGCTCTAACTTGAGAAGATGCTGAGCCATCTCTCCAGCCCCAGGAAAATTGTTTAAAGTGATGTGGAATGGAGGTGGCAGTTACTGGGCATTGCAGGGCGTCCGTGTCCAACGCCTGTAATCCCAGCACTCGGGAGGCAGAGGCGGGTGGATCTCTGTGAGTTCAAGGGCAGCCTGGGCTACAGAGCGAGTTCCAGGACAGTCTCCAAAGCTACACAGAGAAAGCCTGTCACGAAAAAAACAAACAAACAAAATAATGCCAGTACTAAGCAGAATTAATATGAGTTTGACTATGGCCTAGGCTACAAATCTCTGCTGTCTCAAAACTAGACAAGGCTCTTAGAGGCAAACAGTTCAGGCGGGGTTCATTAGTTACTTTTATGTTGCTGTGATAAAACACTAGGACCAAGAGTAACTTGAGAAGAAAGATTTTATTTTGGCTCATGATTCCAGAGGGTGAGTTCATAATGGTGAGGAAGACAATAGACAGCCGGAGAGGGAACTTGAGAGACCAATCACATCCTCAGCCACAAACACGGAATAGAGAGAGGGAGCCAGAAATGGGACAAAGCCCGTTCTCAGTGATGTACTCCTCCATATCTTAAATGTTCCATAATCTTTCCAAACAGCGCCACCAACAGGGACCAAGTGTTCAAACACATGAGCCTATGGGGGACATTTCTAATTCAAGCTACTGTATGGTGTCCTTCTCCCAAAGCCCTCGGACCTGAACATAGCTGCCGACTTTGGGTCCTTCATCAGGTCCCACACTGGATTTTGGAAGGGAGAAATTGTAACCAAGTTGTATTTTAAGTTAAATCTAAATGAGTTTTTTTTTTTTTAATTTCTGAGTTTGTTCTTTGATAATCCCATACAAGCAGAATATGTATTGTGATTATTGTGTACACCCCTTAATTTCCCTCCAACCTCTACTACCCTCCTGCTCCCTACCACCTCTTTCCCACAGTCATGACTCTTTGGTGTTTTATGGGGACTCCTTGTTTTTGAGATTGTCTTTTTTAGGGCTTCTATTACTGTGATGAAACCCCATGACCAAGAGCAAGTTGGGAAGCAGAGGGTTTGTTCTGTTCATCACCAAAGGAAGTCAGGGAAGGAACTCAAGCAGGGCAGGAACCTGGAGGCAGGAGCTGATGCAGAGACCATGGAGGGTGCTGCTTACCGACTTGCTGCTTGTCTTAGGGTTTCTATTGCTGTGAAGAGACACCATGGCCACAGCAACTCTTATAAAGAATAATGTTTAATTGGGGCAGTTTATTTACAGTCCAGAGGTTCAGTCCATCATCTTCATGGTGGGATGTGGCAGCGTGCAGGCAGACATGGTGCTGGAAAAGCAACTCAGAGTCCAGCGTCTTGCAGGCAGCAGGAAGTGGCCTGAGCTACTGGGCTGTATCCTGAGCACATATGAGACCTCAAAGCCCACCTCCACAGTGACACACTTCCTACAGGACCACACCCACTCTAACAGGCCACACCTCCAAATAGTGCCACTCCTTTGGGGGCCATTTTCTTTCAAAGCACATTCCTCATGGCTTGCTCAGCCTGCTTTCTTATAGAACCCAGGACAGCAATCTCAGGAATGACCCCACTCACCATGGGCTGGGCCCTCCCCCATTGATTACTAATTGAGGAATGCCTTACAGCTGGCTCTCATGGAGGCATTTCCTCACCTGAGGCTCCTTCCTCTCTGATGACTCTAGCTTGTGTAAAGTTGACACAAAACCAGCCAGGACAGAGACCCAGGACTGAGTTTAACAGAGTTGCTTCTGTGTCTGTTGGTTTGGAACCATTGGCTGGAGCCTGGTGGGTGTCTCAGTGAGCCCCTCAATAGGTGCACAGCTAAAGACAATGAATGCCCCTTCTAGAATTGCTTGTTTTTAAAGGCATATTCACAACCAGGTATAATAGTATATACCTGTAATCTTACTACATGAGAGTAGGATGGGGGGTTATTGTAGTCTCAGGCCAGTGAGGGTGTCTGTGGTAGTTTGAAAGATAATAGCCCCCAAAGGGAGTAGTGCTATTAGGAGCTGTCTTGTTGAAGTAAGAGAGAGAGAGAGAGAGAGAGAGAGAGAGAGAGAGAGAGAGAGAGAGAGAGAGAGAGAGAAAGAGAGAGAGAGAGAGAGAATAAATGTAGAAATAAAGAAAAATGCAAAGTTAGAGAAAGTGATGGAACTGTTATGAGTTATAACCAATACAGTACATTAAGAACACAGTACAGAAGTCCTCCACATGCCAAAAGGGAACTGGAGCCTGGCTCCTCAGGGAGCCTCCAGCACCTTGGAGACAAAGTGTCTGCACTCATCCCTGTTACATTCTCCACTATGTTACTCATGGCCACAAATACTCCAGTCCAGTTTTGGCCTAGACCAATAGCTGTGTTAATCTGTTTAAAAATATATGTATAAGTGCAGAATATAGCCTATGAAGTAAGAGGCAGGGGTGCCAATGAGTGCAAAAGAAATCCAAAATGTGCTTTGGAACCACTGCCTGGAAGGAAAGAGGGCCTGATGTCACAGGGGAGTGTGTGCGGTACTCTCTCAGAGCGAATCCTGCAACATGGAGACAGTGCAGGCTGGCCACACACCCGCCATGGTCATTTGGCTTGAAGCCCTTTGAAAAGTTGATACCAGTATCTTTCTGGATGGTCACACTTCATTCTCTCAAAAGCCTAACACTTCCAAAGAATGAATTCACCGAAAGAGTTAGTGTATTGGAGTTCTACATAAAAGAAACATTTGTAAGGCCAGGGATGAGTGAGTGTGTGTGTGTGTGTGTGTGTGTGTGTGTGTGTGTGTGTGTGTGGCCTGTCATGTAAGCCCGCCTTTCCAACCCTACAACTGAAACAAATGAACGAAACAGTAAGAGTCTAGGTTGAGTAATCCGGCCTTCCTGGGGTGTCTGTGGAAGGAGGGCGCAGACAGGGATGACAGCAATGACTCCTCTCCTTCTTTGAAAACTATTGGCTGTGTACTCCTCAGCTCCCTAAAATAATTTTAGGGTGCCCTCTACAATTTTTCATTATAACCCACAGAGTCCATTGCACAGAAGAGCTCCCGAGCCTGGCGGTGTCCAGAGTAGGATTCACCTGTAGGCAGAGACAGTCCCTTGTCTCCCTTCAGTCTTAAGGGTTAATCTAACTGTTAGGTCAGGGACCTCTAGAAGGCCATTCACCTTAGACAAGGGTTTTTTTTTTTTTTTTTTTTTTTCCAGAATCCTCTATCCCCTGACCAGGGCAGTCCTGACCAGCCAGCCAAACTGTCCGGCAGCTCAGGGACCTCCTGCCCGCACCTGTCTGAGGGCTGACACAGAATGCACAACTGTTTGCTTCTTTCTCTCCCATCCTTTCCTTTGCAACACTGGCCAGGGCGTAAAAATGATTTTAAACTCCCTAAACACAGCTGTGGGCTTCTTTAACGTCTACCCCCCTGCTGAGGGTGACTGCTGGACTCCAGGTGGCTGACTTCCCATGCTTTATCTCAAGCAGCTTAGGTTTCTTCTGCCTCTCTCCCCCCCACTGCCCTCCCTTCCGGGCAGCCAGGAGATGCACAGCTGGCCTGCCCTGGGGTTCTCCTTCTTGACTCTAAGACTGTCCTCGGGCTTCGGGCTTCCGTATGTGCTGGGACTTCTGTCCATGTCCCTTCTTCTATTAATAAAACTAAGAAACCCAAGAGGGGAACCCGATTTCCCAGGTGTCATATGATGACACCCTCCCACAAGAGAGAGAGAGAGAGAGAGAGAGAGAGAGAGAGAGAGAGAGAGAGAGAGAGAGAGAGAGAGAGCATCCTTATTTCCTTGTGTAGTGGAGTCTAAATTCTTGTACTAAACTCATCTATCACACATTTAAAAACAAAGCAAGCCCTTTGATGACTGCAGGATATATTTTTTTCCCTTTAAATATATACTTGCATAGCTAATTCTCCATTTTGTTATTGACCAAGGAGATTTCATAATTCTCCAGAACCCAAATCCCCAGGTAAATTTATATTAGAAAAATTTAAACTTAGAAAGACTGCCAGGTGCTAAGCAAATTAAAGGAAGTAACGTGTTAAATATTTTCATAAAATGGCTCATATAAAAGGAAATTTTTGTGATGTTTTAGAACTCTCAGTCCATGAATCCCACAACAAATACTACATATCAATGAATATCATTTATTTCTCTTTTTTCATATACACACATACATATATGCACATATATGAACCCTATATAAAGCTATTAACTTCGAGTGGTAGTTTGTGCTCATTTGTTAGATTTTGTAACCACTTCACTACTGAAAGCACGGTTATACTCCGTAAGCACTTACAAACTACTTTAGCTTCTATACTACGGTAAAGACACAGGCAGAAGAATCCGTGCCATCAGCTCTTTGAAGTTCTTGGTCATTTTTTTGTTTTTGTTGCTCTTTTGTGGAACATGCTCGAAGCTCCCTCACGTTGAGGTAAGGGTTGGAGGGGAAACAACATGAGTTGTCCTGTGCTGACAGTTCAGTGTCATGTCCTCCTGTCCCCTGTACCCACTATCCCCATCCCCCTGCATAGGATGCAGTGTGGGAGAAGCTAGGCTAAGGCCCCATCCAAACAGCCCTGTGATGGCAGAAGAGCGTCTGAGTGTAAACAGCCCAGTTCCTGGCCTCCCAGGGGTGTGGGTTATACCAACTCACAGAACTCCGGTTTTGATGCCTCCACTTAGCTTACATATTACTAAAAGTCATCCATATTGCAGTGGGTAGTTGTTCATTTTCTCTGTTGTTCATTATTTCACAGTGTGACTATATTGTTTATTACTCTAGTCTCCTGCTTAACAGAGTTTAGGGCTTCACATTTCTCATAGTGGATCTTTTCTTTTGTGGTTCTTTGGTTTTTTTTTTAAGATTTATTTATTTATTTATTATGTATACACTGTTCTGTCTGCATGCATGCCTGCAGGCCAGAAAAAGGCACCAGATCTCATTACAAATGGTTGTGAGCCACCATGTGGTTGCTGGGAATTGAACTCAGGACGTCTGGAAGAGCAGCCAGTGCTCTTAACCACTTATCCATCTCTCCAGCTCCTTTTGTGGTTCTTTCCTGGTACACACTTGGGGTCTTAGTCCATTTGTGCCTCAGTGGAGCCCTCCTTAAAGTCCAGCACTCAGGAGGTAGAGACGGTGGAGCTCTGTGAGTTCAAGACCAGCCTGATGTACATATTGAGACCCTGTCTACAAACAACTACAAAAAGTACATGTTAGGGGAAAACAGGACATGTCAAAAACATAATTTCTAGCCCTTGCCTCCCTCTAGTCCTCCTCCTTCTTTTCATCTTCCCTCTCTCTTCCTCTGCTTCCCTCCTCTCTCCTATCACTATTTTTATACTTTGAGATGAAGCAAGCATCTAGGGAAACGAACTACAAACAAAACGTCCACCCAACCAGAAAAAGTACTAGGTCTAAAGGGAAGTAGAATCTCTGTCAGTTTTTTGTTCTTGGTTTTGTGGCTCCTGGGGTCTAACCAAGGGTTTCACAAGTTCTAGACAAGTGCCCCACCCTTGAGCTGTCCCCCAGCTCTATCAATGTATCCAAGTGTTTATCCTAGCACCGTGCACATCACTGCCTCAACACTAACTATGTTGGCACTAATCAACAAGTGGATTAACCCACTGTACTGGATTTTTTTTTGTGTGTGCCTAACTCTAATTTCTTTCTGATTAAGAACAGACGGGCACAGACCTGTTTTTAAGACATTAATAAACATTGTAGAAGATAATTTTCTGCCTCTGGGTTTTGTGTCCGTTAGCTATGAGAGTAAAGCAGCCACCTGCTGGGAGAGAGATGGGGTTAATCTGAAAGTTATGGCCTAGCTATGCAGAGCCCAGAGGCTTGTGGCAGACAACAGAGTGCTTAGTGGGGACCCACAGAACAAAGTGTGGTGTGTAGCAGAAGGATGGCGTGCTGAGAGGCACTGCGGTGCTGACCTGGCAGCAGCATCATATGCCTTTAGATTATTTTAATTTGTTGCCAGGCCACGGGGACACACAGCTTTAAACCGAGCACTTGGGAGGCAGAGGCAGGAGGATCTCTGAGAGTTCAAAACCAGCCTGGTCTACAAAGCAAGTACCAGGACAGCCAAGACTGTTACACAGAGAAACCCTATCTTGAAAACAAACAAACAAAAAACCCAAAACAAAACAAAATAAGACCAACCAAAAAAAGAAAAGCCTAATGTATACATTTTACTTAATGACTTTTATTTGGGTTTGGTTTTTGTTTTTGTTATGCGCTCTCCCCAGAACCCCTTCCTTCTCCGTTACATGCTCAATTTTCCGATCATCTTGCTCGTCTCTTTTATTTTTCTTATTTTACATATCAATCCCAGTTCCCTCTCCCTCCTTCCCTCCCTCCCCTCACCCCCCCTCTCGTCCCCCCCCCACTCCACAGGGAGGGTGATGCCTTCCAGGAGGGATCATCAAAATCTGTCAAGTCATTTGGAGTAGGGCCTAGCCCCTCCCTCCTGCCTCTAGGTTAAGGGAGTATCCCTCCTTGGGGAATGTGCTCCCAAAGTCCTTTTGTGCACCCTGGTTCCACTGTCAGAGGTCCCTTAGACTGCCCAGGCCTTCTGACTGAGACCCATGTTCAGGGGGCCTGAGTCGGTACAATGCTGGTTTCCCAGCTCTCAGTCTGGGGGGCCATAGCTCCCCCTGGGACATATATTTATAAAACAGGCCTCTCATGGCAAAGTAGCCACCTTCGAGAGCACTGGTTCATGTGGCATTTCAGAAGGTAGCGACTTTATTTGATTAAATCCTTTTGCATTGTTAATATATTACAGTGTCTATAGATTGACAAGAAGAGACTAGTAAATAAAAATGGACAGCCAGACAGTACTCCCTTATGCCATCTGTCGAGGGCTGGAACAGAACTGGTAGAACCCTCGAGGAACCATGCAGAAATTCACGCAAGGACTTCAAATTTCATATTTTCTCCAACCTAGAAATTTAACCTCTATCATCGCATTCTATTTCTTGAGCTGGTGAGAGGTCTCACTTGTCACCAGGCCTGAAGACCGAAATCCCACCCCCAGACTCATAGCATGGACGAAAAGAACAGATTTCACCAAGTTGCCTTCTGACATCTATACACACACACACACACACACACACACACACACACACACACACACACACATCGCACATGCACACACCGAATGCATGCACACATAAAATAATTTAAAAAAGGAAAGTCATGAATGAGTTTGTGTGTGTGTGTGTGTGTATCTTAGAATATTCATCAAAGTATGATTTTTAATAGTAAACATGGGGAAAATATATGTGTTAAGAAGTAGGGAATTTTTATTCATTTTAATTTAGTCATTTTTTTAAAAAAATAAAGAGCCCCTTCTTTACCCAGCTTACCTGGACATCTATTAAAATTAAGAAAAACACTGCTTAACGGCAGGGAGACTGGTCCTATGATTGTGCATTAGGCATAGTACTCAGGGTGACCAAGGAATGCCTGAAGATAACAAGCTTAAGAGCTGGACCCCCTTAAGAGAGGAGGGGGTAGCAGCACACAGAGGGCTCAGAAGGTCAGGAGGGTTGGCAGATATGTGGCAGAAACAGTGAGCACTGGGAAACAAAAGGGAAAAAACAGTAAAATATAAGCATGTGTCGATCCTCAGAAAGCAAGGAGTGACAACTGTCAGAAACAGATCGTAAAGGACATCCAGCCCAAAGCAGGGAACCTGCACTATTACAGCCCAAACTGGAAGCACTGGTGCCCTAAGGAGCATGTCTGATGTGAGTCAATGTTCATCTAAGCATCTGCTGTGACCTAAGCGCCTACTATGTGCCAGGCACTGTGGACATCATATTAGATGTCTACATAAGACTCTCAGAAAGGCCAGGAGGCCAAGGTTACATATAAATGGAGGTTTCTCTGTCCTGCCCCATTCTGCAACTGTTTCTAAATAATCACTCAAAGGCTTAATATTAATTACAGAATGTTTGGCCTATAGTTCAGGCTTATCACTAACTAGCTCTTACACTTGAATTAACCCGTTTCTATTACTAGCTCCTATACTTGAATTAATCCATTTCTATTAATTTAAACATTGCCACATGGCTGTGACTTTTACCGGTCCACTGGCATCTTATTTCTTAGGTGGCTGCTCTCCCGACTCCGCCCCTCCTCCTCTGAGTCCTCAGTTTGACTGTTCTGCCTAACCCTATCCTGCCTGGCTATTGGCCAAACAGCTTTTATTATTAACCAATGGTGAGCATTGGTTAATATTCACAGTGTACAGAAGCATCCCATAGCAGTGTCATGCCTTTGTCACGTGGAATTGGGCTTCTGCGTTGGGTTGGGGCAAAGTTGGAACAGCACAAGAAAAAACTGGTTGGGAACAATGATTCTGAACTGGATCCCAGACGGTGTGGGAAATGCCCAGGGGAGAAGGTGTAGGTGTACTGCACATGCCTTGTCAATGTCTCAAAAAAATGGGGGCGGGAGAGAGGCAATGCTGTGGGCCGTCTAAAAAGGCCAAATTGTACACATTGAATATATTGCAGTGTAAATGACAGTGCCATCATGCTGTAGCTCTGTTCCTGTGCCCTCGTGTGGGAGGACAGGAGTTGACTGTTGAGCACCTGTTGACTCGCAGTGACCCTATAACAAGCTTTGGTGCAAAGAGGAGCCATTCCCTCTGTTATGACTTAATTAACAAAACAATATTTTCTCCTTATGAATACTTTGAGCAGCTAGCGGGCCCTTTACCATTAAAACTTAACCTCACAGAGTGGGGTGTGACATTTGGTTGGTTCCCAGAACTGCACACAATTTATACTTCCTCACATGTATGGCTTTCTTAACTGATAAATTTGGGGCTTTTTAAAATCCCATTAAAATATATTACATTTGCTCAAGTGTGCACATATATGTGCCATGGTATGATGTGGAGGTCAGAGGATAACTTTTGGGAGTTGATGATGTAGATTCTGAGGATCAAACTCAGGCTGTCAGCTTTGGAGGAAAGTACCCTCACCCACTGAGCCGTCTTGCTGTCCAGAAACACTAAATCCTTATCAATGCTGTACGGCAGGGCTGGCGCACGCTTTTAATCCCAGCACTCAGGAGGCAGAGGCAGGCAGATCAATGTGAGTTTGAGGCCAGCCTGGTCTACAGGAGTTCCAGGACCGCCAGAGTCATCACACAGAGGAACTCTACTTCAGAAAAACAAAACAAAACAAAACAAAACACAAAAAGAAAGAAATCCTTATCAAAAGTGGGTATGATGGACACACCTTTCATCACCGTGCCCTAAGACAGTAGATCTCTGTGTCTTTGAGGCTAGCCTGGTCTACAGAATGAGTTCCAGTTGAGCCAGAGCTAAATAGTGAGACCCTGTCTGCAAAAACAACAATGACAACGCAAACAGTAATCTTTGTCAACTTAGGTAAGAAATGCTCACCAATATTTTCTAAGCACTCAACTGAGTCACTAATAGCTCAATTGACAAATAAGGAAAGGTGCTGAAACAGCCACTTTTATTCCTAGCTCCCTTGGCTAACTGTTTTTGAGAGTCATCTACACTGTGTGGCATGTACCAATAATTCATTCTCTCTATTGTTGAAATTTGCTTATTTGTCCCTGCTTGTAGGCTTTGGACTGGTTTCCAGTCTGGGAGCTGTCCTGAATCAAACCATTATTAGCTGGCCAGGCTTTGCTAGATAGGCGAGTATTCTGGTCTTCCTCGTGTCCTTATGTATTAGCAGAAATGTGGGTTGAAGTAACAGCTTTTGTCCTGACCGTGTTTCCGCTTCCTCCCTTCCCCCCCACCCCACGTCCCCAGCTGCAGTGATCTCACAGATTCAAAAAGTGGAAAAACCAAAGCAAATTAATCCGGTCAGACCTTCTGTGGTTCCGGGGATCTCTGTTGCAGACTGACTCCTTCCAAGTTTGAGAGCTCAACTCAAACTGTACCTTTAGTCAGAGAAACACAACCCCGGGCCACAGCTGGGTGCCGGAGATACTCAAGTCCCACTGTTTTATCCACAGAATTCTTTGTCTTACTTTCTCATGGGTTTTAGCTTGCTAAAGCTTGTCTTCTTCAGAAATGGTGTCCATTTAGGCTTCATCTGGTGGGCATTAGCACACGCATCGTCCCACTATGGCACGTTAATCTGGTTTATTTGTTTTTCTTTTAAGGCGCTGGGGATCAAACACATTAGGGCAAGCACTTTACCGTTGGGCTATGTCTCCAGCATTTTAGTTGGCTTTTTAACTGAAAGCTTACTCTCTTATGAATATTTATTATGGCGAATTGATTAACTTTTTAGTTTCAGTTTTTGTGTTTTGCAGCTTAATAAACAGAGACAGCGGTAAATCTCTCCTTTGGGCCGTTTGCCTAGTTCATGGTTGGTGACAGTGCGCTAGTGATGTTGACTGACATCTGGCCTCTCTCTGCTCGGTTACTCCGCTTACAGCTGGTGCTGCTTAGTCTTATCTGCTTTGGGGACAGTTCCTGCATTTTTGGAGTTGTTTCACTAGCTTGTGGGTTTTCCATGTGAGTTCACTTATTGATTATATGGATTGTAAATGAACTACGCTGTCTAAGCCAATGCATACTTCAAAAGAGAGCTAAGCCTTCTTATGTATTCATAACTGTAACGGTGTTTTACAACGGCCTTTCTGTACACTTTGCACTCATCTTTCCCTTGTGAGTATCAGGATTAAGCCCCTGATGCTCATAGACTCATCCAGTTTCTGCCTATGGTTCCTAGGCTTACTGGGGTGGCAACAGTTTCACTTAGGGAGACACTAGACATGGAGATTTGTTTATTTGCTTATTTACTTATTAAAGACAGGGTTTCTCTGTGTAGCCCTGGCTGTCCTGGAACTCACTCTTTAGGATCAGGCTGGCCTCAAACTCAAAGGTCTGTGTGCCAAAGACCCAGAGACTGATATTGGGGTTCAAGCTTCAAGCTGAAGTTCAGAAAGGCAAAGCAACTGGACACTAGTTTCTTACCTCTGCCTCAGGCTGAATGGGCTAATCCCATCTCCATCAGCTCTCACCAAGTCTCAGATTGTTGTCTCTCCTCAGGGTGGCTGGAGAATGAAGGCCTCATACTGAATCTGTTCCTGCCTTAAATACCTCTCATGAGTCCTGGGATTAAAGGCATGAGTTCTGTTACTCCTTTAGACTGATTCAGTCTTGTGTGAGCCTGGGCCTTGAACTCAGAATCTGTCTGCCTTTGTCTCCTGAGTCCTGGGATTAAAGGTGTGTGCCAACGCTGCCTGACCTCTATAGCTTGTGGCTGGCGTTGCTTTCTGAATTCCCAGGCAAGCTTTATTAAATAATAAATAATATTTATTTATTTATTTAGTTAGTTTTTTCAAGCCTGGGTTTCTCTGTGTAGCCTGTTCCAGGCTGTCCTGGAACTCACTCTGTAGACCAGGCTGGCCTCAAACTCAGAGATCTTCTGCCTCTGCCTCCAGAGTGCTGGGGTTAAAGACGTGCACCACAACACCCAGCTGCTTTAACATTTTCTACTTTGGCCTCCCAGACTTTCACATCACTGTTTCTTTTCCAGTGCCAAAACTAGAAAAAACAAACGAACAAACAAAAAACCCTTTTCTTGCCCAAACTGCTCTTAGCCTTAGCATTGAAGCTGTTGCATTAGATTATTACATTTCCCTCTCCAAAGGTAATTCTTGTGAAGAGCATTTCGAGCAGAGAGACAAGGGAGCTTCGCAGTGAACACCCTCTCCCTTAAAGAGTGTGACAGAATGGGGGGGATGGGGGTGGGTGGGAAGTGTTCCATACTCTGGGAACTCCTGAAGCCAGTCTGTTTTGTATTACTGAGAATGAATCTCTGCCTTGCTTGTTTTTCATTGTAATTATATGGCCATCTTGAAGCTTTCTGTATCAGAGACTAAGAAACGGGATGTTCCTCAGAAGGGAATCTAGCATTCTTTTCAGGCTCCGCCCTCCCCTGGCCTTCTGCCCTCATCCCTGCAATGCCAGGGCCTTGCCTTACCACTGACCTACATTCCAGACCACCACAATTTGCTTGCTGTTGTTCTCTTTTGTTTTAGAGACAACATCTAAGTATGTAGCCCAGACTGGCCTGAAGCTCGCCTCCTGACTTGGGCTCCTGACTGGCCAGGCTGCGGGGTTATGACACCAAGCTTCTCTACTTCTCTCCTTACAAAGAGCTACCGGCCTGGCAGCCTGGTTCCCACGTGTTCATTTAGTCATTTCTGTTCCTGTGAGTGCCTATGTCAGGGATGCCTGTGGCAATTATTTATTCATTCAGTGAGTTAAAGTTACTATTGCTGTGATGGGAGGAACATGGGGAGGAAGGGTTTATGTAGCTTACACTTCCACATCACAGTTCATCACTGAAGGAAGTCAGGACGCGAACTCAAACAGGGCAGGAGCCTGGAGGCAGGAGCTGATGCAGAGCCCTTGAAGCAAGGGCTGCTAACTAGCTTGCTCCTCTCCTCATGGCTTGCTCAGCCTGCTTTCACCCAATAGCACTATCCACAATGGCTGGGCACTGCCTCCATCATCACTAATTAAGAAAAAGCCTTACAGCTAGATCTTCTTTTTCTTTGTTCACCTGGATCTTCTTACGGAGACATTTTCTCAACTGAGGTTCCCTCCTTTCTTTATGTCAAGCTGACATAAAACAGCCAGGATATTCAACAAATGAAAATTTAGTATTTTCTTATGGGCCAGACAGGGTACAAAACACTACACACATATACACAGAGAGAGAGAGACATACACACATATGTAATATGTATATACTCACACATACACATACATATATAGGCATACACACTATATATATTCTCTCTCACATACACACACATATATATATACATACATACATATATACATATACACATACATACATACATATACACACACATACATGCATATAGGTACACACACACACACACACACACACACACACTAATTGAAAGTGATAAAGTGTATCAGGGTTGCAGGGGTGTTGTATGGGGGGATGTAGGAGGTTGAGAAGCCATCACAATAGGGCAGGAAATAAAGCGCGCAAGCGCGCGCACGTGTGTGTGTGTGTGTGTGTGTGTGTGTGTGTGTGTGAATATGTGTGTGTGTGTGTCTGTGTTTGATGTCTTGTGAATGGATGCTAACATTTGTCAAAATTTGACCCTCTAAATTTGTATGTAAATTTTCTTGAGAGACACGTTGGTGCATACCTGTGACCCCAGCAGCACTTGGGAGGTGGTGGCTAGAGAAATATGAGTTCAAGACCAGCCTGGTCTGTGACCAAGACCTAGGCTTAAAAACAGACTGACTAGGGCTTCGGGGATGGGGAGCTCAGTAGTAGATACCCAGCATGCACAGGGCCCTGGGGTTGACACTCAACTGTACAAAAAAGACACCTCCCCCATTAAACCAGAAAACACAGAAAGGATCTCTTGTCTTCTCTGCCATGCCCAGCCATCCTCAAGGAGTGCCTTAGCCTCTGGAGTACTCTCCTTAACTTCATTCCCTGTTTGTCATGAATCATGGGTGAGCCCTACCAGAGAGCAGGTGCAATGCGGAGTTGGGGAGGCCATGAGGGAGGTCACCCGGGTCATGGGAAGGATGCACTGAGGGAAGGGCATGAACTGATGTGGAGCTGAGCACTGATGCCATTTACTGGGTCACATGGAGAAGATGCTATCAGGACTGGTTTTGACCTTGTAAAAGAAAGGTCCTAATACTAACATCATTAATTTGTCACCAGGTCCCAGCAGTCTGTATGGTAAGTAACAGGGGTTAGGAGTATTCCTAAAGACTGCCAGGGACGCCAGCTTGCCATAGAAATCCCCAAGCTTCTCTGGAGATTTATAAAGAGACTTGAGACCTTTGCTCCTGGTGTGGTGATGTTGGGAGGTGGTGTGTGTGTTGTTTTTTATTCTTTGACTCTTTTGGAGGGCCCATCACCCAGCGCCCAAATAAACACACATTAGAGGCTTATTCTTTCTTAAGAATGTTTGGCCTTAGCTTGGCTTATTTCTAGCCAGCTTTTCTTAAATTATCCCATCTACCTTTTGCCTCTGCGATTTTCCCTTTTCTTACTCCGAGGCTCTTTATTAGACCAACCAGGTGTTTTTGACAGGCAAAGTAACACAGCTTCACAGAGTTTACCAAAGCAACATAGAAGAATGCAGCACATCTTTGCATCATTAAATAAATGTTCCAGGACATAAACAAGTGTAACACATCTTCAACTATTATTCCACAACAGGAATAATAAGTGAGATTTATAATAATAATAATAATAATAATTCTCACTCTCTAAGAAGTGAGATTTAGTGGGATGTAGTTAGGTCACTGAGGAACCCTGACCCAGGAAGGGACTAGTGTAGTTCTCTGGTAACTCTGGTCCGCAAGATGAATTCATAGAAAAAAAAAAAAATGAACAATCACCCATCATTTTACTGGCCTTTTGTCTCTCCGTGAGATCTCTCTCTTTTGAATATGTTCCCACCACAATGCTATCTGCATGGTATGATATTTCAAGGACCCTCATCACAGGTGGAAGCGGTGAAACTGGCCAATGTTGGACTTCTAGCTTCCAAAACTGTGAACAGAATACCTATCTTTTACTTCTAAGGTATACAGAGCTAGGTTGTCTGTTACAGCCACAGAAAATGAGCCAATGCTGGGACTTGTACAAGCACTCTGCCGTCAAGCGACATCTCAAACGAGTTTTCACTGTCAGAGCTCTTTATGGAGTCTTGACATCTTTCCTTCTTTAAAATGGTTTTCATTAATGGAGGTCATTTCGGGGATTATGTCACTGGCATGGGTTAAACTGTGTCATACTTAAAACGGTCTCAGATTTGTCCAAGTACCTATGAATGTGACTACTTAAAATAGGATCTTTTGGAGACAAGGTGAAGTTAGGGTAAGTCATCCATCCTAAGTTAGGGCAAGCCTAATCCATGTAAGGTAACAGATGCTACCCTTAAAAGAAAAGAGACCAAAGCAGACATACATGGGCTATCATGTGACAACCAGAAGATCAGGGAGGGTTACACATCAACAAGCATGAGACACCACGGATGACCTGCACAAGCATGGAACAGACCCTCCCTGCGGACCCTCGAGGAAGCCAGCCCAGCCAACATGTGATTCCAGGTTTCCCATCTTCAGAGCTCTGGGAGAATACATTCCTGTTGGTCTAAGTCATCGCTCTAGGGACAGCTTAGCTATAGACAGATGGACATGACTCAGATAGCCTAAGGAGGAAGGCAAGTCTGCCTCTTAGGTTTAGAGCACCAGCATTGAGGAGACTTGGATGGTATTTATTTGATGCAGGAAGCATGAAGTTCCTGTATGGATCAGAGACCCCCCTCCCCCACACACACAGAAGAGCTTACACAAGATAGCCATTTCAGTTTACCTGTTTATTGTTGGTAGTTTTGAGGATTGAACCAAGAACGTCACACACTTGTCCACTGAGCTACATCTCCAGCCCCTGATGTTTTATATTTGTTTCTTCCTGTAGATGTTGGTTACCCGGGGTTGGTTGACAAAGCCACTTCATGACACCCAAGATGCTTTTTAAAATATTTCTGCTGCTGTTCTGGGAAAGTGACCTCTACCTCATGGCTAAAACCCAGCTTCATGGTCGCCTGTTACCCCAGAGGAGGAAGAAGTAAGTGAGGGGGACTTACGGAGGAGGCCACATGGGCCGGTTCTGGCTGCTGGCTAAAACTTAGTCACATGGTCAGCCTTAACTCAAGCTGCTGGGAACATACTATTTCAGGAATGCATGAGTCCACCTGTTTATTTACAGAAACAACTAGAAGTTTCTTCCATGGAGTGTCTGTGGAGAAATGTCAAGGGCAGAAGTCCAACGGTGATTGAGTGGAAGACAGGGAGGAGAGCGAGAAAGTGAAAGTGAGTAGAAAGAATCCAGGGGAGACAGGTGAGGAGAGCTGGAGTTCCGCCATGATAATAAAATCTAAGCTTCAGAAAGACGAAGCTCCTGGGTGATGTTCTGGACAAGTTTTAAGAAAAGAGTCATGAGCAAATCTGATTGTGTCTGACATCGCTGCCTTTCTGAGCCTGCTGTCACCAGAACAGAGTCCTTTCAGATGGAATTAGGGTCTACCAAGGGCTTGAGGTGGGGGCAGTGTACTCCTTTTCTTCCTTTTGTCAGTAAGGACGCAGCAAGGCCTCAGGGGAGAGCTCTGGGCTCTTTGGCGACCTAGCCTTCAGAATAGCGAGAAAGAAATTTCTGTGGTTTACAAATTACACAGATATTTTTGTGATATGACAGCAAAGTAGACGAGGGGGAGACTAGTTAAGGTAACAAACAGGTCTTTACAGCTTAAGAGGTCCGGATTCTTCCCATTGCAAACCAAAGGTGACATCAAGTCTTTTCCTGGAGGCAGTTGTGTCCAGGGACAGAATGACCTTCTGAAACTTGGAAGTTAGGTAACTCTCATTGTGAAGGCTACAGCTCCCCACCCCTCCTGAGGGACAAGTTCACACCTGAACGCTGAGGTCATTTACTATCTCTGTCACAGGCTGTCAGGTGGCTGGGGGCCATAAAAGGCCCTAGGATTGGATACAGAGCCCAGCCAGAAGGCTCTGGGGATTGAGGGTTTAAACCCTTACCTGGTTCTAGGGGCGAAATCAAGATGCACACATCCCCTGTAAGCACCGAGGTGTGAACAGGGATGGGCCGGGAGCAAAGCAATTGCCCACCAGCTGGATGATGGACAAATATCTGTGCCCCAGGCACCAAATGAACTTGCCATTGGCATTTTTGTTTGGATGCAGTTCCCAGATGGGCTGCTGCTGTTAGCTCAGGTCATGAGCAGTGGGTGCCATGGACAAATCAAAAAGAATACTTTTGGGGAGAGAAGAAGGGGTGTGGGCTGTGTGTGGGAGAGCTGGTGGAAGGAAATACCTAGCCTGTGGCTTCTGGGACCTGGGTTATCTGGTCTGGAGTTTGGTGTCTCCTTTAGCTACTTAACTCTCCTCCACCCTAGGGAGGCAGAGTGTGGTTAACCTCAAAGTGGCTTGAAAAGGAGACTGGACTGTCTTCTATGAATCCATTGATGGGCAGGTAAACTACTTAGCTGTGTGTTCCTCTGTTTTCTCACTGCAAGTCAGTGGCAGTGATTATACCACACTGGTCATGAGACCTAGTGTATGCACATCCTGACTCCTAGGAGGGCTGGAGTCACCAGGGGAAGACATTCTGTGATGAGGGCAACTAATCACTTGTGTCTGGTGGAACCAAGGGATTGAAAATTTTAACTTTATGAGCCGAGCGTTGGTGGCGCATGCCTTTAATCCCAGCACTCTCGAGGCAGAGGCAGGCGGATCTCTGTGAGTTCAAGGTCTACAGAGCAAGTTCCAGGATAGGCTTCAAAGCTACCCTGAGAAACCCTGTCTCGAAAACAAAACAACATCTACAACAACAACAACAAAAAAAAAAAAAAAAAGAAAAAAGAAAGAAAGAAAGAAAAAGAAAAAATTTTAATTGTATTCCATTTTCATTGTTTTATATTTATTTATGAAAAATATTTATCTATTTGCAGTTCTGGGGATGACCCTTCAAACCCAGGGCTCACCGGTGTTAGGTATCTTCCCAGCTTCCACCAGCTCCTTGCTTTGCATTTAGTGGTGTGTGTGTGTGTGTGTGTGTGTGTGTGTGTGTGTGTGTGTGTGTGTGTATAGCACATGCAGGCATACACACAAGTGTATTTGTGCCTGTCAAATTCAGAAGTCAACTTCAAATGTGATCTCCTGGGCACTGCCCATCTCGATTTGTAAGATAGGGTTTTTCTTCGGGCTGGAGTTCTCCTGTTGAGATAAGTTGGGGAACCCCAGGCACCATCATAATCATCATTATTTGTTTTTTCAAGACAGGGTTTCTTTGTGTAACAGCTGTGGCTGTCCTAGAACTCATTTTGTAGACGAGGCTGGCCTTGAACTCACAGAGATCCTCCACAGCCTTTTCATTTTAATGTGGGTTTTGGAGCTTGGACTCCAGCCCTTATGCTTGAACAGTGAGCACTCACAGACAGGATTATGCTGTGTAGTAGTTCACACATTGCAGCCGTCATAATCTCCTTTCTCTTGCCTCCGCCTCCCCTTCCGCCATCATCCCTTAGGTTTGTAACAGCAGGCACAGGCCACACTGGCCTCTTACTTTACTTTCATACAGCTATCTTGTCACCCTATTTGCCACACAAGGTCTGAAGCGGGAATTACACTGGTTTGTGCGAGGTGTGGATGGGGACCCAGCCTGGAATCCAGCCATCCATGGGGTGCTTTCTTCCTGTAGTTCAGGACCTTGAGTTCTGCGATCACCTCAGTTGAAGACTGCACTCACCTCAACCCACAGCCCGCGGCTGTCCGTCCACTCTGTCCACACACAATCTTGTAAATTTTCTTGGGAAAATCATGTGGGGACTCTGCCCTGGTACAACCTACTGAGGCCCCTATGTTCCTTTATTTTTGTAGCAAGCAAAGAGGTTCAGCATTTGCAATTCCATTTCATAGATGAGGAAACTGAGACACAGGAGGCTCGGGCAGACAGCACGAAGCGGAATAAACTCTTGGAGGGCTCTGAGGCCAGCAAAGACACTTCCGTGGGTCGGGTTGTCAGGGTGGCGGGAAAAGCGGCGGGTAAATATTTGGGGCAGTAACCTGGACTCCGGCGACACCAGTCATCACTGCGGTTCTCAGTCGGCGGGCACGTGGCGAGGGCGGTGCCGGGGTAGGGGATGGGGGGGTGGAGGTGGGGGACAGGGGCGTCCCCTAAGTCGTCTGGAACAGACTCCGCTGTCCCGCCCCGCCCCGCCCCGCCCCCGCCGGTGGCTATAAGACTGTGCAGCTGGCGGGCGGAGGCGCAAGCGAGGAGCGAGCGCTCGGCAAGGAGCAAGGCAGGGTCACTCGCGCCGACTGCAGTGCAAAGCGACAGTCACCAGGGCCAGCACTTCGCAGCATCTCTGCCACGCACGTCGGCGAGCAACCTCTCCATGAAGCCGCCCTCAACTCAGGGCAGCCCTGCGGCGGCCGCGGCCGCAGGTGAGTGCCCGGTTGGGGGTGCCTCCTCCACCTCTGCGCCCCACGATCAAAGTTAGGGACTCCGTCCACCCTAAGCTACACCCCGAGTCCCGGGGCCCCTGAGAGCCCGAGCCCGCAGGTGGGGGCGAGAGAACAGGGGTCGCGATGGACCCTTTTCACTGTCCACCCTTCCGTCCTCCATCACCCCGGCACCCCATGTCCGGGTCGCAAAGCCCGGGCCGGTTCAGTTTGTTTTCCCACGCGGGACAAAGATCTGAGCCTGACACGTAACGGGTGCTCGCTGACTCAGACTTCCCGGGAGTGAGCGTGGAAAGCGCGTGGGGTGGGCTAGGTGACTTCCAGGCTTTCAGCTCCACCACGGAGCCTGCTGCTCGTCTGTGTCTGGCGACAGGCGCTTTGGAGGGTGGTTGAGAGGTTACACGGTAACTGCGCGGCTGTCACTGGCAAACGCAAAGTTAGCCATCCTAGTCCGGAGACCGACCGCCTCTCCAGATCCCCCGCGGCAGGGTAAGAGTCACCCCCACCCACGCTCCCATCAACTGAGCGCGCTGTGCCCACCCCCAGTCCCAGCCATGGACTCAGCGGCTGCTGCAGACCTGACGGACGTGCTGTGCGAGTTCGACGCCGTGCTGGCCGATTTTGCGTCGCCCTTCCATGCCCGCCACTTCCACTATGAGGAGCACCTGGAACGCATGAAGCGGCGCAGCAGCGCCAGCGTCAGTGACAGCAGCGGCTTCAGCGACTCCGAGAGTAAGTGAGGCCCTGTTGAAGTTAGTGACCCCAGGGCTCCGGCTTCCTAGGGCTCTAGGTTAGCTGGGTTATCTGTAAACTGAGGCTGGATGTTCAGGAAACTCAGACCCGAGGCCCTGCACCGGCTCTGAGAAGCCTGGAGAGTTGACTTTCTGAGACTTAAGCCCAGGTGTGTGTGGGTGGGGGTGGGGTGGGGGATGCTGCGATCATTCTGGGACTCTTGAAGGACTGTGGGTCTGCCTGTCATGGCAGGTGTCTCTCTTGAGGCCTGAGGGTTTGTGCAGTCAGCAAGAACTCCTGGGTTCCCAGCCAGGTCTTCCCACAGTTTCCTCGCTTTTCTCCCTACTCTTCATTTTTTATTTTATTCTTATTTTATTGAGACCCTCCGAAGAGACCTATACAGCCGAGGATGATCTTGCACTTCTGACCCTCCTTCCTTGGGCTTCAGGGTGCTGGGATCACAGAGGAGTGCCGGCATGTCCAGTATAGGTCGTCCTGGGGGCTTCTTGCACTCCTAGGTCAACCCTAAACCAACAGTACCCTCCCTTTCCTTTTCCAGAATGGCTGTTGGGGGACTTGGGGACACGGGCAAGCACAATAATGAAACATTTGTGAAACCAAAATGATTTCATAAGCTGCTGTTTTTGGAATTTTTGAAATAACTTCAGTCACGTCTGAGCTCCCAGGCTCTTTCGTCACTCCAGGCGATTTTAAACAATCCGCCCCCTGGGCTGCTGAGTTCAAGTACTGGGTTTCATGCAGGCTCCCTCCGCAGGTCGCCGGTAGAGGCTCATCCTGGCAACCTTTTCCAGGATGCCTGTATCCTAACAACCTCAGTAGAAAGCAAGCAAAGGTGTGTGTGTGTGTGTGTGTGTGTGTGTGTGTGTGTGTGTGTGTGTGTGTGTGTGTGTGTGTGGTGTCAATAACTTAAGTGACCTGCAAGATTCTGGATATCTATTTAGGTGTCCAACAGTGAATTTGGAGACTTTATTATTACATAATTTTTGTTTTCAAATCCTGGCTTTCTCAATGTTTTTCGATGTGGATTTTAAGTTCTGTTTGTTCGTAAGCACTTACTCCCTAGATAGGCTGCAGGCACAGACATCACCCACTGATCCTGGGAGTAAAAGTCATGCTGCTGTTGTGAAATCTAGAGTTCTTCCTTTTGAAGATTCCGTGTGAGACCTGCATCTGAGCTGTCCTCCTGGGAAGGGATAATGGCTGACATCCTGGTCAGGCTTTGAGTCAGAAACGTGAGCTCTGGTTTCATCTTTCATAGCAGCCTGCATAGATCACTGCTAGGAGGTGAAGGGGGATGGAAGAGGGTGGGTGAGCTGTTCTATTCCATTTACAACTTTTGCATTTTGATGCTAATGACCTCATTCCTTATTTCCAGCATTCCAAGTGAAGCCTTGCATTGGAAATTTGTCTCAATAAATACCTGTGGCATAACTTGATTATATCTCCCACCATTAGGTTGATGCATAAGTTATCATTTTTAATTTCTCTTCTTGGTAAAACACAAGGCTGAATCTGTCACTGCTGCTCTGTGGCAAGGACAGCTCCTTGCTACACTAGAGCCTCCTGCTGGATTAGAGTCTGACAGTGCAGTTATGGCAGATAGCACCCACGAGTTCTGCCAGGAGGGATTTCAGATCTAGGATGTGTTTTTAGGAGTCTTAGAAAGAGAATGCACTAGAGAGTTCTTAGCAGTTTGGGAGTCAGTTGATAGAATTTGTTATTTTTCTTAGGGTATATCTGTGCATATTTCACTTTCTGCTGTCAGTGTGGTTTGTTCTCTGAATGATTGCTCAGAAATAGTCTTGGCGAGATTTGTGTATATCTAAATAATGCTTTCTTAAGGACAAAGAATACATATGTCTTAATTGTCTGCAGGGATGGAGCACAGACATTTGTTAGTCTGTTTGGAGGAGGAGAATGCCTGGGAGAGGTGCAGCCCACTGAAACTTAACTCTCCAGAGAGAGCCAGCCAGGTTCATAATGATGGCAGCAGCATTGAGCTTACTTTTTTTTTTTTTAAACCAAGCCTAGGGTTGCTATAATCAAAATTTGTTTGCTCTTGTTATCAGTTATCTCTTGCTGTTCTTTGAATGTTATCACACATAATCCTTGCCACAATCTTACAGGCTAGGCACTTTAATCTTCATTAATTTCTTTGATAAAATAACAGAATGCAGGCTGGCCGTCTAAGGCCTTGCTCTATCATCACAGATGGTTGCTTAGAATGTGAGCCAGAACTTGGGAGTATCCTGGTGCTCTACTGTGCTCAGATCATGCATCTTTACAGGTATTGCACATTCTTTCCAAAGCTTTCTGGATCGAGCATCAATGAACATAGGTGATGATATTCCTAGCTTTTAAAAAATATCTTTTCTTTTTCCTCCTTGAAAAATTTGGCAGAGTTTGAGGCCAGCCTGGTCTACAGAGTGAGTTCCAGGACACACTTCAAAGCTACATAGAGAAACTCTGAACAAACAAACAAAAATTAGGTTGTAGGACTAGAGAGATGGTGTAGGGGTTAAAAATAGGTACTGCTTTTTAAAAAGTCCAGGCTTCAGTTCCCTAGTTCTTGTACTCCTAGGTCAACCCTAAACCAACAGTACCCTCCCTTTCCTTTTCCAGAATGGCTGTTGGGGGACTTGGGGACATGGGCAAGTCCCCCATGTTGGACAGCTCATAATTGTCAGGAACTCTAGTTCCGGGGGGATCTGACATCTTTGGCCTCCATGCGGGCGCACATACATGCACACGCACATGCATTGACATCAGCAATACATGAAAATGGATTTTAAAAGGGCATGTATTTCCCATAGCACTTTAATAGAAACAATTTTGACTATCTCAATAAAAGGGCAACGCAGTTAGGAGCTAGGAAAGTAGTTTTCTGGCTTTACCCTTTGAGGAGAAATTGAACGTCTTTGGTTGTTGTTGTTTTTTTTTTTTTTTTTTAGAAATATGTGTGTGTGTGTGTGTGTGTGTGTGTGTGTGTATGTGTGTATATATAATTTTATTTATTTACGTTCTTTCAAGACAGAATCTTACTATGTACCCCCGGTTGTCCTAGAACTCACTATGTAGATCAGGCTGGCTTCAGACTCCCAGAGATCCTCTTGCTCCTGCCTCCCAAGTTCTGGGATTAAAGGTGTGCACCATTACACCCAGCTCTTTTTCAGTAATTTTGTTTTTTTAAGTTTGAAAGTATAGTGTGAGTCTTTAAGTGGGTTTAATAAAAGTTTTACTCATTATATCCCGAATTTTAAATTGCGTGATAATGTATTGATTGACTTTATAAACCGTTTATTATATTGACTTAAAAGATGGGACTGAGTATGATTCTTATGAAGTTTCATAAATGTTTATCTTTTGAGAGGGAACATGTTCTGCTATTTAATAGGAAAGATCTGAGGTCTACTCTGCATGCTGTAGATATGATGATGATGTTATAGATATTTGTGGAGAATAAGGAACTGGGTTCTTTAGCCTAGCAAGACTTAGAACCTCCAGATATGTTTGCTTGTATTCTGGCCTGGCCCTGAGAGAGAGGACTTTAAGAACTCTAGAAACTAGAGTGACAGTTAACAAACCAGTGGTTAGTTGAGCTGAGGGGCCAGGAGCTCGATCTTGTCAAGATGTGAGAGGCTGAGGCCAGGTAGGCACCCTCCACATGCCTGGTACCATGTTAGGGGCCAAGTGAGTGGCAGCTCTTACATCCCAAGACCTGGCTAACTACTCTGGGGGAGAGTTGGGGCACCATGATCTGAGAACCAGGACGCGTTCCCACTGTGCCATGCTTCATCGGAGCTGTCAGACTTGAGATTTGGAGTAGGAGAGAGACCCTCATCCCTTCCATTCCCCATGGGAACAGTGACACAGGCGCAGGGCTTTCTTTTTCTTGGTAATTACTATAGTTTCCTTGCTACAGATGCGTGGGATAGTTCTATATTTACAGGCATTCTGGGCAAGGTTCACTGTCTGTGGTTTTTCTTTTCTCTGGAATAGCACATGTCAGTTCTAACCCTAAATTACCTTTCTCCCAACCCCCCAAATTAAGAAAATACATACATTCATTCATACATACATACATACATTCATACATACATACATACATATGCCTTTCTTTTAAACAAAGCAATGAAATTTCTTATGTTTGGGCACACCTAAATTTAGGGGGTTGTGTATGTAATATGCTTTTCTTTTGATGGTCCCTTAGGACCATCTGAGTCCTAGATCTGAGATTTGAATGTGTTAAATGGATTGAGAATTTGAAGGACATCTGTGGTAGGGATTTGGTGCTAGTAAGGTGGGCTTCAAGGAGGTCTGAAGTAGATGTCTCCTTTACCACCTATGAAGGTACCTCAATCATCACTGCTGAGTCCCTTGATCATAGCAATTAATAACAATACCAGATAGCAGGGTGGGGTGGCAGTGCATATATGTGCTATCAGCTAGAGACACGCTGCTGGCATTTTATCAGACTGGCTGAATATTACTTTTGCAAGAACTAGAGTTCCAAGGGAGTGACCAGACCAGGAGTTTGAGCCTTGCTTACCTAGTCGTCTACCACAGCCTCTAGCATGAGATTCCCTTCAGACAGCCTCTTAATAAAAGCCTGTGGGGGAAAACACTGGGTAAAGAAGTTTAGAGTTTGAGTATCTCTGTGCTGTGGTCTCTTCTGAAGAGAAACTTTAAAAGCTGTTACAGTCTGAAAACAGCGGGAAGCCAGGGTTTGGAGTCTTGGTTTTTGTTTTGTTTTGTTTTCTCAATGATAATGTCCTCCTTTCTGTACATGCTGTTCTCCATTCTGCTAGGAACCTGGACATCAAACCAGTGTGAGGCCACAGGCATCATACACAGAGTGCCTAGGTTGTTACTGCCTTTCACGTGGCCACCTTCTCCGCCGCCGCATAGCTGCAGGGACTCGGGACTTGGGTTTGCTCTTTCCTTTGCTCTCTGCCCCTCATTAATTACCACGTGTCCACAGATGGATCTAGATAGGGCACCTTGGTCAAAGAGTTCATTATTTCTTCACAGCTGAAGGTCAAGCACACTAGAGTCTGGAGGTGGCCCAAGGTATTCAAAGACACAGAAAGAGAGTAGAACCATGGAGTGGCAATGAGATGACAGGGTGTGTGAGAGAGGGGTGCAGGGAGAAGGGACATGAACACAGGCTACGTTGACCTACCTCTGTATGTACATAGATGCTGTATTTTCTTCCCTCTTCCTCCCTCACTGGGAGAGCAGTATGAGTTCATTAGCAATGAGGCAACTACAGACCAAACAGTCTGGCTTACAACCCAGTTTGTAATGTAATGTTTGTCATGTAAAAATCAGACTCTGCCTATATTTTCTGACCTTGAGGAAAGTCCATAGGTTAAGGGATTTTTCATATGGACTAGATTTGAAGGATCAAAGGCAAGCCAGAATGGTCCCCCGAGACTATGGCCTTTTTTTTTTTTTTTATGGCCTCTCTCCTCTCTCTACAATATATCTGGATTGAAATCTCCCTTATTCCTCTTTTTTTTTTTTTTCTGTCATTCTCTTCTGCAATGGCCTTTCCCTTGTTGAGCTATTGCTTCTGTAAACAGCCAATAGTAGCTGGCTCAATTGCTTGGAAGGTGAACCGAGCTGCTGTGCCCCCATCCCTAATCCTGAAGCCTAATTATAATATGGATATAAAATGTGTGGGGAGTTGGAACAGAATGGGGATGAAGTTCAAAGCCAGGAGAAGGACCGTGGTGTACGCAGGGTGGGGTGCAATGAGGCGTGGTATTGAAAGTGGCTTTCTAGTGCCAGCTGTTCTGAGAGATAGAGAGCAGGGAGAGGGTGGCATTTAAGCTCTGGACTAGTGAGTCTCGGAGCTAGAACTCTGGTCCAAGGATGGGACGATGTGCTTGGATCTCTTCCAGAGGCAAGGATGTTGTGACAGGGGGTTTGATTTTCTCCTTCAGGCTGATAGCTTGTACCCTGAGTCCCTGGGTGATTTTATTTCCCCCAAAGATGATTCTGTGTCCTCTTCATACGTGTCTCCTCTGTATCTGTGTTGGTTCCCTGGTTACTGACAGTGCTACTCCTCAGGGGTCTGCAACAGATGTGAGGGTACCTTCCTGTGTGCAGGGGGCTTCTACCACTGCTGCTGTTCTTACAGGCGTAAACAGCTGGGGATAAACAAAACAAAAACATGCAGAAGGGCGTCCAACTCAAGTTCTAGAGAGTTCCGATTCTCTAAGAGATATTAATAGGAGGGCCATGAAGTGTTCCATTGTCAAGTATACTTGGGAAGAGGGCTTCATCTCAAGATTTCTCCGGGGAGTCGTAGTGGGAGTCATCAACAGTGGCCTTGTTGTCACCAAAGCATAGTTGGTCACACATGTCAAGGACCTGCATCCTAGAGGTGGGGGTTGGCTATGTTTTTGGATAGGGAGTACAGGTTTAAGGTTCAGTGTTGACCTCAGTATGGGTTCATCATCAAAGCCCTGAAAAAAATGCCTGTGGCCCTTTATAGTGACCTGGGCTAGAAATCTTCGAAGGAAGGAAAGATCTCGAGGATTGTTCATGAGGTTCTGCTGGGCGTGTTTGGAGAAGTGGACAGGAAGAATGACAAGAGGGCACGTAGGTCCTTCTGGTCAGAGGGCAGAGGACATAGAGCCAGACAAGACCACCTGAAGAGGTGTGGCAGCCATTTAGGGATATGCCCAATTCTCACATGACTAGAAACTTCTTTCAGAAACCCGATTTCCTTTTATCCTGAGCACATTAACAAAATAATTTAGACAAGTTTGAGTTAAAGAACTAAAGCAAGATGTGTTGCCTCTCTCTGAGCCAGAGAAAAATGGCTTGAAGGACAGGAGCCTCCAGGGGGAGCTGGGACTTGGCCAGGCCCTCATTATTGAGCATTTCAACCTGAACAGCCTTCTCAGAGCTCCTGCTGCACGCTGAGTGGCTTTGTTTTCCGTTTTTTTTTTAACCAGAAAAGCGGCTTCCTCCCTGGCCACCACCTCCGAGGCCACATCCTGCTTCCGTTAATCTCGTCTGTCTTTTGAGCCTCTGCTACCTCCTCAGAGCAAGGCTGGCTTCCTCCTCTTTGACAGGATTTAGAATCTCAGAACTGAGAGGGACTGAAAGATTGTCTGATTTACCTTTCATCTTATTGATGGGTAATCTTGAGGCCCAGAATATGATCTTTTCAAGCACCCTGAAACAGGCAGTAGCAGAGCTGCTCTTGGCCCTGGTGCAGCCCAGCCTGGCTGGGGCTTTGACTGCTGCTGCTGCTGCTGCTGCTTTGACATTTGGGGCATAAGAACAGAAGGAACTGTGACGTCCCTTGACCATAACGGATGAACAGCCAAGAACAAAAACAATCTTTGTTCTTGACTTCAGTTTGTCAGAGACAAGAGTGCAGAATCTTGGGGAACTGTGTGATCAAGGCTCACGAGCAATGAGGGGACTTATTAGGTGTGGGACCTAACATTGTGCTTATGTTTGAAAGATGTTAGGGAGAACACTTTTCATGAAAAATGATAATTGCATTGTGCCTGGTACCCAAGGAGGCCAGAAAAGGGTATTAGATCCCTAGAATTATAGCTGCAGATTGTTTTAAATTGCTAGGTGGGTGCTGGGAATAGAACTCACGTCCTCTGGAAAAAGCAGCTAGCTCTTAATTGATGAGCCAGCTCTTTAGTGCTTGTCTACCCCATCTCGCCCCTCACCCCTGTTTTTCTCTTTTGAAGTTGCATGTATTTACTCACTGTAGCTGAGGATGACCCTGAGTTTCTGATCCTCTTGTTTCTGCCTCTAGAGTGCTGGGATCACTGGTGTACCACTGACCCGTGTGCCACTGATACAGTGCTGGCGTCTTGGGGAGGCTCCTTTTCTCTGCCTGCAGGGGAGGGGTGATATCTTGACTGCAACAGAGGCAGCAGAGAAATCTCAAACACTGCAAACAGGAGCATACAGAACGAGCAGTTGAAAACATGTGGAGAAACATATAGGAAGGAGAACACGCAGAGAAAAAGACCCTTTCGAGGCCAGAGTCCAGTCTCTTGGGGGGTTGGTGATCTGTTGTTGTTATGGTTGTTTGTTTGCGTTTTAAGACTGCAGAGTTTTCCTCCCCTATTTAGGGCTGGTCAGTTTGAAGAAAGATAGGATGGCTGATTGACCCACAACAGTCCTGTAACAAGTCATTGATCCTGTCCATCCACGGGGGAGGGGGGGAACAATGATGACCTGCTGGTGGGAGACAAAAACCTACAAGGTCTTTGTTTTAGACTGCCAGGATTTTGTCTCAAGTCAGGGGGCTGCGGAAGTTCACCTTCATTATCTAACCACGGCCCCTCTGCCTGCCTGTCTGCCTATTGGGGAGTGTGTCCAACCCCTAGCCTTTCACCACCGTGTCTAATTTATGTGGTGCTGGATTCATGCCTTCTGGACAAGCACCCTACATTCGAACTCGCATCCCATCAGCCATGACCCGGCTTGATAGATGGCGGGTAGACTCCTGTGTAGCAGGCTTTTGGTCCTATTAACCCATCACACTGTTTTAGAGGTTGCCAGTGTACTTAACTGGGTACACACAATCTCATGTACAGGATGCACGCAATCACACAGACACGCACACACTCCCCTGCCTTAGATCATTTCCTAGATTGAAAACCGCCCTGTTTTCTTTGATGTAACATCTGCAACATCTGGTTCTTGGGAGGTTAACTGCTGGGTACTGTGGACATAGACTGGCAGGTGTCTTAAGGACTATGGCCTCCTTCCTTATGGTTTAGTGAGAACACCTCCTAATGAATATGGCCTCCTTTATGGTTTAGTGAGAACACCTCCTAATGAATATGGCCTCCTTCCTTATGGTTTAGTGAGAACACCTCCTAATGAATATGGCCTCCTTTATGGTTTAGTGGGAACACCTCCTAATGAATATGGTCTCCTTTCCTGAAGGTGCAGACTCACTATACAGGGACAGCTTCAGCTTCAGTGATGAGAAACTGAATTCTCCAACAGACTCCACTCCAGCTCGGCTCGCTTCCACTGTTACTCCTCGGAAAGGTGAGCTCACTAACTCGACACCCACCCCCCTGCTGCCCCCGCCGCCCCCTTCTGCTTATCCTCAACCAGGCTAGATAAGATGAACAGTTTATGGGGGACAGTGTGAATTGTTTCCTGGGATTTTGGCCACATGGAGATTGTCTATGGCTGAAGAGAGTGCTCCCCATTTCCCTCCTGGGCCAGCTGGGTTTCATAATGTAAAACTCAGCAGTTTGGCTTTGCAGCAATGAGAAGAGTCTTTTCTTTTTAATATCATTAGCTGTTTATACCAGTGCTTTTTGGTGACCAGCTTAGCAGCTGTCATTATGAGACAAGAATGATCTAACATGGGGCCATTGAGATGGCTCAGTGGGTAAGGGTGCTTACTGCCAAGCTGGACATGCAGAGTTTGATCATCCCTAGAACCTACTTGGTGGACGTATTCTGATCTCTACACGGGCACATGTATTCATACATACACACGTACACACACACACACACACACATACATACATACATACATACATACCAAATGAATGAATGAATGAATAAATGTATTTTAAAAATAAAATGGATATGATCCAAAACACCAGCTCCACCCTGTCTCTGCTTTGATATTAATAGATGAAAGAGGGTTGAAAGAAGCATGAATGGGTTCTCAGCTTTTGGGATCGGCCAAGTCTCACCAGCTAGAGAGCTGGTCATTCTGTTAAACTGACATGAGATCCCCTCACTTGTCTCCAGCTGGCAATCGCACAGAACTCCCCTTTCTTGAAGGAGATATTTTTAAGTTCTCTCCTCAACATAAATGTTAGCAGCCACTGGGGATTCGGCCGTTGTCCAGCCTCCAATCTGTAAGGCATCTGTGAACTCCAGGGATAGAACAGTCTAGAGAATGGCTTAAATAGTGCCCAGCTCTGCTACCTAATCCTCCAGAGGTGGGAATTACAGATGGGGGAAAAAGAAAAAGCCACTGTGGCAAGTAGACCTGAGAGCGAAGAACAATGAACCATTTGTAGTCAGCAAAGAAAAATATTCATGGATGCATTTCAAGGAAGGCATGAATGACAAGCTACACAGAAAAAAAGTCAGCTGTGTAAGGAAAGCGTATACCTCTGGCTGCAGAGAAAACAGTGTCTATGAAAGCTCTGTGCTAGTCTGAGATGGGCTGCCATGTTCCCTGTCCCAGTCGACACAAAACAGTAGTAATTGTACACGCATGTCACATTGGAGGCCACTGCATTGTTCTCTGGCAGCTGTGTAAGCATGTGGCTTGCCCTCCTCCCCTCACTGCCTCCCAGACTAAGACCATGAAAAGATTCATCTTCTAGGTTGGGAAGGTGGGTAGGATGGTGGCTTAGGGTGGCAGTGAGCCACCAGACAAACGCAGAGGGGACACTAAGGATTGGAGCAGGGCGTGCTCTGTGAGGTCTCTGAGGGCCACAGGACAGCTTTCCATAATCGGAAAGGTATAATCCCTGGAAAAAAATCCTCCATCCACTGTGTCTGAGAGGGAAACTGAACTCTTTTCTGTTTTGTAGCCAAATTAGGTGACACGAAAGAGTTGGAAGACTTCATTGCCGATCTTGACAGAACATTAGCAAGTGAGTACATGCTTAGCGTGTGAAACATCACTCGGAGTACCGAGCCACACCTTTGATACTGTGCTGTGATGCTTCCCAGCTCACCTGGGGGGTAGCAAGTTGCACCATAAGCTGCCCTAGGTGTAGAAACAGGATCTCAGTTGCTCAGAAAGCAGCTTGGAGGATAAGCTTTCAGGACAGTAGCCGGAGTTGCTTTCCCAACTGTGCAAACAGCAGCAGACAATGGCATGTTGTTTAGAAAATGGAGAGAGAACTTTGCTGTGAGAATGGCTTTCCAGTTCGGAGAGAAGGAATGGGCTGATTGGTCACACACACATTCCTCCAGCAAGCCAGCCAGAGGGGTCTGTCCCCTCAGAGTGATTCCCCAGGTTTGATGCAAGGGCCTGGTGAGACTTATAAGGATTAAGTGCCAAGGAGAAGTGGTCAGGGACCCTCAAGCCCAGTGACCCAGATTCAGTGGGCAGATGTGTGCTTCTAATTTGGGATTACACTGTTGGTTATCCATTTTGTGTGGCCCCAAACTGAAGACATCAGGTCAAAATTGCAACACTTTTGGGGTTAGTGGCCGGGGTGGGGGTGGGATTGGAGGAAAGAACGGTCACACTCTTATCTGTGGGCTCTTCTTCAGAAGGACAAGATTGCAGGAGTCCCAGTCCCAGCTTGTAGGGTTGTTGGCCTCAGCATCTCTCCTCACAGGGACTTGATAAGCTTTGGAGAATATTTTTTTTTGTTCTGGCTTCTTAATTATTTAGTGAAAGTGATCATTTTTCTGTAAGAAGTACTCTGTGTTTTTACTCTGCCAAATAGGTAAAATCTAAAAATGTAGATCAAAAAGTTTCAACAATCTACTTAAAATAGCCAGGGTTTTGACACTCTCTCACTCTGTATTTGCTTGATGGTATTATTACTTCCTTTTCTGTCATGTTGTAGCATTCTACTTCAGAAGACCTAGAGTGTTCTAATTGGAGCACAATTTGTATTAGGCCCATGCCACAAGCCTGTCTACTTTATGCAAATTGCAGCTGGCCGCCTCATCATCTGAGTTAGCCAGACATTAACTTTGCTTTTGATGCTGGTCTGAGACCATGTGACGTGGTTAAACATGGGGATTGTGAGCGGCTGGCAGGGCTAACTAACCTTATCTCTCCTTTCCAGGTATGTGAAGCTAGGAGTTTGGGTCCTTAGGCCACAAGAGTGAAACTCCCGAAGGCTCCAAGCCCCTGGATCTGATGCAGGAGGGGACAAAGCTGAGGCTCAACCTAACATCTGTTGGGCCTGTCTCTGGGCAACTCAGACAGTGAAACTGACTTTGTTCACCTGTAGTGATGATCTATCTAATGTGTTTCTACTCCTTAAACATAGCTCTTCTATAATTTAAGATGGTTTATGGAAATATTTGTAATTACTTATATATAGTCAGAGACCATAATAAGCTTTTCCCATCATAATATATTTTTGTATACAAATAAAATTTAAACTGGAATCTGTACTTTGAAAGCTATCTTATTGCTGTCAATATATTTCCATTCAGTAGTTTTCTAGCAGGAATGACAGGCCTCTGGATTCCTAGTGAGAACACCACATGCCATGGTTATACTCACTTGAGGCTGGCCAGCTTCCTGGAGCTTTCCCTGCACTCTAACCCTTAAAACTTTTCTAATCTCAAACCTTTTTCTTTGTGGGGCTGGAGAGATGCTCTAGTGATAACAACAAGAGCTACTCTACCAGGATTTGGCTTCAATGCCCAGCATCCACGTGGCATTCACACCTGTCATAAACTCCAGTGCCAGGGATCTGACACCCTCTTTTGGCCTCCTCTGGCACTGGATGCATTTGGTGCACAAACATACATTCAGGCAACCATTCATACATATAAAATACAAATAAATAAAATTTCACAAAAAAGTACCTCCCCCGGGGGTGGGGGGCTGGAGAAATAGCTCAGCAGTTAAGAGCACCAATTGTTTTCTAGAGGACCCAGGTCGATTCTCAGCACCCATAACATTGCTTACAACTATCTGTAACTAGTTCCAGGGGGTCTAATGCCGCCCTGTTGACTTCCTCAGGCACCAGACACACACCTGGTACCCAGATATACATGCAGGAAAAGCACCCATACACATAAAATAAAAATGAATATGTCTTTAGAAAAAGTCTTAATTTTAAAAATTTAAAAAGTAATTGAACTTCATTTTTTCTTTGATTGTTTGGTAGTTTCACACATTTATATAACGAATTTTAGTTGTTTGCACACTCCCCAATTCATAATCTCTTCCTCTCCTGCTTGGGCCCTCTCAGCAAGTCGCCCTCTTATATCACACGGCTTCTTATGTGTGGGCCAGAGTTAGATTAGACTTTCTTGCTTGAGCGTGGGGTGGCCGGTTGATTTTTCCAGAGGGAGGGCAACTTCTCAGTGGTACACCATTGAGGAAAAGCATGAAAACAGTTCACCAGCCTCTGTGTTATCCTCTTCCAGGGCACGAGCTGAGCTCTGTCTGGCCGGTCTTGGCATGCGTGCTGCTGACGTCCCTACATTCTCAAAGGTCATGTCCCCCAAACACAGGCGTGCTGTTGGTTTTGTAAACTTGAGTTACCATAGAGAGGGAACCTCATTTGAGGCATTGTTGCTATCAGATTGGCCAGTGGGCTCACCTTTGGGAGTTTGGGTGTTTCTGTGGGCAGAAACACCACCAAGCAGGTGTGTGGAGGTCTGAATACATCTATGTAAGGTAGTTCTCTTCTCTCTCTCTCTCTCTCTCTCTCTCTCTCTCTCTCTCTCTCTCTCTCTCTCTCTCTCTCTCTCTCTCTCTCTCTTTGCATGGTCTCCAGGGATTGAACTCAGATCATCAGGCCTGTGCAGCAAGTGCCTGTCCTAGCTGAATTATCTCACTGGCCCCTCTTTTAAAAAGCAGATATGATTCACATGCTGAGACTTTAGTTTTGTGGCTTTTAGCATACCCACAGATATTATAGCCACCATCGTTCTTAATTGTCTATATGGCTCTTGCCTATTCTTGACACATTAAATGAAATGACACACTGTGGTCTTCTGTTACTTAGCATGTTTTCAAGGTTAATCCATATAACATATCTTTTAATAGCAACACAATATTCCACCATGTGGATATGTCATATCCTGTTTATACAACCATTAGCTAGTTAATGGATGCCATTTGGCTTTCTACTTTGGAGTTGATGAGTAACACTCTCGTTAGAACCCATGTGCGAGCTGGGCATTGCTGGCTCATGCCTTCAATCCCAGCACCAGTGAAGTAGAAGGAAGCAGATCTCTGTGAGTTCAAGGCCAGCCTGGTCTACAGAGTGAATTCCAGAACAGTCTCCAAGGCTACAATGAAACTCTGTGTCAAAAAACAACACAACAAAATTAGAACCTGTGTGCAAGTCTTTGTGAGTGTCTGTTTTCATTTCTCTTGGGTGTGTAAGCAGGACGAGGATTCCTGGGTCAGATCAAGCTGTGTTCAACTTTTTAAAGAACTTTTGAATGTCATGAAAGAGCCATGACTGTGTCCTGTCACATTCCCAGCTGTAACGGAGCTCTCCCACTTCCCCAGGTCCTCATTGTAAAGAGTGGTCCCCGGGGTGTGGAGTATGGTCTTACTGTAGCTTGTCTTACAGTTCCTGTGCAACAAATGAACCCTTCCAATGTACTTACTGACTTCTGCTTTTGGTTGAGCTGTAGGAAACCATGAATTCTGGACACAGGTTCCTTATCAGATACATGATTTGAAAGACAGTCTCTCTTCTCTGGGCTTGCCGTACGGGACTGTCCTCAAATCCAAACTGTCAGCATCTTTTGGAGCTCATCTGGGCCTGCTTACAAAAGATCCTCACAGATGGGCATGCTGACTTTTTACCTTGCCCCCTAGAAAGGGGGAAGAGAGGATCATGGGACCTCTCCTGGAATGCAGCCACCCCCTCCCAACCAGCTGGAGCAATTCTGCCCTAATTGCAAATGGCCTTAGGGTATTGGGGGAAGGGCTAGAGGCTATGAGTGCAGGAGGGTGAAGGGAGGGGACTTCATCTACCTAGCCAGGGGGAAGCTATCATAGATGCTGATGCTGGGCGCAGAACAGTGCAGCTGCGTTTAAGGTCACGCACCTCCTTCCCATCACCTCCCACCCATTGCTCTGTAACTAAGCCCAATAAACTCAATGGTTATCCCTGATAAACTGTGGTAGAACGGGTTGAATTGCACCAAGGTTTGTTGCTGGGACCTTAGGAGGAAGGGTAGACCTTGTTTACACCTTTTAGAAACAATTCATTTTCTGTCCTTGAAGCATGAAAGACTTCATTTTGTTGAAATCCAGTACTTCCCCCCCTTCTGTTGCTTGCAGTTGTGGTGTTGTATCTAAGAAACCACAGTCAGATCTCAGCTTGTGAACAATCAACTCCTATTCTTTCTTTTAATAATTTCATAGCTGAGCATCGTGTTTCCTGACTGTAATCCTAGCACTGGAACACTGAGGTATGATCGTCCTGAGTTCAAGGCCAGCCTGGGCTACATAGGTGAGTCCAAGGGCTACACAGTGAGAATTTGTCTCAAAAGAAAACAAAATCAGGGGCCTTGAGAGAAATGTCATTAAAGCTCCTGCCATGACGAAAATGGACTAACCTCTGAAACCATAAGCAAGCCCTCAATTAAATGTTTTATAAGAGTTGTCATGCTTATGATGTCCTTTCATAGCAATAGAATGATAACAACGACAGTTAACAATACATTTAATGAAAGATGCAAGGTTTATACTATAAAAAGTTCAAGATATAATTGAGAGAAATTAAAGAGGCAAGCGCTCGGCTTCTTTTCTAGATTTTGTCTTTTGCATGGATCTTTGCTCGGTCATCTGAGTCTTTATCTCCTTTGAATAAATCTTTTTTTCTCACCAGGATGCCAGTGGCTCTTTGTTCTCTCCATATGCTTTGGTGCTGGAGTTGAGGAGCCACACTGTAGCTCTTTCTTTCTGGGCTTCCGAGACCTGGGGTTCCAAAGTAAACAAGCAGGATGCAAGGCTTTGTGGCCTGGTGTTAGTGACAAGCTTGGAGGGGAAAATGGGTTCTTTGCTGTGAGCGGGTAGGAGGGGTGGCTTATGTCTTACAGGCCTTGGTTGAATAATGACTTTGGGACAAGTGGCCTGAGTCACGGCTTGAGGTTCTGGGAATGTTGAGAAGTGTTTTCAGAGCTCCTTAAGATATGTTTCAAGGAGCAAGGTCCTTACCTAGTTTGGAAAATAGGTGTTATGTCACCTGGATTGGCCCCCATACACATTTCTGGGGCGTCACTCTAAGTTGTGTGATCAGAAATTAAGAGGTAGACAAGCTAGAGGTTTCTTTCTCACCAGCTTTCCAAGACGAGCAGGGTAGGGTTATTCCCTGGTCAGAAGGATGGGTTGGCCTCAAGTCCTCACATTTATCTGTCAGCTAGGGGGGTAGGAGAGAGCTGATGAAGCCCAGGTTTGTCCCTTTCTACAGCATGAGTTGAAGAGACACATCACCTCTGCTCAGGTGGAGTTCCTTGTTTAAGTCTTAGTCACAGGACCTGAGTGAGTTGACAGGATCGCCCTGGAAAACCACTTGATTGAGACCTGGAGAAGGTCAGTTAGCAGGCTTTTCTGGGACATAGCAAGACTGGATACTATTGTGGAATATTAGTTTAAGATGTGTTGCATTTGTTTATGCTCTGAAACATTTGCTTAATCATGCAAAGATGTGTTGCATTCTTTGACGTTACAGTTCCTTAACTCTGTGTAGCTGTGTTACTTTGCCTGTCTAAAACACCTGATTGGTCTAATAAAGAGCTGAACGGCCAATAGCAAGGCAGGTGGGTGAGGCTGCCAGGCAGAAAAAAATAAATAGGAGGAGAAATCTGGGAAGAAGGAGCAGGGAGGAGTAAGAAAAGGAGAAGAGGACGTCAGGGGCCAACCACCCAGCCACACATGGCTGGCTAGCCATGGAGGAAGACGCAAAGGAAGGTACATATAGAATAGAAAAAGATAGAAGCCCAAAGGCAACAGTAGAAGGGATAATTTAAGCTAAGAAAAGCTGGCTAGCAACAAGCTAAGCTCCGTGTGTGTTTATTTGGGAGCTGAGTGGATATCCTCAATCCCCTAAGCACCCCCACCCCACCCCCACCCTGAGCAAAGAATAAAGAGCCAAAAGAATAAGGAATAAAGAGTAACCATATACAGGATACTGGGCAGGCAAAGCAGGTGTGTTGTTGTGTGGAAATACTGTGTTCTAGTTTCTGAGAGGAATGGCCAAAGGAAAACAAAACAGAAAACATGGCCCACACCTGCAAGTAAGATGATTTAGTGCCAGCCCAAGCCTCTGGCGTGGGGTGGAGGGACCCAGTACGGTCCCTTCCCCAGGAGCTGTGACTGAGGGAGTCTGTGTGACATTTGCCTCAGGTATGAAGGATCACATCTGAGCTGAAGGGAGAAGATGCTGATGACTGAGCACTAACAATCATGGCTGGGATATGACGACCCTCTCCATGGACCTACCTCTGTACGTGGTGGAATGACGGATGGAAGGCTTTTGAAGCTAGGCCAGGCTAAGCTCTCAGCAGACTGTGTAGTGTCAGTGTGACTATGAACAAGGTGTTCCATGGCTGCAGAGAGGTCTTTGTTTCCTAAGGTCATGACCACATTCGAACGGAGCTAATGAATTGTGGGCAGCAAGCTTCCTCTTCTAGGCACAATGGATTCCTGTACCCAAGGCAAAATTCAGCTTCAACTACAGTGTGTGCCAAGGTCGGTCTAGAGCCACTGTTTCTTATTTGGTGGAAGACACAGGACCAGATTTGGAAGGCAGAGAGACAGACTAGGAGATGGGATTAGAGCCCAAGCTCCATGGCTGACTGGGCCTCCTCCCCTCTGCAGGCTTACATCTCTCTGGGATAAGAGCAGGATGCTCAGCCCTGGGTCTGTTGCAGGTTCGTGGCTGATGAGTGCAGGCCCCACACTTGCTGCTCTAGAGGCTCCGAAAAGCAGATGGGCTGTTTCTTGTTTCTTGTTTTCTTGTATTTCTTCCACACCCACATCCCAGAATATTTTCCTGGGTTAATATATCTGGCTAGCTAAGAAGGTTTGTGGTGAAAGATACCAAACAGGAAATGAAATGGCTGTCATAGCCGCTGTGTACAAGTCCTATTTTTAATGGCTTTCTCTTGCATAGTCTGCCTTCTCTGCCTGACTTGGCAGTAATTGCAGGGCTAAAAGAAAGGAAAAGGGAAGCACATTTTTAGGAGGGAACATCTTTCCCTCAAGTTCAAAGTTCACTGAAGGTCAAAGATTAAAACCAAGCCGCAGTGATGATGCTAGAAAGTTCTTTCCTTCACAGAACCTCTGTGTACATGATTCCTGCTGCTCAGAGTGTATCCCCTGCCCCATCTCTACCTAATTCTGAAATAGTTCTTTGGGATCAATTTTAGGACCACTCATTTAGATCTTCCTCATGCTCCAGACTAGGTTGGTTTGCTGGTGCCATATTCTTCTTGAACTTTCCTTACGTTCACTCATCTTGTTTTGCAATACTTCGTTTGTGTCTGTTATGGTTTGAATCAGAAACACTCTCCACAGGCTGATGTGGCTTAAGGCTTGGTCCTTGGCTTAGAGCACTGTTTTGGGGAACTGTGGCACTGTTTTGGGTATCTGCTGTTGGAGATGGCTGGCTGGTGGAACACACTGGGGCTTCCACTAATCCCTGTTCTCTATGTGACTTGGTCCAGTAAGATTGGAGGAGTCTCTACCACATATGGCTACTGCCATGAACTCTGCCATGTCATGATGGACTGAAATTCCTCTAAGACCGTGAGCCCCAAGCCCTTCCTTCCCTCATGTTGTTTCTGTTGTCTAGTTCAGCCCCAGTGACTATCATGGTTCTGGACGTAAGCCTAGTCCTTGTCCATTGAGTGGATGGGTGATCTCTCACCTTCTCCACGGCCCAGGCAGGAGGTCAGGATATGACAGTCCACCGGGTGCTTGTTCCTCATTGGACCACTCTGCTTACACCACAGTTTCCTCTTCTCCAGACCCTTCTCCTCATCCTAGCAGAGCATAGGAGACATTGATTCAGAACCAACATTGGTCCTGGAGTCATAGAGTCCCTCCTCCAGCTACTTCTAATTCACAGGGGAAGATGAGGCCCCTGAAGACAGAGAGACCTTGGGGGCCCAAAGAAATGAATTCCTAGAGGTTGAATTTTAGGGCTTTATGTGGTGGTAAAGATACCATCCTTCATCTCAACGGTGTTTATATTTTCTTGTAGAATAGAGATTCTAAAGTAAGTTCCAATTTTGGAGCCTCACTGTGTACAGAGTATCCTGTGTCTGTGTGTGTGTGTGTGTGTGTGTGTGTGTGTGTGTGTGAAACATACATGCCTGTTCATGCACAATTATACCCAAGTGCTCATGTATGTCTTTATTATGAAGTGAAAGGAATGGGAGACCAGGCTGTGGGCTCTGATTTGTACGGCTGGGCCTTGAGGAACGATTGTAGCGGCTCACTGGGCTGGCCTAGAGGGCGGTGACAGGGTGGAGAATGGGTGCTGCAGCTGTCCCACCTCCTGCAGGCTTGCCTTTGCTTGTCACCTCACCAAACAGAATTACGTTCATAACTAGGGTTTTCCACATCACGTGGGAAGGGCCCATTCCCACGTGCACCCTGGAAGTCTGTGACCTGTTGTCCTAGGCCAGAAGCCAAAGTGTGTTCTGGGACCTGAAAAGTCAGGGCATGGCTGTGGATTCTGAGCCAAAGGAAGCCCCCACCCAGCCAAGAACAGGTTTGGGAAGGGCAGGGCCAGAGCATGACCCTTCCCTTGTCATGGATGTTTAGAGAGCGAGGACAGGAATGGCAGGAAGGAGACCCAGGGTGTCCAAAGGGCATTGTGATAGGGTCACCTGTCATCCTATGAGGGACTCAATATGAGGGTCCCTTCCTGCTCAGGACATCAGGAGAGCAGAGAAAGTTCTTGGGACAGCTCAGACAGTTACAGAGGGACAAAGTAAGTTCCTAGAATAGTCAGACAGCTGGGGAGGAATTTTAGAATTAGTGAAGCTTTTAAAACATAAACAGATGCAAAAAGAAAGGGAATTGTCAATGTAACCTTAAAAGAAAGAAAGAAAGAAGTCAAATAATGCTAGTTTTTATTTGAGAAGAGCTGGGCTGCAGTGGGAACAGTATAGTCCAGCAGCAGGATTGTGCTAACCCACAGCTGTAACCTTTGGCCATATGGAAGAAGGGTGAGGTAAGGGGAAGTCTGTATGGACAGAATGAGAAGGGTCACGCCAGATGTTTTGAAATGACCATCCTTGGCCACAGTCACTAATAACAAGAGTGACAGACAGTTTCTGGGCAGATTTCCTTATAGAAGTTCTTTGGGTACAAGGTTGTGGTGACCGTTGTGAACTCCTATCTGGAGGAATCTTTAGTGATAGTCATTCAGGCCATCTTGTATGCGAAACTTTCCACCAAAGTCAGCTTTATTTACCTTTTTTTCTGTTCCTGGTAAGAATAGCACAAAATGTCCATTTTATTCCAACAACTTTCAGATTTCTTTCACAAAAGTGGAATGGAGTTCAGGATCATTCTGGAAGGTGGGCTGGCTGCACCTTTTCTGAAACGCTAAGGATTGGGTATCTATCAGACATTGCATCTCTTTGGCAGAAAAACAAAACCAAACACAATCAAAAAATTAAAACAGAACAACATCAAAACAAAACACACACACACACACACACACACACACACACACACACACACACACACACACACAAGCAAAAACAAAACCCCCCAAAACAAAGTAAGCAAAACTTACAAATAAACAGAAGCATGGGGAATTGAGCTCCACAGGGCCAACACAAGGAAACATTACTATCTCAGGGATCTGGGCTGACCTGTGTCCTGAAGGACAGTAATTTACCAGTCCTCTTGGGTACAGATAAGAAAGGTTGCCTAGGGCAAAAGGCCAGGGAGTCTAATACAGAGAAGAAAACATTTGGAGAGGGAGGTCACCTTGATGAGAGGAAGCCTATTGTGCTAAGTTTAGAGGCAGCAGAGGGGTTATGAAACTGGTCATGCCTGGTCCCTGGAGACCCAAGGTACTAGGGAAGATGAAATCCAGGTCCTTTGAATTGGAAGAGAAAGTCTTGTCAGAGAAAGGAAAGAAATGGCTCCTCCCCAGCAGGCTGCTAGTTCAGTGGAGGTAGCCAAACCCAGCCTGGGCTTATGAACTAGTAGCTCTTGACACCCACACCCGTGAGTTCTGGATGTTTTGTCTTGACCATCCTCAGGTCCAGAATCCATCCCCGGTTGTGCTAAGGTCTGTTCTGAAAGACAGAACTGTTGTCAGTGAGAGTAAATAGCCTGTGAACACTGTCCCTCCTGTCTAAAAGGTCAGATAAGAATTTCCTTCAGATAATCAGGGCCACTCCAGACAGCCACTGCTCTTTCGTTTACGATGGCAGACACCTGGCTTGGTTCTGCCTTTGTAGTCCAGACTCTTGGTTTCTGGTTGCAAAATCCAGAAGAGACACAGGGACATAGAACGGGAGGAATGGGGGGGGGGAACCTTCCTTCCACAGGGCTGCTTTGCAGCCTGCACAGCAGACCAATGGCAATTTAAAACTAGTGTCAGTCACTTTCCTTACTGCCAAAGAGGAAGCAAGAGATCCAGAGTTAAGTGACAGCATGGGCATCCAAGTTGAACATACTTCTTAAGTAGCTGGGTAAAAGGTAGAGATTTCATGGCTTTGTTGATGCCCATTAGAGAGAAGTGCTCCTAGTCAAAAGAATGGGATCTGGTTTTACTTCTTTAAATTAAAAACAATCTCATCTTACATACAGATCCCCTTCCTGCCATCCTCCTACCATTTCCCCATCCCACCCCCATCTACTCCTCAGGGAGGGTGAGCCCTCCTATGAGGGATCATCCTTTGTCACAGCATTTGGGGCCTCCCCCGTATCTAGGCTGAGAGAGTATCCCTCTTTAGGGAATGGGCTCCCAAAGCCCATTTGTGCACTAGGGATAAATACTGGTTTCACTGACAGAGACCCCATAGACGGTCCACGTCCCCTGACACCCATGTTCAGAGGGCCTAGTTCGGTCCTATGCTGGTCCCCCAACTGGAGACATGACAGTCTCAGCTGCCTCCAAGATCAAAATATAACATACTGTCAGGAGACTAAAACTAAAACAGAACAACATCAAAACAACACACACACACACACACACACACACACACACACACACACACAAGGCAAGACCCTATGCCAGTGATTCTCAACCGGTGAGTCACCTAAGACCATCAGAAAACAAGGATATTTACATTATGATTCATTACGGTAACTGTAGGTACCTCAAGGTTGGCTCAAAACACCCCAAGACCAAGTTCTCAGCATAAAGGAGATTTGTTTATTCCAGAAGGACAGAGGGCAGGGATAAGGGACAAAGACAGGAGACAAGATGAGGGAGAAGGGGAGAGGAATAAGGGAGGGGGAGAAAAGGGACAAAGGAGAGGGGGAAGGGGGACAACGTTTCCCTGGAGGAGACAACGGACTGCGTGTGTGTGTGTGTGTGTGTGTGTGTGTGTGTGTGTGTGTGTGTATGTAGGAGATAGACACGGCCCATAGGAAAATGGCGGTTTGTAAAGGTTAAAGGGGAAACCCCCATGTTAGGATGAGGTGAAATGTTTCATTTTAATTGGACATGTTAATTAGGAAAGCCAAAGGTGGCTTTTGATTGCTGGGCTTCAGTACTTTGATCACTAGACCGTGGTAGTCAGCCTCAGGGGGAGAAAGTGAACAAATAAGGAAATAGACCTTGGTGGTTTTTAGCAAGACAGAGGGAACGGGGAAAAGGGCGTGGACTGCCGGAGCCATGCTTGCCACACGCAAGCTGGCCAGTGTTCTTCCCGTGAAAAATTACAGGTATGAAGTAGCAATGAAAAGTTATGGTTGGGACCATCACAACATGAGGAACTGTATAAAGGTCACCACATTAGGAAGGTTGACAACCACTGCCCCATGCAAAGTGACAAGATCATGGAAGCAGGAGCCTAGTTTCTCCTTGATTTCTCCTTTTTTTTTTTTTAATAACTTATTTTTAACTTCATGTTCTTTCGTGTTTTGTCTGCATGTATGTAAGTATGAAGTTGTTGGATTGCCTGAAACTGGAGTTTCTTGGTAGACCAGGCTGGGCTCGAACTCAGAGTTTCACCTACCTCTGCCTCCTGAGTACTGGGACTAAAAGCATGTGCCACCACTGCCAGGCCATGTCCGTTGTGTTTTTTTTTCTTTGAGACAAGGTTTTCCTGTATATTCCTGGCTATCTTGGAACTTGCTACCAGGCCGGCCTCGAGCTCAGATCCACCTGGTGCTGCCTCCAGAGTGCTGGGACTGAAGGTGTGTGCCACCACTACTTGGCAAAGTTGGTAGCTTTCTACAGAGGGGGTCAGTCTGTAAAAATATCAGATCTTGCGGCCAGTTACAAGCTGGATTAGGCACAGGGAAGAGTGTGTGTGTGTGTGTGTGTGTGTGTGTGTGTGTGTGTGTGTGTGTGTGTGTGTGTGTGTGTGTGTGTGTGTGTGTGTGTGTGTGTGTGTGTGTGTGTGTGTGTGTGTGTGTGTGTGTGTGTGTGTGTGTGTGTGTGTGTGTGTGTGTATATGTGTGTGTGTGTGTGTGTGTGTGTGTGGTGTGTGGTGTGTGTGTGTGTGTGTGTGTGTGTGTGTGTGTGTGTGTGTGTGTGTGTGTGTGTGGGTGTGTGTGTGTGTGTGTGTGTGTGTGTGTGTGTGTGTGTGTGTGTGTGTGTGTGTGTGTGTGTGTGTGTGTGTGTGTGTGTGTGTGTGCGCATGCACAAGTTCCCCTTTGGCTGGGGATTGACTTTGCTAGCAGGGACCACAGGCAGGTGAGTAGTGAGCGAAGGAATGCCCAATAACTGATAAGCCACCATCAGGGGTGTGCCAGAGACTGACTGTTTAGGAAATAAGTCTGGAATGTTAATCACTAGAAATGATCGCCACTTTACTAAGATGGTTGAACTTTTCAAAATGTCCTGGGCATGCTTAGCAACTGCCTATAATAGTTTCAAATCTAATAACATGATTCTCCCCATATTTTGTTTCTGTGTCTTTCTTTTTTTTTTTTAAAGACAGGGTCTCACTATGTAGCCTTGGCTGTCCTGGCTATGTATACCAGGCTGGCCCTGAATCCACAGACATCCACCTGTCTCTGTCCAACCACATGTGGCCTGAATACTTTTACAAATGAGACGAAGGACCCACTGAAAGAAGCCCCCTGCTAGCCAGGAACCGGTGTGTGTTTGGGGGGAGGGGGAGGAGTGAACTTAGCTTGTACCTAACTCTGGCCTTTGCTTTTTTTTAAGATCTTAAGAAATTTTATTCATCTGGCTATTTCACCTGCATGTATGTCTGTGTACCACAAGTACCTGGTACCAGGGGTACAGGGTGTCAGGACTCCAGGGACAGACATTGCAGAGCCATCGGGTGGGCCCTGGGAATTGAACCTGGGTCCTCTGCAAGCACGGCCAATGCTCTTAACTGCTGAGCCATTTCTCTATTTCACCTTTCCTTTTTAAATGATAGATCATTACGTGCTCAAATGGATGTTGGGAAGCCACTTTCCAAGGGTGGGGAGTTTCCTGCAATAGTGAGGGGTTTTTGTTGTTGTTGTTTTGTTTTTCTGCACGAGGGTTCCTCCCAGGGTTCTATTCCACGCAGTGGGGTTCTTGTGCTGTTGGACTTAGCAAACTGACTGACAGTTGCTCACTAGAGCCACACAGACCATGCTGGGCCATCTGAAAGGAGCACAGGCTGAGCCACCTTAGTCACCTTTCTGGGCAGTACAGGAAGAGGTGATTGTCACATGAAATATGCCTGTTCTAGTATGGCACGGAAGCTCCAGGAGTCACTCCGGGGTTTCTGAGGACAAAGACATTCTGTTCTGGGACTTAGACAAATCTAACATTTAAGAAGTGTGAAGTCACTTTCAGAGGGCTACTTACAAGGGATGTTTATGCGGATGTGACAGCAGGAGAATCCACTGCAGTTTGCAAAGCCATGCTCTGGAGGGGTTCTTGAGAGTGGGACTTAAGTGCAATTGTCCTGTGCACAGTGTTAGACACAGGTGACTCATTTGTTCTCAAAGCAGCCCCAATATGCAGGCAGTGGTCATCCTCAGTGTGCGTGCAGACGGGAAGGACTTCAGTCACGACGGGGTCCTGAGAGGTGGGGCTAGTCCACACTTTCTGTCATGCCAGATGCACCCTGAGGAAAGATCTCATTTCCACTGAAGGCTTCCTGCCATTCAAGACTCAGAAATCAGCTTCCTTGCGACATTGGTCCAATGGAAATCTCATAAGCTTGGCCCCTTTGGCGATGAAGTTTATCATTCCCCTTCATCATCTTGCTACAACCCCACAGTTTCAGAAGCAAGGGGGGCAGTGTTGCTGTGGTTACCTTAGCTGGCTAGGGCTAGGAGCCAGTTGAAGAATAAACCCCCGGGGTTCCCTTTGACTTCCAGGCTGCCTCTAGAGGTTCTGTGGAAAAGAGAAATGTGTAAAATTCATTTCTTGAGACATTAAGCAATAGGGACATTTAATTTGGAACTCACCTAGCTCGGTCTCTGAGATAACTAAATACAGTGCTAATGAATTTGTTTGTTTGGTTGGTTTTTGAGACAGGGTCTTAACATAGCCCAGGCTGGGTTTGGATTTGCTGTGTAACTAAGAATGACCTTGAATTTCTGAACCCCGTGCCTCCACCTCCCAAGTGTTGGGATTGCTGTTTTACACTACCAATTTACATTTTGCTGGGAATCCAATCCAGGATTTCAGTGCATGCTGGGAAAGTGTTCTATCAACTGCATGAGCTGTAACCAGCCCCGGTCATGAAACTAATGGCAACAGGAAGCTGGGCTGCCTCACTCCTCCCTCTGCCCTTGGAATCTCCTGCATCTCGCCTGTCACATACCCTCCTTATCCAGGGCAGCTTTGCACACTGTCTCCTCCACCCAACCATGAGCTATTGGAAGCTATGGCTGCTTCCCCACCAGCTCCCCAGGAACATGTGGTAGATGCAACCTGGCTGATCTGAGCTGAAACTACTTCAAGTTAGAAGCAGCTGGTATGCTTTTTGACCTGTCTTGGCACAAATCGTGGCCTTAAAATCCTCAGTTGGAGAAAAATCAATGCCTCCCCTCTTTTAAAATTAGCTTGGAGTAATAAAAAAGCTGGAATAGAAACCTAAGAACTGACTGAAACCCTGTTGCTTTCTAATCAGAAACTTGGCACAAGTCTTTAACCCTGTATGCAACATGAGCTTATGCCTTAAATATCATAAGCAACCTAATGACTTATTAAGAGAGAAATGAAAGCACATAGAACTCTTCCATAAAGAAAAACAAAGGAGAGAGTTTGTGTTACTGAAAAAAAAAAGTTAAGTAAGTTTAGTTATCATATAGAGCTAAGGGCTTGCTTTAAATTTTGAATCTTCCAGAAAGCCCTTTTGGGGAGTCCCCTTCACGGTCAGAACCCTCTAAAGGTAACACCATGCTGGATATTCCTATTTATACATTGGGGAGGACTTGAAAATTTTTCCTGGTTTGGGCTCTCTCCAATGCCCTATTTCCTCTTTCCTGGACTTCCTTTCTGAAGGGCTCTATGGGGTATTCCTCCCAGTAAAAGTTGCACTGATATCTGATGGCTGCAAGGTTAGCCCCAGGCCATCCAGACTGTGGAGGAAGTGCAGGCTCAGGCTTGAGGCCTCTCCTCACCTCTAGGCAGGCTGTACCCTTCCTGCCTCTGTCACTGATCATTCCTATTCTGCCTCAAGGGTCTTCTCTTCCAGTCTGTGGGCTCGCTAAAGACACTGCCCCCTCTCTCTCATCCATTCTGGTGTCTAGATTCCAGGGACACAATAAGTGCTCAAGACACCCACTTGAGTTGGGTATAAGACAGGATATCAAACTGCCAAGTGTTCAATTCAAGGCCTGAATCACTCTAATAACTCACAATTGCCTTCTGTTTCAGTGGGAGCCAATCCAAGTACACGGAAACAGCTTTTGACTGTGCACTTACTAATATTGTAAAAGAAAAACAACCAAAAGCCAGGGAGGCCAAGCCAGTGGCCAGCATTGCACAACCAGATTGGCAGGGGAGGCACTGGTGTGCTGTGACAAGCATTGGCCTCATGTTTTAGTGACAAAAGGACAAACTCCCTGAAAGTGAATTCCCCAGCCAACATTGCGACCCATCTCACAGCATCTCCATGGCAAAGATCTCTGAGAGATGCCTGGATTCCCCCTCCCCGGCAGCCGGTACCTCCTTTCTATGCAGCTGCCTCCTACTCAGTCAGCTCCTGGTTGGGGCTCAGCAGGCTCATGGGGGTCTTCTGTCCTCACTGTTAAACTGATGACTGTGTCGATACCTCATGTGTCACCATGGTTTGATCAAAATCCTTCCGTGCTTCCAAAGACAGACTTTTAAATAACTATTTCATTGAGTGCACAGAGTGTTTGTGTCTGTTCTCTAGTTCAGTCACAGGCTTACCCTCCCCCCATCACCACTGATTCCAGAACATTCTCATCACTCCCAAAGACACTCATACTCACCAGTGCTCATGATTTTTCCCACCTGCTGGCTGTCCCTGGCTGTCCCTGGCTGTCCCTGACTGCTCCTCCTCTGAATCCTGCCATTCTTCACACGGCATCTAGATGGGATCACACATATGTAGCCTTTTGTGTCCAGCTACTTTTGCTAACACAATGTTGTCGTGGTTTGTTCATGTATCCATATGAGCACCTCATTCTTTCTTTAGAGCCAAATATTTGTGTGTGGATTTGGTTTCTTCATTTAACCCTCTGACGATATTTCAGTTCTTCCCCTTTTGGAAACATTGAATAACACTGTTGTATACAGTTGTGTGAGCAAATACTTTTAGTTATTTGTGTAACCACTAATGGGTGGAATTCCTAGGCATTTGTCATTTAATGAGTGGTTTCAATTTCTTAAGTGTGGAAAAACGTCACTGTGTAGGACACAGTGAGACAAATGCAGACCTCTGGGGTCTAAAATAGGATTCCTGTAGAGTCCTGGAACCCTCTCTTCTCTCGGATCATCATATCTATATCCGGACACTTCCTTTGGCCCTCCCCCTGGTGTGCCAACCTTTAACCTTTGAATGGAGACAACCCATTCAAGCTCTCCTCAAACAACTAGGAATTCCTTAGTGAAGAAAGCAAAAAACCCTGTTCTTATGGAAGCCATATTGCAGTGGGATGAAATAGGCAAACAAATACAATTCTATTGATAGGCATACATATGTGTAGCTGGCTATCTACCCAAACTGCTTCCTTAGCCAGTATGGAATTATTCCTGTCCCAGCAGGTGCAAAGATCACTTTTTCTGTTTTTTCCCTATCCAGGTGTAGTCATGTAGGTCATCTTTGGCGGTCAGGTGTGAACAGAGGCCTTTAGGAAATAGGTGGACTTTCTCCAGACTCTTTCTCTATGTATTTTTGGGTACAGGGATCTTTGAGACCATCAGAAATAGCAGGCCCACAAGATGTGAGGAACCTGGGGCTCAAATCACCATGTAGAAGAAAGTCAATGGGCTTACCTGGAAAGCCACAGCAATATGGACAGACCAGCTACCACCAATGGACGGATGACCGCTGAAATGTTGGGCTCAAATCTTAAACCAACTAGTATTTCCCTGATAATGTTGAAATTCAGAGGACTTTCCCATCAATTATAATCAGTCAGGTCCACATTTTCTAGAAACATTTAATGTACTCTGATGTTTGTTTCTGGCTTTGTGCCTGTTGTATCAGCCAGTGGATCTCCAGCCATGGTTCTTGAATCCTTGGGGGTCGCATGTCAGGTATCAGACATTTTTATTATGGTTCATAACAGTAGCAAAATTACAGTTCTGAAGTAACAACTAAAATAATTTTACGGTTGGGGGGGGTCACCACAACATGAGGAACTGTATTAAAGGGTTGCAGCATTAGGGAGGTTGAGAAACGCTGCCCTAAGCCAACCCTTCCCCCACAACATTTCTACCCATTCAGAATGTTTCCCAAAGTACAGCCGGCAAACTGAGAAGGATCACAGACATAGGGTGGGGGGGAGAGGAAGGATATCTGTATATTATATTTATATTAATTCTCTACCACGTTCCATTTCTCCCCACCAATCACATAGTTTTGTGTCTGTTACCAGACTTTTTAAATTCTGGAGTTCTAGAACCGTTACATACATCTGGCAGAGATCTACCTAAGGGAGGGACCTCACTGGTCTCGGGGTACTCACAACGGCCACTTCCTCACTTCCTGCGTGTGGAAGAGAGCAGAGAGGGGTTGATGTCACACCAGGAAGAGCAGGGCATGCTAGGCATCAATTTAAGTGGCCCTTCTCCCACAGCTTCTCGAGGTTCTCCCTCCCGCCTTCTCCCTCTCTCTCCCTACCACTATCTCTACCTCCTGCTCTCAGGGGAGCTTCCAGCCCTCTCCCAAGTCTGGGGCCTTCACTTCTAGGTTTCACTCTTTTTTTTTTTCTTACTTGAAGCATCAAGATTTCTCACTGTGCCCCGTAACCCATAATCACCACAACACACGTGATATTCCTCTGGACCTACTGTCCTTAAAATAGAGCACAGGGTGTTTATAAAGAGCCAGGTCGCTGTCCTAGTAGACATTCAAATCATGGCTGTTTTCTGCCTTTTAAGTCTCTGAAACATCTGCCAAAGTCTAAATATTCCACACATCCGTATCAGATTGAACCAACGGTGCTGGAAATACATTAGAAACACCAAATTAACCGGAGGGAGGCCCACGTTAGTTTGTAAATAAATGGTTGTGATGGCGACTGGCATCTTTATCTCTCAATGAGTTTTAATAGACTCAGACATGGTGGTCCAAACCTGTACTCTCTCGGTACTTGGGATGCAGACACTAGGTTGGATCTGTTTGAGGCCAGCCTGGGCTACATGGTGCATTTGGGCCAATTTGGGCTACAAGCAAGAACCTGTCTCAAACCAAAAAACCCAAACTGAAACCAAACCCAGGCGATTTAGCCGGCGGTATAGAAAGCGCAGCTGCTCTGCCTGTGGTGTAGCCAGCAGATACCAGCAGGTGCTTTTGTCCTCACAACAGACGTTTCTGGCTTGTTTCCGATTTAAGTTCACAGACACCTGCATTTTTTGCATGTTCCTGTTCAGATCACAGCATTTCTCAGTCTAATGCTTCATTTTTTTTTTTTTTTTTCAAGAGTGCTTAAAACTTCAAACCGGCCTGAAGCCCTTCCTCACACTTCCAGACTGGGACCGATTTTTAAGGGTTTCCGAGTCTGTAGTTCCAGAGCCATGTTTAGGGCTCCTGCCTCTCGGAGCCGAGGTTCCCATTTTCCTCCACTCGATTAGGCACTGCTTGTGGCAGACAGTACACTCAGCGTCTATGTATTTCATCTCTGGGATCCACATGACTGTTGGAGGAGCTGGCTACTGTACTGACCCCAGTTAGCCAGGAGGAGCTCCAGGGATTAAACGGTTTGTCCAAGGCCTTGTGGCGAGTGAGTAGACAGTGTTTCTTCCAGATCTGTCAGGCTTCAGAGTCCATTCTCTCCGCCACCGTGTCTTGCAGCAGAGGGTGAAACTCCTGACTTGCTCAGCCACCTGTGGAACATTAGAAACAAAGTCTGTATTCTGTTGCCTCTGGGAGTCCCCCAGTGCTGTGACAGGGCTGGTTCAGGCTCCTGTTGAAGGGGCAAGTCAGCTTTGAAAGTGCATTTGGGGGAAGGGAGGAACTGTCAGATTGCATTTTGCATATTCTTATTTCTTTTTTCCCTTCTTTCCTTCCTTCCTTCCTTCCTTCCTTCCTTCCTTCCTTCCTTCCTTCCTTCCTTCCTTCCTTCCTTCCCCCTGAGATAGGGTTTCTCTGTGTAGCTTTGGAACCTGTCCTGGAACAGAATCTGTAGACCAGGATGATCTCGAACTCACAGAGATCCGCCTGCCTCTGTCTCCCAGTACTGCGATCAAAGGCATGTGCCACTACCACCTGGCCTTAAGTATTTTCTTAATGTGTGTGGTGTTTGCCTGCATGTATGTCTGTGAGTCACATGCATGTAGTGCCTCTGGAGACCAGAAGGCTCCCCTGGGGCTGGAATTATAGACAGTTATGAGTCGTCATGTGTGTGCTGAGAATGTAGCCCAGGTCCTCGGAAGAGCAGTCAGTGCTCTCAACCACTAAGACAGCTCGAGCCATTCATTTCGCATATTCTAATGCCATGACCGAATGGTTTTTGTTTTGTTTTTTAATGATAATATTTTTTTAAATTTAAATTTGAAACAAGCTTGTTTTACATGTCATTCCCAGTACACTTGCCCTCCCCTCCTCCCCTGCCCTCACCAACCCCCATCCCGTCCCCTTTCTGCTCCCCAGGGAGGGTGAAACCTTCCATGGGGGATCTTCAAAGTCTGTCATATCATTTGGAGCAGGGCCCAGGCCCCTCCCCCATGTGTCTAGGCTGACAGAGTATCCCTCTGTGTGAAATGGGCTCCCAAAGTCCATTTGTATACTAGGGATGAATATTGATCAGCTACCAGAGGCCCCATAGACTTCCAAGTCCTCCTAACTAACACCCACATTCAAGGCGTCTAGATTGGTCTTATGGTGGTCCCAGCAATCAGACTGGGGTCCATGAGCTCCCCCTTGTTCAGGTCAGCTGTTTCTATGGGTTTCTCCAGCCTGGTCTTGACCCCTTTGCTCATCACTCCTCCCTCTCTGCAACTGGATTTCAGGAGTTTGGCTCAGTGTTTAGCTGTGGGTGTCTGCTTCTGCTTCCATCAGCTACTGGATGAAGGCTCTAGGATGGCATATAAGGTAGTTATCAATCTCATTATTGGGGAAGGGCATTTAAGGTAGACTTTCCACTATTGCTTAGATTGTTAGTTGGGATCATCCTTCTAGGTCTCAGGACATTTCCCTAGTGCCAGATTTGTCATTAAACCTATCATGGCTCCCTCTATTATGGTATCTCTTTTCTTGCTCTCCTCTATTCTTCCCTGGACTCAATCTTCCTGCCCCCTCATGTCCTTCTCTCTCCTCCTCTTCTCCCCTTCTCTTTCTCCTAACTCCCTCTCACCTCCCATGTCTTTTGTTCTTTAGTGGTTTAGTTTAATGTTTCTTGCAATGATGGCAGAACCTCAATTTTTTCATTTAGAAGCAATCTAACAGTGTATAGCTCAGTTCCCACCTCCAGGACAGATAAGAGAAGCGGCCCTGGGGGTCTATTTCCTTTGTTGGGGATTGGGAGAGGAGGGTAGATGGGTAGTGTTTAGGAACTCACTCCACCTACAATCTTGGGGGGAGGGGTACCAGCCCTAGGGCGTGATCTTGTCTGCTCCGCGACAAGTGATAAACTGGTAGTGGGGAGAAGTGGGGAGACTTTTGCTCTTTTGCTCTCGCTCATGCTTGGCATGGTCAGAGAGGCTGCACGGTTGGTGCTCTTGACCCCTGGGCAGAATGGCTGGATGATGGCAGGAGGGTCAGTAGTGGTATCTGCTTTGCTCGGTATCTGTGAGTTTGTCTTTTCATTGTACCCTTTAATAAATTGGTTATTATACTTTTGTGGGTTCTCGCTTCAATGTGGGGCTTATGGACTAGTTTTAGAAGTTATAGTGAGGCTTCTGCCTCCAGTATAGAAGAAAACCAAGGATTCTGTTTCTTCCCTGGGACTGTGTTCATTAGTGCTGACCCATCTAGACCAGTCTAGCTCCAAGGTCTTCTGAGGAGGACATTGGTAGGAGATGTGCCCCGTGATTGTCTCTTGGGGCTTTGAGGGTTGGTTTTCAGCAGAGGTGTTGAGAAAGTAACTCAGAAAAGGAGCTGCCTGCAAGAATCTGACCCTTGTACATTATTTCCCCCTTCAGCGCTTTGCTTGTTTCTCAGGCTTCATTGGCTGTGTAGACTGACTCTTGCCTCTGGCTCCTCACTACCTCCTGTAGTGTGAAAGGATTCCTTTGCCGGTTCCTTGAGTCTGCACTTGCTGCCTGACTTGTTTCAGTCAATGGGCTGTAACAGACATGTGAGCAAGGCCCTAATGCTGTCTTACTTTTTTGTCATGTTCTTTCCAGCATACACCAGGCTAGCCCACTGACCTGAAGAGAACAAGAGCTACATGGGGCTGGTCAGATCACAGTTGGCCATACTCGGTCTGCATCCAATTGTGTCCAGACACCATATAAATAATAAGTGAAATGCATGTATATTCCTTCGAGCCTCATTACAATAACTGACTGCTAAACCAGTATGTTTCTTCTAATGCACCCCAATGTTCTCTTTGCTTGAAGTTGTGAGTCAAAGGATTTCCCAAACCTTGGTTAGAATCTGTGTTTGGATCTGTATGTTTCCAATTCAAGAAGGCTACCTCCAAATCTTGAGGGTGAGGGTAGGAGCTGTGGCAAGTCTAGAAAGGAAGCAGTTAGGAGACAAAAGTCGTTGTGGGAAAAGAATCTGTTACTGAAGAAATAGGTGGTTGTGAAATGAGCAATTCTCTTTGATCTTTAGGTTCAGTCTTCTGAGTGTTCAGCCCTTTTGGGATACACCAGGACTGTGTGGGCAGGACTTTAGGATGTGCCAGAAATTTGCACAATCTGAAATGGGAGGTGATGGAGGCTGCATCTGAACCTCAAGTCCAGACACAACATAGAAGCCAGCAAGCCCTTTCAGGAAGGACCACAGAACATCTGTGTTGTGATAGATATACATATATCTGGAAAATACAGAAAACAATTAGAAAGTGGGACTCACCTATAACCTTTACACAAAAATGATTACAATTGGTGTTTAGAATTTCCCCTGAATTTTAATGCATTTTATTCCATCTTTAAAACAATGCATGTTATATCTTAATAATTCTTCCATACTGTTAAAAACTTTGAAAATTCCAACCTTCATGAGTGCTAATATTTCATTATCTGGCTATCTTGATAGTTGTATAATCAATCAATTATCTAATGATTTATATTTTCTAACATTTATTTACTCTTTTTTTGAGACAGGTCCTACTGTACCATGCAGACTGCCTTGGAGCTCACTATGTAGCTCAGGTTGGCTTTGAACTCACTATCCTTCATCTGAGTTTATAGATCTATACTACCAGATCCAGGTTGATCTTTTTAAATGTGTAAGGATGCTTTCCCTGTCTGTCTGTCTACATGTGTGCTCCTGGTGCCCTCAGAGGCCAGAAGAGGATATCAGATCCCCTGAAACTGGAGTTATAGCTGATTGTCAGTGGCCATATGAGTGCTGGGAATTGAACCTTGGTCTTCTGGAAGAGAAGAAAGTGCTTCTGAGTCATTTCCTTCTCTCTTTTCTCTCTCTCTCTCTCTCTCTCTCTCTCTCTCTCTCTCTCTCTCTCTCTCTCTCTCTCTCTCTCTTTCTCACTCTTTCTCTCTCATTTTTTCCTTACCTTTTTCCTTCCTTCCTTCTTTCTTTCTTTGTTTCTTCTTCCTCCTCCTCCTTCTTTGGGGAAGGGGTGGTTCGAGACAGGGTTTCTCTGTGCAGGTTTGGAGCCTGTCCTGAGACTCACTTTGTAGACCAGGCTGGCCTCAAACTCACAGAGATCTTCCTTCCTCTGCCTCCCAAGTGCTGAGATTAAAGGTGGGTACCCCATGTCCAGCTTCACTCTTGTTTTCTTACCAGGAACGTATGACAGTTTGTATTTCAGTTCTCCTTGGTACTTAATCTTTGAGATTCTGCTGTTAAAGCAAAAAAGCCAAAACCCAAAGCACAAACAACAACATACCATGTTTGTGCTCTGCATGCTTTTGTGTACCTAGCCTATGCTTCCCAGGGACAGCTGGAGCAGCTGGAAGAGGAAGAGAGGTCTAGCTACTAAGCCATGGTGGGTGTGGGGCGGTGTCAGCCATGGAGCTGGTTTCACTCAACTGAAGTGGACCCTGGGCTTTACCTGGCAATTTGACTGCAACCTTCTTCTACCTCTTCAGTTCCTGCTGACCCCCTTAGTCCATTTTTCATGGAGAAAGACGTTCAAATGGAACAGAACTTCTACAGCCTTTCTTCACCATCAGGCTTATATGTGCCCATTTAGTCTCCCCTTCCTGTGACTGTCGTGTGGTGTTGGCTACATCTGTTAATCTCTCCTCCACCTTAGAAAGACTTTGGAGTCTTTCTCTGGTGTCCCCATTCATATACAGACATACTACCTTTTCATCTTTCTATTTCTGGTTTGCTTTGTTTGGGGGCACGGTGTTGCAACGTTGCTCAGGCTGCTCACAGCATCCTACTTCAAGGGATCTTGCTGCAACCTCCAGAATTGTTGGGACCACATGTATGTTTAACCATGTCCAGCCATCTCTCAGCTTTCAAAAGAGGTATAGTTCAAGTTCTTCGCTGGTTCCAAATCTATTAGTGCCTATTTACCCTTATAGCAAAAGTCCTTGGAAGATTGCCTCGGCTCACTACCCCTGCTTCCTGCTTCCCATTCCTTCCACTAAGCCTCAATTGTCCTCACTGACAAAACCATCACCAAGGTCACTGGTGACCCCCTCCCCCAGGTCTCTAAAGCTCTATGCATTCCCTTCTCTACATTTGACACATTCCTGAATTCTTACTTCACCGAGGCTCCTGGGATACTGTAGACTTGCATTCTGCTTACTGTGAGACATTTCCATTCTTTACTGTCCCTCGTATCTCTGTATTTCAAGGTTAGAGGCCATGTGACTTAGCCCCTGGCCCTCTGCTCCTCTTTCCACACACTCATTCCCTTTAGCCTTGTGATGTCCAAGGCTGTCTGTAGGTTTGCTGGTAACTCCTACCCCATAGTTTCCCTGAACTACAAACTCCTGCTCTGGAGTTCCCGCCAGCTTCGGCATTTGGCTCTCACAGGATCTCCAAGCAAACATGTCTCAACAAACATCTGATTCTATCTGGGCCCAGAACATGTAGCCTTCCTTGGGCTAATTCCTTCCTGCTACTTGTTGAGGCTGAAATCTTTGACATCAATGTTGACTCCTCTTTCCTTTGGTACTCTTGACCCAAACTGTCTAGGGTTGTATTGTCTCCACTTCTCTGCACCTACAGTACTACCAACCGGGTTCATACCTTCATCTTCCTCACATAGATTGTGGTAAAACCTCCCAGCTGATCTCTGTAGTCTAGGCTTTCCCCACACTTTCCTCCCAGATCAACCATCCGTGTAGATGCTAGACTGACAACATAATCCTTAAACCACCTTCCTGTGGCTTCCCACCCATTCCACAATAAAGCCGAGGCCCTGGCCACTTCGCTCTTGCTCATTGGGCTCCAGCCCTGAGGTCTCTTCAGAATTTCCCTCTACACAATGTGCTTGGACTTCAGGGCCTTTGGGATATATCTGTGCCCATAGCTTGTGTCCTCTGCCTTCAGCCTCCTCCCTTCATTGCCTGCTTGGACTCTCTCCTAGGGAGTGATGTCTTAGAGAAGCCTTGGCAGAAGGGACTGAGTAGCAAACGAGACGAAAGGGACCTTGAGAGCCCTGCTAATTGGATGGAGCTGTTAAAGAGCTGAGCTTGTCCCAGGACAGAAGCACCCAGCTTTCACATCTTGGTCCACATAGAGCAGAGCTAGCTGAGACACATGGCAGGATCAATTTGTTTTCCACTAAATAACTAACGGGCTACTTCCCATCCCCCTCATAGCCCAGGAAGGGACAGAAATGATGGTTGGCATGATGATGGAGGAATGAGAACAATAGTTTTGTAAAGAGTATGGGACTAGGTGAACATATTCTGATCTCTTCTCTATGACACACTTTTCCTACCTGTCAAGAGCCGGGAGTGGGAGAAGGGGAAAGGGCGCTATCCGGGACCTCATACCTTGGTTATTAGTAATCAGGACACTTTCCAGTTTCATTCCCTCTGTGAGTGAGAAGGGTCTCGTCTCACCCAGCAGTACACTGGAAGATTTCGTGCCCACTTGAGTCTTCATCCAGGGAGGGAGAACCAGCTAGCTACTCTGTTAAAGATGAGTTTTAATCTTTTGTTTTTGTTCTGAATTCTAAGGGGGAGTCCATACCTGTCTAGCAACCCCTAGTCTGGAAGAAAAGATTTTTGTGAGTTAAGTCAGAGTAAAGAGAATAGGCAAACCTGGAATAAGGCGAGGAAGAAGCAGAAGAGCACGAGTTGAGAAAGTGGTTGTCTATGATGAGGAGGTCACTCTGCCATTAATACCGCCTGAGGGAAGGGCATTTCAAATGTCTAGTTACTTATTTGATGTATGTATGTATGCATCATTTGATTTTTTTTTTTTTGTCTAGATTTGTAGAGGGGGAACTCTGCAGATGCTAGAGGAATAATAGCTAGTCATCTTAGCAGCTGCGAGTCTGGGAAGGAGTCTGTTTATTGGAAACTGAATAGTGTAGGGGAGGAAAGCATCAGACAGTTCTGGGACATCAGAGGAATGAGCCCTGTAGCACTAAGTGAATGTCATCGTAAAATGCAGTCCTGCATCTGGGAAGCACCGGTTATGGCAATGGCTTTAGTAACTCTTTGCTACTGGATCCAAACATTCTAGACTGTGTATTTGTTTAGTATTCAGCCCTCTATACTCATTACCCCAAATCAAGTCAATTAAGACAAATTCAGCAACACATTTCAACTTCTGTCTTCAGCCAGATGAGGTAGGATGGACAGATCATCTTTCATGTGCCTGAAGAGTCAGGAGACAGATAAGATCGATACTTCATCTTCATCATCATTTAAATTATTTTTTTTGAGAGTCAAAATTCAATCATTTATTTGTTACTTATCAAGACTTAATTTTGGCTGGACTGAGACTTAGAGGTGCTCTCAGTGAAGACAGTTTCATGTCTCTGTGTCTCTGTTCCAGGTGCTTTTCTTTGACTTATTTCACTCCCTTGACTAAAAGATTAGCATATTCTGAAGCCTCCTTGTTTTTCTTAGTGCTCTTCTCTCTCTCTCTCTCCCTCACCATCCCTCCCTCCCTTCCTTCTTCCCTCCCTTTCCCCCTCCCTCTGTTCCTTCTTTCCTTTCTCTCTTTCTCTCTCTCTCTCTTTTTTGAGATAGGGTCTCTCTATTAGTCCTTACTGTCCTGAAGTTACGTAGACCAGGCTGGCTCAAACTCAGAGATCCCTCTGCCTCTGCCTCTTGTGCTGGGATTAAAGGTGTGCACCGCCATGGCTCGGCCCCAGTGCTTTGTTTAATCAGAGAATACACTAATTGGCGTTTGTGTCACCGGGCATGTGGAGTAACAGGACGCTGAACTGTGGGTGCTTTGGTCCTGGACTTCTCACCTTCTTTGTTTAAGGGCTTTCTGACAGCATCTTGGCAGACTTCTTCATCTTCAGAGAGATTGAAAAGCTTTTGGGTTCTGCTAGCTCTTTTGGGTCCCAATTGCCAAGGCACAGTACTGTCTTGTCTGCTTCTTTGTCCCTGTCTGTGTGTCTGTCTCCAATAATTGAGGTTGAGAACACTCAGCATCCCCAGTGCATCTGAAAACAGACCAGTGCTTCCTCTCTCCAGTTCCCCTGGGTCTATAACAGTGACCCTTACTCATCAGCAGGTGTACTCTGTGTGGGTCAAGGCTCCTTGCTTCATGGGAAAACCTTGTCATTTCCATGGACTCAGACCATATAAGCCTTCCACTCTTCACCCAGAGCATCAGCAGCTACTTCTGTGGCCATGTGAGTGTCACAGAAAGTATGAAGCTTGTGTTCATCGTCCACTCCAAGGTGTTTCCAACAGCTGGGAAGGAAATCTTCAACTTCGTCTGACAAAGCTGACTGCCTAGAAGGTGCAGCCACTATTCTTTGTAAGATACTGGCTCACGAGTGATGAGCAAAGAGGTCAAGACCAGGCTGGAGAAACCCACAGAAATAGCTGACCTGAACAAGGGGGAGCTCAAGAACTCCAGACTGATAGCTGGGAAACCAGCATAGGACTGACACAGACCCCCTGAATGTGGGTGTGAGTTAGGAGGACTGGGCAGTCTATGCAGCCTCTGGTAGTGGATCAGTATTTATCTCTAGTACATGAATGGACTTTGGGAGCCCATTCCACATAGAGGGATACTCTCTCAGCCTAGACACATGGGGGAGGGCCCGGGCCCTGCTCCAAATGATATGACAGACTAAAGATCCCCCATTGAAGGTCTCTCCCTCCCTGGGGAGCAGAAAGGGGATGAGATAGGGAGTCAGTGGGGGTCAGGGGAGGAGGGGAGGGAGAGGGAACTGGGATTGACATGTAAAACAAGATTTAAATTTAAAAAAATCATAAAAGATACTGGCTCACAGATCAGACAATGAAGGATGGAGATCTCTGAAACAGTCCTTCACTGTTTCCTTTATTGTCTAGAATTTCCAAGTGACCGTGGATTGGAGGAGGTAAGCTAGGCCCAGGACTGAGAGTCTGAGGAAGGGAGGCTGTGCCTGGAAAGAGCTGTGAAGGTCAGCAGAGGGCCCCTGGTAGATTAAGGCAAGTGCTTGTCACTGGGTAACAAGGCGTGTGAGGAGACTAGCCGGGACAAGGCAAAGAACCACCCAGGAGGGCTGCAGGGGGAGATTCCCCAACAACCCTATCGGAACCGTTAGGCCCAGTAGTTGAACACTTGCTGCTCTTCCAGAAGACGCAAGTTCGGTTCCCATATTGGGTGGCTCACACAACTGTACCTCCAGCTCCAGGGTGTCCAAATCCCTTTCTGGCCTTTATGGTCACTCACACACAACTGTATGCTATTCAGTCACCACCCCCACATGGAAAAACCCCAAAACTTCAAAATTTCTAGCCAGCCAGTTAATGGGAACAAGACCAAATCTTGCTGTTAAGCTACAGGAAGAAAATGCAGCCTCTTCTGCTGTTGGGTTAGGCAAGGATTGCTTAGGTACATTACTGACAGTAATATCCTTAATATTTTAAAGTTATATCAGCTTTAATGATAGTGATCCAAAGCTGGCCACAAGTCCACAGGTGTTATGTTGGTCTCTTTGATTTTAGTCATCTTAAAGGGGTGGAAAAGGATGTTGCAAATGTCTAGATAATTCCCTTTGAAGTTCTGAATTTTACTGAAGTCCAGCTTATCTTTTATTGATTTCTGTACTCTTGTTTTCATATAACAACTATTTAACCCAAAGTCATAAAGATTTACACCTATTTTTTCTAAGATTTTATAGTTTTAGCTTTTACATTCAAATCTCTGGTCTTTTTTTAGTTTAGCTGTTTTACATTGGGGAGGGAACTTTGTACAGGAATGGATTATCGAATTGTAAACACAGGTATGTGCAGTTTATTATAATGTGTCAATTACACTTGAAAATCAGTTCAAAATGATTTTTTTCACATGATGTCAATAAATGTTATATTTTATGATGGAAACTTTAGAAAAAGGTATAAAGATTTTGTTCTTTTTATTTCAACTTTTGTCAGTTCTGTTGTTTAAATCTCAGGAGGGGGATATTATTCAGATGGAGGAGTGCCTGCCTCATACACAAGGCCCTGGGTTCAATCTCCTATGCCATCAAAAGGGAAATATTTTAATATTCCAAAATATTAACATTCCAAACATGAAATAACAATGAGCATTTTAAAAACATGAACATTTATTTCACTATTTAAAATGTATAGGTCTACTAAAATAATAGAAATGTAAACATCAATGCAATCCCATATTAGAAAGGTCTTAGAATAGAAGGGCTCAAGTCTTTACGGAGAAAAGAATTGTTCTCTTAGATCCTTTCTGTTTTATTTGCCTTGTTTTCTTTCTTTTAGACGGGTTGTCACTATGTAGCCCTGGCTGTACTAGAACTCACTATATAGAGCAGACTGGCCTCACTCTGAGAGCTGCCTGTCTCTGTTGTGTGCTGGGATTAAAGGCGTGCACCACCACACACCATTACCCCATCTTTTATTTATTTTTATAGTGTGCATATACCATCTTTTAATAAGACATAGTGGTCGCCCTTGAAATATATTTAGCCTTGCTCCTGTCTGTTCCTAAGGTATCACTGAAGCCACTTTTGTTCTTTCCTGACCTTCCTGGGGTTAACCCTGATGGACAGCAGTGACATCAGGATGGACCTATGTCAGGAAAGGGCCTGGAAGCGTGCCAGACCCTCTGGGCCGAGCATCTGGAGCCTGCTTGTCTTTATCACTTGCTGGAAGAAGCAGAGGGAAAACAGAGCACTAACAGCGAGAGGCTCCCTTCAGGCCCTATCCTCATCTAAGAAGGCTGGGATGGTTACCCACCCTTGGCCTTCTCTACTCCCAGGTTGCTGTGGTGACCCCACATAAGCAGCTCAGTCTGGGCCAGACCAACCTTTGTTTTTTTGAGATGAGGGTCTCTCTCTATGTAGTACTGGCTACTCCACAACTCACTCTGAAGACCAGACTAGTCTTGAACTCACAGAGATCCACCTGCTTCTGCCTCCCAAGTGTTGGGACCAAAGATGTATGCCACCACACCTGGCTACACTGACTTTTAAAATCTTCTGGGGCAGCTACTGGATGTGGAGAAGAGGCTGACAGGGGAAAGTAGCCCTGGAGGTCCTGAAGGGGAGATAGCTTCTGTTTTCCTCTAAAGTGCTATTCTAAGTCCCTTCTACCATAACTACGCTGAGAGGCATCTTGGGAGATAGAGGGTTTCATTTGTCCCAACAGCACATCTCTGTCATCTGCTTGCCTTTCCATCCCCCTTGTCAAAGTGGCCTTCCGTGGGACAGAACCCAAGTCTGAGCTGATGGAAAGATGGTGAGAACTACGAGAGGACACCCAGCAGAGGGGACGTGTGCACCAGGGTGATAGTAGGCAGCAAAGGCCCGGAAGTTTCAGTAGCAAGCAAGCACACCACAGTCTCTGTTCTCACAGAGTTTATGTTCTGATGGGGAGACGGATCATGGAACAAGCTAATAATAATAATAATCCCAAGTACTATGGGGACAATGAAAACAGGACAAGGTGACAAAGAGGAAAGAACGACTTGGCAATGAGTGGCAGTCATGGTTTGCGTGGCAATGTCCTCCAAGGAGCTCATGTCTTGAAGCTGGGTCCCCAGTCTGTAGACGGTTGAGCAGTGATTGGATCAGGGGGTTGAGACCTCATGAATGCATCAACCCATTGATGGAGTCCTGATTCAGAGGCACAATTGGGACCTGGTAGGTGGCGGGTAGGTTCCTGGGTTGTGCCTTTCAAGTGCTTCTTGTCTGTGGACCCTCCCTGTCCTAATCTCTGTTGCTTGGCTACCACGAAGTGACTAACCTCTGCCTCATATTCCTGCTGCTGGGACATTTCACCTGTCTTAAGCCCAAAGCAGTGCAGCAGCTGACCCAAACCGGAAACTGGTGTCAATAAGTCTTCCTTATTTAAAGGCGTTTTTTTCCCTCAGGGATCTGTAACATCAACCTGCTACTGACAGAATCACTGGGTGGACGGTTGGGGGTGGAGGTCAGCAAGAATGTAACGAACTAAGACAGGCCCCAGTGGCCAGTGAGGAAGAAGTCACTCTCCTTTGGGAATATGCCCCTGGTAAGTTGCTCCTGCTGCAGTGGATGGCCACATACCCATAATGCAAGTGGGCAGAACTAAGTGAATTTGTGCTTATTAATAAAAACAATAAAAAAGAACATGAAGTTGAGAGGGAGATGGGGTCAAGGACACTAGGGGCCATTGGAGGGAGGTAACCATGTGTAGATATCTGATCAATATACATTGTATAAATGTATGCAACACTCAAAAGATATAAAACACAATTTAAATAGACAAGCCTTCAAAAAAGAAAGAAAGAAAAAAGAAAAAAGCAAGAGCAAACAAAAACACCAAAAAACAAAAACAAAAACCAAAGACAAGACCTAAGCACCTGCCTTTCAAACACTGCATCTGGGCACTCTCGTCTTTGTAGATGCTGAGACAGGGCAGCTTTGAAATTATTTCCTCTAAATGAGCTTAAGTTGTTGTAAACCAAAGAGCCAGCTCACAGCCGCGCAGTCCCGGAGTTTTAACACTTAAAAAAAATAAAGGAGTTGTTTTAAAACAATCAGTCTGGGCTCTTCATCATGTATTTGTTTAACATTAAATGTTAAATGTATCACTACCCACACTTGAAGAGACATCCTTCAAAGACTGAAAATGTTTCAGTTGGAAAATTTCCTCATCTTACTACTTGGGCTTTCATTGAAATGTTTATCCTTTAGGGATGGGCTGTGAACAGACAGCAGGGACATCACCATGTGAATGCTATTCAAAGTAAACATCAGGGCCTTTGCATGGGACCCCTCTTTGCCAAGTAAGTATATGGAACATAAAAATCACGTCAGAATTTTTATGAGACCAATGCCACAGACTCAGCCTGGCCTGTCAGATTGTGCAATATCACCCTGTGTCCCACGCACAAGACCTACAGGGCTTGAAAATCTACAGGATGATATTTGACACAATTCATTTGTATGTGAGAGAGAGAGAGTGAGAGTGTGACTGTGTGTGTATATGTGTTTGAGTGTATGCGTGTGTGAGTGTGTGTATGTGTGTGTGTGTATGGGTCAGGGAGGGTGTGTGTGAGTGTGTGTATGTGTGTGTGTATGTGTCAGGGAGGGTGTGTGAGAGTGTGTATGTGTGTGTGTGTGTGTGTGTGTGAGGGAGGGTGTGTGTGTGAGAGAGAGAGGAAGGGTGTATGTGAGTATGTGTGTGAGTATGTAAGTGGGTGGTGTGTATGTTGTGTGTGTGTGTGTGTGTATGAGGGAGGGTGTGTGTGTGTGAGGAAGGGTGTGTGTGAGTGTGTGAGTATGTAAGTGTGTGTGTGTGTGTGTGTGTGTGTGTGTGTGTGTGTGTGTGTACCTACTCACATGTGGAGGCCAGAGGTCAATGTTGAATATCTTCCTCAGCTGCTTCATTTTATTTTGAGACAGTGTCACAGCTCATCAATGATTGGCAGGCCAGCAAGCTCCTGATGTCCTTTTGTCTTTACCTCCCAGAGCTGGGATCACACATGCACATGTGTCCCATACTTGTAGTTTTTATGTGGGTGTTGGGGACTCTATCCTCAGGTTCTCATATCTTTTCAGGCTGATCAGTCCATCTCCCTAACCTGCCTTTTGAGTTTGTTTCTTTAAAACGCGTTTTCTTGTTGAGTTGGAGCTGAGCAGGGAATTCCCATGTGGCTCCAGTGCCCTGCACTGATGAGAGGGTACAGCGTGGCCCTGACAGGCAGAGTCTGTCATTGGTCTCTCTTCCCCCTCACACCATTGTCTTTAGAACACTTCTATTATCGGGGTCGTGGAGACAGCTTGGTCAGTAAAGTGCTTGCTGTGCAAACTCGAGGACCTGATTTGGATTCCCAGAACCCATAGTCTCTGGTGGCATGTGCTTGAAATCCCAGCCCCGGGAGCAGAGACAGTTGGGTCCCTGAGCCTCACTATGCAGCCTAGCCTTTCCGTGAGTTCCAGGCCAGTGAGAGACCCTGTCTCAGAAACCAAGGTGGCTGATGCTGTTCTCTGATCTCCACAAGCACCCATGTGCATGTACATGCATTTGAGCACACAAGGGTACCTCCCCGTGAATGTGTGCACACACATGTCAGGCAATAATAATAATAAATGAGTGTATTGTTCAGAATAGCTGTAGATTAACAGGAAAGTTGCAACAATATAGAGTTTCTACAAACCCTTCACCCAGTTCTCTATGATGCTGGCATATTGCATAAATAGAGCTATTTGCCAAAGCTCAAAAATTAACACAGGGATAATAGTGAACTAAGTAGACTTGGTTTCGGTTTTCCTGGTTTCCTTGCTCTGGGCTCCTTCTTGGTCAAAGTAAGCCAGTGTATACACAGCAAGCCCAGAGCTGATGTCACGGAAGAGCTTGGTTCTTGTCCTTCTGTGTCTCATTGTTTTCATCCACAGTGAGATGCTGATGCTTCAGACATCACATCCAGGCTCACTGTTGCCCATATGCAGGAAAAGAAGCCACTCCACCTTTGTTTTAACCAAGAAGAAGCAACCCCATTTCCCAGAGCATTTACTTCACTGGTGGGTGTCTGGGCTTCACAGACACCCAAGCATATCCTTGCTGGACTCTAGATAGCTGAACTTCACACCGTATTCTTCACCCAAGGAGGGGCAGGCTCTGTTGGCTTGCTCCCATCACCGTGGAGCAGAAGTCCACGGGGGAAATCGTTTCCCTTTGCCTGGACCATTGACTGACCTTGTGGGACCTGGTGAAACCATGGAGGTAGATGTCTGATCCAGCTTTCGTCACTCTCAAGAGGCTCAAAGGTGGAGTGGCTTCTTTTCCTGCATATGGGCAATGGTGTACCTGGATGTGATGCCTGAAGCCTTGGCATTCACGCTGTGGATGAAAGTATCGAGACACAGAATGACAACAACCAAGGTCTTCCGTGACATCAGTAGGCACCCAGTCAGCTGAGTGCAGAGCCACCTGCCTCTGGGCTTGGTGTGGATACCCGGCTTTGCTTGGGTTTTCTGTTCCTTGCAGGTTCTGAGTCCCCCAGCGCCAGAAGACCTGTGGCCTGGGAATCTGGAAGTCACTTCACCATCTGGGTTCCTTCCTGGTCCCGACTCATCACTGAGAACTGTACATTAGTTTCCTATTTCAATGCAGTCATTTCAAAGAAACTAAAGTGGCTTAAACCAAAACGCTTCATTCTCTAACCGTTTTGGAGGTCAAAAAAATCTGAAACTATATGTTGGCAAGGCTCTCTAGAAGCTTCTGAGAAATCTGATTGCTTTTCCTTCTGTGAGGACCTTGTGATTACACTGGGGCCACCCAGATCACCCAGCATAATCTCTTCCATCCTTTCCTTATCCCATCTGCAGGGCCCCCTTGCCATGCAAGGCAGGGCATTCACAGGTGTCAGGGACTAAGAGCAGAGCTGGGTATCATTGTGGGCTACTGTTCAGTGAAGATCTCTTTCATCAAAAGAGATCCGAGCGCCCCCTCCCCTCCTGCTCCATAGAACCTGCGGCTTTTTGTGGTGTCTTCCAGGGCTCAATTTACGTGTGAGTCCCGGCCAGCTTGTATTTTCCATCAGCAAGTTTTGGAGGCCCTGCTGGATCTAGTGTCTGCTCCTTCCAGCAGCGGCAGAGGTCCCAGAGAGATGGAGACCATGAATGCAGAATGAACTACTTCAAAACTGAGAGAATCGGAGCCCTTGTGTTTTCTCGGTAGTAGGGAAGTGGAAAAAGATGTCGTTGACAGAGGTCCCAGATGGTTTAGATGGGTCTTAGCTTTTCCTCAGAAGTTCGTTGGTCTGAGGCCCTTCAATGACGTCAGAGCTCCAGTAAGTCTGAGTAATCATGCTGATTGGGTGTCTCTCAGGGAGGCTGCCCACCGACCTGTTTCTCATCCACTCTGCTCCTTGGCTGTGTTTGTGATGTGAAGGATTCCGTGTTGTGCTATCCGTTTTTTCTCCTCGGGGCCACACGCTGGGCTTTAAGGCTGGGCCAGAGGACCTCGTAGATGAAGTGCAAGTGTGCTTCCGGCGTCGCACGGCTGCGTGCACCTCTGCTCGACCCTCTGCGTTTGTCTCTGCATCAGGCGCAAAGCAAGGGCGCTTGGCTGTAAAATGGGGGCTTGAGACCATCCTTTGAGGTCCAGTGGTTCTCAAGTGGTACAGCTGGTGGTTGGAATGGGGAACAGAAGGCTTTGGAGTCCACCCTAGAGGTTGTCAGTGTGACTCCTGACCGCTGACTCCAGAACAGGATACGGAGGGAGAGTGTCCTATGTTGCCTCTAGCCAAACCTCTTGCATACCGGCTGGGACTGTTGCTCCCACCTCTGAGGCCTATGTAACCCGGCATTATCCTCACTCACAACCTATGCTCTCTCTATTGTAAGCCCCTGGGAGAGAAGATGATACCACCCCACCAAGACACACCAATCTCAGACTAAGAATCGAAGCACACAGCAACCCAAATCTTCCTTAGGACACGCCCCTTCTTAGAGGGAAAGCTAAGCAGCACCCTTCTCTTGTTCCAGTTTCTGGTGGTCAGAATATTTAGAGGCTGACAGAGGAGGGACTGAAGGGAAACAGTGAGAGTATTTTCCATGCTAGAACAAACTGTGTGGGCGACGGCGTCAGAAACTGATGTGGACACATCACCAGAGCTGACACCAACACCCCTGGGTATGACTCTGGCTCCTGAGCTCCTCCACCCTACTAGGACCACGCCTCACATTTTGAGGCCCCAAAGTCTATGCCCTTCCCTTCTTTAACGGAAGCTATGGCAGGTCATGTGGCAATGGAAAAGATGAGACTATTGGCCAAGAACCTTATACTCAGGGGAGCGTGTGGCGCGAGACTCCAAACCCCGAGAGTCTCTTCAGCATTCAACACATGTGATTGGTGTGAGGAACTCCGAGGAGGTCAGGACTCTCGCACACAGCCAAATGTGAAGAAAACAACACAGTCTGGAGGCATCGCTCACATATTTGTCAGTGTAGATGTTTAGAAGTTATCCTGGGCTTGTGTGTGAGTCACGCTGAGCGTCTCTATCAAGGGTAGCTGGGGAACAACTGAGGAGTTCCCAGGGCCACAAGGTTGGTTTGATTCATCCATTGTCATTCCAAGGGGACCGCAATGTGGCCTGACTTCAGGCAGAGCACACATGACTCAGCCCAGGAGATGCTTTGGGAAGGTTTCAACAGCACCTCCTTTCTCTGTTTGCTTTGTCAGTGTGGCAGGCCCTGGGAAGCTGCAGCCTCCACAGACTGCTGGGGGGGAGCAGGCACTGCCTAGGGACAGCTGGGGTTGCCTTGGGCCAGGAGAGAGTACAAAGCAGGCTCACACCCGTACAGCCATCCATGTCCGTTTTGGCAGCTGGAGAGGTAGCCAACTTCTGGAGATCTGCAAAGGGAAGTTGTGGCTATCAGATGTCAGCGCTCAATGGGAGGTCATTGTGCACACACTATCTACTAGCCAGGGATGCTAGATACTTGATATACCTGTGAAAACTGAGGCTATGAAGGCCTAAAGGAATTAGTTCCCTACTAGCCAAGGAAATACAAAACCGTTTTATTAGTTACTGCAAGCCAAAGCTACTGACCGCCGCTAGTGGAGCAGGAGGGTTTTATGAGCGAGGCAGTGGGCTGCTCGCGGTGTCCAGGGCCAGTCTGTACCTCTTTGGAAGTTTCACAGCCAGGTGGGCACCCTAGCTCCTGACAACAAACCCACCTGGGAGGACACATTTCCTCCCTTTTAGCACCCGCCGAGGCACTCACTAGACATCAGCCTTGTGCTGCCATGGCTGCAACTGCCTCTCCCTGGGACAGAGCGTGCAGGGAAGGGGGTGGGGGAGGGGTACGCCTTATAAAGAGCAGAGGCATTTTACCCACCTCCCTGCCAAAGAGACTAGAGAAGTTCTGGATTTGGGGGCTTTGGGCCATAGTCTCATATCCAGGACACAAGACCAGAAGGTATTTGTGTGATCTTTGGTGAACATATATGATTGTCACCCACAGCTAGAGATGATAGAAATAATAACAGGTGATGTGACCCTACTTCTGCTTTGAAGAGTGAGGCATACAGTGTCATTTGCTAGGGACTTTGCTGCTTAGGACAGTGTTGAGTAAATGCACACATACATTACCAAACGATTGCTACAATCAAATTAGTTAACACATGTGACACTTAGTTGTGCGTGTGCTCACACACACTCAGAGTAAGGACATTGAAGATGTAATCTGGAGGCTGGGGTTACTGCTCAATGGTGGAAGTCACCTAGCATGCAGAAAACCTTGGGTTTGATCCCTAGCACTACACAAAGGACTCTACTTTTTAGCAAATTTCAAGTTAATAACCCCGCTGTGTGTTAGGAACTCTCTCGTTGATTATTATGTTCCTAGTAAAACAACTAATCCTGTTATCTTAAGAAGATTTCCAATGTAGACATCAGTTACCTAAACTTAATTGAACATAGTAAAACGTAATAACTTTCGTGTTAGGTAAGTTTAAAGCATTCATTAAGAAGTCAGGTGTGGTGTCACGAGCTCTTAAATCCATCACTCGGGAGTAGAAACAGGTGGACCTCTGAATTCAAGGCTATCCTGGTCTACATAGAAAGTTCCAGGGCAGCCAGAGAAACAGAGAAATCCTGTCTCAAACAAACCAACAAAAAACAAAACCAAAAAAACCCAGACAAATAATAGTAATAAATATACATTAAGACATTATTAATCAATATGTTTGTTCTGGTTAGTTTTTGCAAACTGGACACAAACTACAGTCATCTGGAAAGAGGGAACTTCAGTTGAGGAATTACTTCCATCAGCTGGTCCTGCGGATACACCTGTGGGACGTTCTCTTGATTCACAATTGACGTGGAAGGGCCCAGCCCACTGTGGCCAGTGTCAACCCTGGGCAGGTGGTCACGGGCAAGCCAGGAAGCCACGAGGAGGAGGCCGGTAGAGAGTACTGTTCTGTGGTCTCTGCTTCAAACCTGCCTCCAGGTCCTGCCTTTGCTTCTCTTGATGGACTGTAGTATGGAAGTGTAAGCCAAATTAGCCCTTCCCTCCCCTAAGTTGGTTTTGGTCGCAGTGTTATTACAGTGAGGAACAGCAAACTGGGAGAAGATACGGAGTAGTGCTGTGATGGACCCGGCCATATCATTTCGTGGGGAGGATGGTGGGAGCGCTTGGAACTTTGGGCTGAAAGTGCCTAGAGCTTAACGGGTGGCTGAGGGAGCTTGGGTGATAAGAATGGGACAAGAATGAGAGAAACGCAGGTGGTGGAGGCCTGGCTTGTGAAGTTTCAGAAGTAAGCAAAGGCCCCGTTGCAGCCATTTGTGTGACATTGGAATTGGGAATCTTTGGAAGTGAAATGTGTGCTTCTCTGGGACAATAGATGCTGGTCAGTTGGGGCTGAAGAATCAGCTGTGATTAATAAGAGACCTCATTATCAAGGCAAAACCTTCTGGAGTATTTCCTCACAGTCAGCACACAAACGCCATGGTTCAGAGGTGGCCGGGGCTGAACGTAAAGCTGGCAGCAGACTTTGGGAAATAATGTGTAAACTCTCCCACATGGTGTTGGCTTTGAAGCCATGAAGCAGTCATGGAGAGCAACTGAGGTTTGGCATTGAGAGAGGACACTGGTGCAGGTGCAACCCCAGTTGCTGTGAAAACCCCAGGATACTGGAAATGCAGGACAGATACATAGGGTATCTGCCAAGGACAGCAGCAGATGTGGCATGGAGCGCACCTAAGCCTGGACGGTAAACTGTGTGTGTTGCAGATGGCGGAAGGAGCTGCCGAAATGCTTTGGACACCAGGAGATGGTAAGTTCCACATTTTGGACCCTGAATTACTTACACGGTTGGGTTTTACTTTGATCTGACTATGATTGTGCCCGGGTTCTTCTCTTATGGTAAGAACTTCCTGTTCTAACTGCATGGGTGTCTGTGAAATACAAGAGACCAAATATTTCAGAGCCAGTGAACTTTAAAGTTGTACTGCATTTTATACTGTGATATTAATATTAATGTGAACTTGGGGTCAAGCAAGAGAGTAAAGTTTATGGTTTAATAGTGATGTGTTTGTGTCAGGTTGACTAAGGGTTGGTCAACTGTGCAGGTTAATTTTTGTCACAAGCTAGAGTCTTCTGGGAGCAGGAACTGCCTCTGTAGGCAAGGCTGTGGTGCATCTTCTTATTTAATGATCGATGGGGGAGGGCCTAGCATGCTGTGGGCCAGGCCTACCCTGGGCTGGTAGTCCTGGGTTGGTTTCTTAAGAAGAAGAAATGGAGAGCAGGCCAGTAAACAGCATTTCTCCATGGTCTCTATTTCAATTCCAGCCTTCAGGTTCCCCTTGAGTACAAGGCCTGGTTTCCACTGATCACAGGTTGTGATGTGAAGTGCGAGCCAATAAGACCTCTCCCCCACCCCAAGTTGTTTTTGATCATGGTGTCAGAGCACAGTGCAGGAAAATTAAGGGAGTGATGCTGTGATGTCTTCCTGTGGCAGCATCAGAAAACCTCAGGCTTTTCGCAGATACTCAGTATGCTTAACAAAACCTTTATGGGCCAGGAAAAAAGACTTGAGTAATTTTATTCAAGAAAGGGGAACTTAATTAGCATGCATATAGTGTATCCAAGACATGAGCTTTTCTTTTAACTTCAATTCTTCTTGCTTCCTATTCCCTTCGTGTTGCATTCTGTATTCTGTCTAGGTTGGTAGGAGTGCAAAGGGTCTGTGCTTTGTAAGCAAATACATTGGTGTGTGAGTTCTAGCTGCATCACTGATCAGCAGAGTGAGTGACCTTGGCCTGCTGTGCGCCTGGGCCTGTCGTCGTCATCAGTAGAACAGGGTTGAGAGCTTCATGACATGGTGTAGACTTCTGAGCAGCTTGGGTGACTTCTCCTTCCATTTAGAACTCCACTGAAATCATAGAAATCAGTTTAAAAGTGATACATTTTTAACTGTGTTAGAAGAAAGGGTGATTGGGCAGCAGAGTGCTGGTGAGGTCCAATAGGAGGGTCCCATCACACCTTTCACTATTCACAGTCTCATTTCTTCTCATTGGTTTTTGTAGCTTTGTTTGTTTTTGTGAGGCAGTGTTTCTCTGCATAGCCCTGGCTGTTTTGGAACTCAGAGAGCCAACTGCCTCTGCCTCCTGAGTGCTGGGAGTAAAGGTGTGTGCCACTGCTCATGGCTATAATCACATTTCTTGAGGATTAGTTGTTTTCATATCTCTTTGCCCTGTGTTGATGTTAGGAACTCAGATTCTTTATTTTCTGTTTTATTCAGCACGATTCCAATTCCATGGAAACTGTTCTTGTACTGCCCAGCCTTCCCTTGGTAATGGCATTGGTTAGCCACTTCTTAAAACACTGTATTGTTGCCATGACAACGCTCCTGTCTGGCGCTCTCCACCTTCCCTGTGGCTTCCCACTCCGTCTGCTGGACTGGCTTTTCTTCTTGCCTAATCCCTGGACGTTACTGTTCTGCGTGTGCCCTCGCCTCCTTCTCTTCCTCTCCATCAGTCTCCACGTCCTCATCCATTCTCGTGACCTTGACACCTGTGTCCTGATGGCTTCTGTATTTTTGTCTCCAGTCTAGGACTGTCCTTGGAGTTCTAGACTCACACGCTCAATTGCATTTAACAAAACGAGAAACCATCCTATCCTTTCTTTCTCATTCTCTCCCCTCCTTGGTGCACCCTCCTCCTCTTGTGTGAAAGACTGCATACAAGCTAGGAAACAGGACTTTACCAGATACAAGATCTGTTAGTGCCTTGGTCCTGGACTTCTAAGTCTGAGAATTTGGAGAAATATATGTTGGCTGTTTAAGCCAGGACCTTTAATTTTTTCCACTGGAGAAATATTTTTACTTGACCCCAGATATAGGGGTGCAAGTAAGATATTTACTGATAATATACCATAAGGCGTATGATAAAAATTCCTACTTCTTAAAGATGGAGGAAGATGCCTACCAGTGGGAAGGATATGTTTGCTTTACACAGAGATTAAATCTTGACTAAATGTTTTAAACTGCAAGACATAGAGATTGTCACCAAAATTTTCAGAATTGACTGATACTTTGATTTTATAATTGTCAATGCAAAGAATGCCATTTTGCATAAATACATAAAACAAAATGGCAGGAATATGTTTTGGACCATATCAGAAATCATTGGGAATTCGCTCCTAATCCCAGGCCTAAATTCAATTAGTGATTTTTTTTTTTTAATCACTCAAACAGCAGCATTAGGAAGATTGAGAATCACTGCTTTAGAAAACTGTGGAAAATATTAATTCAACAACAATTACCAATAAAGTAATTCTGCATGGCAATTAGAGAAAAAACAAAAAAAACAAACAAAAAAACCACCCACTATAACAAGGTCAAAAGGAGAATGAAAAACTGGGGAAAATATTTGCAATTAAAGTTGAAATGTTGATCATAAATATATATTCTCTCAGCCTGGAGGTGGTGGTGCACACCTTTAATCCCCAGCACTCAGGGAGGCAGACACAGACAGATCTCTGAGTTCCAGGGCAGCCAGGGCTGCACAAAGAAACCCTGTCTCAACAAACAAAAAAGAATTCTCTTCAGTTGATTTTAAAAAGACTACACATGGGAGGGGAAAAAAAAATCAACGATGAGGGGCTGGAGAGATGGCTCAGTGTTACGAGTACTTTCTACTTTTTCAGAGAAATTTGATTTGGTTCTGACACCCATGTGGCAGCTTGTAACTCCCTGTGACTTCAGTTCTGGTCTCTGTGCACCATGCAGTCAGCACATATGTAAATGCAGGCAAACACTCATAATCTGAAAGTAAAAGCAGCTTCAAACCATAAGAATAAAGAGGAAGAGTTTGTCCCCCACACACAAAAAAAAACGTAATCAGTTCTTCGAGGACATTAATTCTCAAAACCACACTGATACAGTCAGCCCTGCCAGGCTTGGGGTGCTTACCGTTGGTCAGGGAGGAAGTGGATTTTCCTGTATGGGGTGTGTTCTAAATCCTCAGAGTGAGCTGACATTATGAAAGACACTCAATGTGATCAGACAAACTGGAAAAATTTGTTCTATAAATGGTCAAGGGTTTGCATTATGAATTCTTCAGTAGATTCAGGATTGCCGTAATTATCCATTTGATGTTCATTTCATCCTTGTTTCAACTGGCAATGATTCCACCTTGTGGGGAGATGTGACCCACACTATGGGAAGGCAGTAGGTGCAATAAATACAGTGATTTTCCACACTGGCGTCTTTCCCAGCCTTCAGCGAGGGCCAGCCACCCTTAACCTACAAGGGGTGGGGTGAGGGGACAGGTACGGTTGGAAGGTGCAGGGATGGCAACAAGACTGGCTGCCTTCTCATTATTCAACCTACTGTGCAACGCAGGTCGCTTGTCCCCAGGTCATGCTGAGTGATGTCACCTGGTCTCAGCTGGGTGATCTGCATTTGGGTGACAAGCTGCCCTGCCTGTCCCTGCTTGTCACTTATTTTCTGATGGTTTATTTAATTGGGCCAACTCCTCTCTCGGGTAGAAGGGCCAGAGATGCCAGCGAGGGCTCTGTTGGGAGAAAGTTTCTTCCATGCCAGCGAGAGCTCTGTTGGGAAAAAGTTTCTTCCCTCCCGCTGCTCTGGACTTGGCAGGAGAAGGATGTGCGGTGTGGTACCCCTGAGCCAGTGTGGATACCTTGGCTGTGCCGTATGAAGACTTGCTGAGGCCAAGTGGAGAAAGCAGTAGGCTTAACCTGCCCCACAAAGCTGCGGCAATCAAGTGTTTCATAGTATGCATGCCTCGGCTCAAAGTATAAGTGGAATGGACAGCATCAAATCGCACATCTGGACATGTAGCATCAAATCGCACATCTGGACAAAAAGCATCATGTTACATGCCTTTGTATGGCAGGGTTGCCTTTGAGTCTTGATGGCTTCAGAGGGGCCAGCCCAAGGTCATTAGCTCTGCCATAGCCTCATGCCACCTAAGGTGGAACCTTAGGATGACAAGTTCAACAGCAGAGTTGCATGCCCAGACTAAAGCATACCTCCAAGATGCAAACCAGTGCTGCAGCTTGCCTCCTGTCTTGGGCCCATGTACCCTGGAGGCACTCTGCCATAATCATCTCAGGCACTGAGTAGCTCAAAGCAGCCCCTTGTGGACACCTTGCTTTTTCCAGGAAATTCCAACAAAACCCTGGGTCAAGTCCACCCCCCAACACTTTCGCTTTTTTTGTTTTCTGTCTGCTCTTTCCTTCCCCTGTGGCTCACTGAAGGCTTGAACTGTAATGGACTGGAGTCTCCCAAACTCACATTGTCACAGTGGTTTTTGCCTAAGCAAAGTTCTGTTTAGGAAAGATTTATCTTTTGCCTCCTGGGGAGGGGGGGACAGAGGAGGTGGGGAGAGGAGTGGAAGGGGGAGAATCTTAACGCCCATGTATCTGCCTCCCACACATCTGCACAATTACACACAGTAGCACTGCTTTGGGAGTTACAAGAGACCTAGCGTGGGGTCTTGGTTCTCTGCTTCTTTTGAGATCTAGTCCCCGGCTGTGGATCCTGGGCCAGCTGGTCTCACATTTACCATGCAACCCTGCGGCTGAACTTGCCATCCTCCTGTCTCTATCTTCTAAGTACTAACCTTATAGATGTGCAGTACCTCGGTCTGGCTGAGTGTCCTCCCTTCAAAAGCGCCCCAGCCTCATGACAGGATTCTGGAAGGCTAAGGGAATATTCTCACCAATCTGCCCCTCTGACCCAGGGTCGCTTGGCTCAGTGGCTCTGCCTCCGGAGTCCCAATCCTGTCTCCAGAGCTTGCAATGGTCTTTTGTGATTTTTTGTTATCTTTTTTCTCCTAAGAGAGCCTGTTCCCTCCTTGTTGTGCAGCCTAGGATGAAGAAACAAGTGAGGTGGAGACAGAAGAGGGCGCAGTGAGGTGGGAACTCAAGGCCCCTCTCCTGGCTCTATTAACCCTACAGATGGAGCGTGGATGTCACATTCCCAGGGCGCAGGTGCATGAAGCAACAGCCCCGTCTGCCTGGCCTGTGGCCACTCCCAAAGGTGTTGGGCGACAGGAGTCCAGGGTAAAGGGATGTTTTCTCAGTTTTGTTATTGTTGTTGTTTAGTTGCTCAAAACTGAGTAACTGCTTCGCACAAGGGATCATCTCCCACATTTGGATCCCACAGAACTTTGAGGGGAGGAGTTTTCTGAGGCTTGGTGGTTGAGCAGGCCATGGTTTCCAGTCTGGTTTTGGCTGTCAAGCAAAAGGGGAAGAGTTTGAGACACCGGGAAAGATTCTCAGCACGGTTCCCAAAACACACCTGTCTGAAGCTCTTAGCTGAGTTCTGTCCTCGGGTGGAGTAAGGGCTGCACCGCAGGCCGCTGGCGCCAGCTGGGCCTCATGGCTTCCTGGAGGGGGGGGGGATGGGCAGCAGCAGGCAGCCCTCCCTTCAGCTCCTCTCCAACTCTTACCCTTTTCATGACTATTACCCTTGTTTCATATGCCAGACTTTGCAGGATTCTAATTTTTTTTAATACTGCTGTTGTCTTCTCGTTGGGGGTGTGGTGGTGGGGAGTCACTCTCTCCTAGTCTCACTGGTTTAACAAGCAAATCCAAAGGATGACTTTCCCGGCTGGATTCAGGTGGCACATCAGTGTTCAACCCTAGCTGAAACCCTTTGATACATCTCATGTCACAGGCTGGCAGATGCCACTCACACACAGAGTTCCAGCACTCAGCGCCCACCCTAACCTCTGGTACTCCAGCACCGGGTCCCCTCATGGTGTGCCACTCTACAAGCTGCCCCTCCCCCACACATGCCATTTGATCAGTGGCAACGGAAGGCTTCATAACCTTAGGGAGTGGTGGAAGGACCCAGGAGAGGCTGCTTAACTTCTGTCTAAACTCTCTGTGGACCAGGAGCCTTGGCTGTCCACACGTGGCTATTTCATCCTGGGAATCAGAAGTTGGCTCTAACCCTTCTCCAGCAGGGTGGAGTTGGAGGACGCCTGTGTGGCCAAACAATAGGAGGGTAACAATAGCAGTGTTTGCCTCCCTTTAAGACTAACTTAAATTTGTAGCTGGCAGACTAGGGGTTTTGTGAACAGTCCTGGCTGCAAGCAGGGATGCAGGGGTCAAACACATCGGCATCCGGTGTCCTTCTGCTGTAGCCTCTACCCTTCATGTAAGAAGGCTGGCTGATTCCCTCAGTCTCTGAAAATTGAGGGCTTACTATAGTTTTTGGGCATGTCCCTCTTGGGAGAGCGGTGTGTGGCAAAGTCTTACTATGCAGTCCAGGCTGGCCCCAAGCTCTTTCTACTCCTACAGCAGCCTCCTCACTGCTAGAGCTGCAAGTTTGAGGTACCACACCTGGCCATTTGGGCATGTCTGAAGCTACCACCTCAGTGCTAATACTTACCAACTCTGGGGCTGGCCAGTCTATTTAATTTTCTCTGGAAAATTAGTATCGTATAGTCCTTCTGCCCCAGAGCTGGAAGGGTTAAGTGAGTTAACATTACCTAGCATGTCACAGATTCTGTCACTACTGGCTGTCATTTTTTGTGGGCACCACTCAGCCACCTGATAGTGTAATTACATGTTTACTTTCTTCATCACTCTCTTCCTGTACCTGTGCTGGCCACCTCTCTGACCTCAGAGACTGGTTGGATGAATGAATGCATTTGGTATAAGATTAAGCATGATATAGTGAAAGTTCCAGGGACAGGAGGGATAGGGACAGCCTTCAGCAGCTTGGCCTGGGGCTGCCCATGGGGTGTCAAGGGGCTCAGGTTTCTGCGGGCTAAAGTCATATCCTGCCAGGGAAGATGTGCCCACTTGTGAAATAGTGGCATGACTATTGTGGGGGATAACAAACTGCTTTCCAATTGGCTCTGAGGCTCTTTCCATGAGAGGAAACTCATACCAAGTACTGTAAACATGGTCAAGAGTTAGCACCTGGGGAGGACAGGCCTCAGGGAGGAACGTATTACTGTTGTTTTGCTAAATGGACATATCAAAATGCCCTCTAAATATTTGCCTTATGCCCATAAACTAATGCTGTTTCCAGCCCTGCTCAGAGAGGCTTCTTTTAGGTGGTAGAAGTGTTGAGAATAAGTGACGACTGAATGCTCATTCCCAAACAGGACACCAATAGCATTGCTTCCAAGGGAAGGGGAACATTGGGAAAGAGGATAGGCAGGAATGCCTCAGAAGGATCTTTTCTGCCCATGGAATAGTCTTTGGACCCTTGAACCCGCAGAACCTGTGGTTACTTGCACAAGACTGGGCCCAGTCACTATTTCATCACCGACGGCAGCAGAAGGACTCACGAATCCCAGTCCCTCTTAAGGTAATGCAGGAGCAGGTCATGGTTGCTAGGGGAAGGGTACTTTTCTTCAGTGGGTCATGGTTGCTAGGGAAGGGTACTTTTCTTCAGAGGGTCATGGTTGCTAGGGGAAGGGTACTTTTCTTCAGTGGGTCATGGTTGCTAGGGAAGGGTACTTTTCTTCAGTGGGTCATGGTTGCTAGGGAAGGGTACTTTTCTTCAGTGGGTCATGGTTGCTAGGGGAAGGGTACTTTTCTTCAGTGGGTCATGGTTGCTAGGGGAAGGGTACTTTTCTTCAGTGGGTCATGGTTGCTAGGGGAAGGGTACTTTTCTTCAGAGGTGGAGCCGCTGCTAGTCGCTCATAATCCAGGAAATAACCATGCCCATGCCAGCAAAAGACCTAAATTAGAGCTGGAGAGATGATGGCTCAGTGGTTAACAGCACTTGTTGCTCTTGCAGAGAACCTGGGTTTGCTTTCTAGCACGCACGTGGTGACTCATAATCATCTTATAACTCCAGGTCCAGGGAATCCAGTGCCCTCTTCTGACTTCCACGGGCAGTAAGCACACAGGCAAAACAAGTATACACATGAAGTAAATAAAACAAACAAAAAACCCCAAAGCCTGAGAATGAAAGAGGAATTGGTTGGGAAAAGAAGGATTTCAGAGAGAGAGAGAGGGGAACGAGAGTACATAATAGGAGTAATAATTATAGACAGACTTATTTGTCAGGACCAGTGGCTCCCCAGTAATGACTCAGAGGTTCATTAACTATGAAAGCTCAGCCTTAGCTTCAGCTTGTTTCTAACTAGCTCTTTAGCTTAAATTAACCCATACCTTTTAGTGTATGTTCTTACATGGCTCCGTTACCTTTACTTTGCATTGCCCATGCTGCTTGCGCTGTGTCCCTGGCGTCTCCTCATGATTGTACCCTTCTTCTTCCCAATGTTCTCTCTGCCTCCCAAATCCTGCTAGCTATTTGGCCATTCAGCTTTTTATTAAACCAAGCTGAGTGACTCATCTTCACAGTGTACAAAAAGATCATTCCACATATACTCAAATTATTCTAAATACTGGTCATTGTGTACATGTATAAATTTAAAAAAAAAATCATCTAGGTTTGGGTGTGGAGCAGCAGGCCAATCAGCTGCTTCTGTGGAATATTCTGGAAGCAGGCCGAACCTCCCTCCTCAGGCTGTTTCTCACTTCTCTCTCCAAGCAAAGTCTCTGTGTGGCTCAGGCTTGCCGCTACCTTGGTAAGCTTCTGCCTCAGCCTCCTCAGTCCTGGGATTAGAAAAGTGCTAGAGTGCTTCACCATGTCCCTTCCTGGCTGTGGAAAAGTCTCACTCCAGGCGTCTGTGTGCGCAAAATTCAAGGTTCCCAGCCTCACAGGCGTCCTCGTAGGGTACACTAGGAAGTAAATACCCCGGGTCTAGCCTCTCCACCCTGCTGCGGGAGCTGTGCCCCTGGGCTGGGCTGGCTCCTGATGCCCAGAGCCACAGCTCAAAGTGCTGTTTACTTCCAGCCAGTGTGAACTTTCACATTTTTTGCAAAGCTGAAAATAACAGGAATATGCCTCAGTTCTGCCCCTCTGGGAAGGGGGGCAGGGAGATCGCAGCCCAGCTGGAACAAAGCCCCTGTTGTTAGCAGATGCAGCCCGTGAGTCCCTGAGCTTCATGGAAGTACTGGAATGACCAAGCCCAGCAGGCTGGCTGGGTGCAATGGACCCTCCGGGAGGCCCCTCCTTATCCAGCTCTGTTTACACCGTGGGAGAGGGCACTGGGCACACAGAGGGGCGAGGGCCCTCCCTGTGGGAACCCAGGGCCCCAAATACTTTCCCTGTGCCTGAGGACCAGGGCCTTCTGATCTTTGTCCCGGGCACCTTGGTCAAGGGCACAGAATGAAGACAGACTGTTCCCAGAGTCTTTCAGAACAGGCTCCCTTCCTTTGCAGGATGCCCAAAGGTTAAAATTAATTTCTTTCTTTTTATTTTTCCTTTTTCCCTTCTTTCTTTTTATTTTTCCTTTTCCCCTTTTTCTCTTAATCCCTTTCCTTCCCCCCTCTCCCTCTCCTCCTTCCCCCTTCTCTTCTTCACTTTCTAAACTGCCTTGTAAAGAACTTGGCAAATAAAACGCACACAGTGGTATTGGCCAGACCTGATTTCTATTTTGTCTCAGCAAACCTCTATATAATTAGAACAGCCATTCTGAAGCCACTGAGCTTCATATGGGATTCACAGGATTCACACTTTGTCAAATACTTGGTCCCCCCCCTCCCCACATGGTTTCTCCATATAACAGTTCTGGCTGCCAGGCAGTGGTGGCACATGCCTTCAATCCCAGAACTCAGGAGGCAGAGGCAGGCAGATCTCTGTGAGTCAAGGTCAGCCTGGTCTTCAGAGTGAGTTCAGCACAGCTAGGGCTGTTGAACAGGAAACCCTATGTCTAAAAAAACAAAAAAGGAAGAAAGAAAAAGAAGGATGCCAGGCAGGATGCCATGTGAGTGAGGCAGAACTTTGAGCATACAAGGAATGAGACTGTTAGACTATTACAATTCTTGATGAGAGCATAGTTAAAATAGGGCAGATTTGCATCAGAGAGGAAGAGACTGGTCCAAACACCCCCTGGTGGGCTTTGTCACAGGTGTCAGGTTGATGGTTTCTTTGCCATCACTGTCCATTGCTGTGGAGGACGGTTGATCTGGCTTGAATTTGAGAGGCCTTTGGTCAGTTGGTTTAAGTTCAGAGCAGGTCCTTGGGTTTCTCCTATCACAACCTCCTGGGGAACATTAAAAAATATCAAGCTTCTCTGAAAGAATGAAGAGCAGAAGACCTCTCTTGTCTTCTGTGCTGAGAGGGGGCAGCAAGAATGGCTCTCCCAATCCCAAACCTCTTCTCATGGTCAGCCCTCTGTGTGAAAGATTCAGGGAAGAGTCATCCATAGAGCCCCGTGTGTTCAGTCTCTGGCTCCAGCAGGACCAGAAATTAGCAGGCAACCAGGCTTTCAGATCCTGTGGGACCAGAGAACACCAGGCAGTCAGGAGGCCCCTAGCTTCCCTGGGACTACAGAGCAGCCTTAGAGGTCAGTGCAGGACCAAAGCGTTGGCTCCAGTGTGCCCAGAGTCTCCTGAGAGACTGGAGTGTTGGCTCCACTAGTCTCTAGAGTAAGTGTGGTGTGAGGTTCTGACTTCTGAGCTTCCGGTAACCACAGAAGGATCTGGCATCTGTAGTGGTGTGGCTGTGACCACAGTCGCTAGATACAGGACAGCTTCAGTGGGCCTGATGTCTGGTATCCTGCCTCAGCAGGTTCAGAGTGTCCAAAGGTAACTAAGGTTTTGCCTCGATCTTACTGTCTCGGTGCCTAGTGAATGGCCCCCATGAGTTCTGTGGCAGATAGCCATGATGAGATCACTTCAGGAGCTACAGCAATCAACACTAATTCTCGTAGTCTTCATAGCTGAAATTTATGCAGATGTCCCTCTAGGAAGAGTCACAGAGAACAAAATATCCCAATAGATTCAGAAGGAGGGGAAGGCAAAACTGATGGCAAAGTCACTCCAAAAGATATACAAAGCATGCCAAACACAAAGAATATGACATAACTACCATGGGTGACCTGAACAGGGGACACCACATAGCAGCATCTGATTTACAATCTGAAAGAGAAACATAGTCCCATTGGGTCTTAGAAGCTTGCCCAGAAATGCCTTATGAACACTAGTCATATCTATGGATAATCTTCTCCTATTTGTGAATTTAGCACAGGATAATTGGTAACCTCTATTTAATCAGGGACAGTGGGGCAGTTAGGATGCTGGATGTGTTACAACAGTAAGGAGTACTCTTTCAGAAGACAGCGTGTTCCATGGTTGGTAAAACAGTTTTAGATTTATGCTGGGCATTTAAGAAGATGTGGGCCTTACAAGCTAGGTGTGATACACGGCTTTAGTCCTAGCACTTGGGAAGTAGAGACAGGTGAACCTTTGAGTTTGAGGCTAGCCTGGTCTACAAAGAGAGTTCCAGGACAGCCAGTGCTACTCAGAGAACAGTCTCAAAAATATAAACATAATAATAATAAAGGTGGCACTTTTTTCAGCTGCAGGTACACAGTATAGTGTTGAATTAAGCCCAGATTATTATGCAATGTATCTGGGCAGCATTTTCTTTGTTGAGAATCCTTATTGAGAACTAGTTGCCTAAATAACATCTCACATGGTTAAGCCTAATGTATGAAGAGCACTCTCTTAGACTGTTAAACATATTGATCATTTTCTAAAGATTCATTCTTTGTGTTTTGCCTGAATGTATGTATGTAAGTACATGCACCACATGTGTATCTGGTGCTCTTGGAGGGCACAGGAGGCTGTTGGGTCCTTTGGAACTAGAGCTGCAGATGATTCTGGGCTGCTGTGTGGATGCTGGGAGCTGTACCCTGTGGTCTTCTCCTCTCAGCCTTCTCCAGTCTCTATAATGGTCTTCTCAACCTTTGGTTATACTTTCCTGCTGCGTGATTAAGGTATCCAGAATTAATCACCTTCTTTTTACTGTCAAGGCCAGTTGGGTCTGGTTCTTAGGGGTCACTTGGCCTAGAGAGAATGTCTGGCTCCTCTAGCCTGCCTTTTAGCTCTATGTGAGGGCAACCAAAAGGCTTGCCTGACCAATGCTTCACTTGGAAGTATGGAGAGAATACTGCCTCTGTGTTGGCAACTGGTTAGAGTCCACGGAGTCTGCACAGCCTCCCGGATGAGAGAACAGATGACTTCCCACAATTACAGGGTGTTTGAGAGATGTTCCACAGTCTCCTGGGACTGAATTGAGCTTGAAAGGCAAGCGGGTAAAAAATATTCTTCCTTTAATTCTTCTGACCACATCAGTATTGATTTCCAAATATGGTTATTGATGCTCAAACGATGAGTTGTTTCAAGACAGGGTTTCTCTGTGTAGCCCTGGCTGTCTTGAAACTCACTCTGTAGACCAGGCTGCCCTCAAACTCAGAGATCTGCCGGTCTCTACCTCCAGTGCTGGGGTTAAAGGCATGTGCCATCACTGCCCGGCCCAGCCTGGTACTTTTAACTACTGTGTAATTAGACAAAGTTTGAGCAGAAATGAATCATTTTAAAATAAACCTTGGTTAATCATACATTTTCTAAGTCAGTACCCAAAACTGTTAGCCAGAGTAGATTAATAATTTATGATAACACCACTTATTAAGCAGAGGCTTGATACTATTGCACTAAACTTTGACCTTAGAAATTTTAATATCACATTTGTAATCTTAGTCTCATCTTTTGCATACATTAACTTGTGTTAACTTTCTATTTTCCTTTCTTAAAAAAAAATCCAGTCACTTTAACTTTCAAACAGATCTTTCTTTACTAAAAATATTTTCATTTTTACATCCTAACATCTTATTGGTTTCTTAATACCATGACAATATAATAACACCAACAAATACATTTACTGCCCGTTGTAAGAATTTTCTCTCTGGGGGGAGTAAGCAATGTCCATCCCCTGTCGTAAGGTCCCACTGACAAACCAAAGCTGACCATGTTGGACCAGTGAATTTGTCAGGCTTATTTACAGAGCATGGGCGACCTGAAGGCAGCCATATTGGAAAGCCTTTATCAGCGTGAATGATGTCTTTCCCATAGTTAGACAGCTGGAGCTTTCGGCATTAGTGTTTGCTAGCGCCTGCATGCCAGCCCTGCCGGTTTTGTTATTTTTGTTTAATGAGTTCTGGGTGGTCTCTGAGGTAAGGGAAATGTTGAAGATAGGGGGCTTTCCCTTTTGTTTATTTCCCTCCCTCAGAATGGCTCTAATTGAATGATGGTGTTATAATTAAGAGTCCCCCCCTGGGGGCCACTTTTCACCATCCCCTAGAGGGCATTTAGGCCACACACAAATTGAAAGTCTAAAGTTTTCTTCCTAGGGTTTAATTTATTCCACCTGTCCAGGAGGCAATCCAGTGAGGCCCTCAAGGAGTCGTGGAGGCTTCTATTCCCATCAGTACAGCAAAAGCAAGGATGGGAGAGACACTCACACTCCAGAATCCTGAGAGGCATAGTCTAACCAGAGTTTGACCTGACAAAACATCCAGGGCCCAGTGTGAGGCTGGTTCATTCTTATCCATGCCTGGGGTTCCGGTCCCCACGAGTTTCACTTATATCTGAGATAATTCTGACGTTTTCGTTCCTGGAAGTACACTGCTCCTCCATAACCCCGTCCACAGGACACTAAAGGTAAGAAGACGGCAGTCAAAGGGACAGGGTGTCCCACCCACAAGCTATAAAGTGGGTGGGAACAACACCCCTGTTGTTCAGGATGGTATAAACTGAAGCAAACTCTCCTTCGTGTATACTGAGCAAGTGAGTGATAGCTCATGTGAAATTGCTAGGCCCTGGGCCAGACGTAAGCGTCCTGGCTTGTAGGTAATAGGGGAGGTTTGTGTTGCTCCAAGTAAAATAGAAAGGGGAGAGCTTCCTGTGCCTTAGGCTCGCTCTCCCTGATCTCATGTCCATTGGCGTTCAATCTGTCAGTCCATGTTACTTTTCCCCTAACCCAAACAGAAAGCAAGCGTGAGACACACCCCGGAGACTCTCCTCTTGTCTAGAGAGGGCTATCTACTGTGCTAAAGCCTCCTCGATACTCAGCACAAGTCCCTGTCCCGTAGAGAGCACTGACTGAGCACAAAAACCCCAAACATGAAGCATCAGGCTGCTCTTTTCTTTAAATAAATAAATAAATAAATAAATAAATAAATAAATAAATAAATAAATAAATAAATATTTTACATCCTGGCTGCAGTTTCCCCTCCCTCCTTCCCTCCCAGTCACCCACCCCATCTCCCCTCTCTTCCCCTTCCCCAGTCCACTCCTCCATCTCTGTCTAAGAAAAGGCAGGGCTCACAAGGCCCAACATTGACTGAACAGACAACCAGGGGCCCTGCATGGGAACCGATCTAGGCCCTTTGCATATGTGTGACAGTTGTGTGGCTTGTCCTCTCATGGGACTCCTAACAGCAAGAACAGGGGCTGTCTCCAACTCTTTTTTTCCTGGCTTTTGGGAATGTAGTCCTCAAACTGAATTGCCTTGCCCAGCCTCAATACATGGGGAGGTGCTTCGCCTGTACTGCAAATTGATAGTCTTTCTTTTTTTAACCCCTCAATGTTACTGTAGCGGAAAGGTGAAGCAAAGGTGTCCAGGGTGTGGTGGGAGACAAATGTGGAGTGATGCAGTGAGTGGGAGAGGAAGATCATTCTAAATCAGAAGACAACTAACCACCCAGAAAGAGCAGGCGTTAAGACCCAGAAGCTGGCATTTGCCACCAGTGCTTTCCTAACACGGCAGTTCGTCCTGGGGGTCCCTGGTGGGATCGAGGAGGCCTCCCCAATATTTGACCCTTGGCTGCTGCAAATCTCCGTGTTAGCTCCATTGTCATTAGGCCAGAGTTCTGGGGAAACTCTTAAGTCCTCCTTATGATCCGATAAATATATCATGAAACACACTGTGTCAAAATCCAAGGCATCCACCTCGAAGGTCTGATGTAATCTCTAGTCTGATCATGTCAACAAAGTCCCTTGGTTACTTCCTGCCTGGAATGAACTCAGCTCCAGGATAGATGAGCCCATACTGTCCCAGGACATGAAGTCCCCACGAGATGCCAGCATCTCACAGATTAAATGAGGGCAGTCACTGCCTTCCTCTTTCAAACAAACACCCAAATTAGATTGGCATGGATGTAACAGAAGAAATTACCCTTGGGTGTGGAGGCCCCAAGAAGTAAAGAAAGGAATTCCACGGGCTCCATGGAAGGAAGCAGAGTCCGTCAATGCGTAGAGAATGGCTAGAATCCCACTTGGCTTCTAGATAGGAAGAGAATAAATTTAACCTCCATCTAATTGTGGGTTAAAAACAATAGTGAGATTCTCTCTCAGGATCGCAAAAGAGACAGGGAAAGGATGTGAGATACATGTTTGTGTGTCTCTAGGTAGAAAGTGGCTTCCTGAATCTCCCTAAGGACTGTCCCGCCTTCTAGCTCTGGAATTAGGTTTCACCTTGAGCCCTGTGAGATAACATCGCTGTGGAGCCAGGGCTTAGGTTAACAGGATGGTGTTAGTCTCTGCAAGATCTCAAGTCATCAGAGAGTCCTGAGACATACTTTGGAGCATGGGTCAAATGACTCTTTTACAGGGGTCGCCTAAGACCGCCAGAAAGCACAGATGCTTATATTACGATTCATAACAGTAGAAAAATTGCAGTTGTGAAGTATCAATGAACTAATGTTATGGTTGGGGTCACCACAGCATGAGGAACTGTATTAAAGGGTCCCAGTGTTAGGAAGGTTGAGAAGGTGTCCTAGTGTGTGAGTAAGCAGTGTCTATGGGGACTCTGTTAGAAGAACGGAACCACAGCCTGGGACTGCCAGCCTAGAATGGGGTGGGGTGGGTCCCCTCCCTTTTCAGAACAGGGAAGGGTGCCAGCTGCTCACTAGACACACCTTCCTCTCCTTGCAGCCTCTGGTTTGCTTATGCAGACCTTGATGAGTGAGTGTGTGGTCTTCAGAAGAAATCCTGGAACCAGCCCTTAAAAAAATGCTACCATCTAGTGGTATGGATCAGGTCCATTTTCTTGGTCAGTTAAAGAATGAAATGATGGGGAGGAGGGGGAGACCAGGTAGCAACAGGGAAAATTTGAGACACAGCAGCAGAATCAACAGGTGAAAAAGAAATTCACTAGTGCGAAGAAGTACACACATACACAGCAAGGCTCTCCGAGAGGTGACGCCAGGGTGAGCAAACAGGACTCCAGCCTCTTCTGGAGGGCTGGGGGAGGGTCTCACAAATAATGACACAGAGACTTATTAATTATGAAACCTCAGCCTTATCTTAGGCTTGTCCTAACTAGTTCTTATAACTTAAATAACCCATATTTTTAAGATCTATGTGGCTCAGTTACCTTTACTGCCCATTCTGATTCTTCTGCATCTGGCTGGAGACTCTACCTTTTTTTCTTCCCCAAGACCTCTTTGTCTCCAGAACTCTTCCCTAACCTCTTCCTACCTAGCTATGGTCCGTTCAGCCCTTTATTAAACCAATCACAATGACACATCTTCACACAATGTAAAGGAATATTCTGCAATACCAGGGTCTTCGGTGAATTGGAATGGAGGTGAGTTATTCTTCCTCTAACTTAGGGTTGCTTGCTTTAAACATAAAGAACGCGATAGGCCCACACCTTTGGGTCTGTGGCCCTGAACTGCCCTGCTGTGTTTGGAAAACACGGTTTCATTTGTAGTCACCCATGGACTGACAATCTTTCAACCACACCTTCCACAGTGATTCCTGTCCCGAGCCTTGGGTGAAGGGGTGTGACACAGATGTCCTGTTTAGACCACGTACCCCACAGTCCTTACCTGCTGTGTTAAACACCATCTACTGCAGAAAGAGGCCTCTCTGATGAGGTCTGAGAAATGTACTCATCTATAACAGGTCCTGGGCAGGACCAACCTACGGTGGGAGAAAAGCCTGCCGGGTCTTAACCTCGGCTCAGGAGGTCTGGAGTCTTTATTATCTAGCTGTTCCCCCTTCCTTCCCCCACCTGTGTGCCTGTCTGGGACCTGTCTAACTCCCAGTCTCACAAGCATGAGCAGGAGACCTTGAGTCCTTCCTGGCACAGGACATGTTCAGCTGCATGTGAGCATACCAGAGAGATGAGAGCCTCTGTGGAAACCTAGAGAATGTTGGCTTATTTTAGGATTGTGGGGGTGGGGATAAGAAGGTTCATCCTGCAATCATAGCTACTCAGGAAGTTGAGGCAAGAGGATCACAAGCCTGCCTAGTCAACTTGTGAGGACAACTCTCAAAATCATAAGTAAAAAAGAGAGAGATGGCTACTGAGGATATAGATATAACTCAGTGTGTGTGTGTGTGTGGCGGGGAAGCTGGGATATAATTGGGGGGCTGGGATATAACTCAGTGGGGGGGTGGTAACTCAGTGGGGGGAGGGCTGGGATATAAATCAGTGGGGGGAGGGGCTGGGATATAACTCAGTGGGGGGAGGGGCTGGGATATAACTCAGTGGGGGGAGGGCTGGGATATAAACTCAGTGGGGGAGGGGCTGGGATATAACTCAGTAGGGGGAGGGGCTGGGATATTACTCAGTGGGGGGCTGGGATATTACTCAGTGGGGGGAGGGGCTGGGATATAAACTCAGCAAAGAAAAACTTGATGCCAGAGTTCTCAAAGTCCATGGGGAAAGTGGCACTGAATATACAAATTATTCTTGTCTTCAATCCCAGACACAAGCTCTTATTTTTGTAACTTGAAAATAAAAAAATATATGAGAAACAGAAAAAAAGTAATCTGTTACTTAACACACTGAAGTGACATGCTTTGATGGCACAGTGTTCATTGTTTTGAGATGCTTCTTTATTTCTGAACACATATATGAAGTGCTGCAAAACTGCCGGTGAATTTCATCAAAACCATGTGGCAGAGGCTGCAGGGAGAGCTTCATCACATGCTTGCTGTGAATCATGGGAACATGAGTTGGAGTCCCAGAACCACTGGGGTTCAGGGGAAGCCACACACAGGGGCTCACACTTAAATCCCAGGCAACCTAGCTGGGATTCAGGACAGTGAGAGATCATCTCAAAAAAGGTGATCATTCCTGTGATTGTCCTTTGGCCTCCATACACATGGCACACACACACACACACACACACACACACACACACACACACACACACACACACACACGCACTATGGCAGATGTGCCTGAGGCTCATAAAGACAACTTCCTTGTTCCCACATTTCTGATTATCTCACATACTAAGCAAACGTCTTCTAGAAGAGAATGAGAATGAATTGGAGGAATAAATGAAAAGTTACATTCTACAATATCTTTATGTGCACATTTGTCTGTGTGAGGGTGTCAGATTCCCTGGAACTGGAGTTCTAGACAGTTGCCAACTGCCACGTGGATGCTAGGAATCGAACCCAGTTCCTCTGGTTCACTGAGCCATCTCTCCAGCCTGAAAAGCTATGTTCTAGGTTCAATTTCATATAGCTTTTCTCTTTTCTTCTTCTCCTTCTTCTCCTCCTTCTCCTCCTTCTCCTCCTTCTCCTCCTTCTCCTCCTTCTCCTCCTCCTCCTCCTCCTCCTCCTCCTCCTCCTCCTCCTCCTCCGCCTCCTCCTCCGCCTCCTCCTCCTCCTCCTCCTCCTCCTCCTCCTCCTCCTCCTCCTCCTCCTCCTTCTCCTCCTCCTTCTCCTCCTCCTTCTCCTCCTTCTTTTTAATGGCGGATAACTTGATAAAAATGTAATTAGAGTAAAAACTGTGAAACCATTAGAAAAGCTCCATGACTTCAGAATGGCCCCTCTGATTAAATAGAAGCTCAGTGAGATGTGGCAGTTTGGGCAGAGTGCTTGATTGGCTACGATCTAACTGTGCCATCTTTGTTTTTACAGGTGAGTTAATTAGAGTAAATAATAAAGTGATTCCAGTTCTTAAAAAGGCACAAACACACCAACGTGCTTACTATAATACAGAGTAAAGGCTGATTTAGAGATGAGTGACTTTACCTCTAAGGGACAGTTAGCAACGTCTGCAGACATCTTTGCTAGGGCTGTCACAGCATCCAGGGGTTTCTGCATCCTTATAATTGTCTCCACAATAAAGAACTATCTGCCTTCTGATTCAACAGTAATGCTGAAGTGTCCTAGCAGAGGCCTGTGCAGACAGAAGACATTAGAGCACGATCACTGTCTTTCAGGAATTTGTAAGTTCTTTTTTTTTTTTTTTTTTTAAAGTGGCTTTTCTTTCAGTGCTGGGGATCAAACTAGGGCCCTGTGTGTGCCTGGCAAGTGTTCTGCCACTGAGTCCCATCACCAGTTGCAAGCTGTGCCACTCACAACAGGCTGCACAGCAGACACACTGTGATTCTCCATGTGTCTTCCCCTTGTTCCCAGCCACGTTTCAGATTTGTGGGAAATCCAGGCGCTCTGTTCCTCTTCTGAGCTGGGCAGTGTAGGCAGTGTCAAGGCAGGACACAGAAGAGCTGTGGCTGTGTGCTTCTGACCCTTCTGTGGGTAGCTGACCCATCAGTGCTGTCTTGGGGTAGACCATGAATTGTGGTTCTAGTGGGAGAAGGTGACAGGAGAAGCCCTTGGCTGTTCCCAAGCTGTCACCTTTGGGAATCTTCTTCCTGATGACTGTGATTCTCTCATCTCTGGTTTTCAGTCCCTCCATGTTCTTGGGAACTCACAGCTCTGGGCCAGCCTGATGCTCTCTCATCTCTGGCACATTCCATTGAGTGTCTTTGCCTTGGGAGGGCTTTGGGGTTAGGTTTCTCTATTTCTGTGAACTATAGTATCATCATTGACTAGAGTAAAATCTGGGAATACTTGTGGAAGAAAAGAAACGATGCCTGGGATTTGCTTCAGAATGTTCTGGAGGGTGGGTGTGAGGAGAAAGAGGGGAGATGACAGAATCAGGTGTGCTGAGACCCCTGGATGACATTCGTGGGTATTAGTTTCTATGAACATTTGGAAGCCATGCTTGTCTTTCAGAGGCCAAGCCCCGGTACCACCAGGCTGAGGGAAGGGCATCTTTGGCTCTCTTTTGGAGGGTGTCTGAGCACAGGCCTGGTTTAGAAGGGGAGGTTTTAATATCCTCCTGAATACTTGGATGGTTGGAGCTCCCATCTGAGGCTGGGCTTGGAGGTGAAAGAAATGTGAGGTTGGGACGATAGGGGAGATGGGTTTGTCAGGATGTGCTGGTAGGTGAAGATGAGGCTCAGGCCAACCCCTGCGAGCTATCAGAAGCTGTGGAGTGACCCTGAGGAGATCATCATGATGCATTCCAGCCATTAGTTCTCCTGTTTGATGTCACACAACATCCAAGTACATAGGACATAGGGCTCGGAGAGACATCAAATCTACATGAAATTGTAGAGCTTTAAAGCCAAACAAGCATGCCAGGTCCTCTACCTTCTCAGTTGGGGCAGCCAGGTCCCCTCTACCTGCTCAGTCGGGACAGCCGGGGCCGCCAGTGCTCAGGTTCTTATCTTGCCTTCTGCTCATTTCTGTCATCCTGGGGACATGATCCTTCTGTGGGTCAGGGCTCACTGCCTCATCTTCAGCTCAGCATGGTCCTTACACAGCCTCCAGGCCTGAGTGTGAGCTCGGCCTTGACAAATAATCTCCACAGCTTCTGGCTTCGAGCAGAAAGCCAGGGTACTTCTGGTGTCTGTCAGATCTACTAAGGTTTGGCAGCAACTCCTTTCTCCCGTGAAGACGCTGACTCTGGCCTCTGTAGCAGATTACAGAGGAACACCACACTGCTACTTTGTCATGAAGAGGTAGAACTTAATTCTCTCCCCTTGATGTCTGAGCCAATAGTAGGTAGCAGAGGAAACCTGGCCAGGCCTGCTCCCCACTAAGTCTAGAAAAGAGGCCTTGAGTATCTGTAAGGAGCAATGTGCCCCATCAGCCACCTTCAGAAACCACGTGGAGAAGCCACGTGGGCAACAGAGGCCTTAAGATTGTGTCAGACACAAGCTATCGGTCTTGGGCTCTAGCAGAGATACCTGGAGACTCCTGTTGGGGAATCTTGTCTGCAGTCCCATGAGAAAAACCCAAGAACTATGCAATTGAACATTAGCAACTCACAGAACTACTTGATGGCTTCAGACATCAATGCCTTCACTTAAGGGTGTTAGACCCCAAAACCGCAACCATCATTCCTTCCCCATGTGGCTCTAACTTGGACAGGAAAGAGGAAACCATCCTGTATCCTTAGATGCCGCTGAAACCTCATCATCAGCTATGAGGAGGTATTGGAGATCTCTCTCTTTCTGAGACCAGTCCTGGGCCATCCTCCTATTGACTTGGGACCAGTCCTGGACCATTTTCCCAATGTGTATAACACTTGACCATCACTCATCCAGCTGTGTGCTGAATCTAGACTTGTCTCTACATGGCCAGGGCCTTTGGACCAGCTGGGTCTTCTATCTACTCTTGCCTTTCTGCACCTGCAGAAAGGAGGTGTCTGCTGGGTGGAAATAAGAGATGTCTCATTTGTATCAAGTGGTGTTTCAAAGGGCAGATGAGGGACCAAAGAAAGATGGACAGAGTGGGGCACCTACACGTGTCAGCATCTCCTCACATCCTTCATAGCTCCATGAGGAGATTGAGGTTACACAGTGGGCATGCAAATGTCACAGTGGAATCACAGTTTGACAGCAGTGCAACACCTGCCTTTCAGTCACCACACCACATGGGCAGGTAGTCAGGAAAGTTGGGTATACAAGATGCAGCTGCCACTCTCATCCAGATGCCCAAAGGATACGTTCCTTTCTTGCCTTTGCACTGGCTTCCAAGACAGGACAGATGCCAACAATTTTTCAAGGAGCAAACACTTCTCCTAGGTCACAGTCACAGAAGGTCTGGAGGTAGCTACTGAAGTGGATGCTTATGTCTTCTAGAATGTCCTGACTGCCCTACAGGTGTTAACTGGGAGCCCAGGGTGCTGCGTCATAGGCTACGGTGTTAGGAATAAAAATGGAACCAGTTGCCTATACAATTTGCACCAGAAGATCTGTCGTTTTGTCCCCTTTGGTTCCTGGCTACCACCCCACCATACTGGGGAAAGGACCACTCAACCACCTGAACACTGGCTCAGCCTGTACGCTCCCTCCTTTACTGTATTCTACACACTGGAGGGTCTCAGAGCTTTGAAATATGTGTTTAATTGTTAAAGCTGGAGATGCAGAGGCAGGAAGAGAGGCTGGGTGAACTAGCAACGTTTCCTTGGAGACTTTGATTTGATTTCAGGTCTGCACAGAATGCCCTGGAGGCCTGTCTGCTTCATTTGCAAGGAGAGGTATGTCTGTGCTCTGCCACGGCGCCCAACCCTTTGATAAGGGAAGCTGGAATGGGCAAACAAATACCAAGAAGCATTTGTTGATCCAAAGTAGTAGTTTTCAACCGTTGGTGATGACTTGGACTCTTGGAAGCCACTAAACAAAAGGAAATGTAGAGGAACGGTGTATGGGTTAGGACTATTGTTCGGTGGCTCAACATTGCGTGGCATGTGTAAGGTCTGAAGTTCAATCCCAAGCACTGAGAGCAACAAAAACAATGGACATTTTTTTCACTAAGTAACTCATGATGTCAGCTGCTGATGGGATACAAAAAAGTAATATAAATTAAAGCAAGTGGCTCAAATAAAAACACCATCTACTTAAGGTGTGGGCCTCAGATTTAGAGACATGACTGAGTGTTAAAGACTGACAAAATAACATGTGGGCCATTTTAAACAGCCACTATGAACACATTTTATGTAGTCATTGTCAAACCATGGTTATTTTCTTAAAGGTTTTTGTTTTTTGTTTGTTTAAGGATTTACTTTGCTTTTAGTTCTCTGTGTGGCTATGTGCACATGAGTGTGGGTATACCAGAAGGCCAGAAGAGAGTATTGGATCTCCTGGAGGTGAAGGCATAATCACCTGTGAACAGCCCAACATGGGTGCTGGGAACTAAAGAACTCTCTAGTCCTTGTTATCAACTCATTTAAATGCTATAAACCCCCATAGATTACAACTCCACAAGGAATAAAATGAAGGAAAGCCCCCAAAGCCTGCCAGACCTGTCTTTCTTGGCCTCACGTTCTGGTTAAGTGACTTGACATGTGACCTGAACCCATGTATTCAAACCTGATGTTAATGACCTTGACAAGGTCTGAAGTCTCTTCTCTGGTGCCCCTTTCTTGTCCCCACCAGCACTGTTAAGCGAGCCTGTTGTGTCACAGCTTGGAGTCTGCTCAGGGTGTGGCCTCTAGTCACCACTAAGATTTGCAAAGATCCTGCCCTTTCCAGTTCTTCAGCATGGCTGAAGAGACTCTTCATCTGGAGATGGCCAAGGTGCTTCTACTCCCCAACCACAGAGGGCAAAGAATGAAACCTTCAGCTGTTTGAAGATGCTTCAGGAAACCTCTGTGGCAGGAGTTAGGCCACAGCTTGTGCTGTGGCACAGAAGTGGGTCTTGGAGGCAGGAGATGTGGGCTCAGACCATACTCCCTACTCTTCCTGATTGGCTCCCCATCTCTGTTAATGGCAGCAACTCCGAGCACCCAGAGTCCTGGCATCTTCTATCCGTGCTTCTCTTACACAGCACACCTACTCCATTACCTAGTGGGCCCCACTTTCGGAATGCAGCTAGACCCCGGCCTGATCATCACCTTTGCCGCCATCTCAGGCCTGAGTTACTGACTTCCTGTTAACTGAGCGTCTTCTGCCAAACTTGGCCTTCCAAAACATGCTTTTAAAAATCATTTCATTTTTGATGTTATAATTATATCATTTCCTGCTTCCCTTTCCTCTTCCTAAACTCTTCTCCTTCAAACTCGTGGCCTCTTTTTTTTTTTTTTCATTAATTGTTGTTACAGATGTATATCTATATTTATGTATGTATTTATTTTTAAACACATAAATGCAACCTGCTTAGTCTCTATAATGTTACCTGTATGTATATTTTCAGGGCTGCCCATTTGGTATTGGATAACCAATTGGTGTGCTCTTCCCCAGGAATACTGTTTCTCCAGACTTAAGCATTCTTTAGTTTCTGTAGTTCTTTGTGCTGGGTTGTGACCTCATGGTCTTTGCCCCTCAACACTCTTAGCATGCCTGTGGTATTGTCCTTGTTTAGCTAATGTTCAGGCAGTCACGCTGGTGAGGCCTTTGGTTGTCTGATGTTACTAGGAGACACAACCTCACAGCCAAGTCCCGGATCCTCTGGCTGGTACAGTCTTTCTGCCTTCTCTTCTATGACGTTCCCTGAGCCCTAGTTACAGGAGTTGTAGATATATGTGATGGGACTGGGCTCCACAACTATGCCTTTTGATTGGTTGTGGTTTTCTGTAATGGCTCTGTCTGTTACAAAGAGAAGTTTCCTTGCTGAGGACTACACTTATCTGTGGATATAAGAACAAGTACTTAGAATGTAGTTGGGGGTTGTGCTGGTTTAGTAAAGTGGTGGTTGTAGATGCTCCTCCGAGATCCATGACTTCACTAACTAGCCTTGGGTAGTTGGTGAGGTTTCCAGGAACAGGCATGGCTTCCCTCTGGTAGAGCACTTCCAAGCATGTTCTTAAGCTAACAGCTTGCACGACTCTTTCAGAGTAATATGTCATCTTCTCAGAGCTGCTTTCCGGGATTGCTGTCAACCTTTACTTTTTGAGAAATGATCTCTCGCTGACCCTGAAGTTTACTGATTTGGCTAGGCTTTCTAGACAGTGACCTTCAAAGGTCACTGTTTCCATACCTTGCCCTTCCCACCCCCAGTGCACATCCGGAGCCTGGCTTTTTACGTGGGCTCTAGGGAGCTGGGCAGCCCTCCTGCTTTTGTGGCAGGTACTTTACTGACAAAGCCATCTCCCCAGCTCCCTGTACTTTACTGACAGAGCCGTCGCCCCAGCTACCTAGCTATCTTTTCTGTGTACCTTATTTAAAACAACGGTCCTCAACCCAAACCTCACCCTCTTTGTTTCATTCTAGGAGCTTGTCGGGACCACACACTGTCTGTTGACCTGTTCATTTGCTGGCTTTTGCCACTAGAATATATGTTTCTTAAAGAGAAAGCCAGGAGAGTGTCTGCAACATAGCAAATGCTCAGTAGCTATTACCCGGCTTCCTGAAGGAAAGCTTCATGGGAAGTCTTCTCTGGGACATGTGGGCCTTGAAGGCCAGAGGGACGGGAACAGAAGTCAGAGGGAAGAGAGATATGCAATCAATCAGGAAGTCAGGCCATCCATAGTGCAGGGCATAGGTGGCACACTGGGACAAGGGTCTTGGGTGCCCTCAAGTGATGAGCACAGAAGCCCGATCGATGCAGGGCATTACAAAAATTATTCAATTAATGTTCCAGTTGATACACAGAATGGGCAAACCAGATTTAGTCTGCCAAGAACCATTTGGAAGTCACCAGAAGTTCGCTCAAGCAGGCTGCCTGAGGGAAGGTGGTGGAGCCCATGTGCTGTGTGGAAGGGACGGTTCTTGTACCTCTGCCACGCTGGCTGTGGCCTGGGTGGCTGTGGTCCTGTGTACAGGGCTGTGCGCACCCCAGGGTTTCTCTTCCCTGGGGGTAAACACACCAGGAATGAATACACCAGCACCCAGCAGAGACTGGCACCGGGGAAAAGCCACTTTGACAAGGAGCCAGGTACAGAGGGAGGACTTGGAGAATGGGGCATTGAATGACAGCCAGTGCTGGGGCTAGCTGGGAGGCTCTCTGGGTATGAGCTGGGGTTTCCGAGGGCTGCACAGCTGTGTGCTCACGGCCATGCCTTGGCAGCCACTGTCCACCCAGTGCCACTTCATTTTTACCTGGTGACACCAAGTGATACTAGGTGGTTTGTCACGTTATCGTAATTATCTCAAACCATGGATAGAAGAATCCATTTTAGTCACAGGAATAGAAACATGCAAGACTTTATTTGTTCTCTCTCTCTCTCTCTCTCTCTCTCTCTCTCTCTCTCTCTCTCTCTGTGTGTGTGTGTGTGTGTGTGTGTGTGTGTGTGTGTGTGTGTGTGTATGTATACTAAAGGCCTTCCAACACCTCAGTCTACATAAAAGCAAGAACATAGGCAAAACATGGTCATATTCTTTTCTTTTTTCTTTTTTTTCTAAACCTTGGAAATCAAAGACTTTCAGAAGTCTGGGGTTATTTATTTAAAACAACAACAACCTGTTCATATTTCAGTTAGAGCTGTGAGCTTCATGGTGTTTAGACCAGTTTATCATGGCCTGGTGGATCACAGTTACTTGAAAGACTGAGGCAAGAGGGTCATAAGTTCAAGGCCCCCTGGGGCTCCCGAGAAGGTTCAAGGACAGCTGAGGAAGATTATGGTGACTTTGTCTCAAACTTTTTGAAAAGTCAAAACAAGCCAGATGTGGTAGTACACACCTTTAATCCAAATACGTGGGAGGCAGAGGCAGGTGGGTCTCTCTGGTCTACACAGAGAGTTCCAGAATGGCTAGAACTACCTTTTAAAACAAACAAACAAACAAACAAACAAAACACTATCAAGAGAGCGAATACAAGCTGGATGAAGTGATTCACACCTGCAATACTGTGATGGTTTGAAAGAAAATGTCCCCCAAAGGGAGTGGCACTATTAGGAGGTGTGGCTTTGTTGGAGCAGGAAGTGTGTCACTGTGGGGGTAAGCTTTCAGGTGTTCCTTGTTCAAGCTAGTCTCAGTGTGGTAGACCGTTCACTTCCTGTTGCCTATGGACTAAGATGTAGAACTCTTCGCTCCTCCTCCAGCTGTCGGCCTGCATGCTGCCGTGTCCCACCATGATAATGGACTAAACCTCTAAAACAGTAAGCCACCCCAATGAAATGTTTTGCTTTATAAGAGTTGTTGTAGTTATGGTGTCTCTTCACAAATACCATCATTCAAAAGATAGAGGCAGGAGGATTACTGTAAGTTCAAGGCCAACCTCAGCTACAATAATGGCTTTCAGGTCAGTTTTGGCTATAATATGAGTCCCTGTCTATATATTTAAAAAAAGTGGAAATACAACCCACAGAATAGAAGAAATATTTGCAAGGCATTTATAATGATATAATATCAAGATTATGCATAGAATTCTTATAACTCAATAATAGACACATAACAAATTAGATACAGGAAGGTATCTTAATAGGCATCTCTCCAAAGAAAAATACACTCCTGTGTCTGTGTTGCTGGCAATTAAAATACCCAGGACTGTCTGTGTGCCAAGCAAGTCATTACCACTGAGCCGTACCCTCAGCTATGAAGAGATACATAAATGGCCAATAGTCATTTGAAAACATATTCAGTATTAGTAGCCATTAGGGGAATAGCAAATTAAAATGACAGTGCAATGCCACTGAGCACCGCTAAGATGATTGTAGCGAAATAGGCAGAAAACTTGTTGACAAGGGCCAAAGAGTCTGAAGTCTCCTACCATGGGAACGTAGAGTGGTACAACTCCTGTGGAAAACAGTCGGCTAGTCCCTGAAAACATTAAACAGAGTCATCATCTAACCCAGAAATTCCTCTCCTACTTCTGTACCCAAGATAACTGGAAACACATGTTCACATAAAGCTTATACACGGGCGTTCTTTGTATTAGCCAAAGATCCATCCCTGCAAGAGTGGATAAACAAAATGTGATACTTTTGTTCAATTAAATATTACTTGCCCATAAAAAAGAATAATAAATACAGCAGAAATGATCTGAAAACATTATGATAGATGAAAGCAGCTTATGTTGTATGAAGTCATTTATATGAACTGTGCAGACAGAAAAATCCACAAACAGTAGACCCATGGTGCCAGGGAAGGGGGAAGGAGCGATGGAAAGAGATTCCCAGGCAGTATGGAGTTTCCATTGGACATAAGAATACTCTAGAATTAGATGGTGGTGTTTACATAACTTTTTTGAATATGTATCAAACCGTTGTATTGTATTCTTTAAAAGAATGAATGTTATGGTGTTTCAACAAAAAATGTCAAGGGAAAACTTCCCCATGATATAAGACTAGGAGTTACAAATTGACTTCAGTGCCCAGGAGCTTAAGAACACACATTAGCTTTTCTGAGCTTGCCAGCCAGCATGGATCCCTGGGAGCTGTCTCAGGTCCTCAGAGAAGAACGGCTCCTTCTGTGGGTGCTTTGGGCACAGTGAGCTGGGCGTCTGCTACCACTAGTAACTGACCCAGACACACATTCATCTCAAAGTGATCCAACCATCTCTGATCCTGTCATTATGAAGAATTTGTCATAGTCTCAAGCTTGTTGTCTGGCTCTGTCTTCTCTTGGCGAAATCATTTCCAGGTGGTTCCTCAGCTCTCCCATAACTACACTGGGGGTGGGGGGATGGGTAGGAGGGGTGGGGGGATGGGTAGGAGGGGTGGGAGATGGGCTGTGGAGCCACTCAGGAAGACATGATGGCATTGCTTGGGCTAAAGGTCGAACTCCACTTCTGCTTTCTGACTGTTATCTTAACATGGGTGTTAATGAGTCCCTGAAGTCCTAAACAGGGTAGACTTTCTCCTCTTCAGCTCATTTCTCCATTCACCTGCACAGCATTTAGCATCTACTTATCTACCCATTCATAAACATTAGTCCATTTACACATCCATCTATCCATCCATTCATACACCCATCCATTCACTCATCTATTCATCCATATATCCACCCACACATCTAATCATCACCTATCCATTCATAATCTATCGATCCATCCACCCATCCATTCATCATCTCTCTGTCCATCTCTTCCAATTCACTATTACCTGCTGCACCAGGGTCTTTGTAAAGTGAGTCAGTGAATAACAGTTTCACCTGGGTTTTGGAATACGAGCCAAGTAAAAATTTTTTTTTTCCTAAGTCTTCTAGAGATTTAGTGAGTTTGGAGTCTTACTGGGATGTGTGGATGGTGAAAACATTTGGCAGCCATGATGACTCAGTCAAGGATTCCCAGACACTTTCCCAAAGGTTGAGCTTCCCCACTGATTTTTTTTCCTTCCTTGTCTCCCCCACCCCCACCCCCATAGAGCAAGCCAGGTTTTTTTTGTTTTTTGTTCTTCAAAATACTTGCAAATGTGCAAGCTCTTCCCTGAGGGTTCCTTCTGCACAACACAGATCCTTTCGTCACTTATTCAACGGGTAATCTTGGGGAAGAAAGTTCACTTATTTTCTGAAATAAGTGAAATGCAAAGAAAACAGAAGAGGCAGATGCGGCAGCCCAAAGGCTGCTGCCTCCCACTTCACCCCTGGCCAGTCAGGGTTAGCAGTAGGGCAATCTGGAAGGCTGGCCTGGAGCCTCTAAGAAGGCTGCTTAAAAATTCTTAGCTGGGGAGCAGCAGCCAGAGAGGAGGAATTATAATGTCATGCCTGCCTCCCAGCTGCTTCCAAGAGCATGCCAAGACCAGGCTTTTGCTCGAACTCTCTTCCTCAGGGATTCTCTCAATCTTCCTGGTTCATCCAAATCTCACTGTTAGTTTTTTGTTTGTTTGTTTTTTGTTTTTGTTTGTTTTAGAGTCAGCACAATTTCTGTCTCCTAGGACCATAGGACTATGATACCTCCTTATCCCACAGCTACCTAGTCACTAAAAACATTCATCACCTTTGCAGGGTCAAGCCAAAGACAAACAAGACTTAGCTCCTGCCTTTATTCCCCAGAATAGGGAAGGCAGATATGAAAACAGTTATGGGACAGCATGTTGTATTCCCATGACTGCTCAGACTGGCCCAGGCCATGGAGGCTAGGATCATATAATTTCTCTCCTGCCCACCAGTTCCCAAATAATCAGCCAGAGGCTCATATTAATTACAAATGGTTGGCCAATAGCTCAGGCTCATTACCAGATAACTCTTACACCTAAATTAACCCATATTTCTATTTATGCTCTGCTATGTGGAGGTACCTTTATTAGCATGGCACATTCATTCATATCTTCCTCCTTCTGCATCTGGCTGGCAGCTCTCCTGACTCTACCCTTCCTCATTCCATCATTCTCAGCTTGGCTTTCCCAACTAACTTTATCCTGTTCAGCTACTGGCCAGTCAGCTCATTTATTAAACCAATCCTACTGACATATATTCATACAGTGTACAGAAGGATTATTCCACAGCAGTCAAGCACTGTTGAACACAATTTCTTCTAGATGATATGTCCTGTCTTCATAGATGGTAGTAAAGGGAAGGTCTTATGGTTTAGCTGTCTTTTCCAAATCTCATGTTGAAATTTAATAATCACTGTAATTGTATTAAGAGCTGGTATTTTTATAAAGAGATTATGAGGGTCTGTTCTCATGAGACTGGTTGATCATCACGCAGTGGGTTAATTATTGAGACTGTGTGTTTCTGGTAAAGAGATTAAATCCAGCTCTATTCAGGCTCCTTTGCCCTTCCACCTTCTGCCGTGGCTGGCATAGCAGGAAGACTCACAACAGATGTCACCACCTTGAGCTTGGACTTTCAAGGTCCCAGAATTGTGAGCAAAAGTTTGTGCTTTATAAATGATCACCCATAGTAATCTTGTATAGGTTCAAAAAAATGACTCAGGCAGCAATTCCATTCATGAGGGCTCTACCCTCATGTCCTAATCAATCCCCAAAGACCCTAATTCCAAATATGATTGGTTACAGTGGGGTAGGATTCAGCCACATGACTCTGGAGGACATGAAGACTCATGACAGCCAGGGAATGCAGCTCATGCGGGTTCTGCTGTTAGGGCTGCACTCATCCTCACTGTCTTCTCCTCTGAATGTAGGCTGTGTGTGTTTCGGGTGGAGAGTATGTGCCTGCCACACTTTCCAAGATATCTTAGAGAAGGGGGTGTTGGGAGTTTCCATGAAGGGGGTGCACTTGAGTCCTCATAGGAATGATATCAGGTGTTGGAAACAGAAACTGCGGCCTACTCTAAGATTTTTCTGGGTGTGATAATTGCTTCACTTTCCAGATGGCAAGTTGATATAATCTAGTCTTAATGAAAACCTATTCTAAGTACCTGTTTCATTGAAATTTGGGTTTAGTGAGTCATGAAGTGCTTAAGAAGTGTCCAACACATGGAAAACACTAAGCAAGAGTTAGCTATATCATTTTAATAATGATGCTACTTTTCACACGTTCCCTGCCCGTGCAGACATGGACAGCATCATACGCTTAGCCTTCAGCTATTCCTCATACTCCCTAGGAAGCCACTTCCCTTGCAGAAGCAGGGCCCACGTGAGCCCCAGTGGATACACTGATACCACGATCCATGGGGATCTTGTGGAAAGAGTTTTGGAATTCCTGTAAGGACTGGGCCGAGTCAGTGTGAGCTGGTTAACATTATAGCATGCTCCTGTCCAGTGAGAGCAAACAGTATGCTTCAACGGGGCCTCCTCCACATGTAGAAATACTTTTGGGTCTTGTGTTTTAAATTCTCCTTGTGTATATTCATTGTACATGGCACTGTGTTACATAACGACATTTTCATACAAGTATATCATATATGTTTTGAGAATAGTCTTCTACCACGCTCCTATTTTGTTTTGTTTAGTGAGTTTGGTTGCTGTCTTGTTGAGCCGGGTTTGCTTCTCAGGCCAGGCTCATCTGGAACTCATTACATAGCCCTTGCTGATTCATGATTTTTCTGCCTTGGGTATCTCAGGCATCTGCTGTCATAAGTGACATACTAGGAAGTTTCTCAAAGTGTCTGTAATCAGCCTTTACAAAAACATGGCTTTATGACAGCTTCTTAGCAATGAAAAGATCAGATGCCTCCAAAAAATTAATATCAGCTTTAAAAAAAAAATGGCCCCTGGGTTTTGGGAGTGGCATGTTGGATGGTGTGAAAGCAAGAGGACACGCGTTTACCCAACACCCATGTGAAAAGCCAGGCATGGTGTTGCACCCATATAACTGTAAAGACTGGTGTTGACTGGCTACGGTCCAGCTAATCTGTGAGTGCCAGTTCCAGTGAGAGACCCTGCTTCAAAAACTAAAGAAAGGAACACGAAGAAAGACACCTGACGTGGACTCACTGACTTCCCCTCCCCCCACCACTCCCCACCCCCGCCACCCTCACACCTGCAAATGCACATGGACAAACTACACGCTTGCAAAGGTGGCTAATTTTTCCTCTTCCTTGCTTAGTCAGCAACCTCATTTCCTGTCATTACCTCTCCAGGTACTTATAAATGTAGATCTAGAATGTCATCTGCCCACTTAAAACCGCTTTGGCTCTTCCCCATGACAATCTAATTTGTCCTAGAGGAAGTAGGTCACAAGGCATGTGCCTTGCCTGACTCCTGTCGTGGCTCTACTTCCTGGGGCCAGAGTCTGACTGAGCCATCAGGATGGACTGAAACCCTCTGGAACCATGAGTCCAGACACACCTTTCCTCTGTTAAACTGTTCATCTCAGGTATTTTGGCCACTATGACACATACACACATACACATACACACACACACAACTAACACACCCCCTTCCTGTCCTCACCCCACACAGTCCCTCTGGCTTTTAATGCAGCCCATGCTAGAGGAAAGCCTGTGGATAAAAGAATTTAAGAAGTGTATGATGGATGGCTGTGCAGGGAAATCTGTCTTCTGAAAGCACATCCTTCTTGCTGAGATGCTGGGGCAGAGCCAGGCCAGCTGCGTGGAGCTGTACTCCAGCCAAGCAACTGAATGTCTGCTTTCAGGCGGTCTGAGGAGCTGTTAGGGCCCTCCGCCTCTGCCAAGGAGGGCCTGCCCTTCCCTTCCAGCCCCCAAGAAAGGTCACAGAGAGGAAGATTCTTTAGTTCTGGCACTTCACATTTGGTACCAAATCTTTGTATGCGAGCCTATAATGGATGTGCTTGTTTACTCCATCAGCCTCGAACAGAGTTGTTCAAGTCTCAGACTACCAATGGAAACCTACCCAATGGAGACGCCCTCTCTGTCAGCTTCATAATAAGCAGCAACATTATCATCCAGTGCAGTGCCTACATTAACTAACCCTCTTGCCTTCCCCATTTATCATACTCACTCACACACACACTTGCGAGAACATGTATTTCTGGAGTCTGGACACTCTGGCTTGGATGCAGAGCCCCTCAGCTTCCTCAGCACCAGCAGGCTCTGTGAGAATCATGAACAGGAGGTGAGGCCAAGGCTGTGCACGCCCATTGTTCTTCTGTTCCGTCACTGTGGTCTGTCTTTTTTTTTTTTTTTTTTAAGGACATGGACCAGCCAGTTCTGTTGGGATTCACTGATCCTGGAGGCCCCATGATAGAGGAATTACTAGAGCTAGAATGGACTGGCAGTGTCATTAAATTAGCATCTGCACTTATATAAACATCCAAGCACAAGAATGTCCAACTTAAGTCCAACTGAGTAAATACGCTTAATTTTCCTCAAGTTTCGGTCAGAAAGGCTTCATGGATAGCTTGCTGTCATGAGATGAACTACAGAGTTCATGTGATGTGTTCTCACCATACTCAGAGCTTCATGAAGAGCACACCTGCTCTAGCATGTTCAGGTCATTGCTTCCTTTTAGTTCCAGGTCAAGGTCAGCAGCCGTCATTAGTGCTTCATCAGTATTTAACTGCAGTAAATCCTCATGCTCCGAGACTCTTCACAGCCACCGCTTTGGAGTCTGAGTTTATCAACACACTGGCCGCTCCCAAATACTTTCACCAAAGCCTGCGGTGTCTGGTGTCTGTGGGTCACAGGGGAGGGACAACCTTACAAAGGGACAGCCTTATCCCCTTGATAAGATTCCTTGAGGCAGAATGTCATGTTCTCACCACCGCCCAGGATCTAAACTACTTTAAAAGAGTTCTGTACTTTGCTCTGAGTGGCCAAATACCACAAATACTACTCAAGTTCAAAGTTATGTAACCCTGGCACTCCAAAGGCCGTGTGCATGAATAGGCAGTCTGTTTGAAGGTGGGAGCCTCAGACAGTGCCCAGACTCCAGCGTGTCCAATCCTTCTCAATTTGAAGTTTTAGGCAGGCAGGCAAGTTCTACCTCTGGAGCAGACTGCTTTCAGGATTCCACACGTGCACACACACATGCATGTGCGCAGACGCAGACGCGCGCGCGCACACACACACACACACACACACACACACACACACACACACACACACACGGGCACTGTTCAGCTGAGACATCAGGGTTGGCAGGTTATAGTGCCCTTCCAATCCCCGATCCCTTTTCACTTTTGTTGCGCAGGTACACACTCTTACTGTGCAAAGTTTGATGCAATAGGCAGAGCTCTTGCATGTCGAGGGAAAGATCCTTGTGTATTTTACTGATGCTCAAGGAACATTCACAATTGGCCAGCACTACTGTGAAGGGGCAGATGACACAGAAGCCCAAATCCTGTGCGCTGGGAGTCAGGCTGCTGTCTGCTAAGTATGCGTAGGGTTCTGGCGACACAGGTTACATGGCAGTGTTCTGGCTCTCACAAGGAGGCCGGAACACATCACCTCACTATGTAAATGAGATGAACTGTAATTTCAATAATAATTTTCTCCAACTACTTATGGCATTGAATTAACTAAAATAAGGCCCAGAATGACTAGCTCAAGTCTACACAGTAGCTAATAGCCAATCAGGACCTAGAACCTTTTTACAGACCAGTTCTAGTTAGAATTGGTTATAAATTCCCTCTGCTATCAGTGGAAAATGGGGACTTTAGTGGTTCTGCCAGAACAGATGTTAGAAGATCAAGGCAGTAGGTCTCTATGACACACCACTGCCCTTCTAAGTATGCTTACACTATATGTACTATGGTTTGGATTCTAAAGTGGAGGTGGCTACATCGGAGATGAGGTTTCAGGAGGGGTTACCCATGTAGGAGAGAGTGGCTTAGAATTTGGGGTATTTCTCTGCTAACTGCATCTGTTGGAAATGAATACAGGTCAAGGATAAAGCAACCATTTTCTGCTTCCCTCCCTCTGCATCTCTGTGCTGGGCTCACTGAGGAATTTCACTTTGGCTGACCTGACAGGCCAGGAAGGGGCCAGGTGCAGGGAAGGAGGACTCTCTGGAGCTGCTCTTTAGGGAACTCTGGCCATCCTGTTCAGAACCCACTTCCGATGGCCTACAAAGCCTCAGGGTTGGTTTAGAGAAAATCCTCCTGCTCCGATGGGTTTCTCCTCCTCCCAGGGTTCCCAAGAAAAGGGGCAAAGAATTAAGTGATTCATTCCTCTCTGATTCACCCTTCCAATCCTCCCGCTCTGACCCACTTCTGTGGCTGCGTTCAAGCCACCGCATCTGCGATGAGGTCATCTTATGGGGGGGCACAGAGGATTCCAGGGGGAACACACATCATATACTGTGGCTATTCATGGTGTTCATTCTCCCTGGCTGCTCAGGACTAACAATAAACCTTCTCAGGGGTTCGTGGGCTTGCAAGAGAGCCTCGGGTTGGATGTCTTTCAGCCCATGCCCTGTGGGCACACAGTGCAGTTATTATTAAGTCCTGGCTCTAATGAGGGCCTGGGAACAGCTCCGAGTGGCCTGTAATTAAGTACATTTAATAATAAATGCACACATGTCTTACGTACTCAGAGAAGTGAAAACAAAGCAACTTTCCCCTCATCTTCCCCTTTTACAAATAAGAAAACATAAAAGTCTATTTTCTCTTTCAAAGAACAATTGCAAAGGATGTCTGCCTAGTAAGAAAGGAAAACGTAATTACTGGAGAACATTCTTTCCATGTTTAAAAAAGAATACCTCTGCTTACTTGGGTTCCGTGTGGAGATTTGTGAAGGGCCCACGTCTTGAGCTACTTTGGTATGCTACTCCAAAGGCAGCTGTGGGCAGTGACCTTGGGCTGAGTGGCCCCTCTATGGGCACTTCCTCGGTTCACTGCTGGACCCAGGAAAAAAGGAGCAGTTACAAGATTCTTCTCAGAAATGTCCTGTGCCCCAGTCCTGACACCTCTGAGTGCCTGAAAGTAGGCAGACAGGACTTAAGAGGACAAGGGCTGGGAAGACCGCTCTAGAAAACAAACACAGGTTACAAAAGTTGTCCTGGAAGAAAGGAAGGGAAGGCAGTGGAGGTCACCAGGGAAGAGCAACTTGCAATGTGGATGGAGGGGCTCATTCGAACACTCAAAAGGGGAGGGGCATCTAGCCTTGCCTACCGGCCTGTGACTGTGGCTGTCTGTAAGGCGCCAAGTCTTCCTTTGTAAAGTACTAGTAGTTCAATGAATAATCAAAGGTCTACGATCAGGAATCTGTGAAAGTGGTGCTTTCTGAATGGCACTTATCAGTGAAAAGTACCCACCGTACAAACCGTGAGAACCGGGGAGCATAATGCACAGAACCATTTATTGCACCCCCGATGGACAGCATCACCAGCAAATGTGATTGCTAATCACTCAGCTACATTTCTAAGGCATCTGGTGAGTTGGGACATTTTGGAATGAGCAAGCACCCAGAAGAACAAGCATGCGGCTAGAAAACAACCAAACCATGAAAACAGTGGGTGGAAACACAGTAGTGGGAGTCGGCTGCTTTTAATCTCTTTGACAACTGATGAGCAAGAGGCGGGGTGTTAGAAGGAATGGGTGACACTTTTTTTCTGTTCTATAATTAAGTGAAATAAATTTGCAGGCTTGTATGATGACAGTGTACATGGCGAGGGTAGCATCATCAAGGAGATTAGTTTTTCCAGCAAGCCCACACGTAACAGAGCCCCCAGAACTTCTGACTTCACCGTCAGCTGGGAAGAGGAACACTTTATTAGGTAGCTTGGGAGACTTCTGTTGGAACATGTGATTTAAAAATGTAACACTTAATTTTTGGACACTTTGAAAGGAAAGGGAATTTAGTAAAAAGTATGTTTTTCTTTAGTTAAACCTAAAGAAATCTCCAGTTAACATCAGTCAAGCATACAGCTTTTAACTTCGTGTAATCAATTCTTCAGACATAATCTTTCTTACAAGCATGAGCTACCTTCATTGCTGTAATTTGCACAGCTGAGTGTACTCACTCCACTGTGAAACCCTGGGAAAGCACTAAAGGCAGGGCACCTTTATCCTTGAGTGTGGGCAGCAGGGAGAGCAGGACGCTTAGCTGTTATCTGAGCAGGCACCCTAAGGACCTTTGGGTTTCTTCAGTCAAGAGAATGGGATTTTTGAGAGACTCCAACACCTTATGAAGTTCTACTGCCCAAATGCTTTTCAGTGGATTGAAGGCTGCAAAATTGTTATTTATTGGGCAACACAGTGGAGAGAAAGTAAAAATAATTGTAGACAGGAACATGCTGGGTGGGGCTTGCAGACTTAGCCCTTAGTGAAGGGCTGGCATCTGTCGACAGATGACATATTAAGGCAAAAGCGGGTATTTTTTTATCCTTTGGGTTTGGAACTAGACCAAGTGCCGTAGTTCTTGCACCTACTTCCTTAAACCCTGACCTTTTAAGAAATCCAGGTCAACCCGTTTCCTCTGTGGCCCCCCCAACCCTTCCCAAGTACATTTCCATTCATAAGTCTGCTCGCTGCTGGACAGCAGCATCCGGCCAAGGCACAGGTTGGCTTGGTTGCTGTCTCTTCATAATTCTCTCTACCCCTATCTCACTTCCAGTCCTGGGCTGGTGAAGGATGCTTCTTAGATACTAGACAGCATAGTGGAGGTGAAGATCTGTTGTAAAATCTGAGGGATCTTCTTGGTGTCCATAGCGACGAAGGACCGGCCAGCTGGCAGAGTTCTCTGAAGCCTGAGAGGAGGAAGGGAAGGGAATCACCATTGCAGATCCAGGCTCCCATTCCGGCCCCTGCCCCGCCCCCAGCGGGTGGGCCAGCTGCAGCATCAAAATGGGTTCTTACAAAAGGATGTTTTCCCCTTCTCATACCTGGCCTGCAATTGAATTGGCTGTCACTAAGCAATGGCAAGCCTGGGAAAGCATCAGGGAGCCGAAGGGAAGAAAGATCTCAGGGAGAAAATGAGTGGTTTTCAAGGGCTATTGCTTCCTGCTACCTTATAGTCCCTTGATAGGACGGTGGGTGCCCGAGGGGCCCATCTGGAATTAGCTCGCCTGCATCTGGCTGGGTAACACCACCCCACACTGTACTTGTAAAAGCTTCTCCTTCCTTCTCCTATTGGCTGCAACAGTCAAGTCCCCAAGTGTGGCTCTCATTCCTCCCCCATCACATAATAGGAAATGCAATCTGCTTTATTCAGCTGCTGCTTTGATGGCTCTGAGGTTGAGCAGGCTTGTGGTAATTTTTTTTTTTAAATGTCAATTTATCATTTGGAACAAAAGGCCATCTTTGAAGGCAATAAGACGGCAAGACAGATATATTGAAAAGAACACCGCCTTTCATTGTGCCAATGAAGTTTGGTTTTGGAATGACATTTAATAAAAGTCAGCCACTCTGTGTAGGATCATGTATTTGGCATGCCGGGCAGACCAGCTAAGTCTGCACCATGTCTTTTGCCAGTGGATGTTGGACCATTTCCCCAGGAAACCACAAGGGTATTATTGTGCATTCTTAAGTATTCCAACAGGATCTGTTCACTAGAAAGAAAAAAAATGCCCGTCTCAGCTCAGCCAGCATTTGATGAGCTTGCTGGGGAAATGTGGACAGAGAAGGCTTTGAGGAAAGGAAGGCTCCAGAAAATGTGAAGTCCCAACACATAAAAGTGAGGGAAGTGTGTGTAGTTGCACTAAGGCACCATGAATCCGTGATACCCAGTCTGTTCTCATGCTCACCACAGATGCCGCAGCATCCAAGGGCCGAATCCTCCCTGGTTTCTGAGGGTCTGTACCACAGACCCCGCACACAGAAGCTGAAGCAAAAGCAGGTCCTCTACTATTTGTAGAATGGTAGGTTTTTTGGTTTTGGTTTTTTATTTATTTTTTTTTTTTTGAGATACACTTTCAGTTGTGTTTTCTGCTGTTATGAGTATTTTAGGCAAAGACAAACCACAAATGCTTTCTGTTAGCATGTTTAAGTTAGGGAAGCTATTTCCTGGCCTCACCTTTGGGTCATCCCTGAGGTAGTCATTGTCTGACTAAATTTCCTACAGTTCTCCTGCAGCATGTTCTCTATAACATATAACTCTATACACACACAGTCTTCCTTTGTGTCCAAGGTGTCTCACCTACTGTCTCTCTAGCAAGAGACAGATTTATATATACACATGCATATGTACATAAACAAATGTATGCCTACATATCTAAATATACACTTCCGTCACTTATTGAAGTTTGCTTATGAGGATATGTGTGCACATGCTTATGCAAGCCTCTAGACATCTGTGGTAGTTTGAGCTTGATCCCAGAGGCTCACATGCCTGTCTGCTTCCTGTCATGATGATCACAGACTAAACCACTGAAAGTATATATGCAAGTCCCCAACTAAATGCTTGCTTTTTATCCGAGTTGCCTTGGCCATAGTATCGCTTCACGGTGATAGAACAGGGACTGAGACAATGTCTGTCTAGACACACCAAACAGACACACGTTACGTATAGATGAATACGGTTTTACTCTCATTGGTTTCTTTTATGTTTGGCAATACTATGGTTCTAACCTGGGGCTTCATGTATGCTAGGCAAGTGTTCTACCACTGAGCTACAACCACAGCTCTCTATAGTTACTGATTTGAATATGACTTGAATACAAACTGGACTTGGGGTCTCTGTACCTATAAAACACTGTCTAACCTATTGGGGGGAATCAATTTGGTAATTATTTATTTTATAAAAAATTAAAATCACAAATTCTTGTCCAAAAAAAAACAAACAAACAAACAAACCCTAGAGCATCATGTTTCTTCAAACTATGATTGCTTTTGCCCAAACAAGCCCGGGTCTTGTGCACCCCGTTTTACCTGCCCTCCCCAGCCCCTCAGGGGTCCGAGAAACAACATGTGTCATATATTTACTATACCTGCTGTCTGCTCGGACAATGCTTACCTGGCCGCTTGATCCCCTAAAGAGCCAATAAAGATGGCAAAGGCGTTAACTTGAGGGTCACTTGTTAGGATCTGGGCAAACCGGGCAGGATTTATTCCATATCGAGACAAATTTGCATCACTCAAGATGATGACAAAGTATTCATCAGCTTCTTCCTTGGTAATGTCCTTGATGGCATGCTCTGTCCCCTCAAGGGTATGGTCCCCACTCATGCAGAACTGAGAGTGGGCATGCATGGTCTGAAGTAAGAGTCAGGGCACAGAGACCATGGGTGAGCAACTCCTTTTCACAAACATGGGGATTTTTCTATTGACATACTAAGTGACAGCAGAGTGCAATGACATACGGGGCTGACTTCCCTTAGAAACAGGCACTGTCTCCAACCTTCTACTTAAAGCAAGAAAATATGTAACTTGGTATCACCCCAAAGAAGGGCAAGATGCAGGAGAAAAATAAGAAATGGGCTGAATTTCCAGTGCATAAGTTAATCTGCGATGCTGAACACGGTTTCTGGCAAAGGGGTAAAGCTGTTTTAAAATCATGTTGTCTACGTCACATTTAAGTATGTGAAACTGAATTTATCATTCAACAGTAGGAGAAATAGAAGATTTGGAATAGAGTACCCTAAAAGGGGCTATTCTTTCCTTACTACTGAGTGAGCATGGCCGTCTGACTGTGAGGAATTCTGATCTTAGATGCTGAGACCCAACAAAACACTGAAAACATGCAGTGAAAATTTGGAAAAGGGAATTTAAACATGAGAGATGGTCTCTACTGAGTGTTTGAAACTGTATAATTTATCTACTGCCTTCTTCAGTGACTTGTAGCTTTCATCTAACAGATTCTCATGACACAGAAGGGACAGAATGAATTTACCTTCAGAATTTCTAGTCTCTGCTTATTGTCCTTGGGGATTTTGTTAGCTGGAACAAGGCTAATGTTGTAGCCATCTCCTGAGTGTCCAGCGATGTCGTACTACATGCAAGAGAGTTGGAGAGTATGGGTGTTAGTGAGTGACAGAGTGATCTGATCATTGGTGCTATAGACTCCCAGCTCGGGACTGGCCAGAAAGGAATGCAGAAAGACAGAGAGGCAGATGTATGCCATCAACAAAGGCAAACACATTTTGGACTCAATCTGTTTGGGTCCACCTTCTTTAGAGATCTTCTTCTGCGACCTCTGCCTCCCTGGAAAGAGGTGGGAGCTGTGCTGAGGACTTTAGAGGGTACCCCATTTCGTGTGTTAAGTTTCAAGAGACTTTGTGATTGGTGTTAGGCAAATTCTAGCTCCCACGTCTACTCTCTCCATAATTGTGGTCAAGTCTGATAAACATAATGGGATATTACTTGTGATTACATTAACTTCCAGGACAAAAAGGGTTCTGGTGATGTAATTAAGTTTACTTGACTATGAGTTAATCAAAAGAGAGGTTATCTAGTCAGCCTAACCTAATCACACAGAGCCCTTTCAAAGCAGAGTTTTTTCCTGGCTGCTGGTAGAAGAGGAAGGTAGTTTTGAAGCATCAGGCGGATCTACATGACGGAGTTAATTATGATGGAGATGGAAGGGACTGTGGATGAAGAGCATCAGTAGCCTCTAGAAGCGAAGAGCCAGCAGGAAATTAGGGACCTCTGCCCATGATTCTGAACAACTCAATTCTACCAACAAATGCATCTTGAAGCTGACCCTTCCCCAGAGCCCCAACAGAGAACAAATGTACACCTCTAGTGTCTAAAAGTGAAACATAATTATAGAACTTAAAGCACAAAAAGGCCGAAACTATCCACAATTGTTTTCAAGTTAACCTCTGAAAATTTTCTATGACAGAGGCCCATGGGCATTTAGTTCCTTCTAACAGACATGTCAGGCTGCATAGTGACATGCAAACACATCAGCATCAACACTAACTCTGTATGGTATCGACCCTGTGACTATATAATATGCTTTTCCTCTTGTTAATGCATGGCATGTATCTTTCAGTTTAGAAAGCACTTTTTAATTCTGTCTTCTGGGCACGTGAGGAAGTCCTGACTGTTGTGAAGAGTCAGGGGCTGTTTGTCTACAAACTTTCAAAAGAAGTCAGAGGTGGACAATGTGGGGGAGGTCAGCCTCTCTGTCCTTCTGAACTCTCCTACTGTCCCCCTGACCCCTCCCATCTCTATTAAAGACATTTGTGATGATAATGAAGGTCTGGACACTGGGGCAACTGAAGTATCTGTAACGAAAATAGTGTGCATCCGGGGATGAAGACTTTAGGGGACATTTGGGACCTACGACAATCCAGCATTAATCAAACACTGACTGTAACCCCTGACTAAGTATGATCAAGCCATTCCCTATCTGCACCTCTTGAATATGGAAGTTCTTTGAAGTCAAGGTTTTACATTCATCTTCGCACTTCCGGTTTCTGTGACAATGTCTGCATGTTTGCTGCAGAAATGCCCTGAGAGCTTGCAAACAACAACCAGCTTGCCTTTTGTTTGTGGGCTACATTTTTTTTTTCACAACCAATCTAGAATGCTGTATTTCCTATGCCATATGACAAATGCAATCTAACATAGCCGAGGCTGCCACATCTGAAATGGGAAGTAAAAAAATCCCTGGTGAAAGTGACCTCCCTCCCCAGCATTTAAACAGGAAGTGGGCAGGAAGTGGGCAGTGTTATTTAGGAAAGATGAGTTCCCGTTTGGATGTGACGGAGCTGTGTGCTGAGGGAGATGAGGCTGGAGGTCTACACAGGATGGCTAAACCTTTGAGAACTATAAATCTGGCTACAAATGGCTAGGCAAAACATGCTCTGTCTCCTACTTTGTTAAATGTTAAAAACGTAAAGAGCAGGGAGAGCAGAGGTGGGACATTCATCTGGGTAGTCAGAATTTGCAGGAAGCTCTGGCCCCTAGGTCCCATGTACACCTCCCCTAGGAGGGCTTGGTCAGGGGAGAGCTGGAGCAGGGGCTAAGGGGTAAGTGTGCCTCCCTCCCCTCCCCTCCCCTCCATACTGACCCAGGGCCTCAGCTGTGCTAGGCAAGCACTTTCCCACTGTGTTCTATTTCTGTCCTCTTTCTGAGAGAGGGTCTTACCAAGTATTCCAAGCTAGGTTTCTAGGGGGCTCTTAAATCTGCACAACTCCTGCCTGAATAGCTGGGCCCAGGCTGCTGAAGCCCCTATTAAAGAGGGGCTCATACGGGGGGGGGGGGGAGAAGCAGATTCTCATGCTGCACTGTGGTAAGAGGACCATGAAAATGACTCAATTTTTTCCTCCCTTTTAAGAGATGGTTGGGATTAACTAGATAACAATGGATGCAACCAGGTATCTTAGCATGTTTAAAAACAGTAATTTCCTTCTCCTTAGAACTGTCTTGAGTTCAAGGAAAACATATATGAACTCACTCTGTTCTTGTTTGTGTGAGATTATGTAGCCCAGGCTAGCTTCAACCCATCCCCCCGCCTCAGCCACTCAGTGCTAAGATAACTGGAGTATGGTGTCACAACCAGTTGGTGTCATTCATTTCCAGTCTCTAACTCTTGACTCTACCGTTCACCCAGGCTGGGCTCAGCCAGCACCATCATGTAATTGGCTGGGATAGGCCACACACATGTTTCCATGGAGCAGCAAAGGACTCAATAAACAAAAGCCCCATTGTCCTATCAACCACCCAATGTTTAGGCTGTAATTTTTTTTAAGTGGCTCACCTAGTACCCTGGAAATCTTCGAGGAGTCTCGTTCTTAGCATTCAGCATAAATACTAAATGACAGCCCTTGAGAGGGCCCCCCCTTTACGCTTCTTTGCTTTACAATTTGTTTAGCTCCCCTTTGCTAGGTTTGTTTTGAGAACCTCATTCCTTTAGAGGAAGGCATATCAAATGTAAAGCAAATCAGAGTCTCAACGAAGACAGGGCCATTTACCACCCAGTAGGAATTTAAAGCAGATGGCAAAGGGAGCTCCGTACACCCAGAGCCACCTGCACATTCATGGCCACAACTTCCTCAGGAAGGATCATCACTTACTGGTTTGGGGATAGGCTCTGCTCTTCTAGGTTTCTGATGAGAAATCAGTATAGAGCAACCCATTTAGTGATGATGATGGTCAATACTTGCTGTCTGTCCTCACCCACACAGCATCTTCATTCTCTGAGCCAGCTCTGCTGTGGGTGTTAATATTGATGCTGGGAGAGAACCATCAGCCTTTTAAGACAGAGATGTAGTGTTGTCTCTAAATTCATGTGTCTGACTGTCAATCCAAGAAGACACTCCAGAGAAATAGTGGTTCCCCAAGCTATTCCTACATCTCTCAAGTTTTTTGTGTCTTGTGGCCAATATTTTTGCCAACTACTGGGTCCATTCTTATTGGACTCAACAAACTTTATGAGCTTTTTTTGGGGGGGGTGTCTTATCTCTGGGTAATAGTACAATATACTGAGAGCCTAAACCTGATCGGGTGACTGGTCCCCATATTTAAATTCAAGCAATGTCCTTAAGGCACTGGGAAAGGAGTAATTACAGACACTCAGCTAAGTGTGTGAGAGAAGGAATTTCCCAGCAGGCATCAGTGAGTCAGATCTTTCTATAGCCTTCTGGGAAATAAACAGTCTTCCTGACCAAAATATCATCAAAGAAATCCTGTCTGTTATACCACCTTTGCATGCTGGAATATTAAAAGTAGGAGATGAAAGACAACATTTACTTTTGTATGAATTTTTAAAAATACTGATATGGTATAAGTGAAATAGAATTTAAAAAAGTAAGAAAGATCTTCAAACGTGGGGTTAGAAGTCCTGCCATTTCACTAGGTAGTGGTGTGACCTGAGCCAAGTACTTAACTTCTTTGAATCTTGGTTTCATTTGTGGAAAGAGGTTGGTGAAAATAATTCCCAGCTCAAAGGTTCTATGACAATTTAATGGAATACCCAAGAAATGGAGTGGAGAGTTGGCTTCTGTTAGTCTGAGGAGCATTTGTGTCTTGTGTCTTGTGTTTGTCTGTCTAGGGGAGAATGATTCACACATGTGGGGTGTGAGGACCAATGGCAGTGTCTACAGAGCAAAAGTCCTCAGACTTAAGAAACAGGAGACGGTATTACTTGTAGAAGAGTGGGCTTCGTTGTTCTGTTGAGAACAGAACCCAGGGCCTTGTACACAGGCTTGGTGTCCTGGTTAGTTTTTATCGTTAACACAGGAAGAACAGCCTGGTCTGGGGTCATCTCTGTGAGAAGGGACCCAGCTCACAGTAAATGGCTCCACACCGAGATAGATGGACCTGGGCTGTATAAGAAAGCGGATCATAGCCATAAGCGGCATTCCTCCATGCTCCCTGCCCTGACTCCTTCAGTGGATAGAGACCTGGAGACGGAAGCCAGACACGCTTTTATCCCTAAAGTGCTATTGGTCTTGGTGTTTGTTGCAGTATCGGCAGGAAGCCAGAACACTAGGCACAGCCTTCACGCCAAAGCTGCGCCCTGAGCCCACAGCAGAGCTTTTCTAGTGCTTTCTTGAGTTTGAAATGTTGTAGCTGTGAAACTCTTTCTCCAAATGAAAAGCTGTATGAAGTCCACTTTGTGCAACACTGTGCAGAATCAAGCTAAATGGAGGTGTTTTAGCAGAGCTGGGCAGGGTAGGGGTCCATGGAAAAGTGCTGCCTATGCCTCCCAGTTCAAAGGTCCCCATATATACTGTTTGCCTTAGAACATGGCTTACATACCTTCATAGAAATAATGTATTTTAAGTTATTGTCTCTCCAAAGGCCAATTTCTGAATGAGAGAATAAACCTATTTTCTGGCACCATTATTTGAATATTTAGTAGAAAAAAATAGTCTATTTTAAGATGACAATGAAAACTCCCAGGAGCTTGGAGAAAAGGACAAACCGCAGTGCAGCTAAAGGGGGAAAGGCTTCCCGAGTGAAATAAAACAGCTTATGTAATTGATAGCATTCTGCCTAAGTGCTGTGTGGGAATGATGCCGATGACCGGCGCGGGGAGCTGATGTTGAGTGTCAGTAACTTGTGCTGTTCTGGGAATATGTCAAGTCAGACGGTTGAACACTCTGAGGTACTTTAAAGCCTTCAAATGGCTAAACAAATGTCACACTGCTGAATTACCTTCTGTCTCAGTAACTCTCATACTTGAGGGTCCCTGTGGTTTGGCATGGGCTGTGCTAATGTGGAATAAAATTGGAGGCTGACTCCAGACTCTTAAGCGAGCCTCCAGTAATGACCCACAAGTCAGCACTGAGCTCTAGCCAAACACAACACAAGCAGATGCCAGCGGGGACAGGGAGCACACAGACCACCACACCAGGACACAATTCTGAAGGCTGCAGCGTGGATACCTTCACAGCCCAGGGCAGACTGCAGGAAGACTGAATTAAGAACTGTCTGGAACTGAGGGTAGGAGCTTCAGGTCACACGGCTAAATCCTAACGACACCATGTGATGCCATGCAGGGTATCCCACAAACCATCATCTGTGAATGAGTCACCTTCTATTTTCTGAGTAAGTTATGGCCTCTCGCTAGTGATTGCTGGACCAGTTCTTTTATGAACAAGAAACTGAAAGTGCAGACAGACTAAGTGGTTGGGAATAACGATGATGTAAGGACTAGCAAATACTTCCACTGATGCAGCTGGATTCCGAGAAGGGACAGGCTGAGTCTCAGTTCTCCACCCCCTCCTCCTTTGTACTATGTGCACCTGTCCCTCATGCACCCTCAAACAATCAGAAACAGGAAAAGCTCTCACAGAGTATGTGACTGTCACTCTTCTGTCCTCCAGAGCAGAGACCGGATGGCCTGTGGTCAATCAAACCTTAGGTGTGGCAATATGCTGGAGGGAAGACCTGGAAAGAGCTGATGAAATCAAGGGGACATTGGGGCAGCCTTTTTGCACATTGGATGGGGTGCGGTTATTAAGACTGATCCATGGCCGTCTACACAGCCACTGGCCATCAGTGGTCAAAACGATTTAAACACACATTTTCTATAAGGAAAATCAAGATGCAATCACACATGAGCTGTTGGTCAAGAGAGGGGAGGGCTGAACGGCAGTCCCCAGAGGCCTGCTGCTCTATCTGCTCTAACAGGAGCACTTTGAAGACCGACCGCCTCTAGCTCCCACAGAAGCTGTCTCATGTCCACCACCAGGCTACTCAGGCGCAAAGTCTCTTCCCAGATTTCCCAAAGCAGCCTGTCCTCACCCCTGCACAGCGAGTCTTTGATTCGGGCTCTGGGATTCCTGGCAACTATAATAGAGCCCAGGGGTACTCTTGAATAGTTAGTTCCACGGTCTTCAGTGACCATGAGGGACGGGAGAGGAGCGCCTTCTCATGCTAAGTGATGTGCTAATTGCGTTTGGACTGCTGTACTGTGCAGGGCCTTGCAGCCCCATGGTACTCAGGGCTGGGTGCTGCTCATTGCTCACCGGTTAGATATGAAAGTATTTTCTGCAAGGGACCCAGGGAGGGCCAGCAGGCTGCATCCTTCAGGAGGAACCTAAGTGAAACAGCCATGGCATGGGAAGCCGGCCCAGGGTACTGTGGGGTGGCTAAACAGCAGCCCATTCAAGACTGTCTGTTCCTCAGGAGACTGTTCCTCCAGCACAAACTCTAGAGTCCTATGTTTGGTCTGGGCGACCTTCACCGTGTCTGTACACATCTCTCTCTGGCGTGTGCGGTGCCCAGGCTACCCGGTGCAAAGCCAGGTTTCCTGTGCATGGCTATGATCAGATGGGCTCCTACTGGCTGCACAGCAGCATGGGGATGCCCTCCCCATACCCAGACCGCTGAAGTGGAGGAGTTAATAGCAAAGTGAAGGACAGCAAGCTGGAAGTGAGCAGAAGGCTGCGGTTTCCCAGAAGTGCGTGCGTCTTCGTGTCAGCCGGGGACTTCTTTTATCATTGTCTATCTACTGTCCATGTGGGAAGGGAATGCAAAGCAGAGAACAGGACATTGTCACCAGCCAGGGTCTGTGTACCACCTGGCAGAGTGTCAGTGCTAAGGGTTACCAGGATGAGGATGCCCAGGGACACTGGGAAAGACCAGTAATTGTATGTTACATGCTTTTCTCTGTGGGAACCAGAGGTTTATCAGGCCCTTCAATCATGTTACTATAGGAACGGGGGGGGGGGGGGAGCAGCGGGCCACTGTCCCTGCTGACAGACAAGCTGGTGAGAGTAGGTGTTCAGTGTTCTGGGTGGAGTCCGCTTCCACTGCTGACCCTAGCCCAGCCACAGTGATCAATGAAATCCTAGCACCCCAGCTCATGCCATTACCTTGAACTTCTCCTCATAGTTCTCGAAGGCCTCCATGACCATGCACACTGCCTCCATTGAGCGCTCTAGTCGGCGATCCACCCCGTTGAAGCGGTACATACTGCCAGAAACATCTACCACCAGGCGCAGACGCTTGGGCTTCTGCTGTGGGCTACCCATCTGAGGGAGGGAATGAAGGAAAAATATGGTCAGCTGCTGCCATCCTGGGTCCCCACCCAGGCTCTGCAGGGCCAGCCCACGTTGGGCAGATCAGCCCCAGGCTCTGGCCTGCGCAGGGCTGTCTCAGTGAGTAGAGGGTAGACTATACTCAGCAAGCTGCCGTCAGACTGCACTGGCCCTTGGGACACATGGGAAGCGCGTCCTCTGGAATCTAGTAAAAGCAGCCTTCTGGAGGCTGACAGCTTAACAATTGCATTTTAAACATACAAAGCTAGAAGGCTAGAGACCCATGTCATTTGCTCGGTGCCTCAGCACCCCCTCCCCTGGAGAGAGCGCGCCATTGGAGGAGAGCCCACACCGGTTTCACTTGTACTCTATGCAGTCGCTTGAAGATCATTTTCTACCTAGGCTTAAGGTTGCCAGATTGCTAAGACACAGTTATACGAGAGGGAGTCTGGCCAAGAACGTGAGGAAGCATTGTCAGAATGTCTCAATTCTTTCTTTTCTTTTGCCAGTGAATTAGTGTTTCTTTTTTCTTTTCTTGGCATTGGGCTGCTGTCTGGCAAAAAACTATCAATTAAAAACGTGAAACCTTATGAGATTGGTTTGGAGCTCGGATCTGCCAATGGGCAAAATTTTAAAAACGTTTGTCAGTAGCTATAAATAAGAAAAATCCCAGCTTATTCTGTTATATACTTGCTGACATACATGAAAAATAATGAGTAGAACTAGTGATTTCCAGGAACTGTAGGGGGCTAGTGAGATGGCTGACTTGGTAGGTAAAGCACCGGCCATCAAGCCTGACAACCTGAGTTCGATTCCCAAAACTGCACAGTGGAAGGAGAGGGCTGACTCCCACGGCTTCCGTGTGCCCGCTGTGCCGTGCACGGCCCCCACATAAGCACCACAGATGCTCAGAGAGTAGCAGTAGGAAGCACATTTGATATATCCCTTTAAAACTTGCTGAGTCTGCCCCAGTTAGCAGCAGTGGCACACACATGTCTGTGACTAAGTCACAGATGTGTCCAAACACTTGCTTACCACAGTGAGTCAGTAAGGGAAGCAGCTGTTGACTCATGGCAATGACACAGAAGTAAGAGCCCCCAAATCACCACCAGCTCCACTCTGAGTAAACATTTAAAGAGAACGGCATTCCTACTGTCACTCACTGCAGCCCTGCCCTCAGCCGCTACTCGGCGGTTCTGATTATCCAGGACCATAGAAAACCCCAAAGTTCACTAACATTCGATGTTTGACCACGTTGCCACAGTATGACAAATGCTTATTTACTATAATTAGTGTAACTTAGGGGAGAATTCTTTGTTTTCTAAACACTGAAGGCATTCGACGGACACAGATTCTTAAAGTTCCAGGAGAGCAGGGATCCTGGAGATTGTCCCTTTCCCTGAAGTATCTCATTTCTCCTACCCACAGAATACCACTGTGCAGTGGGACAGGACCTGTGGCAGCCACACAGGTAGCTCTTGACTTTCTGGACATTCTGCTGTGATGGGATATGGATGGTCAGAGTGAGGGATGTTGGTATTTGTTCTCTGTTTTGACTGAGGTGGGTGGGGTAGGAAGGCTGGCTTTCCCTCCGCTCAGGACTGGAACTCCATGAACTACCTTCTTCAGCTCTGTGAACTAGCATCTTCAGGATTTAGTATTTACTCCCTTCTCTGCTTGCTTGGACCATAGATCACAGTTTTGTCCCTGCTGTTAACTCCTCTGAATTTGATTAAAGCTTACCCTAACCTGTGTAAACAAGCTTTGTGCTGATTTGAGACAGAGCGTCTTAACTTGCTATATAGATCAGACTGGCCCTGAACTCAAGAGTCTCTGCCTCCTGAGTGCTGGGATTAAAAGAATACATCACCATGCCTGGCCCTTGCATCAATTGTTTTTTAAATTATCTTGTGTGTGCGTGTTCCGTGTCTTGATGAGATGTTTTTTTTTTTTTTTTTTTTTTTTTTTAAATCTGCCTTACATAATGTAGTTGTATAGTCTGGATTAGTGGTGTTTTGACACAACTCATGAACTCTCTACAGAAGGCTGAACTGTGTAGATCTGAGGCTCAGGGTTTCCTATTACTTACTTGGGGTTCCAGATCACCCCGACGTTTGTAGATGGCTTTCTCTCCAGCCAGCCCATCAATGATCTTGGCATCGTCTAGTTCCCCAGTAGCTTGGTGTCTTAGCCACTGTCTTTCTTTACCTTTGGCCTGCAATGTCACAAACATATGCACATGAGTCTTTATGTACTCAATGCTGTAGTTCTTTGACATACTTTTTAGATGAATAACAGGAAACACTCCAGGCTCCTATCAGTAAGAGATGGCTCTGCAAGAACGTAGACACATGCTCCCTGCTCTGCTTACAAGAGAGGTGTTTTGTCAGTTGTAATTGTTTCAACACACACAACAATACAAAGAGCACACACAAACGACATAGGAACAGGAAGACAGTATGCAAATGAACCCCAGGGGAAAGTTCAATTCTGGAAAAGTAATGATGAGGCTTTTCTTAAAGATTTTCTATCACCGTAAACCTAGAAAATTTATTAGGTAACAAAATAATCAGCTTGAACTTGTTAATGGTCACAGAGTCTGTAAGCCGAGCTCCCTCTGGACAGCAGTTTTGCTACTCAAATTGCTGGGACTTCGTGTGCAAACTAAAACAGCTGAGGAGGATGGGAGCAGCCTGTGCACCCATGAGGCTCTCTGCTCTTCTAGAGCTGGAGATCTGAATTAGTTTTACAAAGGTATCTCCATGCATGCTTTGCCACGGTAACTTACAACTCCACCCGGTGGCCCAAGAGGAGAGGTAAATGATAAAGGACCCTGCACTGGACAGTTTTGCGTTAGCTTGACACAAGCTCAAGTCATCTGAGAGGAGGGACCTCAGCTGGAAACCCTGAATGCCTCCCGAAGATCAGCTGTAGGCAAAGCTGAGGCTAGTTTCTTAATTAGTGATTGATGGGGGAGGGACCAGCCCATGGTGGATGGTGTCATCCCTGGGCTGGTGGTTCTGGGTTCTATAAGGAATCCAGCTGAGCAGGTCACGAGGAGCAAGGTAAGCAGCTCCCTTCCATGGCCTCTGTATCAGCTCCTGCCTGCAGGTCCCTGCCCTGTTTGAGTTCCTGTCCTGACTTCCCCTCAGCGATGGACTGGGATGTGGAAGTGTAAGTGGAAATATAAACTCTTTCCGCCCCATATGGCTTTTGCTTGTGGTGTTTCACCACGTTAATAGTAACCAAGGCAAATCCTAACACCCCAAGGAAAGCATGTGATTATGGCAGTCCGTGACCACAGTTACATTAGGATGCAAATATCAAAATATGGAGGAGAATGGAATTAGTTAGAATTTGAGGATTTTCTATCTCCTTTGTGGTAACAGGAAGGGGTTCAAATTTAGTTTACTCCAGCTGTGATCAGCATTAAAAATTGCCCAAAGAACCTGATAATATTTGGGAGTGAAACCATCGCTGGTTACTATGGTCATGGAGCAGTTAGTAGGGTGGCTGGGGAACCCTCAGGGCCAACGCCTTTGATTTATGAAAATTAGTGAATGAATGCGTAGCAATGCTGCATCTGTTATCTAACACAGCATAGAATTCCATAGCAGTACAAATCCCATATCCCCCCTAAACCCAGCTTAAGAATTTGACTTCATACTGCTTTGATGGCGATGGCAGCTAACCACTTGACATTTGCTTTTCCTTTGCGTATTTTCCTAGTTGCTGCTCGTGACAGGCAGCCCTCATCAGTGAATGCCACTGCTCTGCAGGATGGTGCTTCAGACATCAGACATCAAAGAAAGTCATGTCTGAAAGGAAGCCTGTGGCCTTACCAACCAGCCAAGAATGACAGGAAAAGCTGGGCTGCAGTGGCGCACACCTTTAATCCCAGCACTGGGGAGGCAGGGGAAGGTGGGTTTCTCTGAGTTTGAGGCCAGCCTGGTCTAAAGAGCAAGTCCCACGACAGACTCCAAAGCTACACTGAGAAACCCTGTCTCAAAGACCGATCAAACAACAACAGGAAGAGGATGAAGCCAAGTCCTGGGCTCTGGTTCCGGGAGGTGGCTTGAGAAGTTGAGAAGAATGTGTGTCTGACCTGGGATCATTCAGTGCGAAGGGAGGCTGCAAGACTTTCTGCCCATCCTCCTATACCTGTAGCTGTATATGTCCCCAAGACTTTAGGTGACCTAAGCTTTGCTCCAGCACACCCTATTTCCATGCACCCATGGAACTCTTGATAAGAAAATACTGTGGGTCAACTTCTCACCATAATTAAAATATTCATGCTGGTGACCCAGGAGGTTTCTTCATTTCATGTTTACATTAATATACCATCATTCAAGTATGATAATTTGATTAAAGAGTGATACTCCTAATATATAAAATTCTCTTAAAACCCAAGTTTAGACAAGTGGGGGAACCTGTTATTGTTGTTTTGCTAACTGGACATCTTGTCAAATTGTGCTCTAAATATTTATGTGACAGTCTTAGATTAGTACTGCTCTTCTTATGAGTGGTGACAGTTAATGTGACTTCTGAATGATCACAGTGTCAGGCATCTTTTTCACCAAATTGAAGGCTCATGGAAGGAACACTACAGTAGAGAGAGCTGAAGAATGGAGGGGTGCCATGAAAGGCTATCTTCTGGCCATGATAAGAGTGAATAAGCAGCAGCTATAGTTACCTGCACAACACACACACAGCTGGGGCTGCAAACATTCTGTTGTGGATGGGAAACAGGGTTCACGAGGTCCCTGCCTCTAGCTCAAGAAGCTGATGGTGGTTAATGGCTGTGGGGATGTTTCATTATTTTTCTATAGTCTGGTAAGTTGCTCGAGCTCCGGTAATAACCTCACGCCTGTCCTCACAAAAGCCCCCAGGAAACACTAAACTCTAAACAAGATGGAGGGAAACTTAAAGGAGTTCAGAAGAAGGGGGAGGATAAGAGGGCCATGGGGAAAAAATTAAAGAAGATACCAGAAAATGGAAAGATTTCTTTCCCATGTTCTTGGATAGGTAGGATCAACATAGTAAAAATGGCAATCCTACCAAGAGTAATCTACAGATTCATTGCAATCCCCATTAAAATCCCAGCACAATTCTTCACAGACCTGGAAAGAGAAATACTCAACTTCATATTGAAAAACAAAAAACCCAGGATAGCCAAAACAAGCCTGTTCAATAAAGGATTGGGGGCATTACCATCCCTGACTATAAGCTCCACTATAAAGCTATAGTAATGAGAACAGCTTGGTATTGACATAAAAACAGAAAGACCAGTGGAATCGAATCAAAGACCCCAATATCAACCCACACACCTATGAATACCTAACTTTTGAAAAAGAAGTTAAAAATACAAAATGGAAAAAAATAAAACGTATTCAACAAATGGTGCTGGTACAACTGGCTGTCAACACGTAGAAGAATGCAAATAGACCCATGTCTATCGCCATGCACAACACTCAAGTTCAAATGGATCAAAGACCTCAACATAAATCCACTCATAGAAGAGAAAGTGGGAGGTATACTTGAACACATACACAGGAGGCCACTTCCTAAATAGAACACCAGTAGACTCTGACAGCCTAATTAATAAATGGGCCCTTCTAAAATTTAGAAGCTTCTGTAAAGCAAAGAACAAGGTCAAAAGACAAAGCAGCTCCCCTACAGAATGGGAAAAGATCTTCACTAACCCCACACCTGACAGAGGGCTGATATCCAATATATACAAAGAAATCAAGAAACTAGAAATCAAACTACCAAATAATCCAATTTAAAAATGGGGTACAGAGCTAAACAGAGAACTCTCAACAGAACAATCTCAAATGGCAGAAAAACACTTAAGGAAATGCTTAGTTATCAGGAAAATGTAAATCAAAACCACTCAGATTCCATCTTACACTGACCAGAATGGCTAAGATCAAAAACACTAATGACAGCTTATGCTACAGAGGATGCAGAGAAAGAGGACCACTCCTCCATTGCTGGAGGAGTAGAACAGCCACTGTAGAAATCAGTATGGTGATTTCTGAGAAAATTAGGGATCAACCTACCTCAAGACCCTATAATACCATTGTTGGGCATATACCAACAGTGTATATTCACACCACAAGGACATTTGTTCAACTATGTTCATAGCAACATTATTTGTAATAGACAGATATTTGAAACAACCTAGATCCCCTCAACTGAAGAATGGATAAAGAAAATGTGGCATATTTACAAAATGGAGTACTACTCAGCAGTATGAAAAAAAATTACAGGCTAAAATTCACAGGTACATGGACAGAACTAGAAAAAAAAAAAAAAACATCCTAATTGAGGTAACCCCAACCAGAAAGACAAATATAGTATGTACTCACTCATAAGTGGATAACAGACATAAAGCAAAAGATACCCAGCCTATAATCCACAACCCCAGAGACGCTGGAACCCTCTTCCAGAAACAGATGAAAGCAGATGTGGAAATCTACAATGGGCCAAGCTCCTGGAGTACAACTGAAGTGAGGGAGGAGTGATAATATGAACAAAGGAGTCAAGGCCATGATGGGGAAACCCACGGAATCAGCTGTCCTGAGCTAGTGAGAGATCACTGACTATGGTCTGACAAATGGGGAACCTGTGTAAGACCAAACTAGATTCTCTTCATATAGGTGACAATGGTGTGACTGGGACAATATATGAGGCCACTGGCAGTGGGCCCAAGATCTAACGCTAATGTACAAACTGACTTAGTGGAGCCATTCTATATGGAGAGATACCTTACGCCTAGACACAGGGGTGTGGGGGTGGAGAGGTGCCTTGGTCCTGCCTCAACTAGATGATGGGACAGACTTAGTAGACTTCCTAGGGGAGGCCTTACCCTCCCAGTGGAGCTGATGGGAGGAGGGGGTAGTGGGGAGCGGGGACTGGATTGGAATGTAAAAAATAATTAAAAAAATATTTAAAAAGAACAAAGGCTAAAAAGGAAATAAATTTAATACTGTTGTGGACAGACCACAGGGGGAAAAAAGGGGGGAGGGGAAGTGAGGGAAACATGGTCAAAATACATTATATGGACTAATAGGTTGTCAAAGAATAAAAACTTAGCCGTGCATGTAAACTCATGTTCAGGATTCTACATCACTATAGAGTTTCAGATTAAAACAGCCATGAGACAACACTTTATGCCTAGGAATGGCCTGAATCCAAACTCTGACAGCACCAAATGTGTGTGAGGATGGGGAATGGGATGAACGCTCGCTGCAGGTGGAAATGCTCCAGCCACTCGTGAAGACAGTTTGGTAGCTTCTTGCAAAACAAAACTCACTCTTACAATCCAGTAACTGCATCTATACAAAAAATTGTACATGATGGTTTATGCCTAATTGCAAAACCTTCAAAGCAACCAAGATGTAAATGGATAAGCTGTGGTATAGTCTGGCCATGGGATATTATTTAGCGCCAAAAGAAACGAACCATCAAATCTGTAGTGATCTTGCTGTATGTAATAAAGCAACCAGAGCATGATGGTTTATCATCTTATAGGTTACCGCCATATGGGTCTGGAGAGGTGGTTCAGTGGGTAGAGTACCTACTGCTCTGGCGGAGGATTCCATTTTGGTTAGTACCTATGTCAGTTGGCTCACAACAACCTGTAACTCCAGATCCAGGGGATCTGAGTCCCACATCTGGCCTCTATGGGTACTGCTCTCACATGTGTAACACCCCCCCCACCCCCCACCATACACACAGAGTAATGAGGCTGTTTATGATCTCCACACTTAGGAGGCAGAGATAGGAAGATGGCAAGTTTGAGGTTAGCCTGAGCATCAAAGACCCTGGGCATCCTGTACCTTGTATTTAATTTAATAACATTTTCCCAGTAATTTCACTCCTATTGGCTATTATAAAAGCAATAGTTTGTGCTGAATGGATTCAAATCTGTGGGACTGAAGCTGTGTTCTGGATAGCCATCCTGCTGGTTTCTGGCCATATTTCGTACACTCACGGAGGAAACACCCATGGTTACTGGGACTACACAGCAACGTCAAAACAGCTGGAGGGTATTAGTTTCTCAGAGTCACACTAGATGGGCTGAAGGTGACAGGAAGGGGCCAAATCAGAGTCCTCTTGCTTTGGCCACAGTCTGCAGTTGTATAGTTTACATGAGGCCTCATCCATTCTTGGCCAGTAGCTATGTTTTTAAGCAGCCTTGTGACTATGACCTGAGTATTAGTAGATCCTCCTCGAAGCAATTCCCCTATGGCTTACATCAAGATTCATTAGGGAACATGAGCGAATGTGTTGGCATCTGGATGATGGTACATAATGTCTTATGGTCATATAGTAGAATTATATGTAGGATGTAATAACAGAATCCAAAAGAAGGGAACAGGAACCTGGCAGCTATCAGGAGCCTGACTTTGGGCTCAGACCCCTGCTTCACCGACCACACGACCCAGGAGACTGCACTATCTGTGTAGTCTTCAGTTTCATTATTTATAAAATGGGGGTAAAATATCTGTATTCCAGGGGCCCGTGAAGACTGCCTCAGCTGAACTGCAGATTTTGAAATTAGCCATCTGGTTAATCATTTGCGGAGCTCTTTCCTTGGAAAGTGAGCGTTCCCTTGTACTTTTGCACAGTTATGATCTTTTTTTAAAATGAAGACTTAGGGTGGAGAGATGGCTCAACAGCAAACTTGCTGAAAGTTTCTCCAGGAGACAGTTCAGTTTCAGTTTTCAGGTGGCACACAGTGGCCTTCAATTCCAGCCCCAAAGGATTCAGCGCCCTCTCCTGGCCTCAGTGGGCACTGCAAGCACATGGCATTCACACACCACACACACACACACACACACACACACACACACACACACACACACACACACGTCAGAGTTTTGAGTTAAGACAGAGGATTGAAGTTGCACCACACATGCTCTAATATCTAGCAAAACATGGTAAACATTCCTTCAGAAGAACAATAATGAATAAATACCGAAGAGTTAACTGAAGGCACCAAAATAAACTCAATGGTAAAGTAGGCTGCAGAACAGGGATTGGCTCGACACCTCACCCCCCACCCCAGGTGAGGCTTTTCATAATCTGATATTATGTGTCATTTAGGGAATACACTGAACAGAAATAATAGTTTCTACTCAGGAAATACTGAAAAGTCTTCATATTCAAGCTGTGCCAGTGCCCACCGGTCCTGAGGCGCTGAGAGCGTGGCGTAACAGCAAAAGGACGGGGTAATAGAGGGTCAGGGGCGGGCAGGAAGAGGAGGTAACAGGGGTGTAGAGAAAGCATACCCTGGCTGATCTAATCTGCCCCTCTGCTTCTTCAGTGGCGGTAAAATGATTTGTAGGGAGAGAGTTCTATTTATGAACTTCCAGGAGAGGTGAGATGTACACAGATCTTCCCTGAGGGGAGTCAGGAAGTTACTGTCTGGGATGGCTACTGGTAAAATTACTGCTTCCTGGACAGGAAGAAAGGTGAGGTCAGCTCTTTTCCCTTGGAGAACGTCACTGAGAAAACCCTGGGCTGAGTCCATGGTTTGTGCGTCGACCTTGAAATGACTTTTACTGGTTGGCTGCTTAGGTCTCGGATATCTTTCTCCAGCAGCTTTAGTGTATGTCCAGACTTTGCCCACAGGGGAAAGATTACCTGCAAGTTATCCAGGATGACTCGGAGGGCATGCACCTGCCGCTGGACGGCGCCTGAAAACCTTTCATAGGTTGCTGCGTCGTACTCACTCATTTGGATCTCCTTTAGCCTGAAAGCGGAGGGTGAGAGAAGACATCTGCTTAGCCATGTTTGCATGAGCCCTCTACCCTTGCTCACATGCTGGCAGAGCTGGGGCCACTCCTCGGTGAGTCACACCGACTTTGAGGAGAAAAAGCAAGAGATGATGTCACCAGTGTTGCTCCTAGGTTCAAAGGAGGGTAATGGCAGAGGTGTACTGGTAATGGATGAAAAACTCCCCCGGGACAAAGGAAGAAGCCCAAACAGTCCCACCAGGTGGCTCACAGCTGCCCATAACTGTGGCTCCAAGGGATCTGATGCCTTCTTCTGGCCTCATAGGTAGTCAATTTAAAGGCATAACAAAGCGTTTGAAGCAAATCCTAAATAGGAGGGCCTTCCATTAAGTGAATGCTCTTGGGTTTCCAATGTGATCATCACAGTGCACTAATTTAACACACATTTCCAGTCATGTCTGTAAATATTGAAGGTGCTGATACCAGAACAAAGGAATAAGGAGTACATTTCTCAAAAGGCCAAGCATGACACAATCTTTTAAATTTTTTTGTGTGTGTCTGTGTAGACCCTATATGCATAGCTGGAATTCTATATAAAGCATATTTATCACCTGAGGTTGGGAGAAGACTCTCAAAGGAGGGAGCATGAATGGTTTCTATTCTTCATTCTTAGGCCAAACACTGGGGAAAACACAATCAGAATGGCCGTGGCTCAGAACTCCACGTATGTGTGTAATAAGACCACATCTTGCTTTCTGAGTTTCCAATACTCAGCCCAGTGCCTGGCACAGAGTGATCGTCAATGCATGCTGTTGTGTAATACTTTGAAAGCACAGGCTATTGAAAGGTGAATAGAGATTAGGCCACTATAATATCCAAATGCCACCCCTCAAGGTGACATGCCAAGATGCCCTTCTAAGGAGCAAAAAGGAATGTGTATATGAGACTTGGCCTCCTAACAATCCCTCTTGTGTTTCGTTTTGACAGTCTCCGGAGTCTCTGTAAGTTCCATTAGGTTAGGTCATATCCCCAGCGTAAGGGGAACAGAAGCTGGGTACAATGAATACTGTAGGGCACGCCGTGTACCTACCTCATGCCTAGTTAATACATGCCTTCTCAGAGAACTCAGACTAAGTGCTGACTGGGAAACAAGTGGGCAGACAGAGCTTGTCCTCAGAGGGGGCAGGTGGGAAGGGAAAAAGAAAAGGAAATACACACAGAGAGGACTCAGGCAGCTGGGAGTCACCTGGAGCAGAGTGGCCTCTGGAGAGATCAGAGTCGGCTTTAGCTCTACAGCTATCTCTGGGGTGACCTTGCACCCCAAACATCACATGCTATTTTAATTACGAGGAAACCTGGAAATCATATTTCAGATTATGTCAGCCTTCACAAAGAACACTCAGATGTTCACAGTGGATGATAAGCTCTGAATCTTGAAGACTGAAGCGGGTAATGGAGAAACAAAGCAGGAAAAGTTCAGCCTGTGGCTTAGACAAGCCTCCCATTGCTGCTATTCTCAGGCCCCTCACACTACCTGAGCATGCTTCTGCTCCCTTCCCTTTGAGCAAAGGCGCAGGGTTCAGACGCTCCACATCAGGGAAGCAATGTGGACACACAGCGTGTATTTATAAAAAGGGTATATTTATCACTATGTAAGAGTCTGGGAATTTTGGTCCTTATTTTACTTTTCCTATAGGCTAGACTTAAATACTATCATTTGGAATCAAGCATGAGGATGGCAGCTGTAAGCCAAGATCTGCTGTGTGGAGCTGATTGGTTATGCAAACTGTAGTGGGTGGCCCGCCCACCAGACAGCTCTTTGAAGTGTGTGCAAGCAGGCACTTCCCCGTTGTCATTCACTTGGTGACATTTCTGTATGTGATCTTACAGGTTGGTGTCCCTGTTAGTTGGCTTCAGTTGATCAGTTCTTAATGTGCAGGGCCAGTATCTGGTATAAATCATTGCTAAATGATTGCTGTGAGGAACCCGCCAGTCACACTGGGTCCTCTGCACTGCAGAAGACTTCTAAGGAGTGGTGAGGACCACCTAGTCCCAACCAGGGACTGACACGGGTCGCCATACAGGCAACCCTCCACACCTGCACTTTCATCCAACATACTCAGAAAAAAATTGCTCCTCTACTAAGCATACGCAAACCTTTCCCCATCAACCAAACATTAGTTCATTAACTAGATACATGGCCTGATGTGCCTTAAGTAATTTTAGAAATGACATGAAGCACGCACGTACACACACACACACACACACACACACACACACACACACACACCGTCATTTTATAGAAGAGAATCGAGTATTTAGCGGGGACCTGGGACCAGGCCACCACAGATACTGAGGACAAGTACTAACATCTGATACTGCATGTGTGTGTCACATACTCTGTTTGTCCCTGTGTAACTGACTCACAGGTGACAGGATGGTAGGGTGGTCATAGTTTGGAGACTTGGTACAAGGTGCTGCAAAAGCGTCGGGACCTGACCTCATTGCACATGCCTCAGTCATGGGAAGCAGCCAGATGACGGCAACAAATTATTACTATGAAAATGAATGTGTGGAAAGGCTTGGATGCGGGTCTGTGGGAATTCTGTCTTATTTTAATGCTTATGTGCAGAGACACCGTCTGCAAGATTTATCACAAGATGAGATAATATCTTGGATTAGCTTCAAGACAATCCAGAGTGGGGAATGGGAATGGTATTGGGGGGCGGGGCGTCCACAGGGTTCGTATGTGCTTCTTCCATTTTGGGCTTGAAAGGGTCCATAACAAAAAGTTAAGGACAATTTTTTGGCAGTACTGAAGGAGTATTTTTCTCTTGCTGTTTAGCTGTGCAGCCCTTCCCAGGATGTCTGTATGTTGTATTTCCTCCTCTTCACACCCTGCTGGCACCCTTCCCTTGACAGGTGGTCTCCTTGGCTGGGCTGTTCTCTGGGAGTCAGGGACGGTTTCCCCCCTACCTCCTTTCCCGGTCCCTTCCTCTCTCGCAGTCACTACATAGCTGTCTTAGGATCACAGATGACCCTTGACGTCCCCCTCCCCCATGGGTTCTTATTCTAGTGGCAGCCGAGAAGAGGTGGCTTACCCATGGCTGAGTGCCACTGTGAGGCCTTTCTACCTCCTGAAAACAGTCGCGTGCCGGGGCTCTTTGTATGTCCACGCAGGCAAACTAGACTGGGTAGTTACTCGTGAGAGCTGTGGTACGGTAACAACGGCCATTCATTAACTGAAGAGAATGACGCATGCCTAATTATTAGTTATTTTCTCAAAGGAAACTTTATTATTCATAAGAAATGTCAAGCAATATTTTAGTGTTGGTAAGACTTTATTAGGACATAAGTTTCCTCCCACGTTTTCTGAGAAATTACCACTACTTTGATCCCTAAGAAGTTACCCACCCTCACAACTTCTCTGAGAAGGGAGAGGGAAGCTACCCGTCTCCAGGGGGTATAGCGCGGCCCCGTGAGGGCTTAGCAGCTGCCCTGCCTAAGGTCCCAGGGACGCCAGTGACTAAGCTGAGGGCAAGACTGGCGTACAGCGGACCTGCCTCGTTTACCTGCGGTATGCATGGGGTCCCGAGGCTTGCAGGCTTTCCTGAGGGTGTGGCAGGCGGGACCCGCATTTTTGTCTCTATTGTTCTCTGCTGTTTACTTGTAGGCTATGAAGGCACGGCATGTAATAACATACCAGATGTTCTACGTGGGAGGGTTTCATAACTCACATACACTTGAGCGTGTTTTTGTCTAGCTGCCCCCAGCTCCTTCCACTGGGCACAGAAGTGGAAATCTGCTCCCCACACCACCAGTGTGCCTCTCAGTTTGGAAGGGTGTTTCCACTTTCTTGCTGACAACCACATGTGGACTTCTCGTGAGATATCTATGCTATGGGTTCTTCCTTCCCAGTGGCGGCCAATCAAAGTGGCCCAAAGCAACGGAGGCGCATCTGAAACCTGAAGGGTCACCTGGCTTGGATTTCCAGGCTCAGCCTGCTGACAAGGCCTCTCCATTACAACCCACTGTCCATCTCTCTCCAGCTGTCCCAAGACAGGAAAAGGGGGTTCTCTCCACCACGGACACCGCCATTCTGACACACATTGTGCCCTGGTGATTGCTGTTAGTTTTCCTTTCTAGAATGGTCTAGCTGTTTCCTTATGTCCAAATTCGGGATGAGTATAGGTCTTGTCTCATGTTAGCCCTAGAGATTTAACCTTTTTCAGTATCATCCCAGGACACAGTACTTAGCATCTTGTGTGTGCGTGTGTGTGTCTGTGTGTTTCTCTGTGTGTGCCTGTGCCTGTATGTTTGTGTGTGTGCCTCTCTCTCTCTCTCTCTCTCTCTCTCTCTCTCTCTCTGTATCTGTGTGTGTCTGTGCCTGTGCCTGTGCATGTGTGTGTGTGTGTGTGCATACACACTAGTCACCTGCACTGTTCCAGATGCACCAGACACACTCACCTCTGCTGAAATGCCTTCTGGGCCATCTCTCTTGCAGCTCTCTTGACATGCTCAGGAACTGCATCTTTTTCAACCTCAGAAACCTGATACACTGGGTGGCCTGAGTCCAGACGGTAAGGACCCCCTTTGCCACCGAGACCTGCAGTGTCTCTTCCCCCTGGAAAGAAAACATGGGGACATAATTGCTACGTCTAGAACCTGGCTACAAAACAAAAGTCAGATCATGGCTTAAAGACAGTCCTGTGAGGAATTCTGACTGAACTAACTAGTAATTAAAACCTTAAACACCTTCACCTGAACACAAAGATGCTCTTGATTAGGGTAACTTCCTTTGCTCCCATCTACCCCAATCCATCCATATTCTAAGGTTCAGTCCAAATTCAACTTGAATGTGTTGTTTGATGTCTTGACTTCATAGGAATCAATGATTTTGTGTACCGTTTGGAGCCCTTTATTACTGTTTCTTATCAACTAGCTGATGGCTGGGGTGTCTTTGTTCTTCTGCCCTGGATGAGTGACTCCACAATAATGCCTACAGATACTACATTCGCTAATTAAAGGGATGACTCTTCCTCTAGCTACCCACTTTCCTTAAAATATCAAGACAATTAGGTTGTAGATAAATTTTCATTTTATTTTAAAAATAAAAATAAAAGTGGTTCAGAGAGATTAAATGACTTCTTTGTGATCTCATATCACTTAGTAAGCCAAGATTTGAAGTCAATTATCATGTAGATTTTGGCATTCAGTTTTAAATAATGAACAACAGATAAACATCATTAGCTTGAGAACATTTTTTCATTATAAGGTCAAGTTTACATGCCTGTGAGTACACATCATGTAATGCTGCATGAGCTATTTATACTAATATGAAAGTTAGAGGCTTGTAAGGCCAGGTAGATAGATTATAAGGTGGTAGAGACATTGGCCAATTACAGAGGAATTCGTGGTCTAATACATGTCCATATTTAAATTATTTTAAATCATTGTATTGACCAAAGAAAATATGTACATCTATTGGTTACATTTGGCCTTTGTGTGAACGACTATCTTTGCTCTGAAAACATTATCAACTTGTTCTCTTTGTTTACGCGTATGGAATTGGGAACCTAATGCATATCCAGTATTGGAGAGGCAATGCCATACCGCACAGTCTAGCACAGTATTGTAAACTAGTTGCATAATTAGGGCAGATTGCCTGAGTTCGAATCTGGTTTCAACTCGCAGACTCTCCAGAGAAATCACTTAACTCCTCTGTGTCTTGGTTCTCACCCCTAACGAGGGATGGCATCCCTGCCTTGTGGGATTTTCACAAAGCTAAACTGCTTGGGAATGAATGTGGCATTCAGCAAGAGCTATCTCAGTGACTGCCTTGTGGAAGTCCAGGTAGGCCCATTTCCTTTGGAGAAATCCCATGAGGGCAGTAATATCTACCAAACACAGCATTTTAGCCTTTTCACCGGGCACATCTTGTTTCATTTGGAAGTGGGTGGTGGAAATTCCCTCCTACAGTATGTACGATTCCTGGTTTCCACTTCCCGCCAGTGTGCGACAGAGAGGAGTACTGGTGGGCAGGGATGAGGCACCGAACTGAGAAGAGCTGTGTCGGGCCTGACCTGCTCCCTGCTGGAGGCACTCCTTGAGGATGGGTGCAATGTGACCTAGCAGAATGCTTCCTACTCATTTGGATGAGAAGAAGAGGAGCCACAACTCTTAGAGGTAGTGTGAGTGGTGCTCAGAACAGGTCACGTGGCCCCTCAGGAGCATCAGCTGGGGTGGAGAGGGTACAGGGAAAGATTTCTTTTCTCCACTCCACAGAATTTTAAATTCTTTTACTTAAATGAAAGCTGCTTATAGCTGAACTTGGACTCTCACCAACCGGTCCATAAGACACACGGGGGAGAAAATACGAGTGATGGAGAAGAACCAAATGGTTTCTTGGCACAGAGCTAAGTTTAATGTAAAGGATTCTGCAGGGCACTAGTGACAGACAGAAAAAGACACGCTGAAGCCAGGAGCCTCGATTAGTTGAAAGACACAAGCCGGGGAAGCAGACAGGACGTTTCGTCTGTCTGGAGCAAGTAGGTGCACATTTAATAACAAACGAAACACTTAACTCTGCGTAGGCACTGCTGGGAAGCTGACATCTGGCCAGCTCATTCCATAACGCATTCCATATGGATTAAATATTGTTGGCTTGACACTAACTTCCAGATCAAAGGACACTCCTAAAAATAGCCTTTCTTTAAGGCTGATGCTCGATGAATAAACAGAGCAGGCCAGAAGTCCCGGGCTCATTTGACAGCACATTGTCTCCACACAGAAACCCATTTCCTGTCAAGGCCTTCAAGGCCAAGAGGCGCAGGCCATCCTAAGGGGAGGTGAAGGCCTGAGCTGTGCCAACACTTCTCCTGGCTGAGATAAGCCAGACAGTGCGCAGTCTGGCCCCATTCCTGGGCTCCACCAGATGCGTCTGCTACAGCTGCTGGAAGGAAGACGGCAGCTTGGGAACAATGGTCTAGGAGAGCAGCCAAGAGGAAGGAATGGCATCCAGCCATCAGCGCAAAGCACACCAGCCTTATCTCCAAACCATGCACCTCTACACACGCCCTTCTCAGATGTGGACAAGAGCTACTCCTTCCCCAGGTTAACTGCTCAAGAGTGCACTGTAGTTTTCTGGCAGAATTCCAAAGGCAAGGACTTGAGGGAAGGGACCAACACCTAAATGACCGTTCTTCCCAATGACTGTTCTTTAGCCCAACCATTCTGCTCCATGCTCTAAGTTCCTAACTAATCTAATCTTTCACATCACCCGGTGAGGCAGATAATGTTCCCCCTCCCTTAATGAAGCCACTATGAGGTGGTGCGGGGGTGGAGTTCATGGGGGGTGGGTGGGGGGACGGCGATGACACATTTTAGGTCAAAGTGAGGCAGTGTGTGGGGTTCCAGGCTTTTTGCATGTCTTGATGTCATGCAGGGACAGAGGGAGAAAACACTGAGAGGCTGAGCAGGACAGCCAGCACCTGGGCTCGCTCAGGGTTAGAATGCCGACCTGACAGACTCAAAGTCTGGGAAAACCCAGGAGAACCAGCACACTACCAACCTGTTCCACCAGCCCAGGTGTTGCCGCCCACATGGGGCATGTTCTCTGGGTCCTCCTTGCCATGTTTAGGGTTGCTCATGTCTTCATTACTGTCTCTCTCAACTGTTATCTGAGAAGGAAGAGTTGGGACATGGTCACTAACCCATAAACACCAGCATAACCGACAGAGCTGGTTCCCGAGGAGTCTGCACCCTCAGCTCATGACAGGGTGGGTCACATTCACCATCCATTTAGTCGGGGAGGAAAATTACGTTTTTTAAAAAAGTTCTTTGAAAAGAAAACAGAAAGCAGGAGCCGGGCTGTTTCAGCTCTAGTGGGTACAGGATATGCTCTGAGAAACAGGAAAATGGTTCTTACACTTCCAGTGGGTAAAAGGTTCAGCTCCTTGCTGATCAGCCAAGTCACAGCAAATGCATCAACCCATTCAATTTTCACATTTTATTAAAAAAATATATACAAAACAAAAATCACAGAACATACATCCTATAACAGATTTAGGCTCCGTATACCCATTAAACATCGCTTACTTATTTTTAGATCCACTGAAACATTATTGTTTTGTATAGTTTTCCTAATTAGTCTGTATTTCTTGGGATTCTAATAAAATAAGTGACATTTTAGCTTTACCTATGACTGTCTCCATTTGCTTTTCATATATCTTCCAAAGTTCTTTCTTTAGTTTTGAGAGACATGCTAGGAAACACACACACACACACACACACAGAGTCTCACAAATGCACACACTAATGCACATACAACTAAATGTCAAAGTGAGGAAAGGTGATCAAAACTAATCTAATAAAATACAGACCACTTCTTGAACTCCATGACTGTATTGCCCAGCACTGACATGTTCTGACCGATCCAGGGAGTCCAAATGTGATCAATAGTGTTGCAATCAAATTCACATCTGACTGAACAATAGCAAGACTAGTTTGATTATAAGGATTTTGACTCTTCTAACAGCTCATTCTAAAAGCACAGTTCTGGGGCTTTGCATGCATGAGCACCCGAGTTCAAATCTCCAGCACTCCTGTGAGCTCTCTTGCTAGCCACTCTAGCCAATGGGTGGGCTTCAGGCTCAGTGAGTTCATCACTGAAGGAAGCCAGGACAAGAATTCAAGGCAGGAACTTAAGCAGAGACCATGGAAGGATAATACTTACTGGCTTGCTCCTCCATGGCTTGCTCAGCCTGCTTTCTTATGCCACCCAGGACCACCTGCTCAGGTTTGCCCCCCCCCCAGAGAGCTGGGTCTTTCCACATGTACCACAAATCAAGAAAATGCCCTACGGACTTGCCTATAAGCAATCTGATGGAGGCATTTATCAATCAAGATTCCTCTTCTCAGATAACCCTAGCTTATGTGAAGCTGATAATGATGATGATGATGATGATAAGCAACTAATCAGACAACTGATCCCCTGTCAACATGACACACCAGAGAAATACTATTCAGTCATAACCTTTCCTTTCTTGTTTATCTCCAAGATCCCATCTTACTATCACAATATAAAACACAGTATAACTGCAAAAGTCTCAGTCTCATGATGCTCTGGGCTTCGAAGGGCCTGGGCAGCTCCACTGCAGTCTTGCCCTCTCTGGACCACAGCTTCTGTGCTAACCCTGAGGAAACGCCTTCAGAAGGCTTCACCTCAATCGTGCTGGTCTCTTCTCAGCCCCAGATGACCAGTAACAACTGTCCCAGTACAGACCACTTCAGTGTTGCGGGTTTCTTGGTAAAGGCAGCTGACTCTTCAGCAGCAGCTGACCAGACACCACAGATTCTCAGTGTAAAACACATCCCACTGGCTCTGGGAAGAGCCCTTGAAGGGTTCACGGATCTCCGGCAGAAACTTCAGAAGCAAGGCCGTCACCCCCTGCAATGCTCTCAGCATCATTTAGGTTCCTGTAACAGCTTACTTACTAAGAAGCTCTTTCACTCGATGGCTTTTCCAGCCCAAAGCTCCAAACTCCTTCCACAACCCTGCCAAAAGTAACACTAACAGGCCTGTCTCAGCAACAGCAATGCTGGCTCCTGTTCTAGTTACATTTCTACTGCTGTGACACCATGACAAAGGCAACCTGGGGAGGAAAGGCTTCCCTTCCAGGTCATACTCCATCACTGAAGGAGTCTAAGGCAGAAACTCAAAGGAGACAGCAGGAGACAGCAACTGAGGCAGAGGCCACGGAGGATGCTGCTTACTGGCTTGCTCAGCCTGCTTTCTTATAGCACCCAGGGTTCCCTGAGTGGAACTGCTTCCGGAGGGCTAGGCCCTTCCATATCCATCATGAATTAAGACGGTGCTCTACAGGCTTGCCCACAGGCCCTTCTGACAGAGGCATTTTCCCTCAGTTAATGTTCCTTGCCCCAGATTAACACTAGCTTGTATCTAGTTGACAAAACAGAACAACAGCAAAACAAGAACCCAACCAGGACAAGGGAGAAGCAAGGACTGAAGAAGACATTTAACATCGATTCCTTTCTCTTTCCCCTCCCTCCCTCTGTGATGTCCCACCCCGACGCACACACATGCACACGTGTGTTAGCTCCAGCTGTGGTCCAGTCAGGCACAGGTCTACTGGAAGAACTGTGTTGGACACTGGGCTTCACTTTGGATTGTGTGTGGACTTTCTGGTCTGCTGTTTATTTTAAAATAAAGAACAATGAAAGAGACGAGAAAAACAAATCCCTATGTGACGAGTGGCTTCACTCTGATCAAACATTAGTTCTCTCCTATAGACACTGCATGCAATCCAGCCAGCCTGCTAAGAGGACAGCTCTTTGAGAATAAGTACTAGAAAGATGATGAGGCAAAAGAAGAGCCCCTCTGATAGCCTCCTGGTAACCCAAGTCATGTTTTTGATATTCCAAGTGTGCTTGTGATGGCCCAGAGAGGCTGAAAACGGGCTACTTGCTTAGGGCAGAAAGGGTCAGCATGTTCTTTGCCACCCCTGACTTTTATCAGGCCATCTGCAGGGAGATCACACTGCCTCATACCAGCCCCAAATGAGACATCTCAAAATAGACTAATTCTTGACAAAACCAACCATCGGCCCAAACCCTGATTTATTTCACAGAAACACATGCCGTGAAATTCCAGAAATGTTTAATTGGAATCACGGCATCTGGGGACTTTATCTAGTTTTTAGTCATCTTATAAATGCCTGTGGATTTGCTCACAGGGATATACTTTGTGGGTGAAGCATGGCAGCCTCTTGCAGACACGGGCATGGGAAGGGGCACTGGCTGTTCAGAAAGCAGATGTGCTCCTGCCTTCTTTCATGAGTGTGCTGGGGTGCAGCCAGAATACATTGCCCCTGAGAACTGGTTCATCTACCAAAAGCTCAAGAAAGTCACTCTAATGAGTAAAACAGACACTGCTGAATTCATACAAGGGGATAAACATTTTACCCAAGCCAGAAAGCAGTCCCTCGTAATTTCTGGCATAACTTGACACTTGTGCTAAAACCCTTGACATATTTCTCATAGCAGATATACTTCACTTCCTATTAGGGAAGTGTGATATAATCCTAAGAATCATTATCCTCCTACATATGAATTAAATATGGAAGAAAACATGGATCTTGTAAACTGCAACTCATAAAATGTTCTAGAGTGAAGTAACGAGAAGCCAGTCCTGAGAAGGGACATGACTCACCAAAGCCCTATAATTCTGGGCAAGGCCCATATATTTCAGGTTCCTCCTTGAGTTCATGATTAAAAACAAAAACAAAACACAACCCAACCAAAACCAAAACTCAGTAAGATGGTATAAATAGGCAGATCCTAACTCGGGGGAGGAAGGTTAACCCTTGGAGGAGTGACTGGACTACACGGCTGATTACTGCTTTCCAGACAGGGATTGGTGTGGCGTGGCACACACTTCCAGGTCCCTATGCAATATCCAGTCCCTCTCTCCTCCTTTAGAAAGAAGCCAGATGAATCATGGGTGATTGAATTAAACAGTTTTTCCATTTGGCCTTACCATCGACTGGTCTAGAGATGTGACTTCAGATGTCAGAGAAAGTAACAGGAGGCTACTGGAAAGAGTTTCCTCCTGGGGGTGGGAGGGAGGGTGGAGAGGAAAGCTTTATCTATCCACAGCACACATGTGTGCACATAGGCACACATGTACACGCACATGCTTCCTACCATCAGACCCAGTTGAGTGAGGTCATGGCGAAGAGCTGTGGCTTCTGCCCAAGGACTATGTGACAACAGAGGGCCACAGCTGAGAGAAATGTCACACCACTCACACCATTATTTAGCTGCTGACCTAGTTACCTGGCTCTGATCTTCTACATGAGCAGATGAGGGTCCTTCTAGTTGAAGCCACTTTCTGTTGGGTTTTCTGCTACATGAACTGTATGCAACAAATGGCTCTCATATTAGGGAAGAGTGGGAGACAGCAGTCAGAGGTCAAGGCCTTTTCTTTCTGAGGATGTCTTAGGTCTGATGAGAAGACTGGCCTTGGCTTTCCTGACCTGGAAATTTCCATGCCGGGCTGAGGATATGGCCAGTGCTTGGTGGCCATGGGGCCACAGCTAGGTGCAATCCACACACAGCCACCCATAAACAAACAAGCCATAATGGAATCAGCAGAGCATCCCTATGTACATTCAGTTGCCTGCTGCTTCCCCAGCTGATTAACAGCACAGATTCCTGTGCATGTCTATAGTGCGTCTGCTGCTCACTGGGATACAGGGGTGTGTGAAGCGGAGTTCTGTTGCTTCTGGCAAGACACTGTATGAAGGGGCCCAGAGCACAGCAGGACAACACAGGCTGTGATGAGGTACAGCACACCCAGATGAAGCCCAGTAGTGTCACTGTCATTCCCACCCATAGGTCAGAATGGGCTTTCATCCTTCTTGATAGAGTCAAAGTCACAGTGACACGTCCCTACAAATATGGCCTTTCATATGGTGCTGCTGGCTTAGAATCAAATGTTGAGTATTTGTCGGCTTCTATAAATCACCTCCTCCTTCTACAATGACAATGCAGGACAGAAAAAAAAAATGCCTTTGAATCTCTGTGTCCCAACTTCCATCTCTGGCAAAGCTGTCATGTTTGTATTTCCTCTTGAGTGCTTGTCTCATCTGGGGTTCCATCTGTTTGCACACACATTCTGCCCTCTTCCCTCTCAGCCTTCCTACAAAGTAGACTCTCACCTTTTGATCACTAGTGACCATGAATTTCATTGCAGCTGTGGCATGCATCGCTGCTGCATGCCGCCCAACAAATCCACAATGACAAGAGCATAGCAATCCCATTCACTCAGTTGCTTACTCTTTTCCAATACCAGAAGGCAGCCATGCTTTAAGTGTTGCTATTACTGATAACTAAGGTCTCCCCCCATCCCCCAAAAAGGTTCTGGAATCAAAAGGCAAGCAGAGATGCAGGATGGGATGGGATGTGGTGCAGGAGGACGACTTGCTTGCCTGTGACATTATGTGGTGAGAAGCAGTGGCTGGCTCCTCTTTTGCCTTGCAGAGTTCTATATCCTGGTGTCAAAGAATCATGTTCTTTTTCTGTGGGATTTTCAAATGATCCACTGGCACTTTCCTCTTGACTCTGGGCTGGACCCCTTTGTTCACCTCCTCCCCCAGCCCCACCCCACCTTCTTTCTCTGCTAAGTACCCCTAGAGGCTTTAGTACATTTTCATCTGGGGCTCAAGTGATGTGCTCTGTATATATTTTAAAATGTTTGAAATTATAGCCCTAAACACCCTTCATCTATCCAGATGTTTTGGAATATACCCTTTGTTATTTCAGGATCTCAGGTTACAGAGACTTTGGCAAACAATTTTCTCCCTGGTCCTCTCTATTTCTATGCAACACAAATACCCATCCAATTAAATATTTTACAGCTCTCACACACTTGAACTCGAAAGAGAGAAGAGGTATCACCTTGGTAACATGTTACTGCATCTTTCATTATCTGACAGTAGTAGTCACACTGGCCGTGTATATAATAGTACCTAACAAACAAGCATCAGAGCTTTCCAGAGACACAATTATGAGTTAACTTCTGCATATAATTTCAAATCAAGCTCTCATGTGAGCAGATGATGGTCCTTGTGCCAGCCTTGTGCCTGGCACACAGGCCACCACTGGCCAGCGGATCATCTTCTAACAGGCTGGAAACACTCCTGCCTGTTGGTTCTCAGTGGTCCTTAGACTCAGGTCCTGTGCATCCCCAGCTTGACTCGGATGCCTCTGGCCCAACTTTTCCAGATCCTGTGAGTCCATGGAGATGGTCTCCCCATTCACTACCAGAGCCAAACAAACTATCTGAATGGCTGCCAAAAATAAGACAGGGTTGCAAAAAGCACTGCCCAAGGCCACTTCTCACTTTACTTTGAGTACCATGCTTCTTCTCTTTCTAAATTCAAACAAGAGTAACAGATGAAGATTTTAGAAAACCTGGAAACAGAGAAGGCAAAACGATGGTGTCGATTTTTTTTTTTTTTTTTTTGGTGGGCCTTACTTAAAAATAAATCTTTGAGGGAAACCAAATGTTTTCGTCATGGAGTATAGGTGGGTACTGAAACCGAAACATTAATACCTCACAGATAATTGGCTCAGCTACGGTGTGCTGGCACAGAAATGCTTCCCTCCTGCTGCTGCCCCATAGGGGGACAGTTCGTATTCTAAACATCCCACAAAAACAACATGCTAGCTAAATTCTGAGGGGCAGGGCAAACCATCAGGTCTTTATATATTCCACCGTTTCTATTTTTGCATGATATTTTAAGAGCCTTCAAAAGTTGACATCCAACACTGTTGAACTCCAAAGTCTAGGGGGAAAAGGGTAGCCATGCAAGGCCACCTCAAATATGGTAAAGATGTGTCAATGCTTCTGCTCTGCAGTATGTAAAGAGGCGCTGACAGTAGACACTTAGTGCCCTGCATTGTTATTAAAGCTGAACAGGGGCACCTCCTGGCCAGGTGACTTCCTTTTGTGATCAGGTTTTGTGCTTTTTCCAGAACAGAAGGCAACACGTAAAGCTGCTTCACTCTCCGTAGCAGCAATGTTTTGTGAGGGTAGCTGAGCAGCCAGAAAAGAGAAGGGTGAGTGGAAAAGCCTTTCTTACTACTACAAGGGAAGGGCGGTTTTGATATGACCCAGTGTCTATAAGTTCTTGGAATCATCCACCACAACCATGTGTGAAAGGATGTAGCAAGGGGAGTTCTTTACTTAGTGTCCCTGTTTTCAGAAAACCAGAACAGGCAGGCCATTATTGCAGAGTCCCTGTGGGTATGTGTTTCTAGTGACAAACTTGGCAACTGGCTTTGTTTTCTTTGTTTCTACTGAAGCCAAGCCCTGATGCTAATCATCATTTCTTGGTACAGCATGATGGTTCACCATCTGGGGCTGTAGAAACATTTACAAACCCCCTGCCTACTCTGCTAGTCCCTGACTTCCCCCAAACTTCCCCTAGTTACCCAGAGTTCTCATAACACCATGCAGCAACACCCGGAGATAATGATCTTCCTCGTCCCCACAGGCTCAGCACGGTGGCTCGCACACTTCTTCACAGCCGCTGTGGGTCAGAACGATCCATCAGGATATAGCATCATAGCATGAAGAGCACAGCAGGATAAGCGGTCTGCACAGCTCAGGGGTGGAGAGCATTTGCGATCTGGGGCTCCACGCTCCTGGGTGAGGCAGCTTTCCAGGCTGGCTCACAGTAGCACCCAGGACATGTGCAAACGTTACAGATTAAATTAACCGTGACAGACACTTTGATACACCATACTTACACATGCTTTAGTGTACAGATCCACACACATTTTTGTAGGTGTGCACATGTACACGAGGATCACAGGTCACAGCCTTGGATGTCATTCTTTAGGTGCCATCTGCTTCGTTTGAGACAGGGTCTCTCACCTGGCCTCACCTGGCCTCACCAGACCTCATTACTAGGCTAGACTGTTTTTTGTTCATGAGCCTCAGGCATCCACCTGTCTCTGCCTCCACAGTGCTGGTATAAGTACATGCCGCCACCCGTGTCCTTTAAGACAGGTCCTCCCCATACGCACGCACGCACGCACGCAGCAAGCACTTTACCAACTGGGCTATTCCCCCAGCGCCTGCCTCATTCACTCGGTTGTCGTTTTTTTTCTCTGTGTAACAGCACTGGCTGTCCTGGAACTCACTCTATAGACCAGGCTGGACTTGAACTTAGAGATCCACCTGCCTCTGCCTCCCAAGTGCTGGGTTTAAAGGCGTGCATCAAAAAAGATTTATTTTCACGTATGCATGTGCACCATTTATGTGCCTGGTGCCTGCAGAGGTGAGGAGGAGGTGTTAGAAACCCCGAAAGTGAAGTTTTGGATGGTTGTGAGCCGTCACGTTGATGCTAAAAACTGAATTCGGGTCCTCTGGAAGAGAAGCAAGCAGGCAGCAGGCAGCAGGCAGCAGGCAGCAGGCAGCAGGCAACAGGCAGCACTCTTAACTGCTGAGTCATCACTCCCCCCCAAAACACACACACACACACACACACTCTTAACAACTAGCTGTTGTTAGCACAGCACTACCACATGTCAGTGCTATAGGACACGAAGGGAGATATGGCTGGAGCCTGCTCTTGCATGGGTTCTGGGTGAGTACTCAGAAACCAGGGCAGGCTCGTGCTCTGTGCAGCAGCAGCAGCAGCAGCAATAGGAAGTCCTCTGCAGCTCAGGGACTGTCATGCAGCCTGTCATCGGGGCCACGCCAAAGCTACAGAAAGGCTGCAATATGGAGACTTTTCAGGAGGAGAGAGTATTGCAAGACTTGGTGAAATAGACTTTAATTTTTGTTTGGCGGTCGTTTGCTATGTGAAGATACTTCAGAACTCTATCGGCAAGCAAAGCTTTCCAGTTAAATTTAGATCACTGTTAATGTGATACACAGTTGTGCCAAGCATTATTAGTATGAGCTACCCAGGCATCAGAAGCAATGAGTGCAAGGACCATAACTAACCACAGGCTCATCTCAGCAGGCGGTGAGTGTGCTATCCTTTCGTTCACCGTGCTCTAAAGTGTCTTAAAAAGTGTGATTCTACCCATTTCCCACTTATCCCTCAAACTGCCACTTCTTCTTAAGACGAGTGCCCTGCTGTGCCTCCTGTCTGTCTGTCCATCTGTCTGCCTTTCTTTCTCCTTCACCACGCTGACCCTGGTTCCCTCCCTGCCACCTCAGGGTTATTTCAATAGCACTGGTCTTGGGAGGTTCTGGGCTTCAGGCAGCACAGCCTTGGGAAACGACAGTGGGTAGGGCTGGGAAAAGGGTTCCACGGCATGGTTCATATTGAAGGGACAGAACACTTGGTCCAGGATTATGAGGCTGAATGGGTAACAAACCTTCCCTCCTCTGTTCCCTTAGGGTTTGTCCTGTCCTGAAATTCTGTTTAAAAAAAAATTGATTCCTTTTTATCTTCATATATGAAAGTACATCATGTTTACAAACTATGTAATTCCTTTTTTTGTTTGTTTGTTTGCTTTTTTTTTTCTTCAATGCAGGGTTTCTCTATATAACTCTGACTGTCCTAGAACTCTCTCTATAGACCAAGCTGGCCTTGAACTCAGAGAGACCCACCTGTCTCTGCCTCCCAAGTGCTGGGATTTAGGCTTGTGCCACCACTGCCCAGCCTGTCCTTAGTTCTTAATGACACTTAAGGATATCATCACGTCTCTCTCCTAAGAACACGATGGTCCCACGGGAACGAATGATACATTGCTGTGCTGCCCCATGAAGCAACTTAACAGACACATTCCACACCACACTTCTGTCTTATTTTGACAGGATTTGCTGCCGTTTCCTGGGTGAGACAGAGAGTTGGGGCAGGCATTTGTAAGTTCAGATGTTAGACAAGGAAAGATTTTAGATGTTGGGTAAAAGATGCTAGACGAGGCTGGGAAGCCCTCACGGTGTTGCAAGGAGGGCTCACAGCAGAGGGTCAAGTGGCTAAAGGTACAACCTCAGCTTCAGCGTCTTCTGGCTCCTAACTTGCTGTGTGATACTGAAGTCCATGTCTTTACCTGTCTGGGCCTTGGTGTTGTCATTTTCCTAATGGAAACTCGGAGTATGACGTTTCCAGCTGCAGACTTTTCCCACCTACAGCTACTTGTAGTTCACAAGGCACCAGGGTCAACGTGAATAAAGCAGAGGTGAATTTACAGGAGCGGTGGGGGTGTCACTCCAGATTGATTCACTCAGGCTTACAGTTTTCCCAGTGACAGCCTGATGCCCTGGCAAGGACAGTTTCCTAGGGAAAGCTGCCCTTTCATACCATTTCTGGCACTAACTGGAGAATTGGTTTTGGCCTAAGTTCCTCATCTTGTCTTAGTTTCCCCAGAGTGGGAGGTGAGGAGGCCAGCATGTAAGTCAGGCACAGCTCTGTTTCCCGTGGTTATTGCAGTGTGAATCACGCACACACATGGGTCTAACCTCGACTTTAGTACAGTTACCAGGGATCACACAGTGGGAGAGGGAGATAAAGGCCAATGATGATTTCCATGAATGACGTCAGGAGAGGATGCTGGGCAGGAAAGAGAATGACCATCCATACATCACAATCAAGCTGGAGATCTGGGACTAGAGAGAGCTCAGTGATGACAGACTGGCACTTTGTCCCGAGCTCTGTGACATGATAACTCAGTTATCTTAGATAAAGCTTCATGTGCCTCCATCTTCCTTGCCAGCAAGCACAGGAGTCTACCCTGAACCAGATGGCTGTGCTCCTAGGCCCCTGAAGGGTCCCTAAACCGCAGACAGAACTGGCCCACATCACACAGTTAAAAGTAATAAATTAGATGCAGCAAAAGATGGACAATAACGGCCAGTAATAAAGAGAAAGACCGTGACAGCAGGCTGCAATCAAGCTCCCAGCACCACCGTTCTTACACTTTAGGGCCATTATTAAGTAAAATGAAGTTACCCTGAACACTAGCACTCACTGTGGTTCCATTAATGGTTCCTCCCGACAGACAAGATGACAAGTGACCTATGGCAGGTAATACAGACTCATGTCCTCGGTGGAACACAGTGGGGGCAGTGTAAGACTTCCTGATACTACCCACACCAGAGCAAAAACTTAAAACGTATGAAGCATTTACATCGAGAACTTTTATCAGACATTTTTGGATCACAGACAGCTCCGGGAAATGAAGCCATGGATAAAGACCGGGGCACCATTGCAATTTACCCGCTAAGGATTGGCGACGAGTGAGACACTCAGCTAAGATGGGAAGGAAGGATGGAAGGGTGAGACCTGGTCTATACTTCGTGGCGTTTTCAGCCAGGGGCAGGAGGGACCTGTACTCAATGTGGAGCGTGGGTTAAGAGTGCCTGGCTGTGGCCAGCATAATATACAGGGGAGGGTGGAGCCAACTGGCAAGAGATTGGGACTGGAAGACCCAACGTGGAAGGCGATTTAGAAAGAAGAGCGTCAGAAGGTACAGAAGGTGGCAGTTCAGGCAGAAGGAGCAGACAGAAGGTGCCCAGCTGAAAATGAGCTTGAAGCTGACTACACGAGAGCCCTCTGCCTGTGTTCAAACAGACACTGTCACACCCAGCATAATGTACCTCACACTAGATACTTACACAGGGTCATGATGAAGAGGTGCCTCATCCTAATGTCTACCCTGCTGAGCCAAACAACCCAACGCAGTCACTGCATACAAACACAAGTTGTATAATTTAGCTATAATAACGTTACAGAGTTACAGAGAAGCATCTACGTGCAAACAACCTAGCAAGCAGATGACCCCCAAGTTCAGTACTGTTCTGCTACCCACGAGCTATGAAAAGCTTGCACAAGATTTAACTCTGGAACCCGTTTTTTTTTTTTTTAAATAATCTCACTACTTAGCCATTGCACAACACTTTAAGATTAGTCCGTACTAATTGTACAAAATGATGGGTTTGTGATGACATTTTCATGCATGCATATAATGTACTTTGATAAAGATTACTCATTACTCCCACACTCAGCTTACTCATCTGATGAGTAAAATGAAGGCATATTCCCTCTTGGATTTGTGAGTGCTTGGATAAAACATCAAAAAGTTGTGAGCCCAGAGAAAGGACATGAAGAACTCTTCAGACTTTGACTTCCGAGTCTAGAGAGAAGAGGTTGCACTCTGACACTATCTTTTACACTGTTTCCAGATTGGACCTTTTTGTACCTATGCAAGGGTAGATGGCATGTAAAGCACCATCCAACTGCAATGTACACTAATAACATGAAATATGAGAGGAGAGAAAACTTGTTGGTTTTATTTTTAGGGCATATTTTTGTAGACTCCTACCATTTCTATAACATCTATTTTATTTGTGCATGCATTTTCTAACCACCTGAAGCCACGGAAGTTGGTAACTGGGAAAGAATAGTAGAATAGTGGCCAGGTGAGAAATGGGCCGTAAAGGGAGCCCAGGACAAAGTGGAGAAGAAACGCTAAGGAGTTTGGGGCCGAGGTTCTTGTGGAGCCGGGAGGGATGGGCACTAGCACAGAGTGCAGAATTTGGTACGTCACAGGACCAGAAGATGACAAACTAAGGGAGCCACTGAATTCAACAATTGCAGGGAGGAGGGGGTGAAGTCAGTAGAAGAGGAAAGCTGATGAATGCGTGGAAGTAGAGTTAGTTCAGGCAGACAGATTTCTTTTTATTTTGTATGTATGAGTGTTTGCCTGCATGTGTATGCATGTGTACCACATGTGTGCCTAGTGCCCACAGAGGCCAGGAGAGGGCATCAGATCCCCTGGAAGGAGTTATGAGCTGCCATGTGAGTGCTGGGAATTGAACCTGGGTCTTCTGGAAGAGTAGCCAGTGCTTTTAACCACTGAGCCATCTCTCCAGCCTCATTAGCAATCATTCTTAACTAGCCCTGCAGATAATGATTTTAAGACGCTCTGCATGGAACAGGCTAGGAACTCTGCAAAGTCAGAGTAATGGAGCCTGTTGTGTGGGGTTCTGCAAACTCGGTGCATATCTACATGCTGCCAGAATGATCCCATAGAAGAGAGAAGGAAGATACTGGAAAGGAGCTACTGGATAGAGGAGGATGCCCATGAGACTAGAGAAGGCCAGGGGAGGCCCAGACAGCTGCCAGAGGCCCTGGTGTTCTGACTCAGGAAGCTGGAGGACCTCCTTTCTGGTAACCTCTTTGTTCTGTGGGAATTGCAGAATTAGACCTGTGTGTGTGTGTGTGTGTGTGTGTGTGTGTGTGTGTGTGTGTGTTGGTAGTGCTGAAAACAGATGCCCACGTTGAGCTGAGCAGTATGGATTCTCATGTTTAAGGACAGAGGAAGAGCTATTTCGTTTATGCAAACTGGAAGACTGGCAAACAGCGAGGTGTCTCTTTGAGAACAGACTCCCAGATCCTAACAAATGGGCAGGTCACACTCCCAAGTGCTGTGTTCCTTATGCCGACTGCGTGCACGTTCTGTTTTAGGGAACCCAGCAAAGAAAATTCAAGGAAACAAAAAACACCCCTCCCCACACTCCTATTCTTCTTAGATAACAAAGGACAGATAATTATCTGGAGTATTTCTCAATATGAACAAAATGGGAACGTGACCTTTTCATCTGTGCCTATTCACCGCAGTGATGTCAGCAGCCAGGCAACTGGCAGGCTTTGGGTATGCTCAGGGGAGGTGGCCCTAGCTCCCCAGCCTGTCACAAGTGCCATAACCACAGAGCTAGTTTAACAGGCAGCCAGACCTGGATGGCTCACAGCCACCCCTAGGGAGTGATAAATGCCCCTGCTGGTAGACTTACATAAACTGAGACGCAATGAATTTTTATAAAGATACTCTCTGTGCTCAATAAACTTGAATTGTTTTAAGCCTGAAGGATGGCTAGCCCAAGAAGGGAAATAAATCAATCTGGCAAGAAAAAGCAATCATTTGGAGTGCTGGTAGATTAACCTAAATGTACAGGGTATTGAATTCAGTAATTTAAAAATCACATGCTTGCTAGTTCAAAATCTCCATGTCTAGCTTTATGCCAATTATAAAATGCACTTTGGGAGCAAGACAGGGTAATGGGGATGTGTGAATAAGATCTAAGTATATTATATGCAGTTTTGAAAATGTCAATAAAATCCATTATTTTGTATAGTTAATATTACCACTAAATAATAATAATACTAATACATCATTAATATTCCTACTAAAACCCACAAGAAGCACCAAATTGCTATGGGCCTCCCTTTTGTGTCTCTATAGCTGGGACAAGAGCTTCCTTGCATTAAAACTCCTGAAAATACATTTGCTCTCAGTGTCAAAAGAGGACTAGAGACATTTCCAACAGGCAATGGTCCACATGACTGCTCCAAGCAAGACTTGAGAGAAAACGACACCTTAAGAAAATGAGAAGAGTAAGTTCAAACGCCCAGGAAAAGGCAGGTTTCTTTGTCTACGAATCCCAAACTCAAGTTTGCACTTGGGTCTCTTCTGCTTGTTAACTTAAAAATATTTTAAGTCTGATGCAAAATTTCTATTTATTTCTTGGCATGCATCTTAAAGAAAACATGTTTCCCAAAATGTAGAGAAGGAAATGTGTACAGTTTTCCTCCTCATGAAAGCTTTTAGAAGTTTCTGTTTTTCACTTGTAGAGTTGGAAATGAGAATGAATCTGGCTGCTGAGGAGCATTCAGTCCAGAGGGCCTGCTGCTGAATGCTGGCCACGGGCCTGGGCTGTACACAGACCAGCACAACAGCCAGGTTTACAGCCTAGACTCCTTACTGTTGGGATATTTTCTCCGTCTAGTCTCAGTCCCACTGACCAGTTTCTCTCCACCCAACTGGGTCTCTGCAGCTGCTATGTAACAACCACTCTGAGACTTAATATCTATTTATAATTGTGTGGCCATTGGCTCAGGCTTCTTACTGGCCAGCTCTCTCTTAATTATTAACCCATAACTATTAATCTGTGCATCTCCACCTGGCCTTATCTTACCAGAGAATGATCAGGCATCCCACCTTGCTGGTAGCTACATGGCATCTCTCCACCTATTACCTTTCTCTGTCCCTGTTCAGATTTCCCACCTGGCTAAATCCTGCCTGTCCATTGGCTGAACCAGCTTTATTCATCAACCAATAAGAGAAACATATATTCACAGCATGCCCCCATCACCTTCCATAGACCACTGCTAATATTCATAATTCTCCATATTGTTATTGCCACTTCCTAGGGCAGGAAAGTAAGAGAGAAGAAAAGAACAGTGATTCTCAACCTTCTAAATGCTTTTTAATACTGTTTCCAGGCTGTGGTGACGTTCCAACAATGAAGTTGTTTCATTGCTACTTCTTAGCTGTAATTTTGCTACTGTTACGAATCATAATGCAAATATCTGATGTGCATGCCAACGGGGTCTCGACCCACAGGTTGAGAATCACAGGCCTACTCAGGGTCACGCCCAGTTCTTGCTATTCTAAAAGCCGGGTTGAGGAAATCCATTAGGCTGCATTGTACTGGCTTTTAATAGTGACTATGTTCTTGAAAATCCCAGAATCCAATGTTTTCTAAAGTGCAACATGGTTTAGAAAAGTGTCAAAAGTGCATTAATATCTTCCCTTTTAATTATGTGTCAGATTTACAGGAATCCATTGACACCAGTAGGAGGCATTCAGAGGCCACTGTACCCTGGGGAAGCTGTTTACAGACAGGCTGAACTAGCTTTCTCTCTGACAATCACAGGCTCAATGTCTCCTGGGGCTCAGCTCTGACAAGGTAATTTCTTTGTCTGGGGCACTGAGTATATTATATAATCCCTAAAGGTGGTATTTTCTCATATGTAAGCGGGACATTGCCTGGATTACAAGGGGGAACCATGCTGGCAAGGAAAGGTCTCTTACCTTCCCCATGCCCAGGCTTCTATCAAAGGCAGAAAGGCACAAGGTGCCTCTTAGTGACAGAGAAAAGCAGTCCCATAGAAACCCTCAGAGCAGACTGATGCTCTGCTCTGGACAAAACCCAGGACCTGAATACAGATAGGAAACTTTAATGATACTTATAAAAAATGTAAGCCAGCTTTTGGGGTAGCTTTTGGTTTACATATATGATCTCTAACCCACAGGTAACCCACTTTTGCAAATTCAGTAAGGCTAGAGGAACACAGACCTCTCAAAGCACAACTCTACAGACAGTAAGATTTTCTTAAATACCTCAGGATGTGTTCACTTAAAAGACTCTTCCTTTTTGAAAGAAAAAAAAAATTTAAGATCCCAAATCTAGTATTCGCAACTGGCCCTGACCTTACTTCAGGCGTTTCTTTAACAGATGTTTAGTGGCTGTGCGATCGGTTTGTGGAATTGCGCTGGCACTGGGCCTGAGCTGATGAACAAACTGGCAATTGGGTAATAAACAAGTATTAATCAGAGACTGGAGGCGCAGCTGACTGAAGCCTAAGCTCATGGTGAAAGCTGGAGAGGGCGCTGACTGCTGTCTTGGAGATGTGCATAGTTAGCAGTGAAGGGCTCCCCCCCAGCAGGACTGGGAAAGGCCTGAGCTGCACACAACACCCAGTGTGCAGCCTTAGGATTCCTGAGCCTGAGGGTTAACTAATTGGGGTGATTAAAAACAGATTCCCTTTTTTTAGCCTTGGGACAAGCACAGTCTAAAGAATTTTTGGAAGCTTGGGTTTATGATATTTATCTCGTTAAGGTTTTAAAAATAATTTTTTTTAATTTAATTTTTTTTCTGTCAACAACTAAGCTTTTCTTTTCTCATGGACAGTAATAGTGTTTCTGAAATAGCTCTTCCCTTGACATAACTGGGGAGGGGGGCATTATTTCCCCCAGAAAAGTAAACAAGGGAATAAAAACAAGGTGACTCACAGGATGAGGAAGTCTGTTTTTCTAGAGAACAAAAGATTCTTTCACAGTCTGTCAAAGACTTAACTGTGGGCTTTCCTGAATGTAAACACTGTTCAAATGGCAAAAGGAATCTCATCTATGCCTATAAAAGGTCTCGAACAATAGTTCTTGCTGGAAGCTACATTTAGCACACAGTAAAACAACCTTTTCCTCAGACTCGCTGCCCACAGAGCTGAAGTGTAGCCGTCCCAGGAGATGCACAGCTCTAGGGACTCTCAGAGCAGCCACCACTTCCTGTGGATGGCAGGGCTGCTGAAGGGAGCAGTCACAATGATGGACAGACAGCCTTCAGGAATGAGGGCTGCTCCGAGGCAGTTTAAACGGCAGCTGACGCTTTCCACACCGTGGAGGAGTTTAAGGCCCGTGGAGCAGATGGCTCACACTGCTATGATCACAGAAGAGAAATATTAACATTTTAAGCCAAAAGGAAGGGGTGTTAGCAGTTAAATATTTTCCACTTTTGAAGTTTTATTATTCATACGTCTCTTAGTTGTAGTAAATTAAAACAGGCACTAATTATAATATTCAATGGAGCTTTGCTGAGGAACCACATTACATCATTATTATGGAAACACCAAAGGTCTTTCCTTCCCCTTCTCAGATTTTGCAGGCATCTTATTATCACCATGCCAAGTCAAATCCTACACAGACAACCTTGGGGTTCTCTGTTGAGTATTCCTGGGAAATGATCTGAAGAGTTTAACAAGTGTCAGAGATGGTTTAGATTTTATTTGAAGTTTTCGATTTTCAAATAATGAGCATCAAGTGAGAAGATGTTCTACAGGCCCCAGTTAGATGAGATGATGTGTGCGTGCTAGGAGTGGGGACAGTAAGAAGGGACAGTGTTGTTTTTTGTTTTGTTTTCTGAGGTCATCGTCTGTAACATTCTCCTTTGTGCCTCTGTATCCCTGGGTGTGTGTGTGAACAGGGTCAGCTTTTCTCAGATCACAAAGGACACGGGAAGCCCCCTGTGATCTTTGAGGTTCCTAAAACTGGCAGCAACCAAAATCAGTATTAGCCATTCAGTGAAACAGTGAGGGGCTATGACCACAGAGCAAAAGCAGCGAGGCCAGGATCCACTCTGCTCTGCTGTGACTCTGGAGCTAGGTGTTGTGTGTGTCGTGTCTCCCCCCCCCCCCCCCCCCGCAACAGGGTTTCCCTGTGTAGCTTTGGAGCCTGTCCTGAAACTCACTCTGTAGATCAGGCTAGTCTTGAACTCACAGAGATCTACCTGCCTCTGCCTCTGCCTCAAGTTCTGGGATTAAAGGCATGCATCACCACTGCCCAGCTAGAGATGGGTCTTTTGAGGGTTATGTGCTGCCTCTGTCTCAAGCCTTTCATAGTAATAAACAGACATGACATAAAATGAGGCATCGGTTTGGTTTTGGAAGAATAAACCAGATACCGTCTATAGCTTTATTCACTGTGTGAGAGAGGTGTGGACCTCAGAGTTTGTCTATTGCATCTTCCCTCATCTGGCAGGGAAGATTTGCCAGTCTGGGAAAAGACAAGATCACCCACTGGCCTACACAATGCAAGGGGACAGAGTCACTGCCTATTAACTATGCGGTAGGGCCTGGGGAGTGTCTACCTCGGTGAAGTGAGTTTTGTGATATCTGACTGCCTCCATAAGGAGGACTCAGGTCTGATCCCCCCTCCTCTGCCTCTCTTTGATTGCATCTGAAGGGGATGGGATGATCAGGTTGGGTTTTCTACACACACTACTTAGAATCTGAGGGGGGACATAGGGACATCTGCGTTGCCCTCTCAAATCAAGGGCCCTCTAACCTCTGATCAGTTTCTGCTACTCTTGCACTAAGAAGAACTGGTTCATTCACTAACATATATGTTCAAATATATTGGTATTTTGAGTGGCATCTCATCCATCATCATTTTTGCCAGTTTCCTTGAGTTGAGAAGGTGTCAATGACAGGAACCTCTAAGTCTTTGCCTGCATCACATGCTACCCTTAATGCCTCAGATTGCCTGTGACAACTTAAGAGACTACTAGTAACTTTTTCAAGGGGCTGGCGAGATAGTTCAGAGAGGAAAAAGGTACCTACAGCCAGCCCAACACAACAACAGGAGTTTGAGTCCCAGAACACACATGGTAGGAGAGACCCAAATCCTCTGACCTGTACTTACACACACACACACACACACACACACACGCAATTTTTAAAAGCCTAATCTTAAAAAAAAAACAAAAAGAAAATAAAAAGAAAAAAACTGACACCAGACAGTCTCATCTAAGTTCTATCATTCTATCACACGTTTAAGGAGTTGAGAACAATATTTTATAAACTCTTCTAAAGGCAGAAGGAGAAAAGAGAGGCCATTTGTCAACTGACTCCATGAAGTCAATGTGAATCTGATGCCCAAATCAGAAAGGGATATTATACAAAACAAATTCTATAGACCAATATCCACCTTTTAGTACAGGCATGAAAACCTTTCAACAAAACAATAGGAAATTGAACCAAGCACTATGTAAAAGAACAGGATTATGCATTATGACCTAGTAGACTTTAACCCTGAAATGCAAGGTTGAGCTTATGCATGAAATATATTAATATAATTCACATTGTTTTAGGATAAAGAGTAAAAAGATATGGTTATCTCTCTTTTTTAAAAAAAAACCATTTATTTAGTTATTATGTATACAATATTCTGTCTGCATGCATGCCTGCAGGTCAAGAAGAGGGACCCAGATTTTATTGCAGATGGTTGTGAGCTACCATGTGGTTGCTGGGAATTGAACTCAGGACCTCTGGAAGAGCAGCCAGTGCTCTTAACCTCTGAGCCATCTCTCCAGCAATGATTATTTTAATAGATACGTAAAAAGCATTTGATGAAATTCATGATAAAGATGCTCAGCAAATGAGAAATGGAAGAAAATTCAAAAACTCAATAAAAGTCATATATGAAGTATGCAAAGATGTTAAAACAGTAAGGGCTTTCTCCCTATTGATAATGAGCAAGATGAGACTCTTCCCATCATGCCCACTCAATACTGTACTAGAGAATTTTACCAGGAGTAGGCAAGAATATTAAATAAAAGGTATTCAAATATAGTAAACTACCTCTGCCTGCACACAGCATAGTCTTGTATAATCAGAACGCCTTTACGGTGAGTGGTGTACCACATGCTTGTAATCACAGCACTCAGGAGGCTAAGGCTGGAAACCGCTTCAACTTCTGGGCCAGCCTGGTCTAGAAAGTGAGCGTCTGTTTCAAAATAACCAACCAACCAACCTGACACAAACAAATAGGAAAATCCCAATGTATCTACTAAATCTATTAGAACAAGTTATCAGAACAGGGATGTTTCAGAACAGAAGATCAATGACTAAATATTATTTCCATACACTAGTAATGATCAAAGGTTAAAATAGGGAAATTTCATTTCCAACAGTATTAAAAAGGATAAAACATTGTAACATTTATACTCTGAAAACTACAGAACATTCTTGAAAGAAATATAAGGACCTTGATAAACAGAAAAACAGGCAAATTCATGACTCAGAAGAGCCAATGTTGTTAAAGATGGCAACATTCCCTACATTCACCTAAAGACTTCATGTAATCTTTATTAATATCCTGCCTGAGTTCCTGGTCAGAACTGATAATGCAGTTCTAAATTTTGTATGCAAATGCAAGGGAACCAGGACAATGCAAACTGTTACAGACTTTACTCTCTCACTTCAAAGGCACTGTAATCAAGGCATAGTATTGACATAGGCTGGACATTAATGGAATAGAATGGGGAGCTCCTTGATTTCTTGATCAGATGGTTTTGTACATATACCAAGGCAATTCAATTGTTTTTTTACAGTGTTCATAGTTGAAGAATGAACTTGGGATCTCTATCTTATACCATACAAAAAAATTAATTCAAAGTGGATCAAAGGCTTAAATCTATACAACTCTTAGAAAGACATAGAGGTAGACATTTGTGATTTTTGGATGAGGCAATGGAGGATTTTCCTTTCCTTTTGTTTTGTTTTGGTTTTCCAAGACATGGTTTCTCTGTATTGCTGTGGAGCCTGTCCTGGAACTCGCTCTGTAGACCAGGCTGGTCTGGAACTCACAGAGATCCACCAGCTTCTGCCTTCTGAGTGTTGGGATTCAAGGTGTGCACCACCACCGCCCGGCTGCACATCTATTTTTACCTTACCTTGGGAAGCAGGTGTGCACTGTCCGTCTTTTTTGGCTTTGGATCCTAAACCAGAATTCTTGGCCTTTTTGTAAGGTCAATACTTTGTGCTTGGTTAGCCATGTGATCAAATGGTTGCAACTTTCCCAGAATTGCCCTTCTAATGCAAAGGCAGGCACAGGTACCACTTAGTGAACACAGCTCTGCTCCAAAAAAAACTTTGTATGAATACCAAAATCTGAATTTAATTTTCTTGTGGCACTTAATACAAATGTTGATTTTTTTTTCAACCACTAGAAATGTTTAAAAACCAAACAAAATAAGACAAAACCTCAGTTTGTCAGCTCGACAACATCAGGTGACATATTTTGCCAGTTCCCCAGATCCCAAACTCCAGATGTTTAATTTTTGTTTTCCAGGAGAATCTAAGAGAATCTGTAGGGAGGAGGAGCAAATTCAACAACCTGACAGCTTGGGACAGATCTTAGCTTTGTTTCCTGTTCCATGCTCACCCTGTTAAGAGGATAGAGAAGCCAGTAGGTGGATCTTGCCATACTCCTTCTTAAAGCTACCCAGAGAACTCTGACCTTGTTGCCTAAATTTCAAATGAAGGAGATTTCATTTAGAAGTCTGGGTTCCAGGCTTCTCTTGAGAGGATATTGCCAAATTGGATACTCATTTCCAGATGGCAACAACCAAGTATTCCCTCTTCCCTGGTGGTGCAGAACACCTTGTTGGTCTGGGACCCTCCTGGTCTGTGTTCCATACCTACATCACCAATACCAACATGTGTGCACAGAATCAAACTCTTTCGTAATTTCTGAGAGTACCACCTCTACTTACACAGTCTTTGGACCCTAGGGAAGCTACACGGTGCAGAGGAATAAAAACAAGTTTGGTACCATCAGCTTGATAGGATCCAGAGTCACCTAGTAGGCAAACCTCTGGGTATGCCTGTGAGGGACGTTCTAGATTTGGTTGAGTGAAGTGGGAAGACCCACTCAGAACGTGAGCAACAGCATCCCAGGAGCTGGGATTCCAGACTGAAGGAGGAGAAGGCAGGCTGGGTACAGCTGTGATCCTCTCTTCTCCACTGGGGACTGAATGTGACCAGTTGCCTCATGCTCCTGCTGCTGTGACTCCCCTGGCAGTATGAGCTGTCTTCCCTTAAACAAGCCTGTCTCCTCCAAGTTCCCTTGAAGAAGTCAGACATCTTGTAACAGCAACAAGGAAAGTGACTGCCATACAGTAGAGAGAGAACTAGGCTGGAGCAACTCCGGACAAGTTACTTAACCCTAACCTCAGAACGGAAACAGAAACGCACACACCTGCAGCAGTGGCGGTCACAATCTTAAGAGAATGTTCCAGAAGCATCTCATACACACTAAGCAGTCAATTTAAAAAAGAAAAGGAAGAACAAAACAAAACAACAGACCATGATGATGGAGGTTTGGGGTATATATTTTTAAACTTTAGACCCATCCATCGTTGCCATCTGTTGAAGGGTCTTTAAAATTAGGTTATAGTCTACCTGGTTTTATAGAAAAAGGAATTAATGCCGAAGAGGTGAAGAGGGTGTTCATAGGTCCTGGGGCAAAGAGCTCCTCCCTTTAATTACTGGCTTGAGGAAATTCCTGTGTCCTGTGGGTGCACTCAGACACCCACTTCTGTGTCAGGGGTGGGCATGCCACCTCACCCAATACTCACTGAGCCTTCTTATAGAAGACCTTCACTTGAGGGTCAAAGCTCTTCTAGCGGAGAGCGCGTCGACTCAAGACTTCTGGTGGCCTACTGACTGTGCCTTTTTAGTTGTAGTTCTTTGGGGAGGGTGACATTAACACAGACGGTTCATCCAGAAGTTGTATGTTTCAGGGGCTCAGACGATGGGTCGGGTGGTGAAAGAAATGCTTGCTATGAACTCTAGTGACAAGCCCTAGAGCCTATGTGTGACCGTGCACACCACCCATAACCCTGCACAGGAAAGGCAGTCAGATCCTGGAGCTGCTGGCCTGGCAGCCTAGCTGAACCGGTGGGCTCCAGGTTAGACCAGAGATGCCCAACCTTGACCTCTGGCCTCTACACGCCACACGCACCTCACACACACACACACACACACACACAGAGTACACTGCTAAGGGTCAGAAGCAGGCCAGAGAGAAGCCGAACAACTCAAAATGGTGCAGCCACAAAGGATAAGTGTTACTGGGCTTAGGGGTCATGGCTTGTGCCCCAACAAACCAGGTTTGGCTGCCAATGAAAGAAGCCAAACTAGCAGAAGCAGAAAACAGGCATTGCTCCATGTGGCTGCATTGGGATGAGGGACAAGTGGATCCACTGACTTCCCAAATCCACCTTCAGGGGTCTTGATAGACGGTCAAGTTAAATAGGAGACAGAGGTAGGGAAAATGTCTCTGGAGTAGTAACACTACTCCAGAAGCTGCTGGAACCTGTCATGTTTCCCTCTTTCTAGAGTCAATTTGTTGTAGGCGACAGACACTGCCAAGTATGCCTTTTTATCTCTCTGTAATTGCCATATAGTTACCATCCGTAGGCATGCCTGTACAAGCTAGGTTCAGCTACCTGTCCTAATAACCCAACTATGGAGCCTGAATATTAGTGAAAGCAGAAAAAAGATGTATTCATTGTAGTTGTACTGGGTAGAGGGCTAAAGAGATCACCAAACCACCACCCAAGTCCATCTTTTAACTGTAACTTTCCATACAATGATGACATGCTCACTAGATAAAATGCTACCATTGACTTAGCTGAGACAGTCCTGCTCTAAGCCCACTACTACCCTCTTGTGGTCAGTGGAAGCAATGATTCTAGTCAAGCAAAACTGGAGCAATTTAAAGTTAATGCTCAATGCAGCATAAGTAAGTGTGAAGTAACATTTTAAAAAGTCACTATAACTTATTGTTTTAGGTGCTAGCTTATGCTTAGAGGTAAAAATTTCTCCAACTAAATCTTTGATGAGACAGCTAGGTGACAATTGGTGCTTTCCTTGGGTCTTGTTGATAAAAAGCCTGTTATAATTAAGGCTAATATTCAACGTCTGTGATAGCCACGTCACTGTCAGTTTTTAAGGTTTTTCGATGATACTGTGAGTGAAAGAACATTCTGAGACTCTCTGGATGTCATCGGTCCATGTATGGGTAAGAGTCCTATCTGGGGAGAGTTATCCTGAAGCTTTTCCAGGAAGTCACCTAAGCAGACACATACCTGGTGAACACAGAAGCCCAGGAAACGGCCGTGTGAGGACATGCTTGTCCCCCCTCTCTTTTCATCAGTGAACACATCCCCCTCACATTTAACTAAGGTAAGAACGTGTGGTGATAAACTTGGAGGGGAAAATTCAAGGCCTATTTTGTAAAGGAAATTCTGTTGGAGTTTTAGAGAAATCACATATATAAATACATACTAAAATACATTTATAAATGCAATTCATCTATCCATCCATCCATCCATCCATCCATCCATCCATCCATCCATCCATCCATCCATCCATCCATGTACACATCAGCTCTCTGTCCTGGAACTGGGTGTTGGTGAGAAGTGAGCTATTTCCAGAATGGTTAAGCTAGCTTCTGTTGTACTTGCACGGCAAACCCAAGCGTATGCCCACCACCAAGCCAGAGGTAGAAGGGAGATGTGCTACTGTTTCTTAAACAGCTAAGTAATTATGCACTATAGGAGAAGAGCAAGAGAGCTGTAGTTGCAATAGTGGATCCTGCTGTTAGCCACGAGACACTTCTCCCACACTGTGGGCCTCCACAGACCAGTCTAGGACAAGGGAGTTTGGATGTTACATCTTCATCGGTAGGAAGACGAGCGGCTGAGCAGATGGCTGGAAATTGAACACAGTGCCTTCCCTTTGGGATAACACAAGGCCTTTTGCACAAGCCACACCAGCAATGCAGAATGATTTGAGTTTAGCAACCTGATGCTGATCCCTAAAAGAAACCCTAGCGAGAATTATCCAGCATTGAGTAGCTATGGGCTCAGCTGGTAGAGCTGCCTGGCACGAATGAAACCCTGGGGTTGATCCTCGGCACAGCATAAACTGGATGTGGGGGTATGTGCCTGTAATCACAACACTTGACATAGAAATAGGAATACTAAAGGTTTAAGATCTCCCATAACTAAACAGTGAGTCTGAAGCCACCTTGGGCTACATACAACTGTGTATTAAAAATAAAAATAGGAAAAAGCTTACTAAACCCCAATGTATTCAGAACATTGTAAAGACAGACTTGGAAAATTGTATTCGGAATCCTGGCAACTATTAAGTCTCCTGGGACCATTGGTGCCTCTCAATGGAGAATGAATGGGGGAAGGAAGCCATCCAAGGGAGAATAGCTCTCATGCAGACTGACACCTACGTGTGTGCTGCACCCTTGCACTCTGGGATTTCTTGGCTCTATGAGACAGGAAATTACCATTTATAGCTGAATCAGTGCTCCTATTAAACATCATCTTACATGCAGCCCCCCCCCACCCTGTAGCCCAGGCTAGCCTCAAACTTACTGTGTAGCTGAGTCTGGCTACAGATCATCCTTAGTTCTACCTCCTAAGTTCTGGGAGTAGAGGCATGCTACCACACCCAGATGCTGATTTTTGTTGTTGTTGTTAAGACAGGGTCTTCCTCTGTAGCCCGGGCTAGCCTCCTTAGATACTGAGATACGGGTGTGTGCCTCCCCATACCTTCATCTTGTATGTGTTTTGGTTCCACACGGAACTTTGAATCACATGAACAACATTCTCTTCAAAGGTACAAGGTGATATTACTGTTGTGACCAGCAGCCCAGCCCTCCTGTTTATTTATCCTCTGACATCATAAATGGGATGCAACACAGGTGTAACATAAACCACAATTACAAGCAGCACAAAGGGCTTGTTCTAAGAGTTCTGCTACCCAGAGTCTATGGGGAACTAGAGTAAAGAAAACAGCGGGTCAGAACTGGCTACTTGCAGGGTGGTGGTGATGGACGCATACGCCTTTGAGTCCAGTGGTCGTGAGGAAGAGGCAGGTCGATCTCTGAGTCTGAGGCCAGTCTGTCTACAGAGTGAGTTCTAGGACACCCTGTCTTGAAAAAAAAAACCCCAAACCTAAACAGCCAACCTCCATCAGCCCACACCCGATCATTACCTGGACCTCATGGCTGCCCTGCTTCACTGGAGAGGGTGGCTCCCACATGGCCATTGGCTAGCAAGGCCCCCTCCCCACTCAGCCTCCCCCTAGCCACCTGCAGCAACTCCCACTGACGGGGGTCTGAGAGCCTCAGCTGCCTTTCATGCAGTCTGGCTTCTCCTCTGCCCTAGATCTCACTTGCTAGGGAAATCATTTCCTTGAATGGGTCTCATTTTAAACTGTTGGGTCATAACCAAGGGCTGCCTGGAGGGTGAATCTCCTTTTCAGGGCTTTGAAAAATGCTCTGTGTTCCTAAGACTGCACAGAACCCTACCCAACTGTTTCCTAAACCCCCTGCTCATGATTCTGGTGGCTCCGGCCTAACCCTCACCCGTTTTGCTGCACACGCCACTCCCTCTGTGGGATGGCTGGTTTTAAACCTGGCCTTGCCCTCTGGGCTTTGTGCTTGGCTATGGCATTTGCTCTCACTCCCACCCCACGGTTTCTGTGTCTGGTCATCCCTGGATTTGAGGCACAGCTCTCTCTCCTGCTAAGAAAACTCACCACATTAATTCTTACATCTCTGTTGGCACCTGGGATTTTTAAAGACCTGGAATGGATTTCTCTGTGTTTAGTAACTCAAATACAAGCCTCAGCTTAGAGGTGTGGCTCAGAGGTAGAGTGCTTGCCTGGCATGCAGGGGCTCTGGGCTTAATCAGTCTGAGAGCCCCAGCTCTACAAGCAGCAGCAGGAAATGCCGGCCTCAGCTCCGGCTCCTTGGCCACACATTCCCCTTTCACAGACTTTCCCCCTGAGCCGCACACTGCACAGGGCATACAGCCCCGTGTTAACACTGAGCTACACATTATTTGAAATCACTTGGCTCCTCCCTTCTGTTTCAGGATTAGCAGCCCCACAGAACAAGCCCCCTGTAGAAGGCACCAACCGTAGGGTCCACGGTGAGCGCTTTACCAGAACCAGTTTCAAAGGCCTCTCACCCCTATTGTTTGTCTAGAATTCAATGGCACAGCTTGGATCACCATCATCTACTTAGGAAACTGTGGTTTGTTGAGATTCCTGAAGCCAGTTTTGATGACAAACACTGTTGTATGGTTATAAATAAACTAGGAACATGGTGTGTGTGTGTGTGTGTGTGTGTGTGTGTGTGTGTGTGTGTGGAGAGAGAGAGAGAGAGAGAGAGAGAGAGAGAGAGAGAGAGAGAGAGAGAGAACCAACAGAATGTTAGGATGGCAGTCCAGTGATTAAAAGTCGTTAGATTGCAAATGTGACGGCATGGCACGATGACGTCTTATCCAATAAAAACTATTTTGTGGAGATGAATGTGTACTTTGGGGCATTTGGGGGATGAGTGCGGAGGACTGAAGGTAGGACTTGGTGCATCCTAAGCAGGTGCTCTGCCACTGAGCCCACATTTATAATTTATATTTGATCACATAAAACGCATTTGGATCTATGGCATAAACTCTTGTTTGGGGCCACTAGGAGCTACTTATTAATACACAATTTTCATTGATATTGTACTCAAGAGTTTTCACTATATCCATATGACAATAATTACTTTTTACAGTTATTTCATGAATACACAAACATAGCTGAAATAAAGACCATACTTGACAAATCAAAGTGAATCATGAGAACAGGACAATTAGGAAAAGGACACCTCTTCCGGGTGAGTGAGAGGCCAGACTCTGTGGGGAAGACCAGCCAGGCTTCTGCTCTGTCCTGCAGCTCGGGGTGCCTGTGTCTGTCACTCCAGACACAGCACACTCTCCCCACTGGAGCTATCATCCATCACCTTCAGCAGTAATTTTGTGAAAGCAAAGAACAATAGTGAGTCAGCTATTGGCTCTGGATCCTAAGGTAACATGTGGACTACATCTGCCTAGAAAGTGAGCCAGAACGGGGAACGGGGAAAACTCACTCCCACACTTCTATTTTCATTCTGGTAACTTCCTCAGAGGTTGACATGAAACCACGGCAATACCGTCCCCTCTAAAACTCAAGTGGAAACTTCACTGAAATGGCAGTATTGAGGCGTAACAGCACTGAGGAGTGAGACATGTGAGGGGAGTAGGCCCCAAGGGTTCTGGGAAGGAAGGCGGAACCAGTTCTGCTCCGAAGGAGTGAATGCAGCTCCCTTTAGTGCCTCTGCCACATGGAGTTCAAGGCACCGTCTGACTTTTCACCACTGACCGAATAGCCAAGAGAAATCATTTAAGAAGGGCTTACTTAGCTCACATGTCTAGTGGTTTTACCCACGTTTGGCTGGCTCTGCTGCTCAGGGTGTGGTGACGTAGGGCATCACGTTTGAGGGATGACACACACGATGGCAGCCAGAAAGCAAGGACAGACAAGAGGGAGGCCACGGAAAGGCACACTCCCAAACACCCACTGACCTGTGTCTCCCAAGGAGGACAGACCTCTACAAGTTTCCAGCAGTGCCAAGAATGCCACAGAGTTGTAGATGTGTCCGTGGATTAACCCAGTGATGACGGTAGAGTCCTCGTGACAGATTCACCAAGGGAAAACCAGTTGTCGCACAGTTTGCTGACTCTCCCTTCTCCATTAGAGTGCTTTGGCGGCCTGTTACTAATTGGCGCTGTGCCTTTGGTCTATTTCTGGACATTCTATTCTGTCCCATCGATTTGTTCTTTCATCCCTTTGCCAACATCACACTGTCTTCATCATTACAGTTTGCAGTAACCCTTGAAATTGGGTAATGTGATCTCCCATTTTATTCATCTTTAAAGAGACTGTTTTGGCTATGCTAGTTCCTTGCCTTTTCATAAAATAATTTAGAACTGGCTTATATTCAGTGGCTAGAAAAAGTCCTGCCGAGCACTGCTTGGATTTGCACTAAATCTATAGGTCAGCTTGGAGAGACAGGGGATCTTTGTCAGGTCAACTCTGACCAGTGAACTCTGCCTATCTGCATGTAGTCAGTTTTTATGAGCTGGATTAGTGCTTGCAGTATTCACCGCCCCTGCCCCCTGCCAGCCTTATTTAACCCTCAGTATTTCATTCTCAGGAGGAACTGCTTAGAAATGGTGTGTGTGTGTGTGTGTGTGCGTGTGTGTGTGTAAGACATTATAACCAACTGCTGCTGATATAGAGATGTACAGATGATTTTGCCAAACTTATTACTTCTGAGTTTTTAAAAAATGCAATTTCCAGTAGGCGGTTAGACTGTTACATTTCCTCATGGCACTAACACCTCTAGTGTGGTATTGGACAGGGAAGGTGCGTGTGGTCATCTGTGCTAGCTGTCACTGTCTATCGGGCTGAGGGACTTCCCTTCTTTTCATAGCTTTCTGAGGGCAGCCTGCAAAGCGGAGGCTGCCAGGTCCGGAGCTGACTTCAGTGGTAGTTCAAACTCTGGCCTTCTTCCTCGGCTCAGCCTCTCCCCTGTAGTTGTCTTGTAATGTTTTCAGAGGCTTCACTAGATGAGTATTTGTACGGGGGTTCTGTCTGCACGTGGCAGGATATACAGGGGATATTTCACAACTAGAACCTGGGGTTAGTATTAAAAACCAGTGTGTGGTGTCTTTGTGTGTGGTGTCTTTGTGTGAACATGAGCCACACGTGTGTGTGTGCGCACGCGGGAGTACACATGGAGGTCAGAGGACAGCTCTGTGGAGTCGCTTCTCCCCTGCAGCCCTCCCTTCCTCCTTTATGTGGGTTCTTAGGCCACCAGGGTTGTGTGTCAAGCACCTTCACCCGCTGCGTTATTTTGAAGGGGAAACTGGAGAGCTGAGTCAGTGCCATTAAAGCCGTGCAGTTTTAAGAGCTGAGGAGCCACAGATAAGTTAGGGTTAACCTTCCCCCAGGAAATTGCACCATGCACACTCTTGTTCCCGTTTTCTGTCTTTCCCAACTTTTTATATTTACCAAACTGGTAACAGTGCATAGTACCTCAAACAGTACAGAAGACACATAATAGAAGCAGACGTCTATGCCACCGTCATTCCTCTCCTGTAACCCCTACTACAAAGGCGCCCGATTCAACCCTGCTTACTGTGGTTTCAATTACTTATCCCCAACATTTCTTTTTGTTTAGGTGTGTGTGTGTGTGTGTGTGTGTGTGTGTGTGTGTATGTGTGTGTGTATAAAGGTAGAGCTTGTCAACACATGGGTGGGGCCTTGTGCAGTAATCTGGAAGGGGCTCTAGACCTCTTCAACACAAAGGTTTAGTCCTGTCAGCTTCCAGAGAGGCTTTCCCTGGTTTCCCATCCGAGGGATGTAAGCATGAAAGCCTCTTTCTGAGCAACCCAGTCAGAGGCAGACTATATCTTCCTATCCCAGGCTGTGCTAGTCTCTGTGACTCCTCCCAGCTCAGGTAGTGGGAGCATCAGATAGGGAGAGATCCACCCAATTAGATGCCCCTGCACAGGCGCCAAATCTTTGTGTCACCCACATTCCTACATTCCAACCCTCAGAGCTATGCAGGGCCTTCGAGTTGTAAAGCTACAAGTGTCATTATCATCATCATCATCATCATCATCATCATCATCATCATCATCATCGGGTAAGGTGGGGACTAAGGAAACACAGCTCCGCATCCAGCTCCCTCCCTCCCAGCTCTCAGGCCTGGGCACATGTTTCGTATTTTGCTGGCCATTTTGGACTTGCTCTAGCTAGTCTCTTGACTAACTAAACAAGAATAACCCTCTCCTGACCATTGCCCTGTTATTGATTTTCTGCTCTTCTTCAAGCTGACAGCTTTAAGCAAAGACTACTCTTTCAATTCCTTTTTTGGGCCTGACAAAACTTTTTCTAAGCAGGATTACAAACGAAGCTTGCATTTGCATACCGGGACAGATGATGACAGATACCCCACTGGGTCGTGATTCACTAATGGTATCTGGGTAATCGCATTTCATTTTATTATGGCGTTGTCGCCATATAAACATTAAGCAAACTTGTAGCCCAATGTTACTTAAACCCTAAATCTCTAATTCTTACTGTTTACCAAGTACTTACTCTGTGCCAGGGATAAAAGTATTTCATTCTCACAAGAACTTTGTGATATACAAACAGCATTATTGGCATATCACAATTAGGGAGCTGAACTTCAAAAGCACAAGGAATTTGCCAAGGACCACATGCAACCTGAGACACAGACCTGAAGTCAGGCTTGACTATTCCAAATATCACTCTCTTTAAAGATAGGCTAGTATTGCTTATGGATAAAAAGTTATTAATTTTATTAGATACATAATGGTAAGAAAGTTTATTTCTGCAGCCACTGTGATGTGTTGAACACATTAAATATATACTAAGAATGCTCAGGCATAACATGTCTAGAGCATGGACTGTCAAACTTCTTGACACCTTAATACGTCACTGGCATATTTTAAACCTGCTTCCCTATACCTCTAATAAACATTTCTAGTACTACACCCTTACTGATCTAAATAATATACATCATGGTAATAACAACATAAAACAACGTCTTAAAGTTTGGCATGGAGAGAAAGGAATTGAAGTAGTACTGATGATGATTTGAAAATTCTAAAGACTTCCTTAGGCCTTTTCCAGAGTCTGGAAGCAAGACAGGATTTCTACTTTTGATGTTCATTCAGAATTGTTACAGGCACAATTCTCAGTTTATAGGCTATCACTCTCACTGGATATGCACAGTTTATAGAGCTGTCCATCACTCTCACTGATTATGCACAGTGCTGGAGTTTCTTTCCAGCCTAGTCCCACAGACGATTAGCCCCAAATAAACACATGGATGCTATATTAATTATAAAACTGCTGGCTGATGGCTAGGGCTTCTTACTGGCTAGCTCTCTCTTAATTATTAACCCATTTCTATTAATCTATGTATTGCCACAGACTCATGTCAGTAAAAGTCAGGCATACTAGTGCATGACTAGGGAGACAGCAGGACATTGCACAAGTTCTTGAAAGGCATTACCTTTCTGGACAAAGGGGATTTTCTAAAGACACATGCACATGTAACAATACTACAAGGATTAAATCATTCTGCAACAACAATACACTGAACCAGACTGTTTCCAGAGTTATTGGTCAAAGCAAAACAAAACATGTAAGCAGACCATGCTTGCTCTGCAAACAGAAAGAAGAGTTGTATACTGAAAGATCTAGATAACTACTTGTGTACTGAAAAGAAGACAGGTTTAAGTATGAGCAGGAATTAATCTGGAAATAGGTTTTATCATCCAACTAAAATCTTAAAACAGCAAAACTAGTAGAGTACTGGTGGCACACACCTTTAACCCCAGCACTCGGGAGGCAGAGGTAGAATGGATCTCTGAGAGAGGGGGGGGAGAGAGAGAGAGAGAGAGAGAGGAGAGAGAGAGAAGAGTTTCAGGACAGCCAGGACTACACAGAGAAACCATCTCAAAAAACCAAAACCACCAAACAAGCCAACCAAAAACAAAACAAAACAAAAAATAAAAAACAAAAAAAAAAAGAAAAGAAAAGAAAAAAAGAAAGAAAGAAAGAAAGAAAGAGAGAAAGAAAAGAAAAACTACTGAGCTAGTGGCTAGAAAAGGCCAATCATCATTACTAACAGGACTGTCACTTACACCTGCTAGGGACTAGTATATCAACCATCCCAGAGCAAGCCTCATGCTCAGGAGTAGTTGACCTACATATAATGGACTCCACAGGTGTGTTTTGTTTTTTAGGGTGTGTGTGTGTGTGTGTGTGTGTGTGGTTTGGTTTGGTTTTTTTTTCTGTTTGGGTGTTGTTTTATTTTGTTTTCTTTGGGGGGAGTTTGTTGTTATATTGGGTGGGTAGGGAGGGAAAGAATATCTGGTAGAACTTATCGAGAGGACAAGTATTATCAAAACAAAATTAAATTTAAACTTTTAAGTAATAAAATAATAAAAAAATAAATTTACATCGAAAAATTTCCTCACTGAAAACAAGCAAAAAACTGACGAGTTACCTCTTGTGGTTTGAATGAGAATGCTCATATGTGTGAGTGCTTCGTTCTCAGTTGGTGGAACTGTTTGGGGAGGATTAGAGGTGTGGCTTCCAGCCATCCATCCCCAGGGCTTTCTGCCTTCTGCTTGCAGCCTGAGATGTGAGCTCCCAGCTGTTCCTGCTGCCACACACACCTTCACCCCACCAGCATGGTCTCTAACCCTCTGGAACCGTAAGCCTAATTAAACCATAAGCCCAATTAAACCATAAGCCCAAGTTGCCTTGGTTGTGGTGTTTTGTCACAGCAATAGACAACATGTACTCATGGTCCTAGAATGTTTTCTTCAGAGGGACAATGGTGCGCTCATGTCACTCAGTTATCTTTCGTGTACACGCATTCCCATGCATGTCTGTCTCTCTAACCCTGTGCCTCCCGTGTTCTGAAGGGTTACTCACTGCAAGGGCATGTGGGGTCTAGCCCTGCACTGTGAAAGTTTATGGTTAACTGAAACTCTTCAAAGGCCACAGAGAGAGGCCATATGGAGATCAGCTTCTTGATTTGCCTGCTGTAATTAGAAATGACGTCTGAAAGCAACAATAGGTCAACCTTTCCTCATGAGAATAGTCACTGACAGCTTTGTAGAGATGCTAATTTGATTTTTGAGGAAAATGACAGTGTAGATTTAATAGAATTGTTTGGAAGAATAAAAGAAAAGAAAATAAGCAACATTGTGAAATACAGCTAGATGAATTCTGGCTTAAAATTAACCAGCGCTTCTGAAAGTATAGTCTAAAAGCAACAGCTATGTATTCTAGGCTCTCCTCAGTTGTAGTAATACTTTGAATTTATTGGTATAGTTGTTCATGATAGGAAAATTTGCCAGTGTCAAATTAATGACCATGAAGAGTTCAGTAAGTATCTTCTTGTGCTCTCATTGGAAATATAGCAAATAATTCATTAGCAAAAATTCAACTAGGTACAGCTTCCATGCCAATGCTGCTAGATGGCAGAAGGCAGCAAAGACACCCAGGATTGTGTAGCTTATTGTCTGCGTGTCTAAGGACAGTCTACCTGCTGTACCCAGAAGAATCAGGGGAAGACGAAGAGGCCAGCTTGACATGTTGTTTTCAGGCCTTCACTGCAGACCTAAGGAGCATCCACTACCCAACAGGAGCCACACAAGGGACTGTGGAATCTCCCAAGCTGAAGGCTGACTTTCCAAGGGCTGGGGTGTAAAAGCTAGTTTCAGTAATGTGTGCATTACACATAATGGCCACTAGATGGAGATCAGCTCACTCCACCAGAGTCAGGGAAGTGGCTGGCATCCAGGAGCAGAAGTAGGGCATCAAAAACTAGGTATCTCTCCCCACTACTTCTGTAAGAGGGATTTCCAAGTTCCAAAATCAGGAGCAGAACCCTTCTGAGAAAAGACCCCACAAATAGCGTAGCTTGAGGGTTGACTAGGAAAGGAACTGCGGAAGGCAAGTATGGCATCTTATTATTGGCAATGACTTCTATTTAGATTTGGCTGTCCAATGTATTTGTGAATAACAAGAGTAGGCCTAAATAGAGTAGTCAGTACACTGCCTCATTATTTACCACGAGTTTTGACCAAAAGCTCAAACAATGGCAGACTGTTTGGATAATTCATTCTGGCCACTTAGCATAAGGACGCATACTCACAATTTGTTTTTCTGTCTGAGTATCCAAGGATGCATGCTTAATATCAACTTGTATGGCTCAAGGAATAGTAGAGGTGAAAGGAGCATGCAGACCAACGTCTATTTTTCCAAATCAAAATGTCATTTAATTCTGATTTATGTTACACTTATTACTAAGTTTGTCTTGTTTCTGCCATCTGAACTCTGAGCTGAGGACATAAAGCTAAACATTTCTGAGAAATGATTAGAGGAAGTTCAGTTAATAATATTTTGGTTATTCTTGAGACAATTTTGCTCATTGCTAGCTTAACTGTTTAGCTTCAGCTGACAGTGCCATTTTGTTAATACAAGTTAGAGCAGGAAGGAAGATGTGAATTGTTGCACACGTGCTACAAACAGGGAGCTGGAAAAGCAAAGATGCTACATATTCAGAAAAGCCCCCAGGTTGGGGGTGAGTAACATGATTAAGACATAAATAAATAGGGGTTAATGGTTTAAAGGGCCAAGAATTACTTTTAAATTGCAAGCAAAGATTCTTTCAAAGTCTTTTAGAAAAAGAAAGAAGCTTAATTTAGGCCACCAATGTTTTCTTTTTCTTTCTCTTTTTTCCTTCCTTCCTTTTTTGCTTTTTTAAGATGGGGGTTTTCTCTTTCTTTCCTTCCTTCCTTCCTTCCTTTCTTTCTTTCTTTCTTTCTTTCTTTCTTTCTTTCTTTCTTTCTTTCTTTCTTTCTTCCTTCCTTCCTTCCTTTTTCCTTTTTCTTTTTCTTTTTTTTCTTTTTTAGTGGCCTTGGCTGTCTTGGAACTTGTTTTGTAGATCAGGCTGGGCTTGGACTCAGATCTATCTGCCGGTCTCTGCCTTCAAAGTGCTTGGACTAAAAGCTCCCTTTTCTTTCTCTTTTGGGCTTTTGAGATGGGGTCTTGCTTGCTATGGAGCCTGGATTGTCCTAGAACACACTATCTAGTTCAAGCTGGTCTTTAACGCATGACTGTCCTACCTTCGCATCCCAAGTGCTGAGGTTACGTCATACATACCCCACCACACCCGCTAGACTACACATCCTGATCACAGGAAAAGCACGGCCTTTGATCTCCACATTATATAAGAGATTCAAAGAATACATATTGGAAGTTCAGACACAGTAGTGTTTACTGCGGCCCTAACGAAAATAGAAGGGCAAAAGTTCAAATACACGGGAAACTAACATTCAGAATAGTTCTGAACAGAACCATAGGGTCCCTAAATATCACTAAGCACAGCAATCTGCTGCTACAATAGGGCCACTTATTTACTGACATCATTTTAAAGCAATGCATTTGCTTTAACTTAATTACACTAATTTATTTATCTCTTCAAAGTCCGGAAGTCACTAGCCTATTTTGGTTTGAGATTTTTAAAAACATTCCTGTAAGCTTTTAAAAATCTAAGAGGAAGAATTAGTATTCACCTATAAATACACTTACATTTCCTTTAAGGGAAAATCACATAAAATAGTAATTATTAGTCCATTATTGATGGAATAGTAAGTGGAAATGTCCTACCTTGTTGATGGCTGTTTGCACAGTGACAGTGCTGGTAGCAACCCACCCTTCTTATAATTAACCAATCAACTAATTTTGGAGCCTATCTTTCTTTTTTGCTACACAACAATGATGTGTAACAAGGAAAGATTTGTTCTGAAGATGAAGATCAATTGCAAGTTGGTCCTGTTAATTTATGCCTTAGCATCATTGAGTCTGCAGCTTGCTTTGTTCCTCTAGTTAGTCCTAGACAGTACCAAGAACAGATGCTGAGCACGTCTCCATCTCTGTAGCGATGGGTTTCCTTACCTTCAGAAGGGCTGTCCTTGTGTCTTTCTCTCACAGTCTCACCTACCCATAGTGCCTGTACTGTCTACAGATAGGTGTGTGCAAACACTGGAGGCAAACTTCGCTGACCTCCAGGGCAGAGCTTCGGGCCCTGGAGGAATCTGCTCTGCACAATATCCCTAGTGTTGTTCTTTCCCAGGCAGCATACACAGCTGCCAGCAATCATGATGATACAAGGAAGAAAAGATGCAGAAAACCAGAGATGCTTCTGGCTAAGGAATATAAGCTGACTATATTTGCATGTTGCAACGTTGGGAGGCTATCCATTTAAACATTGGCAGGGAACTAAGATGGTCTCAGTCACTCTCAAGATGGATAGAGTGTCTTCTTCTATTAGGAGTCTAAAGATAATTGTAGCTACTTAAGCAGCTATTGGAGCGGCTAAGCACAAAGTTTCCTCAATGGTGGCATTTAAAACTAAATTAATTTGTGAGAAGAAAGGTCAATTCAAGCGATACCTGCACAGGTTTGTCACCGTCTTGTCCAATCATGTTTCTCCATTCCGTGAGCGATTGCTGCAGGCGCTCAAGTCCAGTTTCCCAGAGCCTGACGTGCCCTCCCATATCAACAGTCACAATGCCGCTTCTGTCCCACTCGGCCAGCAGAGCATCCGTGTCTGAGATAGCAGATATCCACGCCGTATATGGTGAGAGAGATTCCGCACTGAAAAAGGAGTCCAAAGAAAAGATCAGAAACCACGCACGGCAGGCAGGTGACACGGAGCATGTGCAATGCTGCCGCCACGCCCCGGGAGTATGTTCCCTCAGCGTCGGTGAGCTGCACCCCTTCCTCTCCCACTCTCCCATGCACGGTTGTTTCATGCCTGCTCTCACCCATCTCACAGCACAAGAAAACCCCAAGGCTGCCATGCAAGGAGGGGAGGAGAACACACTCAGTTTGCGGGCTGAGGGGACGGCCCAGCGGTTACAGCACTTGCTGGGCAAATGTGGGGATAGGACAGTTGCAGAGGATATGTGAGTACAAGGAGGGCAGCAGGGCTTACTCGCAGAGCATTGTATGTTCAACCCCTCAGTACCATAAAAGAAAACCCTCACAAAATTCAAAGATATGATACAAAAACTTGAAGAAAAAAATGCATTCATTTGTGGCTCTGTAATTATGTAATTATTATTATTATTATTATTAATTTTTAAATTTAAATTAGCTGTTGTGGTAGTTTGCATGACAATGGCCCTATAGACTGATATGTTCGAATGCTTGGTCCCAGTTACAGGAACTCTTTGGCAAGGATTATGGGGTGTGGCCTTGTTGGAGGAGGTGTGTCCCTGGGAGTGGGCTTTGAGAATTCAAAGCCCAAGCCAAACCCAGTCTCAGTGTCTTTGCCTCTTGCCTGTAGATCAGGATGTAAGCTCTCAGCTAGCGCTTTGGTGCCATGCCTGCCTGCCACCGTGCTCTCTGCCATGGTGACATGGTGATCACAGACTAACACTGGAAAACTGTAAGAGAGCCCCCAGTTAAAAGCTTCCTTTCGAAAGTTGCCTAGGTCATGGTATTTCATCACATCGATAACACAGTAGTTAATAAAGGCATCATGTAGAACATCCCAGATGTTCAGGAGAAATTTAACCATCACACACACACACACACACACACACACACACACACACACACACACACAACCTCCACCTTAAGTTCAGGCGATTCACTCCTCTCTAATGTGTGCCAGATACAGACTTTCTGCAAAAGAAAGTCAGGATGTAAGGACAATGATCTAAATCACGTGTCGTGAGAAACGTGTTGCAAGTGTAAAATGTGTACTGAGATTTGAAAAGACCTAGAAAAGATTGTTTTTTGAGGCAGAGCCTCACTATGTACCTGTGGCTGGCCTAAAACTTACAGAGATCCACCTGCCTCTCTTTCCTGAGTGCTGAGATTAAAGACATACTCCATCATGTCTAGCCTATATTAAAACATTTATATTGAGAATATCAATATTCAATAAAGTATATCATTAATTTTATGGTTTTCCCTCTTTCTCTCTGGTAATGGAGAGGGAACCCTGGGCACCATACATTGCTGGGCAAAGCTCCATCTCTGAGCACACCCACCTCCCTTTTCTGCTCTTTATGTGGCTCTAAGACACATTGCTTGGGTGGGTTGCCCTGTGCTTCAGTCTAAAGGAACAGGTTGTGTGTACTGCTGCCACTTCTGTGTGTGCACTCAGCCCCCCTTCCAGGACTTCTTTTCCTGGCCAGGAGAGTAAGTAGCCCATACTGAATATAAAGAGCACATATACAAACGGCTTAAGAAAAAGAAACATTGGGAAAATGACCACCGCTCTAGAAATGCTAACAGTAATGTTGATTTTTCACAATGTGATATGAACCTAGACATATCTGGGAAAAGAAACCTTAACTTGAGAAAAATGCTTCTGCCAGAGGTCTATGTGCAAATCTGCAGAGCATTTTGCTGACTCGTGACTGATATGGGGAGGGGGTGATGCCTCCCCTGGGCAGGAGGTTCTGGGTTCTATACAAAAGTGGGTTAAGCGAACCACGAGGAGCAAGCCAGTAAGCAGCATTCCTTCATGGGCTCTGCATCAGCTCCTCCTCCCCCAGTGATGGTGTGGGCTTGAGAATCCTGAGATTTGTTTTTGGATTTGGTATTTATCACAGCAAAACAAACCCTAAGACACCACAGACACCATCGCTTTGATTCTTGAATTGATTGTATATTTTAAGGAATGTATGGCTAGGATGGAGTGAGATATTTCCTTAACAGACACCTCCCACGAAGTCAACATAATAAGGTATTCTAAGAAGCCATATGTGCTAGAGGAAGTATTTCTCTGAATAATGATCTTTATTTTTCATAGCTTTAAGGCCTGATTAAAGGTCAAGATAAATAAAGCTGTTGTTGAGGTTTTTTTTTGTTTGTTTGTTTTTCTTTGGTTTTTTTTTTGTTTTTTTTTCTTTGTTTTTTTGTTTTGTTTTTGTTTTTTTTTTTTTTTTTTTTGCTTTGCTGTTCCTTGCTGCTTTCTTCTGGGGCTTGGAGGAGGGTGATCGGTCATGTCCTGGTGTAGACTACAGGTTCTTCTGGGCCTGGGCACCATCTAATACTACACAGTTCTCCACTATTCTATGACTGGGGCTTCAGGCAGGGCTCTACCCACTGTGCGATCTGTGAAGGGTTCAGGCACATGTGACAAGGCAGGCCAGAGGAGGGAATGTGATCTTAATCCAGATTAAAATAGAGTGAAAAGATTAACAGTGGGTCTCAAACAGTAGGCTGAGACCTTAAGGGCTGCATATTGGATATTTACATTAGGATTCATAACAATAGCAAAATTACAGTTAGGAAGCAGCAATGAAATAATATTATGGTTGGGGGTCACCACAGCATGAGGAACCGTCGTAGCAGTAGGAAGGTTGAGAGCCACTGGGTTAGAAGGAGGCGGCTTTGGGCTGGTGGTAAGCCAAAGACAAAAGAACATAGTCACAGCAGAGCAATGGAGGCATAGCCTCAGCCGGAAAACAGCAGACTGGGCACGGCCTCTGCAAGCCAGAACATCGATGTTCTCACAGCACAGAGGAGAGTCTTCACGTCTGCTTAGACCACACACTTCCCTGCTTTTAAGACTTTGCTGCCATTACTGAACAATAACAGAAGCAGTGACTGGTAACAAGATCTACCCGAAAGTCCTGGGGATTGTTCAACTACAAGACTGACAAGACTATAAATGTATAGTATCTACTTTAAACAATGTGATGCTAATGCTGCTTAAACTCCTTGGACACCTTGGCTAATCTATCCCAGGAAACGTGTGCAGTCAGTAAGTATCAAAATTAAAATTTCTGCAATACTAACAGTGTTGCTCCTGGTACAGAAAGAGAGCAGAGGATCACTCAAAGGCCAGAGCCTGGGACTCATGTCTGCACACTGCGCTTAAAAACACTTAAATGTTTTTCCAAAAGAAGACTAAAAATGTCATCGACACACGCAGAAGGATGGTGAGATACAAACCCAACTGTAAGCGGAGGAGAACTTGCTACTTCGAGAAGCCGGAAGCGAGCATCAATTCGAACCCGTTCGATTCCATACAACAAACACGGTAAGAAGAAACATGGCTTACCTGGGCACAGGGATGTATCGAAGCTTCTTTGCTTGGAGATCAGTAACCTCTATGTAGCCAGCCGTCTGTGGTGGGGTCACACCTGTAAACCAGTCACGACACAGGGCGAGGGTTAAAGGGGTGCTGATACCAGAGTGGCCCCAAGAGTGCGTGAATGCTGCTAACATGGAATGAAATTCTCAGAAAAGAGTGGAACTCTGGGAACTACTTGGCAAGGAACTGGTCATGTCAAGATAGTGAAAGGCCCAGGGTAAAAATCAGTATGAGGTCTCTCCAACTCTGGGGTTTGCCTTCCAGCAAATTTCAGAACCTGATGAATACTCTTCCCTGGCTCAGGTGCCACCATTCTCCTAAAACGCTGGCTGCCCCACCGTGTGCAGGGACTTCATTTATTCTGGGTTGTTCTCTGACAGCACCAACCCTGTCCGCCTCCAGCTCGGTGAAGGCAGCTGAAGCTGAGAGCTACTTATAACCACGGGACTCACGGGCCTGAGCTAGAGAGCAGGCATCCAAAAGGAAGGCCTCCTGCCCCTACAGCTTCTGCTCTGCCTACCATCCCATACCGCGCCTGCTCTGCCTACCATCCCATACAGCTTCTGCTCTGCCTACCATCCCATACAGCTTCTGCTCTGCCTACCATCCCATACCGCGCCTGCTCTGCCTACCATCCCATACAGCTTCTGCTCTGCCTACCATCCCATACCGCGCCTGCTCTGCCTACCATCCCATACAGCTTCTGCTCTGCCTACCATCCCATACCGCGCCTGCTCTGCCTACCATCCCATACCGCGCCTGCTCTGCCTACCATCCCATACAGCTTCTGCTCTGCCTACCATCCCATACAGCGCCTGCTGGCAGCCCACTGAACAAGGCCTTGGCCATCAAGACATCCCAAGAGCAAAAGGAAGCAACACTCACCCGTCCTAAACCAAACTCACATACAGCACCTGTGTTTTTAAGGATTTCTGTCCGTCTGTCTAGTTGCATGTCTAGCATCTGTCTTCTCATCTTCCATCATTTTTATTACAGTTTGGATCAGAATGAAATGCCCATGATTTCATTCTGTGTCTACTCAGTGTGGTTCATGAAAAACAGTTCTAGTGCGTGTCTGCAGTTTAGGGATCAAAACCAAAACAAATCAACCAAACAAATGAACAGGCTATCTAACAAACTCAGGCTGAGTGACTTTTCTAAAACCTGCAGTGCACCCCTATGTACTCAGCAGAGGTGTGTGGGTGTTCACTCTGCAGCAGGCATGCTGACCAGCAATGGGGTGGGGGCTCACTCTTCATGAGTGTACACAGCACGAAGAATACAGTTCCTCACTTTGCCTCTTCTCCTTTTTGAGCCATTGTGAACCTCTGGAGACTTGAGGGAAAAAAATTTCAGAATGAGATTGTAGCTCTGGAGCCAGGTGTGAGAGATTGTGTGTGTGTGTATGTGTGTGTGTGTGTGTGTGTGTGTGTATGGGCGGGGGATGGAGGGGTAGGGTGTGTGTGTGGGTGGGAGGTGAGGGTTGGACAAAAGACCCTGTGGAATAAGGCTAATCTCTGATAAAGCTGTGTGCACCATATAAGTTTGACAGTTTCTGTTGCTAAAATCTACCTAAAGTAGGGTGAATTTATATTTGGTCTATAAATATATATATTTATAATATATATTATAATATATAATATATAATATAATATATAATATAATATATAATATAATATAATATTATATACATATTATAGTATATACTTATATATACTATGTATATTTATTATTTAATATATACACTATATATTATAATATATAAATATATGTAGTATATATAATGAATATATAGTATATAAATTTATATACATTATATGTTTATAATAACAAATACATATAGTATATATTATATAATACTATATATATTATATAATACTATATATACTATATAATACTCTAATATTATATAATATATAACACTATATATTATCATAAATATACATATAAATATGTATTTATCGACCAAGATTTTATTTTTTCAAAAAAAAAAAAAGGAGAGTTATTGAAGCTAGAGCTGCCTATGTAACTAACTAAACATCTTGGTTTGTCACTCAGGGACATTTTCAAGTGCACACAGCATAAATTGAGAGTCACTGCTAATGGCACTTTTGATCAATGTGAGAGCAGCGTGTCTACTTGGTTCAGTGAAGGCTGTGTCTACTATCCAGTAAGGAGAAAGCAACAATTGACACTGACTCTAAGACATTTTTACGAATCAGCAAGGGGACTCCATGGTTGTGCAGGTGGTAGTGTCACCGCCGTGGTATTAAGCACTTAAAAAGAATCAAGGGTAAAGTTTACTGATCTAAAAATAAACCAGGTGACAAAAATATTTACAGAAAGAGCCCAATGATTATGCTTGAATGGAATTCATGGACGAATTAAGGAAGTGTAACTATGGCCAGGTTTTTCTTCAAACTTAGCCTTATCCATCCATTTGAAATGTGTTCATCCTTAAGAGGATGCAGGCTCAGTACATTTCCACTGTGGTTATAGCCCAGGTGGATTTTGAAGATAGGTACAAACTGTATTTAGGGATTAGTCGGCATACTATTAAGGGAAGTCATTGCTGCAGTGTTTATCACAGTTTCCATGGACAGCGGAGAGTTTATACGCACAGGACCAAAGTTAGGGGCAGAATAAAAACTGTCAGGTAAAACAACCAAGAGAGTCTGCAAAGGCAAATGAGGTCATTTTACAAAATTCATTTCTTTGGGAAATGTAACTTGATGTGTCCTGCTGGCCACCGGGATTAAGGCTCTTCCCTCTGTTAACACAGATTAAAAGCGTTATGTGCTAAAGTAAAAGGTTTCACAGGATGTTTTCCAGTAACCTTCTTTATGTGTATGTATGTGTGTGAGCATGTTCATGTGAGCATGTGTGTGTGTGCACAGATGTGGATGTCAGAGGGCAACCTAGGGTGGTGCACCTCATGAGCCTGTCCACCTTCCTTTCTGAGGAAGGTCTCTTATTGGCTAGGGTTCATCTGTTTGGCTAGGCTGACTGTCTACCGAACCCCAGGGCCTCGCCTTTCTTGACCTCCCTTGTGCTGGGATCACCAGCAGGCCCCATCATGCTTGGCTTTTCTGTGTGGGTTCTGGAGACCCAACTAGGTCATCATGTTTGCACAGCAAGAGCTGTCCTGGCTGGACCATCTTCCCCAGGCCTCCAGCCGCCCTGCTGATGATGCTAGAATAGCAACTTCAGCCGTTCCCCCTTTCATGACACCAGCAGACTCCCCGCCTGTGCAAAGGAAACGGAGTATTCTATCCACAGCACCATGATGCATAATGGCAGACAAGTGCAAACACTAAATGTGAGCTTGCTAAGAACAGATGACTGAACTGTGGCCCACGGAGTAGTGAAGTGAAAGGGGAGCTTCCGATTGGCCATGAGTTTCTTAACTTGACCAAGGGAACACACTGAGGGTCTTCTTTTTGTATTGGACCTTCTTGTCCAAATAGGTCCTGAATGGGCCCTGCCTCAAGCTTCTGTGCTCTTCTCTTATGCCCAGTTTGCAAAAACAAAACAAAACAAAAAACCAAAAAAAAACCCAAATAAATAAACACACAAAGCAACAACAATTAAGTACAAATGGACCATAAATCTAAACAGACAACCCAAAGCTACAAAATTTCCCAGAGGAAAGACGACATCTGCCCTTCATTACAATAGGAGAAAACACAGGAAGTATATATCCAACACTGGACTTGTTTCCAGGATATATAAAGAACACATAAAACCCTGGACATACTTGAAAAAAAAAAAAAAAACACTGTCGTTGGGTGGTTAAAAAAAAAAAAAAAAAAACCCAAAATTTAAACCATAATGAGGGTCAGTGGGTAAAGAAAGACATTTCTTGCCAAGCCTGAAGACCTGAATTCAATTTCCAGAACCTGCGTGGTAAAAGGATTTCCAGAGCCACCTGGTGGAAGGGGAACAAATTCCTCCAAGTCGTCCTCTGATCCCCACAAGCTTACCAAGGCACAGACATACCCCCTCCACACTCTAAACTAACATCCAATACGAGAATGACTATCCGAGTACCACGAGGATGGAAAGCCAACAGCACCCAGCCCCGGCAAGGGTGTGGGACAATTGGAGCTTTCATTTAATGCTGAGAGAAATGCAAAATGGGCCTGTCAGTGCAGACAATGGCTTATCAGTTTTACCATTTTATATATATATGTGTGTGTGTGTGTGTGTGTGTGTGTGTGTGTCTATACATACATACATACATACATACATACATATATATATATATATATGCACCATCCCTAAGATTCACCCAATTGAAAAACCTATGCACAATGTTCATTGAGGCCTTATTTTGTCAATCTGGAAACAACCTAAGTATCAGTTTGTGAATAAATACACAAATGGTAGCATACTTGCACGATAGTGATATAAACATACATCAGACTCAAATAGACACAGTGCACTGGCAATGTATAGGTTAGGTTTTCTTTTTTGCTTAATATATGCGAGGGTCACTTTGGAAGAGGGAGCCTCAACTGAGAAAATGCCTCTGTTGACCTGTGAGGAATCTTCTGGGGCCTTTTCTTGATTAAGGACTGACGTGGAAAGGTCCAGCCCACTGTACACAGGGTCACCCCTGAGCAGATGGTCCTGTTGTGTACATGGGTGAGCACGCCATGGCTGAGCAAGCCAGCAAGAAGCACTTCCTCATGGCCTCTGGGTCAGGTCCCTGCCTTTCCTTCCCTTCATGATGGCCTACAAGCTGTAAGGTGAAATAAACCATTTCCTCCCCTAGTTGTTTTGGTCATGATATTTTATCACGGCAATAGAAAGCCAAACTACGACAGACCCACAACACAAATGATTCTCAAAGACATTACTAAGTAAAAGAAGCCATATTCAAAAGATACCATTTGTATGAACCCATTATCATAGCATAGCATTCTGTTAAGGGCCGATCCATGAGGGCAGAAATTAGATTAATGGGGGCTTGGAGGTAGCTGCAGGGGTTGACTACTGACACAGGAGGCTTGAGGGCCAGGAAGACTTTTCTTCACTAATTGTGATGATGACTAAGTAACTGTTTGTATTGCTCCAATGTATAAAACAACACAGTAAAAAACTGACCCAAACTGTCCTCAGAATGAATGCAACTATTGGAATATCACTTTGATAAAGGCTGGAGAGTAAAATATAAGAAGTTCTTGGGGTAGGGCATCACTTGAGGAGTGTCCTGGATGGGGTGTGGATGCTGGCATTAGAATATAACAAACAAGTACTACTGAGTTTGTATCAAGGGACAAGATGGATGAGGGAGGGTTACACATGGGTGAGGTGGGGAGGGGTGTCAAGGTGAGTCCTGTGTTTCTGGGTGGATGGAGAAACACTGCTGAGGTATAGAACACTGCAGCTCCTGGAATGTTCACCCAGTTTCTGTACTCTTCACTTGGCCCCCTTTCCTGTCCTAACTCCTCCATTTCACTCACTCACTCTCACACATCTTCCAGGAATCATTTAAATGCCACCAGCCTGGGCCACAAGCTCCTCCTGTGTTTATGTGTCACCCCGTGAACATTCCTACTGCAACGTATAACATGTGCTGTGATCAGCAGCTGCCATCTCTCCCAGCCACCTCTTCTGTCAAGCAAAGTGCTTTAAGGATGTGTTGATCATTTCCCACTAGTTTCAACGTGGAAAGAACAAGTTCTAAGTATGATGCTTTAAACAGGACTTTCAAACTCAGAAACGGATACAATTATTTAGCACTATAGCCGTAAAGGCCACACTAACACAGAGAATTGGGTACATAACTATCTACCACTATGCAGATGCTTGCTCTTATAATTGATGGCTAGGATGAATGTCAGTATGGTCAGCAAGAAGAGTTCTAGAACTGGTCCTGGGAGACCTTGGCACAAGTCTGCACTCGGGCCACTGGAGGGTGATCCTGGCTCAGTTATCTTTTCTCCCTACACCAGAGTTTTCACACAAATGAAAATGGAGAGCAAACTAATAATAAGATGGCATTTGAGGATGAATGGATGGACACAAGGAATGATGGGTATTGTACTTCTTACCCAGTCAGCAAGGCGAGGGGACTGGGAGGTCACTGGCAGGTAAAGCAGGAGTCCCTGCATGTAAGCGCTCAGAAGTCAGTCATGCTACATGCAGGCTGCAGTGTGAACAAGACCAGCTTTACCTGCAGAGCCCACAAGCAGCAACCATGTGGAGACGCCTACAAGCTTTCAGCCTGCAGAGGTGTTCTTAGACCACACTACCTCTGTCAGCATGCTCTGCACTGGTGGAGAGAGCAAGCAAGCCAAAGTAGACGTCTCCCTGCAAACGCAAGCCACCTGTGGCCATCTCGTGAGCCGAAGCAGCGGCTCACCATTTGGGAAGATGTCTTTCAGAGGGACTTCTCCTGCAGGCAGGATCCTGACCACCTGGTTAGCGTGGGTGAGAGTCACACAGTTCCTGTGCCGCGGAGCAGCATTTGTCCGTTTCCCGCCATAGATTCCTGTGTTGGTGACGTTTGGCTTCTCCAAAGATGAAGACCTCTTCCATGAATAAACTTCATTGGGTGACTAAAAAAAAAAAAAAAAAAAAAAAAAGCAAATAAAAAGAAAAAGGAGATGCTAAAATCACATGTTACAGTCATCACTGTGGTAGTAGTGGCAGTGGGTATTCTAGTCTTCTGTTCATGCCTGTTTTGAGGCAAAGTCTTGCTAGCACAGGCTAGTCTTGCAATTACCATCTTTCTGCCTCGGCCTTCTGACTGCTGGGATCACAGGGGTGCAGCACCTCACCTGCCTTCCCTACTATCGATAAAATTAATGCCCATTGTGTTCATCATTAATTTTATTTCTTGCATATTCCTAAAATATCTACTTGCTGTCAGGGTAAGAAAGTTACATAAGTTTATAATGACTCATTGATTTTGATAACTTCATAAAAAGCTAATAAGGAATGACATATCCGTTTGAAGAGCTTTATGAAGAAACACAAAGACATTCACGTACAAGCAGGGAGGAAGAGTGGCATAGTACAGGATACAGGCTAGACAGCTGGCTAGTCACACCTGAGCTTAAGCCCTAGTCCCTTATTACAATCTTTGTGGTAAGTTGGGTGGGAGGTGTAATCTCTTCCTGTTTTCCCCTGTGTAAAACCATACTGAATCTGACCTTTCACTTAACAAATATTACCTGGGCATCTCCATGGTGGGTACCAATATCCAGGGGCTGGCTTTAATAAGGTTACTAACCTTCTAACCTATGGAGGCGTCTATAGGGTTGATATAAGCAATAGCCTACACCCAGTTTTTCCCTCCTAGTCCTTTTCAAGGTAGCACTGTAATTTTACACTAATATCTTCAACCAGAGTAGAGTGGTGAGATCAGTTTTCAGACAGTTCTACCTTCACAAAAAGCTCTATTTTTCTACTTAAGTGTGGCAGAAAGCTCACCGACATGGCTCTACCATTCCACCAAGGCTGCTGCGGACACCACACTGCAACAGTGCACTGCACTTTGAGTTATAGGATGAGGGGCAAATGCTTTTTTACTTGACCATCAGTAAAGCATACGGCAAAGTCCTAAGCTACACTCAGCTTTGGATTTCAAACGTCTTATATCCCAAAGTATTCTCCATTTGTTAATTAAAGATTTGGAGCATGTTGAGACTGGTGCATCAAGTGGAACCCACATTTTATCCTTAACTGAGTCTGTCAGTGGAGTCACAAAGGGAGTTAGTTACGTAAGTTAAATGTTTAATCACATCTAGAGCTGCATCTATTTTAGACTATGAGACTGCAACTTGCTCTGGAATAATCTTTTCTCTTCCATCCCCTACAGCTCCACCAGGGGAAGATGGGGCCTGCTTTTACTTAGAGCCAATTAAAAAACCACTTTAAAATCACTTTCAATACAAATTCTAGAAGACATGGTACTTTGATCAGCCTCAACTGGTTCCTCTTGTCAGAGTCCATGAGCACACGTTAAGATGGTGTGGTGAGAAAGCCACCATTAGTGTGTTATGTGCCAGGTGACATCAACTCCCTGAGGCAGAGATCAACCACTTCCCTTACTGAATTATACAAATCACATTTTAAACGCTACTTATGAAGTAATGAAACTATATGGGTAGACCACAGTTTTGGAGAGTGATTTCAAATGTAGACATGACTGGAAGTCTTTGCAGGAAAAGCACTGCCAGTTACTGTTCAGACAGGCTGGGATACTCTAGGCTCTGCTGAGAAGAAATGTCAGAAGTTGGTGTTTACCATGAGATCCGGGAAGCCGACAACTACAGTAGCATAGGTGTTTTCATCTGACAGAAGACGGTTGGGAGAGGCGATCTTCTGACCCACAGCTGAGCTCAGGTTTTCAGGTGACAGTTGATCACTTGAGATTTTATGAGGCACGCAGAATTCTGTTTCTGAAAAATGTCAGACACACCTTAGATATGATATAACACTGATATGTTTTAGGAATTATTATTGTTGTTATTCCATTTCAGCTAGATTTCATTCTCAACAATGCAGACCACAAAGAACAAGGTTTAAAGATTACTTTAAATACTTGCCAGCTTTTATCTGAGCAAATAGTTCTAGTCATCAGAGCATCTGCCCACAACGATCCCAAGCATTTCTGCAACCCAAGACTTGACAGCCAAAAACACCCTCCTGAATCAAGAGCTCCCTGTACAAAAGCTGTGACACAGACCCAACCCAGGTTGGCAAACTGTGATAAATGGAGCAGAAGTTCTGATGAGCTGACAGGCTAGGGAGAAACAAAGGTGCTGACCCAGGCTAGACTTGGGACCCAACTGTCCTAAGTAGAAAAACAAAAAGACATTCAGCAGTTAAACACATTTTATACTGAGCTGCAAGTGTGGCTCCCTGATGAATCTTTGAAGGTGGAAGACTCCAATCTCCTACCTCTGCTGTAGTGCTAAGCCATTTTGTTTGGGATAAGCAAGCATCACACAGGCTGAGGCTTCTGACCTCCCATCAGTCTGGAGGGCAGTGTGTGCACGAGCACACTCCCACACAGCAGCAAGGGCAGGGAAGGTAGCGTTTACCTTGGGTGACTCCAAACCCTGCGCTGGGAAGCTCTTCTTTGAACATGTACAACTGGCAAGCTCCAGTGTCCTCAGAACCGATGTGTGCCGGCTTGGTCAAAAGATACTTCCTGTGAACAGGCAAGAAGCCTAATTTAGTTTTAAATCTAACTTAAGTTAAAAGTTTTCTTTCTCTAACAATCAAGAGAAATTAGAATTTTTCTCTCTAAGGCCTTTAAAAAGATAGCTAGAGCTTACTTAATTTGCACCTTAAACATTTCATCACAAATTACCAAAACCCTTTTCAATAACACTGTAAAGAGAAATACCAAATGATAACATAGTAAAAACAAAACAAAACCCCAAACCATGAGCCAGGAGGTGGTGGCACATGCCTTTAATCTCAGCACTCGGGAGGCAGATGGATTTCTGTGAGTTCAAGGCCACCCTGGTTTACACGAGATTGATCCAGTCTAAAGAAGAAAGAGCACACACAAAGGTGATTGCAGCTCTTGGGATCCCACGCCTTTAATCCCAGCAGTAGAGAGGAGTATAAGGCGGGAGGTGACAGGAGCTCAGTGCAGCCTGAGGTTTGGTGGAGACAGTTGCTGTCTGGGGATAGAATCTGACGACAGGATGGCCCTTTCTGCTCTGAGCAACGGTAGAGGTGAGGACTCTCTAGTGGTTGGTGCTTTGCTTTTCTGATCTTCAGCTTTAACCCCAGTATCTATCTCTGGGTTTTTATTATTAATATCAATCAGAATTTGAGCTACACTGCTCAATGTGTGAAAGGAAAACCCCAAACACAAGTGGGTCACATATAAAAGTTACCATTTTTAGCATTAATTTCCAGGTCATACTATAATATACTTTTCCCCCCCTCACTGTCCTCATTGTCCTTCTAAATCTCCCTCAGCACAGGAGTGTAAAGGCCAGGGGAGACCAATGGGTCTTCTGCATGCTTCCTGAGATAGTGCACAATAGAGGTTAACCCACTGATTTGTTTTGTCCTCCACAAGAAGCCATTTGTCCTCTGCTACAAGGAAAACTGTCTTGAGGTTGATGGGAAGTGAAATGGTGTGAGTTAATCCTTCCAAGACATCCAGGACAGTCAAGGAGTTCCTGGAAAAAGAAGAAAATTGTAGATGGGGATGATGGCTAAACAAACTGTGGTGTAATCAAGTTAAGATAAAACGTACAGCCCTAGAATGAACATCTTTTTAGACTAAGCAACAATAAAGTAACATGTTATCTTAGGAAACTGGTGTACAAAATTCTCAATATGCCAGGGCAGGCAGGAGAAGAAACAATAGGAAATGGCATCTGCCACGGAGGAATGGCTGTGTTATGTAATTACATCATCTTCGACCTGTTTCTTGGCATTCTACGATTTGTGAAGGGCTGTTTTCAGAATACAGTACTATTTGCTTAGTTAGTTTTATACTAAACAAGTATAGTTATAGCAGGAAAGAGAATGAACAAAATATCAATTCCAGTTTAGAGTCTTCTACAGTGAAATACTTACCCTGTTTGTTTGTAGAATACTAGCCAGTTTTTGTGTGAAAATTCTTTACACATCCTGTAAGTTTCCTAAAGGAAAAAAAAAAAAAAAAAAGCAAATATCCACATCAATTAATCCTTAAGAATTCCTTTAATGTGTAACCCATGCACCTCCCAGAGAAGCCATTTATCAATGTCAAGGCTCTCAGGGGACCATACATTAAACTGTAATTTAAAATACATCACATGTGATGTGTTAAAGCTCTTTCGGCATTTGGAGGTTTTGCTCTGCAGGACTGAGGCTAGGACTCAAGGGTGGCCAAGCAGCCTGTCACTAAGGCACTAAAACCTCTTCAGAGTAATGTTTAAACAGTGCTGCATGGGGCTGTCGCAGAGGTCGTGAGTTCAGTTCCCAGCACCGCATATTGGCTGACAGCCGTCTGCAACTCCAGCTCCTGGGGGCTGGACTCCCTTTCCTGGTCCCTGTACCACGTCCTCATATGATGCAGATACATGTAGGCATATGTAGGCAAAGCGCCATACACATGGAAAAAATGAATGAATCTTTAAAAACAGTGCCAAACACTGGTTAAAAATAAACGTGCTAATTACTGGTTAATTGTGGAATTCGTATCATACGCATACAGGAAATACTTGGTTTCTTAGCTCTCAATTCAATTATGACACTTAAAATACTTCCCCAGTCCTTTGCAAACCACACACGCTTACTTGCAAAGCACTGGATAAGCTTTATTTTCTAGCTAAAGGGCAGGGAAAAATTTTTTTTCCTTGAGTTAGGCTATATGATTTGTTTAAGTTAGTCAGTAAATCAAAACATTTATCTGACAGAGGCAAATTGGTTGCTGTACTTAAGCTGAAGATTTTAACATATAAATTCAAGTTATAACTATGTAATTGGAAAATAAGTTGATGGCGTGATTAAGAATTTGCTGTGACTATCACACTCAAATAGCTCTAATGTTCCTTAATATCCCAGTCCCGGCAAATCTCACTTTAATACGTTGAATACGGAAGGAACCTCCTAATATTTAATTGTTCATCTAGCTATTGGGTCTTAACATGTCAAAATCTAAAGCTGCTTAATGACTCTTTTGCGCCTAATATTTTTGTTGTGTGGCACTGGGAGGGATAGCCAGGCAGGCATCTTTGTAGCTGGGAAAGTTCCTGGCAATCAATCTGCCAGGCAGGTCTGGTACTCCTTACGCCGCCTTCCTTGTTCCACCATGAGGATTTCTTCGACGCAAACTCTTCTACAGGAAGGATGAGATGACGAATGGCACGGTTGGTGGTGTCTAGCAAGAGGATGGCATTACTCTGTAAATAAAGAAAGCGGTATGAGATTCAAGACCTGCTCCTCCACCCCCCATAAAAAGCAACAGTGACCAGGTGATCCGGGAATGGAGGCTACGGTGACAAACCAAAGGAAATGCAATGGTATTGAAATGTAAGACTTTGTGAGGACTCTCAGTGATCTGAACACAGACTATCAAGTTTTGGCTAATTTACTAATGTTCCAATTAAGCAAATGTGTAACTTTCTTTTTGAAAGTTGTCTTAACATCAAAGGGGTCTGATTTCCAGCACCCTCTTTGTGGTGCTCAACTGTTTGTAAAGATTATTTCACGGCACTCCAGTTACAGGGGATCCGATGCCCTCATCTGGGCTCCAGAAGTACCAGGCAGACACACACAGTGCACATACCTACATGCAGGGACTTAGATATGCACAGCATATCTTCAAAAACGAAAAAGAGGTAACGGGTGAGAGTGCACTCTTGCCTGACCCCCAATAAATCTTGTTTATTCTTTTCATAGATCCAGGTTCAAGTAAGAAAATATGTACATGATCGATCGAAAAACAGGTTAGCAAAAGTGTATGATGGAGTGAAAACTAATGGCAGGAGATGTTTAGCATTTTGAAATTCACTGAAGTTGAAGTGAGGCTGGCTAGAACCACAGGGAAAATGATTGCAGGTACAGGAAGAAACTGGAGGCCCTCACGGCAGAGTCTGGCTTGAAGCTTCTTGCTAGAGGATAATCAATTCTAAGTATACCATGGCACATACATGTGCATGTTTGCACGTATACACACACCTATGCACCCACACACAATTGCACACACACACACAGAGCATTAAAACAAAACAAAGGCACCACTACCAGTAACAACAACATAACTGCTCCAACCCCACCGCAGTCCCCCACCACAGCTTCAATATTGTCTTGTCCTAAAATGCTTTTCTGTGTTGAAGCCAAGGATGTGGCGTTATCTGATTGCAGCTCTTCATCTGGGTTGTGGGGAGTGGCAGTGTAGAGCTACGTCTCTGCCCCTGCCACCCACGGAACTTTCATTGCTGTTGCTACAACAACATACAAACAAGATTTCTGTAGCGTCATTAGAGGTGTGCTGCCCCAGGCCTGGTGCTGGGCACAGCCCTGGCAGGCAGGCAGACAGGAACAGAGGTGCTAAAAGGACTCTTGTTCTTTCCACTTAGACATTTCAGATGCTGTCCCTCTGTATGACAAAGGCTCAATGGCTTTTTTGTTTTGTTTTTTGGTCCTTTTGTAGGGAACTATTCAGAGAAAGGATCTTTCAGACCTCGCACTGGAGGCTCCTGCGGTGAGAACCAATCCGTTTATATGTCTTTGTAACATCCAATTTTACCTGTGATCACTCAAGCAGTCAGTTCTGGAGGAGAAAGGGAACTCATTCCATCCCAAACACAAACAATCCCTACCTCTAAGTAGCCTTGGACACCATCTCCAGGACTCCTCCCTAACCTGGGGGTGTGTCAAGAAAGGAAATACACCCTATGTTTTGAATTTATGACTAGAACACATGAAAAAAGGAAGAAAAAAACTAAATATTTTCACGGACAGCAAGGAAGCTGTTTTTTTCTAGTTAAAATATAAAAGCAGCCACTGAGTAAAAGGGATATCTACATGTAGATAAGTCTCATCGTTTCACAACAGAACAGTTTTCCATCTTTTAATTTGCGTCTAGCTGTCCTAGTCATTGCAAGTTCTTAAGAGAAAAAGTCACAAAGTACCCAATGGCAACAGACATTTTATAAGATGCAGAAAACAGTAAAATATGGAATGTTTGCTCCATTATGCCGCATTATCAATTAGATAGTTTATATTTAAAGTTGGTGAGAATATAATTATGATTTAATCACGGCTTCTGTCTTCTATTATGCAATCTGCTCAGAGAAATAAGAAAGACAAAAATATATTTTACAAGATAATTTAATTAAATCACAAGAGTCAAAACAATATTTAGCTGGACGGTGGTGGCAGAGGCAGGCGGATCTCTCTGCGTTCAGGACCAGCCTGTTCTACAAGAGCTAGTTCTAGGACAGCCTCCAAAGCCACAGAGAAACCCTGTCTCAAAACTTCCCTCCTCCCCCCAAAAAAATCAAAAACCAAAAAACCCAAAAACCAGTATTTAATTCCAACACAGAGTTTACTGCTCACAACGTATGTTGATAAAACTCTAACTTTCCCACAAATAACACCTCTGAATGAAATTCCCTGAAAAGCAGCTGTGTCTGGCTGCCAACAAAAAACTCCTGGAAGGAACATCTGTGTCTGCAGAGACTGACAGACTGGCTGGAACCTCCACACTGTGGAGAGACTGGAATTTTGTGGGCTCAGAGGCTAATTACTTGATCCTGGGCCAGTGTTGCCTTCTGGGACAGCCACTCCTTGTCCCACTCTGTATCTGAACTATTATCTCATGATAATAAATAAAAAGCCCTTAGAAGCTATTCATTTAGCAGGACACTAGTTTTTACCAACCCACGAGCTAAGAACATCACCAGGAAGCATCTAGACCTGTAGAATAGCTCCCTCCTTCTTGCTGTACCTGCCTCTCTTTGTACCCACCAATGTATCTTGAACTCACCTTGACTTATGGCTTTCTTTATTCTGTAAAACTATAAAAACTTCATGATACTGTTTCTACACTGGCACATGGAATTTGGGGGAACCTAACCTATGTTCCCAGGACACAGTCACTCATGATGTCTCCAGAATTAAGTATCTTTTATCGCCTTCAAGATGAGAGCTGACGTTTTTACACTGACATGCCCTAAAATTGTATGATTCTGTTTAATGGGACAATTCTCCATTGAGGACTTATATTAGACAAATTCTTTAGAATGACATCTAGAACAACAAGTCTTGTTTAACTGGGCAGTGGTGGTACAGAGGTGAATCTCTGAGTTCAAGGCCAGTCGGGTCCGCAGAGCAAGTTCTAGGACAGCCTGGGCTACACAGAGAGACTGTTTTGAGAGAAAAAACAAAACAAACAAAACACAAAAACAAAAAAAGAAAGAAGTCTTGTTTACGGTTTTGAATACTTTGAAAATGTTGGGGAGAACAAGATTTTCTTCCTGCAAATGTAAATCAAGGGCTGAGGACAAGGTCATCGAATAAAGTGAAGAGCAGGGCATGGGTCCCTAGCATCCCTGTAAAGGCATGAAAGCCAGGCAAGGTGGCTCCTGTAATTTCAGAGTGTGGGAGGCAGAACTGGGATTCCTCTGGCAGTCTAGTGAACCAGAACCAGCTGAACCTGGGAGCTCTGGGTTCAAGTGAGAGCCTGCCTCCATATATAAGGCGGAGTGAGATAGAAGAAGACACTTGGTATCAATCTAAGGCCTTGACACATGCACACACAAGAATGATTGAAAAGGAAAGCATGAAAGTAATTTAAAAAATTACAAGGTCTATGTTCTATGTTAAATTCTTTTTGAGTAGCTTTTAATAGAGAAAATGTCTCTTGCATGATAGATACATACAACTCTTGTCATAAATTTGCAGCTCTTAAGCAATCTGAGATTAGGGAAGTCCTAAAATAAAATGTTCTCCCCTAAAAATGAAGAACAAGCAGATGATTAAACAGAATCCAGCGTAGGTTCCAATTTATCTTCCTTTTCTAGGATCTAAAACTTGTGTCCTCCTAACTGGGCATACGTGACCTGAGCACCATCCCTGCTAAGCGACACACACACACAGACACACAGACACACAGACACAGACACAGACACACACACATAGACACACACACTCAACACACAGAGACATACACACACACACACACACACACAGACACACACACACACAGACACACACAGACACAGACACACACACACAGACACACACATAGACACACACACAGACACACACAGACACACACACATAGACACACACGCAGACACACACACACAGACACACAGACACACACAGACACACACTCAGATACAGACACACACACACACAGACACACACACATAGACACACACACTCAACAGAGAGAGACACACACACACAGACAGACTCACACAGACACACACACACACACACACATAGACACACACACTCAACAGACAGAGACACATACAGACAGACAGGCACACACAGACACACACACACACATAGACACACACACACTGACACACACTCAGATACAGACACACACACAGACACACAGACACACACACAGACACACACACAGACACACACTCAACACACACACTCAACACCAGACAACACACACACACACACACACACACACACACACACACACACACACAGTCACACACTCACTAGAGCACACAAGCATGCATTTCCTAGCACACACATCCACAGCCTGAGTGCAATGCCCTGTGGGCTGAGAATGAGCTCTACCAACACTTGGCAACGGGAGGGAGTTCTGTGGCTCCATCCTTTTAGATGTTAATGGCTTCCTTCTGTAAATGACTAATGATATATTTTGCCTGTGCTTAAAAATAGAATCTCACATCACACATGAGTACAAGAAACTGTGGCTTTGGCATCGCTGGAGGTGGGGGAAGGGCGGGGAAGCAACTGAGCCATTTTATGATGTTTGTATCTGGCTGGGAGAAGAGCAACCTCTGGATGACCTCCATGCCCCAAGTCTGAAACACTAAATGCTGTGCAGATGTCAGAAACACACCCATGGGAACAGGGGGAGGGAAAGGCCTTTATTTTTAGTTTTCCTGTCCTCACTTTAGATTTTATTTTAGCAAGGAATTTTTGAACAACTTTTCCAACTAACCAGGAGGCGGCATCTACAGCAAAACTTTATTTTAAAATGATAAGGGCCCCATTTGTGGCTGCATGCTCTCCCTTTCAATGTGGTCTCCAGTTCTACTAGAACCAGGAAGAAGGAACTGAGGGCAGCCCACTTGTTAAGTTTCAGAACTTTGTAGTGAGGGTAATGACTCCTGCACCAACTTATACAACCGTCAGCTGGAACAGCCCCTGTGAGGTGTGCAAGGGATGAGCACTTGGAGGAAGCGTAGGGATACTCCGTAGTCCACTCAGGATGCAGGAGTCAGACCGGAACAGAGAAGGCCCAGAGGCTCTGGCTGCCATGCCGACACAACACAGAAGGCCCAGAGGCTCTGGCTGCCATGCCGACACGCAGCTCTACAATGAAAACTGTATTTCCTTGATGAAAGTTATTGTCATTGAACAGAGAATTAGTCTACAATGTTGCCAAACAATTGGGTCTTTGGAGAAATAAACCATGAGCTGAGCATCTCAAAACTCTAATAGTTTTACAGAATTTGTATGTGTAAATTTATGTTAATGTGACAAGCTGAAAATCTGGTGAAACTGTTTGAATAAATACTTCAAATTTTGAGTCTCGTCCAAACTTGATTAGCTTATTAAATTCAAATTCACCCTGATAGGTGCTTTCTGTGATGGATTCTTCTGGTTGGGAAAACAAATCGATGGCATTGATATTTTATAGGAAACCTATACAGCAAGAACCTCTTCCCAACATACTGGAGAGAAACTTGCATAAGCAACATCTGGTTTGGGATGAACTCTGCCTCCAGGAGACAGCAGTAGAAACAAATCGTGAAATCTAAATAAGACAAACAACGGGATTTGAATTGTTTTGGTAAGAGCAAAGTGTTCATGTCGTCAGTGAACTACAGACATGCTATTTAATGTTCCTCTTGATTAGATACACTATAAAAGTATGGTTTCTACATGTATGCATAGTGTTATACATGCATGCGTAAGCATTCCTGTGAATATGTCCACTGTGTGTGTGAGGGAGAGGGTGAAGAAGAGGAGAGAGGAGGGAGGGGGAAGGAGAGAGGGAGAAGGGGGGAGGGGGAAAGACGGGAGAGGGGAAGAGAAAGTAGAAAGGGAGAAGGGGAAGAGGAGGGGGGGGAGAGGAGGAGGGAGGAGAATAGGAGAGGGGGCGAAAGAAAGACAGACCAAAGGTTGATGTTGGGTGCTTTCTTCCATTGCTCTCCACCTTAGTTTCTGGGGCAGAGCCTCTCACTGGACATGGAGCTTATCAACTCGATTTAGCACAGAAGCTGGTCAGCAAGCCTCAGCGGTCCTGACCCCTCCTCAGTGCTGGGGTCACAGGCATGCACAGACGCGTGAAGCTTTTACACGGGTTCTGAAGATCTGAACTCAATATGTTTTTTTGTTTGTTTGTTTTGAGTCAGGGTCTCACTATGTAGCCCTGGCTGTCCTGAACTCTTGATATAGACCACCAGATCGGTTTTAAACTTGCCTCTGCCTCTGGAATGCTGGGATGAAAGGTGCATGCCGCTATATCTGGCTAGGTCCTATGCTTATTGCAACAAACACTTTACTGACTCAGCCACCTTCCTGTCCCCAAAGTATTGTTTCTTTAGAGCACACTGTTCTTGAAGCACAGTTAGTGGCACTGCTTTTTATCATTTTCCTGTTATGAATCCTTTTTAACGTTACATTCATTTAATGTGTGTCTGCTGGGCATGTATACACTCGCATATGGTGTGCCGCATGTGTGTACGGAGGTCAGAACGCGAGGACAATGGCAATCATTGCTCCTCCCTTTTTACTGTGTGGTCCTGAGGATCAAACCCAGCTTACTCAGCTTGGCAGCAAATGTCTTCATTCACTGAGCCATCTTGCTAGCCATGCTATCAACTGTTCTGAAATTTCAACCTACAGTACTCTGGGCTCCACACATTTGCAGTGCGGGCAAAGTGCTTGTCTGGCACACTGAGGGCACCAGCCATAAGAAAACACATGTCAGTAGTGAATGAGTGGGGGGAGTTGAATTCTGCTAGGGTTGATCCAGTTAGGTTGGGTCTCAGTCCTATTACATGGTCACTGGGAAGAACAAACTCTCTAAGTCTGGTCTTACTCACGCATATATGGTGAACAGTGACTCCCTGGGCAGCCGGAAGAACAGTGCAAGATGGCAGGTGCCATGCGCCTCCTCTGGGCAGAAGGGGCACTTGCCCTGCAGGACACCTCACTGCCTTCTCGCCCCCCACTGCAGCAGCCACCCTGTCTGTTCCCGCTGGTGGTGCTTTCTCATCTCCACAGTCTCTCAGTATTTCAGTCTCCCAGGGCTCAGGGTTACACTGTTCTCCACACACACTCACTTCCTCTGTGGCCTCTTGTTGCCTCATGGCTGTAAGTAGCATGCATATGCCAATGGCTCAAGTTTAGAGCTCACGTTCTCACCACTCGGTTGAACTCTACGCACAGCATGTCTGCTCTGTTAGGAAATCCTGCAGTCATTACTGCAATAACGCATGTGAGTCTACAATCACTTAGGACATTTATCCTCCACCAAGCCACCAATATCTTTGGGACAGCTCACTGAAAGAAAACTCTTACCTGCCCCTTCATTCCGCCTCATCACTCACAGCTCACACAGAGCAACTGATGAAATCCCTTTATAACATGGCAGACCACCTTCCCTGCTCACCCCCTTCCAGTGCCTTCCCTTGTACTCTGACTGCCCAGAACCTTCCTTTGCCTACAAGGCTCTGAGCAATCTGCTTCACACCACCTCCTCTCAACCACCTCTGCTCGCATTTACTGACTAACCTTTCTGCTCCACCTCTTCTCACTCTTGCCTTCGTCCAGTCTTTAGAAAGGAAAAGGGAGTGTTCCGGCCTCTGGGATTCAGAACTTATCATTCATTCCCTTTGCCTACACTCCCCGCCTAGGTTTCCATTCTCCTGTCTGCCTGATTTTAAGCTGAATTCTCTTCCTCTTGATTCTCACTCTCTAAGCCAAGATAAAATTTAATTAGCAATTTATTTTTCTTATTGTCTATCCTAGACCAGATGATAAACTGAGAACAAAAATATTTGTTGTTGCTGGGCGGTGGTAGCCTTTAATATCAGCACTGAGCAAGCAGAGGCAGGTGGATCTCTGAGTTTGGGGCCAGCCTGGTCTACAGGGTGAGTTCCAAGACAGCCAGGGATTCACAGGAAAACCCTGTCTTGAAAGATCATATATATGTATGTATATATGATATTTATGTACATACATGTAAACATATATATGCATGTGTGTATAATGTCTGGTTTTTAGAAAGATGTATTTATTTATCACCTTTATGTGTATATGTGTGTACTGCACGAGTGTGAATGTGTAATGTTTGTGCTATAGCCTATAGAGGTCAGGAGAGAACACTGGGTCCTCTGTAACAAGAGTGCCAGGCAACCATGAGCTGCCCTGTTAGAAACCTGTCCTGTGCAAAAGTAAAAGTGCTCCCAGCTGCTGAACCATCTTTGCTGTTTCCTGCAGTGCCCCCAGCAGTACACATGGGACGTGTGCAATGAATACCATGCCTTGTACAACACCTGGTATACGTTAGGTAGAAAATAGACACACAAAGCCAGACCACTTTCTGTTGGTATAGTGCTGATTAATTAGACCTTTAGAATTGTCAGTAATTGAAACTTAACTGGTCCTTTGATCTGTGTCATCTGTTTGGAATTACATTCAGCCTGATGCTAGCTAGGCATCTGTACTTGCCATTAGTGAGATCTTCATTTACTAACCCATAAATATGATGGATAGAGCTTGAGCCTTCCCACATACAAGCACCGCAGTGCACTTCATCCAGTGAACTTCTGTGGCTACCTCTGAAGAATGTCTTTTAGATCTCCTCTGAGAAGAGACCTTGGCCCTCCTTTAGTGCCTCCACCATCCTAACCTATTCATCTCCATCACCCTCTCTGACATCACCTGCATCTACACAACCTCAGTGGTGTGCCTATTGCCGCCTTACTAGCGCGCTCTCTCTCTCTCCACAGCTTTTTAACTGTCAACGGGAACAAGGTAGGAGACTGCCCATGACTCTTTCCAGACTTGCGAGTTGTGTTGAAGTCTCTACAGGGAGAAGACAGTGGCCCATCTTTGTGGTTCTGGTACAGTGTGACCCTGGTCCTCTAGGCGCTGTTCTGGATCTTTATGAAGGCACAGGTTTTCAGACATAGACTCTCTCACTCTCAACCTTTCCTTCGCAGAACTCACTCTTCCCACATCGGTACCTCGTGAGTGCCTGGTGTCCTTACCTGCTCCTCATGCAGAACAACTTGACCGCTGAGCGGACTTCCCAGTGGTGCTACTGTTACAAACGGTCGCCAGGCTCCACTCATCATTCTTGGGAAGATGTCAAAGAAGTCCACAAAGAAGCCGTTCTTCCCAGTTAAATTCATGAAGTATAAGGAAACCGGATTGCATGCGGCTACATACAGAGTGTGGTCCCCATTTTCTGAAATGACAGCAATGCATTGATTGTGCAGTTTCCAAACAGTTTTCTGATCAGCTACGAGTTGTAGCACTGCTGAACTCTTGAGCCTGAGCTAGGTCAGAAGCTCAGCACATGGCCTTCAGGTTTGTCAGGCTGCAAAGATCACAAGAAGCAGCTCTGCCCCTACCCTAACTGAAGACAGGGTGACGACGTGTGGCAGAGGGAAGGAGTATCTATTGGGGCTCCCACATAATCCCACAGTGTCTGATGGTAGCGACACCAAATATTTGACTATCTTCGATGTCAGGAAACTCTGCGTTGTATGGAGCAAAGTCCTCTGTGACCCAGGGTTTTCCTTTATCCACTGTTCTTTCAGAAACACTCTGCTAACATCTTCTGTCTGCTAAGTTTTCTTCTTTTAGGTAGTTGTGAGACTATAGAATTTTTTTTCTTTCTTTTTTTTTGGTATGGTAATAGAGATTTAATTAACTTAAGGCAATGAGCATGCTAAGCAAAAACTCTACTGCTGAGCTAAACCCTTCCATCCTAACACTATGGGTTTTAACTTCCTATCTGATATTCATGCCTGAAAATTCCTTCTGCAATCTCTCTTAAACCTAGATCTAGCTCCCAGAACATATACTGATGCTTCTTTATGTTTCAATCACCTGCACAGCTAATGGAAATGCAGATTCCGAATCAGTGAAGCTAGTGCATGCTGTTGTATTCTGGGCTTTACTTAAGCAAGCTCCCAAGGATGCCAAGGCCTCTGGTTTGAGCACCCCCTCCCCCTTACGTTAATAGGGCCATGGTCTCTTATGTGAGCTCCTTGAGGCAAGAGACCAAGCTGCTTTTGTCTGATAGGTGCTTTGAGCATTGCCTGCCTGTCAGTTATTTATTTTAACAGCAACCATATCTCCTTAATCCCAAACTGAGATAAAAAGGAAGATGGTGAGATATATTAAAAGACAATCCAAGAAAATCTGGATCACTTATACCCAAAAATATCAGATCTAAAGTACATAAACTATAAGTGATAGATAAAAAAATGTGTTAAATTTAAGTTCAAACAAATAAACTAATATTAATAAGGAGCACAGCATGGTGCATACCTTTAATCCCAGCACTTGGGGGAGCAGAGGCAGGCAGATCTCTGTGAGTCTGAGGTCAACATGATCTACAGAGCTGTGGTGGCCCCCAAAGGGAGTGACAGTACTAGGAGCTGTGGCTTGTTGGGAGTAGGTATGGCCTTGTTGGAGGAAGTGTGTCATATATGCTCAAGCCATGCCCAGTGTCTTAGTTCACTTCCTGTTGCTTGTTCAAAATGTAGAATTCCCAGCTACCTCTCCAGCACCATGAACCCCTGCACACCGCCATGATTTCCTTTATAAGGATTTTGTGGTCATGGTAATAGAATAGAAATAGTAATAGAAATCTTAAGACAGTAATAGAAATCTTAAGACAATAGCAAATGCCAGGCTCTCTAGACATAGTGAGACCCTGTCTAAAAAAGGAGAAAAAGGAGGAAGAGGAGGACTGAAGATTTATAATAATAATAATAATAATAATAATAATTTTTTGAAATAGGGTCTTACTATGTGGCTCTAACTGTCCTAGAACTCACTATGTGGACTAAGCTGGCCTGGAACTCACAGAGATCTGTTCGTCTTTGCCTCTGGAGTACTGGGATTGAAGGCGTGGCCACCACGCCTGGCTTATTATTTATGAGGCAATATGAACTATGCTGTAGCAGTTCCAAACATCAGATGGAATAGTAGAATTTGTAACCTGCAGTGCCGCACTTAGAAGAGAGGGGCCAGAAGCCAGTTTCACAAGTGGGGCGGGTGGTTGCTGTCCCCCACCTGTGTGCGCAGGTCACTGTATGATCACAGGTGCCAGAGTTCAAACTTTATCTAGGACTCTCTTTCTCTTTACCAGTGAGTACATGTCCTGATAAGGAGACAGATTCTTACCACAAACATACAATACAATCCCCTAAATATCTGAAGGCATGCATTTATTCAGAATAGCTGACTTGGGGAATGAGTGATATCCTCAGAACTGATAGGGACAAAATCAAGGTGCTGACTTCTATCCCTCAGGGACATCCACCTCAGTAGAGTTAGTGAGCCCTCTCTCTCCCCTCCCCCAGCTGCCACTCTGCATCACTGTAGTGACTGACATCAACTGAGGAACCTCTGTCCAAAGGTACCCAGGGTGCACTGTACGAGCTAGCCAGTAAAAGCACCAGTCGGTCCAGAAGTACAGAAGCCCAATCTCCCTTGCTCTCCCTTTGGTTGTCTCAGACAACCAAAGGCTTACTGATGGCAAGTCACTCTAGGCCTCATGGCTGCGCTTTATGCAGTCACCAAACTGGAATCCAAGGCTCCCTCCCCCAAATCCAATGTTTCTCCCTTTTTCTTCTCCTCCACTATTTTTAGCACACGCCTGGGTGTGTTTAACTTTGTGCTACGACCGTAATGAGAAACAGACGTATGCGTACCAACTCAGCAGCAGCGCTTATGTGGGGCCCACCGTAGCATTTTGTGAGACTGTTAGGGGAAATTCGATCTAAATTATATGTCATTGCTGTCTGGACCCCACCGAGTCACTGAGTCTCTCTCAGAGTTCTTGATGTCTTGGGACTGTTTTAATCCCTCTGCTTTTAAATCAGGGCAGGAGGAAGAGGTCAAAAGAAGAAATGGATGTACCATGCGATACAGCAATGTCGCAGATTAAATTAACTTCATCCAGTGGAAACTTCCAAGAGGCACACTCTTCAGTGAAGTTCAGGAATCTCGCTTCACGCTTCTCGATCGGGTACTCTTCTACATTTGCGTGCACTGGACCCTACGACAGAGTGACAGTGTCAGTGGGGATGCTCGGGTGGTTACACAACAGTTCTTCCAATACAGAACCCAGATTTCAGAATTCACTGTCTTGGCATACTCCACATTATCATACTTGGAAGAGTAATAAAACCACACAGTTACCTTCATGGGTGCTTCCAAACACACTAGCTCACTCAGTTTCTCACTTGGTTTTTGTTCTTATGAGGTAAACCACGTGTAAAGAACTATAAAATTTCAAATTTCAAGTCACGACTAGACTTCTTCCCTAAAACCAAGTTCTGACCGGTTCTGACCTCCAAAGAGCCTGACCCAGAGTTCTCCAAACCAGCAGAATAACTTACAAGTTAGCAAGCCAGGGACTAATATATTTCCTTAGTGAAGGATGATTGTGAAATCATTATTCTGAAAGGTGGGGCTGGAAGTGGGCCTTCTAAATGAAATGTGAAAAAATCTGGTATTACAACAAACCAAAACACCCTTGAATGACTAATAATCACTAGTGCTACTTATGAAAGGTGGAATATTTCATATACAGTTATAATCATTCAATATAAAGATAAGCAAAGGAACTGACTTAACATTGTGACTATCAGTTCTGGGTAGCTAGCTATGACTTCCTGGGAGAACCCTATATGTACAACTAAACTGCCAGTGATTTGCCTGCCCTATAGTCCTTAATTAATCAAGACATTCTGGCATCCAGGCACCCTCATATCTGTATTGTACCCAGGAGACTGGAAAGTCAAACCTTGGAAAACCACTTCAGGGATGATTGAGGCTCTCTGATCACACACTTAGGTGACATTGTGTGTGTGTGTGGGGGGGGCAGAAGAGAGGGTCAGCTCTGACAAGGGACTCTGAAGTCTATGCTCTCTCAGTCCCTGACTTTCTGAACACTTTAGTGGAAGAGAACATCTTTTTATGTCTTACCATAACTGTTACTGTGTTAAAATGACAGAGTTTTGTAGTTACAACAGAATCTTTAGTGAGCACAAAAATCTATCATATAGATTTTCACCATTTACAGGCCTATTGACTGTGCTGTCTGTGTAGATCCCAGCAATGAGGACAGTAGCACATAGAGAAACATATGTTTTAAAACAGTGAGTCCAGTGCGACCCCTGACTTTTGTTCCTGCTGCCCCTTTTAACGAGTTTTTAGGTACCTAACAACCCAGAAGGAACTCTTTATATTTGATAAGTAATGACAATTAACCCTTTTCCATTGACAGGAAGACAGTATCAACAATGTCTGGCTAAAATTTAAAAAGCAAAACAATTTAATCTTGTTAGCAAATACAAAGTAAAGAGAAGTGTCACAGAGTAACCTTTTTAAGGAAAATATACCATATACCCAACTGACTCTCCTGACACACGAGATTGGCTCCTAGAAGTTCTGTTTGGCCAATAGCAATGGCCTGTACCGAATTCCTTTGGGGGTCAGACTGACCCCCAAAGTTGGCACAAAAGCTAAAGATCTAAGCACTTGGTAAGTCACTCCGCAGATTTACGGAGTATATCTACAGAAGATCTGAAAAGTTTGTAAGATTAAATGGTAAGAGGAAATAAGGATAACAACCTTTACATCAATGTGAGACGTTTTGACTGGACACAAGACCTTTTGCATCCCATTTCCCGCCTGGCCAGTTATCCAGTAGCCCATGAATGTCTGCTCTGGGAGAGGCAACCTGTCAAAGATAATTGGGAAAAGTAAGCAGTTTTCCCCAATATCAAGTGTCTTAATTAGGGTTATTACCACTGCAATAAAACTCCATGACCAAACCAAGTTAGGGAATAAAGGGTTAATTTGACTTACCCTTCCACACCACGGTTTATCACTGAAAGAAGTGAGGACAGGAACTCAAATAGGACAGGAACTGACATAGAAGCTGTTGAGGGTTCTGCTTACTGGCTTGCTCAGCCTGATTTCTGATAGTATCCAGGACCATCAGCCCAGGGATGGCCCTACCCATGATAGGCTGGACCCTCCCCCATCAGTTGCAAATTAAGAAAATGCCTACAGGCTTGCCCAATCTTATGGAGGCATTTTCTTAATTGAGGTTCCCTCTCCTCTCAGGGTGACTTTAGCTTGTGTCAGGTTGACATAAACCTGGCAAGCACATAAAGTAAAGGGGAATCCATGCACCATCTGTCACCCGCAGCACGTATACATTTGAAAAATGCTTTATTTTTGTTTAGAATGCAGGCTATAGCATCATGTTTAGAATGTACATTAGGATGAAAAAGACTCAGAAAATAAGACTTTGTCCATTTTACCCTAAAGACAACTATAATTAAAGTTAACATATTTTCCACCAGAATTGATAAAATGTATAGTAACCTTACATGTAGATTCCTGGTAGAGTATGGGACAGCTCAAAAGAAATTGGAGCAATTCATTTCATTTTCATTTTTAGTCTATTCTTTTACATTTTTAATCAAGTACCAACCAGGGTTCCTTAGTATTAGACCCTTGTTGGGTGGCTATAAAGAAAATCCTTTCAGATGGTTGTTTGGTGATTAATATGCAATCTACACAAAAATGTTCATATAAATGTGTCATCTGGTGTTGAATATACCCTGTAACCAGTAACCAAAAACCAGGATCCAGAAGCCCTGTTTCACATTCTACTGCTACCAAGGAAGCTACAACCCGACTTATGATAGATAGAATCACTTCGTATTTGTTTTATTTTGTTGAAAGAAATACAACTTTTTGTTTTGCAACAAATGGATCTTGCTATGTAGTCCAGATTGACTTTGAATGGACTCCCTCAGTCTTCCAAGTACTAATACTTCAGGCATGTGACTCCATGACCTTCCGACAGTAAATTTTCATTTCCCTTTGGAGACACAATCTTGCTGTGTAACCCTGACTGGCCTAGAAGTCGCCATGTAAAACTAGGCTTGCCCCTCACTTGTGACACTCTTCCTGTCTCTGCCTCCCAAGTGCTGGATTTACAGACATGCAATACTGCATCTGCCTTAAGCAGTTTGGAAATAAAGTGATTCATTTACTAAAGCAAATATGGCAGCAATAAGGTATAAAATGGCAGGCAAACCTGAGAATAGAGCTCCCACTTCTTAATCCCAAATCTTCCTACTTGAGTCTTTAAAAACGGGACCACTGATCTGTCATTTTCATTTAGACATGTTTCTTATGCATGACACAACACAACAACGATGATGACTCAGGGTTTACAGTTGTTGATGCGGCCATAACTCAAAATTGTTTAGAATGAGTATGGGGATCATTAGCAGAGTACATATTTGTTTTTAAAAGTTATTTTCTTTTCAATAGAGTTGTGGCTTATGCATTCCCATAAGCTTAGAAGACCTATATAGCTTTGATTACTCTTGGCACAAGACCCGGAACTAAACATTCTGCTCAAGAATGCTTTTTGTCCCTTTGAAACATAAGAAGAAGGGAGGGACCTTATCGTGAGTGTCTTCTAAGGCATATGACACTGTGTCACACCTTGCTTAAAAGGACACATTTGAAAAAGTTATCAAAACACTTTAAGGGGCTTGGATGACTCAGAAGTTAAGAGCACTAAGTACCTGATTTAGAGTCCCATCATCCACCTTGGCTCACAGTTGACTCTAACTGCAGTCTGGGGCATCCAATGCCTTTTCTGACCTCAGTGGCCACTCCTTCCTCATACATATCAATAAAAATATGCAGATAAATCTTAACAAAATAAAAAAATTTTAAGAACCCAGACCATAACCTTGATTGAGAGTGGGAGGTGAATTAGAAGACTATGATGTGTTCTTTTAAATAAAGTAATAAAATGTGTTTCTGTGTTAATAGAGAAGATATCCTAGAGTGGGATCTTCTCTCTTCTAGTTTGGGGAACAAACTATTTTCTTCAATTTGTCTCCTAAGTTCACTGGTTTCCAAATATAGGAGAAACATAAAAGACACACTAATTTCTTTCTTAGCACAAAGAGATATTGGTTTCATTCCTAGTTCTCTTATTAACCACCTAGGAAAAATTGGAAAAAGAATGCCAGTAATGTCTCAGGTAATTTTGTCATTTACAATGAAGGGCAGATCTGCAAAGTCTTTAAGGCTTGGATAGTCTGTGACAATCATCCTGTGAGAAGATAGAAGTATCTGTGTAAGTTAATGACTTGCATTGCCTTGGTCCTCTGGAGTGACAGTGGTCAATTAGAATGAAAATATCTCTACCTTATGGGTTATAGTGGTGTATGCCTTTAATCTCAGCACTCAGGAAGCAGAGTCAGGCTCATCTCCAGGTTCAAGGTCAGGCTGGTCTAAAGAACAAAGGGGCTCTAAATAACCCAACATAAGAAATTCATCCAGGGGTGGGGAGACATCTCAGTTGCACGGGCTTTCCTAACATGAGCAAAGCTCTTGGCTTGATATTCAGCACTTGAAAAAAAAACCCCAGAATATTCTTTAATAATTTTATAAATAATATTCAGATGCCAAATAAGAAAAAAAAATCCATCCATTTGAGAAAAAGTAGTTTTTCTCACAGTCCAGTTTCTACTAATGATGCCAGGGATGTTCATAGCTCTGCTTAGAAGAAGTTGCCAACTCTTTCTAAATAACAGTCATGGAACTCTGGGCCTGCCCAGAGATATGAAACAAGTATCTCTGATTGGCTGGTGGAGTATGGGAAGGACCTGTAGGTACTCCACATAAACAGCCAGCATCCAAACCCACATAACAACGATATTCTTCCATGGTCAGTATCAACTGCAGCCAAAGGACACATCGGCAGGTGTCCTGGAGTTGCACACACTGACATCATCCCTGATGGAAAACTGTAGGGAGAAAAAGACCATTCCTAACTTTCTTCCCTTCAATAGTTTAGCAGTCAGAGGAGGGAGAGACACATGCTTGGGGGTATGAATGAGTTTTGGAATAATTAACAAAGTGGTGGCTGGCTAGGTGGGTATACCCTCGTAAGCAGTTAGCAAAAAGGCCTCCTTTTCCATTACTGAAATGTGGTACCCAACTCTGAGCAGACTTAAGTTTTTATGTTTGATTTGATTGACATAATAATGACATTTTCCATGGTTTTAAGGTTATGTCACTGTGCTGTTGAACTGTTTTAACATCCTGGCTGGAATGATGTCTAGTTTTGATTTTAGTGGAGAGGAGCATGAACTCAAGACCTATAAATAGAATCACTTTTTATTTCCAGTGTCATTCATGAATTTATGTGTTTTAAAACAATGATGTATTTTAGTACTTGTGTTGTGATGTTTCTTAATCCCTTGTGGAAGCAGTAACAAAGATCTAAGAGTTTTGAGTAAGAGAAAGGTGCATATAAAAATTATGACTTGGGTCAAATTAGACTACTTGAGCATGTTAGAGAGAGGAAAAAGATTTGCTTTTTTTAAACACACAGACAATCCATAACACAATGCATATGGACACCAAAGTTAGGTAACATCGTCTACAGGACATGCAAGAGCTCTGCCTCAGAAAACCTTCCAAAAAGAGGGGGGCTGGGTTTTTAAAGCACATGTTCTGGCAAATTACTGCCTTCTCTGAACTTCTGCCAACACTATTTTTGGAGTCTGAAAGAAAACACATGAAAAAGATTTGGATCTTTCTAAGGCCATTATGCAATTGGGAGTTGTTGACATACCTATTATCAACAATTCCTAGGACATTTCCTTACCACAAGAAGTACCCAATGCTCATGGAATAATGGAACTCTTGAGGGTAGTTCCATCAATTCAGAAACCCAACAATTACTACCATCTTTGAGAAGAAGGAGAGCGACTCCAATTGTACTGGCTCACTCATTCCTGACATCTTAAAATCCTTCAAAGAGCTTTCTGCTTGGCTCTTACTGTTTCCTCTTACTCTAGGCCAACCTGTAACTCAGCCCTACCTTTCAACTGCTTTTTGCTATTCCCTGAACATATGCATTTTAATTCTTCTCCAAGGCCATTTCCTCTCCTAGAATTCCATTGTACACCTGCCTCTTCAGCGAGCTATTTCCCCCTCTTGAAGACTGGGTCTCACGGTGCTAGCTTTGAATTTAACTATGCAGCAGAGGATGACCTTGAATCCTAATCTTATTGCCTCTGCTTCACAAGTGTTGGGATTGTAGGCATGTACCACCACACTCTGCTTGGAGATCTGTCTCCTTAAGCTGTAATCCAAATATTAGCCTTTGAGTCCCTCCTCATATTTCGTTCGGGGGCAAAAAGACAAAAATCAGTCTTTTTCCCTTTGGGGTTTCCATACAAATTTATACATATGCAACTCTGAAGAATTTTATAAAGTCTATAATTTCCTAATTTAAGAGAGTAGAGAGAATATAATTTTAGAGAGAATAGATTAGAAATTAGCCTATGAAATCTTTGATTTTTTTTCTTAATAAAGTAAAAAGTCAGCACAAAGCTGGGTTGGTGGCATATGCCCATAATCTAGCAGGAGGAGTCTGAGTTAGTGTAGGCTACCTAACATCTTAGAGATAAACCTGGGCTGTGTATAATAAGGCCCTATCTCAAATACACACACACACACACACACACACACACACACACACACACGTCACATACCTAACAGAGAAAGAAAGCCCATTTAAACATAAGCCAAAGTGTTACTATTAATTCCCAGTAGTACCCTCCCATTTGCCAAGAACTTCAAAATCTCTCTTCCTGACAGCTCACAAATCGCTGGCAAGTTTACATTGTTTTGCTAAATACAGTGTGTACGTGAGGGCACTTGTGTGTTTTTCTTCTTTGTTCCCGAGTCTACATTTAGTTGTTAGCTTCATTTATAACGTGTACCTATGCCATCCAGAGCCTGCCCAGGTCACAGAAATGCAGTCATCTGAGTTGGGCAAAGCTGCTATTTTTGGCTGGCACTTCCCGCTGCACCTCCTGCTCTCCAGAATGACCCTGCAGTCTCTGAGCAACAGTCCTGCCTTCCTCGAGGCCAGAACATATGCTGACAGCTTGAGCCACAGCCTCTGACTGTCTCCTCACAGATACTGCCAGATTACAGTTCTGGATCCCAGCTTTAGACTTTCCTTCATCTATCTTCAAGTTCCATTGGGGCCGGGGGAGGGGGGGTTGGGGTGTGTGGGAGTGTGGGGGGGTGAGGGGAGGCACCTTCTCTTGCTCTGCCAGCTGCTCTATCTATTACATCTTAGCGGTTTCAAATTCTGTGTTCTTTCCTTTGCTAATCATCTCAAAGAATGCCTGGAAGTGAACCCTCCAGCCACCTTGACTGAGAGTGTAGAAAGTTTCTGAATTTCCCACAGGACAGACTCACAGAAGGAAGACCCTGGCGAGAGCCCATTCCCTTCTGATAGCACGTTTCTGATTTAGTTAGTTGATGATTCATTGAGTAAGGTATAGACTTTACTCAATGAGTAAGAGTTCACTTAGGGACCACGGAGTCTCCACCTCATTCCTTCAATGTTGTCCTTTCTTTGCCATTGCCACGTACCACTAGGCCCTCCTCCATTAACGGAGGGAGGGAGGGATTCCTGCAGCTGCTTCCTAATCAGACTTTCTATGCTAGGGCTCACCAACATCCTGTCTGTCACATTCAGAAAATAATGAAATAAATCCCTTTCTGTCATGGATGTACTCCTGGCTCTTCTGCCTCAGCCTTATATCCTACCATCACTTCACCCTGCCACTCAGGGAGTATTTTTACCTCAAAATACAAAACATTGTCTTTCTCTGGGGACCGGCAAGATGGCCCAGGAGGGGAAAGAGCTTGCTATCAAGCCTGATGACCTGACTTTGAGTTCCAGGACCCACATAGTTGAAGGGCAGAAGTGACTCACTCTAGCAAGCTGTGACCTCTACACACACTCTGCAGCAGGCTTGTGAGAAATAAAAGGCAATTTTCAAACTTATTACATCTCTGTTTGAACTGTTCTCCACTCCTGCATGTGTCCAAGAACAGACTATCCCTGCATACCTTCTGCTCCCTTACCTTCATGGACTCTCCCCAAGGGCTAATGCCTTTTCCCTCTGATGGCTACAACCTGACCCACAGCACTCATTCCAAGACTACTTCCTTGGTTAACTGACCCACGTGAAGACAACACTGAGTCTTCCTCACCTCTGGGGCTCTAACTCCTTCATAGTGCATGCCGCCCCGCCCAGCACATAGGAAATGTCTGTTTAATGAGTAAATAGTTGGTTGCATTAGGGCTACCAGTATTTTGACCTATTTATTTTTCTTCTCAGAGGCAAACTGCAATTGGCAAATCTTTCCCATTGTGCTCTTAACATTCCCTTCACTTAGAAGAATCTCCGCAAAGGGTGCAGTCCACTTGCAAGCAAACATGGAAGAGGCTCCCAATGGGCTTTGTAAGGAATTTCTATCCAACCAGGTGATGGGCTTTTATTGGACCTCACTTATAAAGGCTTAAAGGATTGAAAATAATTATGTGAGACTGCTTAAGACACATACATCTCAAAGGTTTCTCTGTAGACTGGGCACATTTCCCCCATCCCAATAAAGGAATTGAAACAGCTACTCATAATACAGCAACTACTCCTAATACAGCAAGGGAATATAAAGCAAAGTCTGCAGAAATATACCTGGTTAAAGTGCTGAGAATAAGTGTCTGAGGGCTCTGTCACAAATGAGGCATCTTCATCAGTACCTCCCACCTCCCACCCCACTGAAGCTCAAGGAAACCCCAGAAAAAGAGGTGAATAGAATGTGAAGTCCAAAATCAGGGAGGTGATCTGTGCAGTGTCTTTTTCTGGACAGGACATGGTTACTGGACCCATATAAATCATAGTTATTACCTGAACAAGATCAAGCCAACCAAAATCCCAGCATGGATGGGGTAGGAGCTCACAGGGCTCTATCGCATCTGAAGAACCCTTCTTCTATAGAAACTAGTAGGTTGCCCATATTCCAGTGGGTGGTTGCACACTTATAAACATATAAACTTAATGTGTTATTCAAAAAGAAGAGATATGGCTGAATGTAGTGGTGCACACCTTCAATCCAGCACTTGAGAAGTAGAGACAGACAAGCAGGTACTTTTGAATCTGGAGCCAGCTTGGTCTACATAGTGAGTTCCAGGTCAGCCAGGGTTAAAGAGTGAGATTCTGTCTCATAGGAATGTATGAAGTCAGAGGGGGTATGTGTTAGAGGGACTTGGGAAGCTGAAGGGGGAATGGAGGGTAGAGATAAATGCTTATATTTCATTGTATACATTCATGGAGTTCCAAACAACAACAACAACAAAACTTTAGGCCTCCCACATTTAATCTCAGCCATCTAGGCCCTGCACATCCCTCTCTAGGGTCTAGAAGGAAACAAAACATAGAATAAAAATTTCCTAAAATTCACATGGAACCATAAAAGACCCCAGATAGCCAAGACAACCCTGAGAAAGAACAATGCTGGAGGGATTGCCATTCCAGGAGTCAGGCACATTACAGACCACAGCGATAAAAACAGTAGGATACTGGCACAAAAAACAGACATGTGGTCCAATGGAACAAAATTGAAGACCCAAACCTGAGTACAAATAATTACAGTCATTTAATATTTGACAAAGGTGCCAAAAATAAACAGTGGAGAACATAAAGTATTTTCAACAAATAGTGCTGGCAAAACTGATGCCCACAGGCAGAAGAGTGAAATTAGACCTGTATCTATCAATCACTTTGCAGAAAACCTAACTCCAAGTGAATCCAAAACCTAAATATGAGACCTGAAACAATGAACCTGCTGAAGAAAACACAGGCAGTGCTCTACATGACACAGGTGTGGGAACGGACTTCCTGCAGAGGGCTCATTTGCTCAAGAATTAAGGCCAATAAACGACAAATAGGACTTCATGAAACTGAGTAGTTTCTGCACAGCTAAGGAAGCAATCAGTCTGGTGAAGAGGAAACCAATAGAACGGGAGGGAATCTCTGCTGGATATACATCTGGCAGAGGACTAACATCAGGATACATAAAAAGAGTCCAAAAAACAAAAGACCAAAACAGTCAATTAATTAAAAAAAAATGTGCTTGAGATCCAAACAGAGAGATCTCAAAAGAGGGAAAAAAGTAAGAAGTATCTCAAAATTTGTTCAATGTCCCTAGCAGTTAGGAAAACTTCTTTGAACAACTTTCAAATTTCATCTTACTCCAGTGAGACTGTCAAGAGATCAACGAAACAATGGACGACAAATGATGGGAGGGATGTGGGGAAAAGGGAACTCTTCATTTACTGTTGCTGGGTCCATTCACTGGTCCAACCACTCTAGAAATCAGTGTGGCAAATCCTCAGAAGCCTGTGACATCTACCAGGTGACGCCGCTGTGCCACTCCTTGGCACATGCCTTAAGGACTGGACTCCACAGATAATTGCTCAGCTATGTTCATTTTTTCTCTATTCCCAATAACTAGGAAATGGAAACAACCTAAATGCCCTTCGACTGATGAATAAATCATAAAAATGTGGTACAGATACACTATAGAATACTAGTCAGCTGTAGAGAAAAACAAAATTGTGAAATTTGTAGGTAAATGGATAGAACTAGAAAAGGTGATATTGAATGTGGCAGTCTGGACCCAGAAAGACAAATGTTGCATGCTGAGTTCTCACCTTTCATCTTTGCATCAGATAAAGACCATTAAAGAAAACCACAACCAACTAAAATGCATTACTGTGGAGCCCAGTCATAACTGATCCATGTATAATACATATAAACACACCACCTGCAGCTGCTGCTCAGTGATCGCTGTGAAGAGGGACCACATGCTAAGAGCTGGAGGAATAGGAAGCTTTGTGTGAAGCTGTTGTCTTCTAGAAATGTCAGAATTGTACCTAGTAAGTCTCACCAACATGGCTGCTCACACAGGAGCTGAACAAGGACTTAACCAATAGACACGCAAACGTGGATAGGAGAAAGTTCAGGAGGCTTCAACCCTAGACAAAAAGCTATAGGCAGCTAAGGAATGCCTAGGGTGGGAGACAGTCTTCCCCAGGGAAGAGCACACCAATCAGTTAGCAAATGCCAAATGATCAGCCCTGAAAACATAACATACATGGATTGAGCAGATTGTATTTATGTACCTGGAATCCATCCATCCATACATCCATACATACATATTCTAGAATATGAGAAGATTACATCTATGTATTCTGGAATACACACACACACACAAACACGCACGCACGCACGCACGCACACATGCGCACTATCAAAGAAAAAGAGACCATGAGTTTGAATGAGAGAGGGAGCAGGGGGTACACTGAGGGATTGGGAGGAGGAAAGGAAAGGAGCAAATAATATGCTTGCTCTCAGAAAGTATTTTAAAAAGTAATTCTGAGATATCATCATGTAAGACCTAAGGCTTTCTGAAGTCTATGGACTCTTTTATAAGTGAAAACAGGTATGCAGAGAGGAGTTGTTTATCTTAAAATCCATAGTCAACACTGTGACCTTATTTGTAAAAATACCCCCGCCCCCTGCAACCAAGGTAACACTACATACAAGGAAACATAGCACCCAATATTTTGGGGAAAGGGACTCAAAAAAAAAAAAAAAAAACATTTTTACTCTGATGAGATAAACAGTGAATTAACAATCACTCCAACTTGTACCCACCTGGATAGCATAGTCCTATATGCGGAATGCGGGTGGGTGGGGGAAGGGGAGGGTGGTCAGGGTGCATGTGAGGGGGTAAAGAAGGTAAAAGGGAGGGAGGGAGGGAAGGAGAGAGGAAAGAAGGGAGGGAGAGGAAACTGGGATCGACATGTAAAATTTTTAAATTACATTAATAAAAAAAAAAAGAAAGCAGCCCAACTACATAGAGTAAGTCTTCAAAGCAGGAAATCAAATTTAGACAGACACTGTTTTAAAGACAACCTCAAAGGAAATCCCAAGAATTAGTCATTTCTTTTGTTTTTTTTTGTTTGTTTGTTTTGTTTTTGTTTGTTTGTTTTTTTGAGATAGGGTTTCTCTGTATTGTTTTGGAGCCTGTCCTGGAACTCACTGTGTAGACAGACCAGACTGGCCTCAAACTCAAGAGACTCACCTACCTCTGCCTTCAGAGGGCTGGGATTAAAAGCGTGTGCCACCAACACCCATTGAATTACTCATCTCTAAGTAGATGGAGCTGCTCTGTCTGCAGGTACACACACCTGGCACTGCTCTACAACTCAAGAAAAACACCAAACACAATCCTGAAATGCATGCCGCAACGGCACACAAATAGCTTTCACAACACAGGACATTCTCAGATTATTACTAACGTCTGCTAGAATGGCTGGTAATGAATGATTCAGGGTAGAGTTTCTGCCCTTCAGCTTCCCTATGCAATCAGGGACAGCAAATCGTGGAACTAAGAGTTGGATGACTCAAAGATGACTCAATTCAGTGTTCCACATTTGAGACCCCTCAAGCGAAGTCTATCCAGATGTTTCAGAGCCCAATTGGCTGAGCTCTGGGTCTCTCTTTACTGAGTAGTTCCTGTTCCACACTTGACACAGGAGCTTCTGCCCCAAGAGATGCTCACTCTGAGTTGTAATGATTCAGAAACAACTCATAGAGGCAGATGATATACACTGAGCAGTTAAAGCTGACTACTTTAATAATCATTGCTTTGAAGACAGAAGAACTGAGCAATGGATTCTATACAAGGAAACTTCTAAAGTGAATAATGACTAAAATGTCTTCAGTTTGAAAATTTGTGGGTACCAGTAGTTTAAAAATCCTGACTGTAGGATATTTGCTGACATCTTATAGGAAAGATATTTTTATTTACTCGTAGAAGTAATGGAAAACTACATTAAGTTGAAGGAACCTGATTAGAATATATTTACTAAACACACACACACACACACACAGGGGGAGGGGGAGGGGGAGGGAGAAGGAGAGGGAGAGGGAGACGGAGAGACTCCAAAGTGGTTGGAAATAGAGTCTGAAAGGTAAATATAAAGTTTCCAAAGTCTCTGAAAACTTTGACATCCAAATGATAAATCTGGAAAGTAGGCAGAGCTGTAGAATGCCCCATCCATAGTATGTAAGACAAATTCCAACACACAGGAACACTATGTAGACACAGGGAGTTGATATTTGTAATATTCACATGGCATGTGGTCAGGAGTTGAAGGATAACAACTACTATCATTTTTGATACTTTAAAGATGTGTTATATGGGCTTGTGGGTGGGGACATCTCAGTGGTAGATTATGTGCTTTGCATGTAAGAGGACCTAGACTCAGGTTCTGGGCAGTGAGCACACTTATACTCACCTACACTGTGTGTGTGTGTGTGTGTGTGTGTGTGTGTGTGTGTGTGTGTGTGTATGCACGCACGTGAGAGAGAGAGAGAATTCGCTATGTCCTCAGTTGACAGTTTTATGTTGATGCATACCAGCCCCAAACTCACTGTATTGAAATACCACAGAGTACTTAGCTGACTTGATCTCTAATCTGCCATAGAAAAGTATGCCAGTAGTCTGTCCTCAGAGCAAGTGTGTTATTTTGAGCAATGTTTTACTATAATAGAAGCAAAAGTCTGAGGAATTAGCAATTTCTAAATAGATAGACCACTACTTTAAAAATAAAAACAAAATGAAAAATTCAGTGTCAACAGAGTAGATGCTTAAAAAAGAATGCAGAAGTGATACCTATTTTCTAAAACTAAAATAGTCAAGTGTAGCCACCAGATTTTAAATTCTTTATAAAGTATGGACCATCAAAAACTCCTAATAAAATCACTGGTTAAAACATTTCTATAACTCATCAATTAAAAGCTATATTATTTTGCTTAAAATTGAAATTTGACAACATTTTAGATAAAGCATTTGAAAGTGGGAGAATGCCTAGCAACAAGACATCTGAGGTTAATTACAAGTCTTTAATAGGGCTTCTGTTAAGGTGGAGTCACAGAGAACAGTCATTTTTAGCTGTCCGGGCTGTCTACTGAGAACATTTGTGTATGTCTGGAAGCATGATGACATTTAGCCATATTCATAAATTCACAAAGCACTGATATAACCGGGTTTCTTTCTCACATGTTTTCCAAATCTGCTCCCAGTGGTTGGAATAAGTATCTTAAATTAAAATCCAGGGAGGGAAGGAATTGGGGAGAAAGCAAAACTGGGATCAATGTGTTATACATACTCAAATCTCTCATTTTAGTTATTTGTATTTTTCAACAAATAAGCTTGAGAGAATGAAGTGTTTTGGAATGAATGGCTTTTAGGAACATGTGTCCTATGATAAGAACCTCAGAACGACAAAATGACTGTAACAAGGGTGCCTCAGGAACATGACACAGCACACATGATTATAGATGGTCCCAGGGATCTATCATCAGTTATTTCTGGCGCTGGTGAAGCAGTTCGGTCAGTAAAGTGCTTTTCCAGCATCGCACAGAACAGGCAAGGTGACACATGCTTAGGGCCCAGCGCTCAGAGACTAGCCTGATAGACAAGCCGTGTCACAGAAAAACAAGCAAACACAACCCCAAATCAACAACAAAGCCGACTCCAAAACAGTTATTTCTGTAGGACAGAATACAGGAAGTCTCTGGTTTCCTCTTATTTTATTTACAAAATAGCAGGAAGAAAAGTGACTTAAAATAAACGAAAAGACACTGAAAGAGAAACGGAGACAAGGACAAGGACTCTGGAGCCAAAAGAGTGGGCGCTTAAGTGACTTCAAGGTTGTGCCTCTCAGGCAGGGCAAACTGGCAGAAGACAGCATGGGATGTAACCTTTCTGTGTAGTCAGCTCCAGGCCGCGGCCTGGAGGGCTCATCGTGTGTGCCAAGTAAGGAGAGAGTGGAGATGTGTGTGCTTCTTACACATACAGAAAGTTCTATGTATCTACAAAGATTTCTAGACTTCTTATCTTCTCTGGGTGAATCACTGAGTCTTATTCCAAGATCTTCCGTCATGTCACAAAAAGAAAAACTTAGATATATGTGTATGTGCATAACACAAGTATACACATCATAGACAATGATGATTTCCAATTGATTGCTTGAAAATCACATTTCTTGTGTTTTGTAAGGCCCTCAAAACAACAACAATAAAATCATTTTCAGTGAGAAGTAACTGTTTCAGAAGTTGCCAAAATTTGTTTTGTCACTGGAGTTGGGACACACGCACGCACGCACGCACGCACACATGCACCAACTCTGTCCCTGTTTTATGAGCATCTCTGTCTCAGATTACTTATCTACGAATGTAACTTTATGCATAGCATGTGTATATGTGAATTGTAGAATAGGTTTATTGTGAGATTATTTTTAACTCGTATAGAGAAAACTGCCCATGTGACAGAGCATGTGACACCCGTTACCTACAGTGTTTCTGCTGCCATCCTCTAATACTACCCCATTATCGTTATCATAATAGTAGGACAATAAAGTCCTATGATCATTGTACTCTAAAGTAGTTGCATTTTATTTTAGATGTATGAAACGGCCGTTCTTTCATTTTAATTACTGTTGAATATAAAATAATGTATAAGTTGTTTAAAATAAAAGTTGAGGAAACGGGCCCCACCTTCTTTGAAGACATGTCTCCTGCATGTCAAGTTTCATTTTTCAATTGGAAGCACTGATATGATAGCAGACCGTTTAGTGTTAAAAGGAACTTCAGAATAAGAGCTCAGTTGAGGTACAAACAAGAAATCCATGCTAAGAAGGTTTATAACTCTATGCATGGGTACCTATGTTTATAGTTGATGACCTGTATGCCTTTCCTTGGATGTTTAGACCTAATTCTGTTATGTATGTAATATGATATATATATATATATATACTTATATATCTCATATATAAGTTATATGTTATTTATATATATACTTATATATCTCATATATAAATTAAGTAGCACCATATACATAAAATACATATAAATATAAAAATATAAGAACAATGGCATTTAGCTGGTAAGTGGTGGTGCACACCTTTAATCTCAGCATTCAGGAGGCAGAGGCAGGCAGATTTCTGTGAGTTCGAGGTCAACCTGGTCTACAGAATGAATTCTAGGACAGCCTCCAAAGCTACACAGAGAAATCCTGTTTAGGAAAACAGAACAAAACAAAAAACCACAATGGCATTAAAACTAAAGCATTTAGTTGTAATCCCAATAACCCCATGTCTGCCCATGACATTAAAGCATTCAGATTTGTATGGCTACATATGGCACACACCACTGATTATTCTGACTAGTAATTTCCCTATTAAACAAACGAAATAATGAAATTTAAATTCCCCATGAAGCACATTTCTGTTTTGAAGTCATTTCTCCCAGGGTGCCCAATTTGATGTTTATCATTTCTTTGACATGTTCTTTCCCCAAGCATTAGAAACTACAAAATGGACAGATAAAACCAAACCAAAACCCAGCCTCAGACGGTCCCAGGGAAAGGCTTAAGGGCAACATGGGGCCTGAGCTGGGAGCTGGGAGCTGGGAATATGTCTGTGGATCAAGAAGAAGGGCTACATTATGACCAAATCTCTATCACATAAACAAAACCCTCAAGTTAAAACCAACAGGTTTGTAAAAACTTTATTAAACAAGATAGTTAAATTCTTATCACACTAGGTCTTTAAAAATCTGTGCATATGCATAGGCTTGGATGTGGGACTCTACTATTTAAGAGAAGAAAAGAAGGCTCAGCACTTTTCTTTTGGATATGTCATCATTGCATGATAGGGCACTAAAATGACATAGCCATTTTTGTTTTTGGTCCCCAGACAGTCTTCCTATGTAGTCCTGGCTATCCTGGAACTCCTTATGTAGACCAGGTTAGCCCCAAACTCCGATCTACCTACCTCTGTTTCCCAAACACTGGTATTAAACTCCTGACTTGACAACACCCCATATATATTCTGATTTGAATCGAGGAAGGACAGACAAATTGTGGCCCAGTGTTGATGCATGTAAAAATCTCCCTCTGCTCCAACACCCGCTGCATTTCTCTTTTGAGCTGTATGAAGCGGGGGCTAAATTACCTTCCCACCCTTATGTTCAGTGTAGCTGTGACCACCTTGTTCTGGACTCGATGATCTTTGTTTCCATCCAGTCAGGGTGATGGTTAATTACGTAACAAGGAATTCACAAGTTATAACAAGAAAATGGATATTAAAGTAATGAACTATTTTTACCCTTCTGTCTTAGGAATGAGACTGCAACGCCTTCAAGACCATGGTCGAGGGCAGCAGCTGTCAGACAAGCAGAGGGCTCAGTGGCAAGTGCTTGAGGATAAGCACATACTCCAGCCTTGACCAGGAGTCGTATCCACATCTGTCTTTACGGTTACTGCCAATACTTCCTCTTCCATTCTCAAAAATGCTGATTTGGATAGCAAATTCTATTCTTACGCTTTCAAGAATAAAATGCTCTTATTTTCATCAGCAGGGTCCCATTCAGCCAAGAAACTTCTCCAAATTCAAATGCCTGAAGTAATACTCTAGCAGGCCAGCTATGTTAGACCTAGGTATGCAGTCTGAATATATCACAGACTACTGAATTCCAAGCTGTTATCTTGCTGACGTTATCACTGTCTTCTCCAATATAAGACACGTAATGTGGCAGGAAGAGTCCTATGGAACCCAGGGTTTCATGGAGGGACCAGAAAACAATACCACCGCGCTGAGCTGCTGAAGTTACTAGAATTCGCAGATGAAAACCTGCTTTGAATGACTGCAAATTATATGGGACACAGTCACTTCTACCCCCAGAAAAACCCACTTTCTCTCTGAATCTGCTCCAAGCTTCTTTCAGCTCTCTGCAGTGGGTGGACAGTGTCTAAACCAATCTCAAGCTCAAGTCTGACCCCTCTTGTCTCCAGGCCTCCACTCGGCCCCAGAGCTGCCCGTCACTTGCCCTGGCAGGCATGAACATGCTGCACCAGGACCTGTAGTTCAAAATTAAGGAGGACAACAAGGACATCAAACCATTTCTGCCCGCCTTCCGTGAGAAAACTGCCAATGATATTCTTATAATTGATATGCCTAACCAGCACATGTTTTAATCTTTAAAATTAAATGTGAGCACTAGGAGATTAGCTATGATTCACACGCCTGCTTTTCACAGAGCTAGAATTCTAATTACATAAAATTGTTAACAGTGGTTAAAAAGCCCTCTCTCCAACAGAAAAGAAAGATGAGAGTTTGTAAGAAGGAGAGTGCTAGTGACAGAAGCTTGCACATTAGAGACACTTGCTGAACACTCAAATAGAGAAGACGTGTTATATCCAACAAATTACTTTGTTCAAAATGCTTATAAGGACTGCTAACCAACCACTGAAATAGTACTGCTCAGACAAACACAAGCATTAGTAACTGACTCCCACTAACTTTCCCTATAAAAACAAAACAAAGAAAACAAAAACAAAAAATTACTCACGGAAAACACAAACCAGTGCACTCAGAACGTCTAACATAATACCATCTTGGTGCTTTTATCACAGAAGGGAAATATTTGTTTCTCTTTGAGAAATTCTTGGTATGTTAGTAATTTATTTTTCTTGGCTGCTATGTTTTTATGATAACTTCAAAGAATGAGGATATGTACACTTAGGAAAATACATATTGCCAGAGTAATCACTGATTTAAACTTAATTTCTTTCTAAGCAGCCCCTCCCATCAGAGAAGATCTAGTAATTAAGAATTTTAATTGTTCCCTGTGAATTTATGATAACCTAACTTTTGTAGACAAAGATGGCATAGGATGCATTATCAATAAACTACCCATCAAATCAATTATTTTTTCAGGTAATAAACTCCCAACTACCTCTGGTCAACAATGTATTTTGTTTGAGCATAAACAAGGTGGGCTATCAGCCCATGTGCTAGGGATCTGATTGTTGTCACTATCTCTCTCATCTATAAAGATAGAATAAGTACCTTCAGATATGCATTAATTTGATAACTTTAATAGCCTATCATAAAGAAAGTTATATGGTGACTGAAATCAGAGCATTTTAGCAAATGCATTACTCTTTATACAATTTTCATATCTGTACACTGATTTGCACTGGATTATGAAATAAGAAGACCCACAGTCATTCAACAAAAGGACAGAGACTGATAAAGAAACAAATATTTCCCTTTATTTGAGTGTGTTACAACTACTTGTGGGATATTCATAATAACTGAAATTCTTAATTTACAGGACTGTAAATGCTACTTAACTGAGAACCAGCCAGCAAACAGTAGCCGCCTGAAGAGCACTGCTTATGAAGGGTTTCCCACAACAACTCAGCTTAGTAGTGTCTACAGTAAATTAGGACTATCGGCATCTAAGAGTCAGAACAATGCTCAAGATTATCAACAGTGGGTTTCCTTACTCCTTTGCCAGATGCACGTTGGTAGGCTTTGCTCCAATTGGGATTCCGTATTTGTGCAAAGTGTTCATCAAAATTTCCCTCATGTCATTATTGTAAGAATCAAAATCAAATACATTCCGAACCACACTGGAGAGACCTTCGGTGGGAAATTTCTGTATGGAAAAAAAAAATCATTATATATGAGATAAAGCATGCAGCATTATAAAGGCTTATAACATGGATAGAACAATAGTATACTAATGACCTTCAGCAGAAATGCAGTGGCTGTGTTTGATAACCAGACAGTAGGAACACACCCTTCTGCTTAGCAGTCACTGAGATTCCTTATTTTCATTTTGAGATACACAATAGAAGCAGCGGAGGTACAGTTCTCCCTCTCAGGTGTCAGGGCCCTGCTCAGACTTTCTGTTCCTTCTTAAACCTGCCTACTGCTGAACTATTTAAACCAGCCAAGACACGAAACAGGCTAGATGCCCACTGACAGAGTAATATGTGGTATGCACACACATCGGGATTTATGCAGCCATAAAGAATCAAAGTGTGTCACTCACAGGAAAATGTATGGGAACTGGAGATCACGTGACATGATATAAACCAGAAGCAGAGAGAGGAAAGCATTCTGTGTTTTCTCTCATATGTGGGTCAATACTGAACAAATACACAAAGGACGTGTAGAAGGGAGACTTGGAGTGGTGAGAAAGAAGCTTAGAGGGAGAAGTGGGACAAAAGAGGGTGTAAGGGTAAGACAAGCTATCACGCTTTCTCTTTACATATACACTCAGTTTTAACTACAGATACACACAAGAGAAGAAAGCAGAAGGCAACGATTTGGGTAGAAAGGAACCAGTGTGAGGCAAGGAAGGATGGCAGGGGAGGCAGGGAATGATGAAAGGTGCCACGCCATATGTTTGAAAAGCTCTTAACGAAAGCCATTATTCTTTAAAGGCTACTCTAAATAAAAAGCAATTTTAAAAAGGAAAATGGAGTGATTGACCAATTTAAACATGCTAGCTAACTAAAGTGTTGAGTGTCAACACAGACATCTCTAGAAAACTCAGTCTATGAATAAATGGAGAAAAAGATAAAGGAATAGGAGGAAAGAGGACTTAAATGCAGGAAATGGAGAACGGGCGGCTGCCTGTTGCTCCCTGGAATGTGGGGTAAAGAAGGCAAGAGCCCCATATGCTGACCAATCTATTTTTCTTTTGGTGCTGACATCCAAGCTGGTGTGCTGGACTTAGCAAGGCCTCATAGGTAGCGTAAGATTTTCTTTTTCTTCCCATGTATGTTTTCTAGACAACACAATACAATATTTCTGTATGTGTATATGTTATAGAATAATTAATCCAAGTGAAATGACCTATTTGTCATTTTGCATAATTATGTTTTAATGGCGTAATCATTTAAAACCTATTCTCTCAGCAGTTTTGCAATGAAAATCCTATTATCAACAGCTCTTCAGTTACTGTGCTGGGAAATAGCTTCTCTTCCTTTGCAACTGAAGTTTTCTCTCTTTAAAATTCTCTCTCCCTTTTTTTTTTTTTACCTCCCAGCAACCTATTTTTCAGTGAGGTTTTCTTGGAGAATTAGAGACTGAAGAGAATTCTTGAGTCAAAGGCTGTGACTATTAGGTGGGAGGTCATTATTTGCTATATAGAGTTTACATGAGTTTTTGTTTTGTTTTCTTTAGCAAGTAGACTATACATTGTGCATGGCTGATGTGGGATGTCCTTCTGTATATGTGTTTCTCTTTTTAGTTGTTGAATAAGTCACTGATTGGTCAGTAGCCAGGCAGGTAGTATAGGCAGGGCCAGCAGATGAGGAGAATGCTGGGGAGAGGATGCAGAGAGGAGCCAGTGATGGAGATGCCATGCAGCTGTTGGTAAGATAGGATGCTGGAAGTTCTCTAGTAAGATAAAACCAAGTAGAAATACATAGATCAGTAGTTATGGGTTAATAACTAAGAGAGTGCTAGAAATCTGAGCCATCGGCCAACAGTTTATAATTAATAGACGCCTCTGTGTATTCGACAGCACAGGTCCTGACTGCAGGACCAGGTGGAGCAGAAACTCCAGCTACACATGACCAGAGGCATTTTATTCTCCTGACTGTTTATCCTATTTTGACAAATGTTCTTTCTGTTTATTATCAATTAGTTCTTGTTCTGCTTTCTACCTTCATGTCATCTGTAATACTTTCTATTCATATACCACATGCTGGGTGTAAAAAGCCAAACAACAGAGACATTTCCTTGTTGTTTAATTATTTTCCTCCTCCTCCAACACACACACACACACACACACACACACAAAAAAAAAGAGAGAGAGAGAGAGAGAGAGAGAGAGAGAGAGAGAGAGAGAGAGAGAAAGATTAAAAAATAAAACAAAACAAACCCAAAAAGAACCCATCGAATTTCTTAGCTGATTAGTAATGATCATGGCACAAAACCTTGCTAAACTAAAATCAATTCAAAGACTAAACGTAAGAACAACCACTGGTCTTCAAGATTTATTACTTAGATTATGCACACTTCATATCAGGCTGTCTGGCTTATCACACAAAATGGAAACACCAGTTCGAAACTGTATAGTTTGGAAGACACAATGGTTTCTTCTTTTTCTTCTTCTTTTTTTCTTTTTTTTTTCTTTTTTTTTTTTTTACAAACTTAATAAACTCCTCAGGTTTATTTTATATACAGGTTGTGGCGTTCATAAATCACATCAAACTAACTGCCCATAAATGAAACATAGATATGTGGTTTTCAAGTTTTCTACGAGCACTTTGTTGTGCATTTTTCCAACTATTTTCTATCATTTTTCTCAATCTTACATCATTTTTTAAAATTATTTTTTTTAATTTTACATGTCGATCCCAGTTTCCTCTCCCTCCTTCCCTCCTCCCCTCCCCTCCCCTCCCCCCACCCCCATTCCACATGTAGGGCTATGCTATCCAAGTGGGGTCATGTAAATCTGTCAAGTCATTTGAACTAGGGACTAGGACTTCTCTCCTGTCTCTAGGTTAAGGGTGTAACCCTCCATGGGGGATGTGTCCGCAGGGTCCTTTTGTTCACCAGGAATACAACCTGGTTCCACTGTCTGAGGTCCCTTAGACTGCTCAGTCCTTCTAGCTGAGCCCCATATTCAGGGGGTCTGAGTCAGTCCCATGCTGGATTCCCAGCTATCAGTCTGGGGGGAGGGCATTAGCTCCTCCTTGTTCAGGTCAGCTGTCTTTACATGTTTCTGCAACCTGGTCTTGTCCTCTCTCTTTCTCTCTCTGCATCTGGATTCTAGTTTGTCTCAGTGTTTAGTTATGGGTGTTTGCTTTCCAACAGGTACTAGATGAGGGCTCCATGATGGTGGATAAATTAGTTGTTGATCTCACTATCAGGGAAGGGCATTTATGGTAGCCTTTCCATGGTTGCTCAAATTGTTAGTTGGAGTCAGTCTTGTAGGTCTCTAGACCTTTCTTTAGGTTCAATTTTCTCTTTTATGTTCTCTCTCTCTCTCCCTCTCTCTCTCCCCTCTCTCTCTCTCTCTCTCTCCCTCCCTCCCTCTCCCTCTCCCTCTCCCTCTCCCTCTCCCTCTCCCTCTCCCTCTCCCTCTCCCTCTCCCTCCCTCTCCCTCTCCCTCTCCCTCTCCCTCTGGATAGATGTACTAAGAGTCCACGGGCACCATGGTTTCTTCTAAACACCACTGCACCGATGTATACCATACCTGTAAATGTTTAACAATGTTGACAACTTCTCTGGTGGAATAAGGGTAGTTAATAATCCCTTGGTCAGCCAAGTTCCTCAGCTCTCCAAAGGCTGCCACAAGCTTCTGAAGGATGGCTTCAGGCACATTTGGGCCATACTGTTTGAGCATCTCAAGTTCTGAATGAGGCTTGGGGTTATCAACGGCGTGACAACTAAAAATGTCACCTACAGAAAGGAAGAAGGATCACACATTCAGTGAGCAGTCGATCCACTGTAATATGCACAACGAAATGCAATGGTGGTTTAAAGAGCCAGTAGTTGCTCAGCAAACCACAGGAAGCCCATCTAACAATAGCACTGTGCAGAGACAAAAGAAAATGCCCTAACCGGAAGAGGATGTGTGGCTTATTCTGCATGCTTTTATTTCTATTAAAAGTCATGCTACCTGAACACATGCTTCCTGGGAGATATTAAAACACACAGGGGCAGACTCCTTTGTCCTTGCCAAAGTACTCAGTGGTAATGGTTCAGTCTAGACCAGCAGCACCAAGACCTTATTTTGATTTAGGAACCTTGTGGATAAATAGCTATGTTGTGTGTACATATGTAGGAGTGCTGTGTATATTTAAAAGAAACACAACAGAGTATCACAGCTTCAAACTTCATCTCACAGACTGACATTTTCAAATGCAAACATTCAGGGCAGCCTTTTTTTTTTTTTCATTGAAAACTAAGTTATCATGAATGTAAAAAGGTACTTGGTCTCTCTGTCATGTAGTCATCAAATAATTACTAAACATGTTCTAGACACCAGGTACAACCCATTGAAATATATATCAGAGATTAAAAAAAAGTCCCCATCCTCGTGGAGTTTTTATTCTGCTAGTTATATTCTGTTACCGTGCATGACAGTTGGAGAGGCCTTGGGAGAGGGCAGTCACGTGGGCCTCATTGGGAAAGAGAGACTGAGAACAGGTATCTATGTGGAAGAACATACTAGGTGGTTAATACAGCTCAAGCAAAGACTCTAAAGCAAGAATAACTGACATATGAAAGAGTGAGGCAGGGAAGTTGGAGCCAGGATGTGGGAAACTTCACAAAGGATGTTGGAAAAAGTGGACATATGCCCGGCATCTGAGAGATGAGTCTATGCACAGAGTGGAATGGGCAGCCAGGGAGATTTCTACCAGAGTAGACTGCTGTCAAGAACAGACTGTAGAGGGTGTAGGCCAGTGGTTCTCAAATTTACTCATGCTGTAGTGAAGTCATTTGCATTGCTGTAATTTGCTACTGTATGAATCATAATGTAAATGTCTGTGTTTTCTGTTGGTCTTAGGTGACCCCTGTGCAAGGGTCATTAGATCCCCCCAAAGGGTTGTGACCCACAGGTCAAGAATTGCTGTGTAGGGCAACAAACACCCATCCATGGGTCTGCAGCAGTGCTGTCCATTTTGCTAGAAGAAGCTCTGACCAAACTGTCCTCCAAGGGCGTTACAATGCAACAGCTTTGGAAGGCAGTCTGTCTGGAACATGGTTAGGCACACTTACTGCAGGATGTTACCTAAGCTCAGGTCCTTCTGCACATATCCCATTGCAGGTGCAGGGGTTATCTAGCTTCCTTCAATGTTGCCCTGGGGGATTGGGGGCTTTAACAACCAGCTCAAATGCTGACTGATTTTTTTTAAAAAAATATTTTCAAATAGGGTCTGATGGTCTGACATTAACCAAAGCTGGCTGTGATCACTTCTACCTTCCGGTCATCACTCCCTAGTACTGGTCAGCTTTATTCAATTATCTATTTATTTTTACTATTACTTTCATCAGGAGACATAATTCCTCCTTTGCTTTTGACCCAGGGTCTGGTGTTTCCTGACATGAAATTGTGGCAGGCTAATTTATTAGGCAAAAGGGTAAAATCTTAGATCCTTTACAGATCATGACAACAGACAGGAGCAGAAGAAACCCATTGATTAACCTATCATCATCATCATCATAAAAAATAATATAGATGAGAGAGGGTGGTTGCTCCAACTAAAATGGTGGCTAATGGTGATGGTGAGATAATTTGGAATGTATTTTAAGAGCCAGTAAGATTTCCTGGTAGATGGTAAGACATGTAAGAGAAAGAAGAGTCAAGAAAAAAAAATTGCTGTCAAGAAGCATGGAGTTATCAGAAATCAAGGGGATTAAAATGAAAAATCCATTCAGTATTTCCTCATACTGTGGGATTATTAGATCCAAGTTAAGGTCTTAATAACAGGTAAGTTGTAAGTAAGTGTTCAACAGGGAACTGGAGAGTCTGGCTGCAGAGAAAACTCATGGCAATAACAGTTACTTAAGTGATACTGTGAAATGACATGCTTTGATTTTTACCAAGGGAATGAGTGTAGATAGATAAAAGAAAACCAGAGGGAGTCAGCGAAGAAACTACAGGACAGTCATCAATGGGGGAAGAAGCCCAGAAAGCATTGAGGAAGGACCAGGCATCAAGTAAGGGCAGGTGAGTGACTAATTGTGGCAACTGTTCTAAGCACCACTGATGGGTAAGACACAGCTAGGGAGCCCATCACTGGGGTTAGTCATGAAATGGCCCTGATAATTTAGTCAAGAATTGCTTCTGTTGGGTGATTCAGGCAAGATCTGAATAGCTCTGACTTGAGAGGGTTGAATAAGAAACAGATGTCAGTCGGAACTGCAACTTCTGAATACAAGCAACTGTTGAAAGCTTCTAACAGTAGCTGTCAAAAAAGTAGGAAAACAGAGAGACCCTGCCTCAAAAAAACAAGGGAGGAAGGAAGGAAGGAAAAGAAGGAAGGAAGAGCTAAGGTGCCAAGAGGCTAGGGACTGAGACCACAGTTGTCCAGCAACCACTGAGGGTATGGGGGGAGGGGAACAGAGCAGGGGAGCAGGGAAGGGGGAAATGGGATGGGAAAGGTAAGAGGAAGATGGAAAAGGGGAGGGAAGAGGGTTGGAATGGGTGGCAGGGGAAAAGCCATCAGGAATGGTGCTGGCAGACAGAGACAGAAGAACAATGAGCAACACTGAAGGTCTTAGAATGAATGTGAAAAGCGGTACCTTGGGGTGACAGTGGCCGTGAAGAACCTGAACCCCAAAAGAACTTATGTCTTTCCACACTAGAAGAAACTAGGCTTGCACTAGAGTGTTCTCACGTGAGCACATTTGTAAGAGCAGCAGGATTGCAGGAATCCAAACTGCAATGAATAGTATAAGTGAGCATATAGTATACATCTGTCCTTCTAAAATGTATAGACCACTGCTCTCATTTCCAGGACTTGTGTCTCGGTAAATATCCTGAGGACTGATTTTCATTTTAGCATACTAGTACTGCTTATCTCATTTCTCTTACTAGCGGCACACGACTCTATTGTCCACACACAGAATTTCTTTATCTAGTCTCCTTTGGAGGGACAGTGGGTTCTTCTCATTCTGGTATCATACACAATGTTGTGCTGACTACCTTCATGCTCAAATGGCTATACAGGTAAACCTCTGGGACAAATCCCTTGTGTGGAATTGTCAGATCAAGAGCATAACAGGAGTCTGGGCCTGCTTTGTACTGGGCAAAGAGGAATCCTCCTGCATGGCTGAGGATGGTGATGGCAATGGTGGTGGTGGTGATGAGGATACATCCTTCAGAGCCTCTCTACTCAGTAGGAACAGTCTCTGCACAGCTGGCCTCAGTCTCTTTAGAGGAGGTGGTGCAAGCAGACACTTACAGCCATTCATTATGGGGCATTAAATGGCAAAATCAGTGCAACTGCTTAAGAAAAGAGGTGCTGAGTCAGAGACACGCAGTCCAGCTCGCAGCCAGGCTCCACCACTCATGAGCTAAGTGACTGCAGAACAGAAACATAACCCCTGTGAGTATCGAAAGCTCTCTCCCCCCAGGTGGTTATGATGGAAGCACAGCCCATGGAGAGCATTAGCAGCCACTACAGCATTGCTGCAGAAATTACTACTGTTACTATTACAGTCATTGTTTTTACCTAAAGTGCCAAAGAAGTCATTGCCCAGGAAAGGGAAGCCAGGCCTGTTGGCCAGAACCACCATCCTGAAGTCAGGATGAATCACGATGGTGTCTTCTCTTCCGTCCACATTAGCAGCATCTGAAAACGAAACAGGTGGCTTGTGAAATTCTGCTCCAAACAGCTTCAGGTGTTCCTGACTCAATTGTCACCTGAGAGGCTGCGGTAGGACATATGATTCACAGTAGTGAGGCTTTCATTCAATCCAGAAGACCAGACAATCACACTGGAGTTTGAAAATTACTACGTTCTACTTGTAAGCTATCCTTCCAAATCACAGGAGAAGATGCAGAGGGCCAGACACAGCCCATGCCTCATCACAGCTCTGCTCAGACAGCCCCCTCTCTTCTTGTTATACATCTTTGCGGTGCTATATAGCCTTCAGGGCAAGGGGGTCAGGCCGAGTTCTAGTCTTTAAGAGTTAAGGGACCCTGTGAAGGGACAGTACTCAGGCTAAGGTAAATTCACTTTTTCCATAAACTATGAAAGCAAAATGTTCAGAAATCTGTTAATGGTGCTAGGGTGCTAGGTAGATCCCAGAGTAGTGACCTTGTAATAACATCATAGAGGAATGCCTCTACTATGTGGACCTTTCTAATTGGGCCCTCTTTATATATGTTCTTCAAATATTTATGATTTTAGTACTGATTTTATGGTACAGGCTATGTATTTTCTATGGCTAGTCATACATTTTCAAGACACACACACACACACACACACACACACAAATTGAAATCAGCAACTTACACATGTTTAGAACTTAGACTGGCTAGGCTTTGTTTTGTTTTTCTGGGCAACTTGACACAAGGTTGAAACACTTGGGAAGAGGGAACCACAGCTGAGAACATATCCCCATAAAGACTGCCTGTAGGCAAGTTTATGGGGAATTTTCTAATTAATGATTGATGTGGCAGGGCAGCCATCTGTGAGTAATGCCACTCCCTAAGTAATGGGTCCACTGGCACACAAGCAAGCAAGCTGAGCAAGCTGAGGAACACGCCAGAAAGTGACTTCCTCAATACTCTCCACTTCCTGCTCTGACTTCCTTCAGTGATGACAGAATGTGACTCGAGATTTGTAAGCTCTGAGCTTTAAGCTAAAATAAACTTTTCCTTTCTGAAGTTACTTGTGATCATGCTGTATTATCAAAGCAACAGAAATCTTAACTAAGATAATACCGATGAGATTTATTTATCCCCGCCCCCAGCAATATCTACTACAAGAATAGCATTTCTCTGTTTGTGGAGGAAGAAAAAATCCAAAGCAGAGAATAACTTCTTCCTGATATACATGTATGTATATATGTACAGATACACGTGTATATATACGTACACACAAATTAAGTAAAGCATCCAATGAATTTTAGATGTGTATGGCATTTTGTTTGAATGTATGCACCACATGTGTGCCAGTGGAGGCCGGAAGACAGCATTAGATTCCTTGGAACTGGAGTAACAGATGGTTGTGAGCCAACAGGTGAGTTTTGGGAATGGAACCTGGGTCCTCTGGAAGAGCATCAAGTGCTCTTGACTACTGAGCCATCTCTTCAGCCCACATTCGCTGATTTTTAATTGTACTGAGCCAATAATAAAGTAAGTTTTAATTCTGTGAGCAAGAGAAACAGGCTAGAGTTCCTAAAAATTCAAGATAGGATTTTAATAAGAGAGGTACATACAAATATTTGAGAAACGGGTATAAAGATTCAAGGCTGACACTTTCAGATTAGCAAAGTATAAAGCTGATTTTTCTTTTTATTGCTGAAAATTTCAAAGACTGATCATAGAAAAGGAAAAGTAGGGGCTGTGGATGGAGGTTGGTGACAGAGCATCTGATTCCACGATTAAAGGGCCATTTTCTACTCTTAGCACCAAAAACCAAAAATAAAAACAAATCCAAAAAACCAAAACCAAACCAAACCAAACAAAATCCTGAAACTAGCAAGGCTAGATTTAGATGTTATTTTTAGAAATGACTGTCAGTTCAATTTAGTTTGCAATGAACTTAAGCTTATTGCCTGTTTATAGGAGAGAGTGAGAAATATACACACTAGAGATGCAAAAATTACACTATGAAAGAGAATGCCATGTTTTACTACTTACGTGCAACAATGCGTCTTCCATCGGCCAGAATCATCTCTCCATTTTCTACCAGAGTTTTCAGAATACAGGTGACGTTTGTTGGGGCTTTGTCTGCCTCATCTACTACTAGAATATGACCCATCTTTACTGCTTTAACCTTTGAAGACAGTAAATTTATCATTAGCAACAGAAGAACTGAAGTCGCCATTATTAAAAGCCAGTCACTCACTGCCAAAATTTCTTTCCAAAAGATACACTAGTGAATAACCCACAACCTAGTGGACCATGCCATCAATTGTTCTGACCACACAGCGTTAACTAAGATTTTAAGGAAACAAACTGGTAAAGGATGCTTCCTTTCATGACAATATTTCACACTGTATTCTCAAAGACTTGATAAGGACTTTTAAAATTTTGGTTAAAAATGAGCTTAAGTTGAAAAAGAAAAGATGTGGCTCCTACCCCTAACACATGTCTGTTCAGAGAAGAGCTGGGCTCAACCTTGGACCCTTCTGGCACAGATCCTGAAGTCCCCAGCCCTGGGGCCTGGCCCATAGTATCTCCAGGATGCTTGCCCACCGGCCAGTTTAGATTTGAGTCTCAAGTGGGAGTAAGGTCTTCTCAGCTTCCCAAAACACTGAGTTAATGTTCTGCTAGTTTAGAACAACCACAAATCTTTAAAAAGCCTCAGAAAGTAAGCAGAGGATCCTGGTCAGTCCCCGAACCTCTCACTCAGGAGAGAAGTGCAGTAAGAGTACACGTTTTATCCTCCCAATAAGTTCCTTTTGATAGAGAACATCTAAAATGACACAGGCATGCACTCCAATCAGACAGAAGCTCACATCTAAAATTATACAAGCCTGTGCTCAAGTCAGATAACTAAGCCATCCATAGGCTGAGGTTCAGGTATAATCAAAACACACTTTAAATCGTTTGTTTCATCGGCTTACTAACCAGAGGTGAGTCTTCATACACGATCAGTCCATCCTTAACTGAGGGCTGAAGGGTCAGAGTCTGCACCGTGGTGTCCCTGAAGTCAAACCAGACATTTCATAGTCAAGAGGGAAATAAACCAATGTTTGAGCATGAATAAATAGTGAGCAAATCTTTAAATCTGCTCATCACCCTGCTTTGCCCAAGAAAAACCAAAGCAAGGAGGGGAAGTCCAGCCAGCAACAGTACTGTATTGACAGTACAAGTCTCAAGGGTTTAGAAATTGATAACAGTTGCCAAATGAGTCTCTCCCCACTCCAACCTTATTTGTAGTGATTTCACTATTCAAAATTATCTTGAGCATGAGGAAACCATTTTACAATGTTTATATTACTACATATTACAAAGAATGCTTATGCTATTTATAAAAACTCACGATCAGCTTGCCACACTGGACAATTAATCTATGAATACCATATCCTACCCAATTTACCATCTGGGGCAAAGGTCAGATATCCTGCTACTTGAAGAACATAATTACTTCATAGGATTTTGAAGATTTGGAGATGAAATCCAAGGATCTGTACCATATTATTTCAAAGTTATTCTGGCTTTCCTTTAAGTTGAGGTCTTGAAAAGATGTTAACACTGAGTTATCTATGCTCCAAGCCTCTTTTCTGAAGAGCTAGCTCTGAAGCTCTTACCACCTGTGTGCAGTATTCCAGGCAACAGATGGGTAAGTTCTAACATTTTCAAGGTAGACAATTTTATGCCTTTACTTTTTACTCACACTGTATCTTAAAAGTGAGAAGTCCTATGGCCAATCTGATCATGCCACACAATGAAATCACAAAGAATAAAACGTAACCATTATTTCTAAGAGTTCAAAATTATCTTTCAAGGAGCCTGCTACTTACTCAGAGTAAGCAATGAAGCTTCACTACACTGTCTTGAGCACCTATGTGTAAGAAACTGCCAATGTTGTGAATTTCAGACCTTAATTCTGTAATATATTTGTGAAACTTAAGCCCAAATACCAAGCTTTACTACAAATTAAAAATTTTCAATGTGCATCTCGGAGGTAAAAAATGGTCCTGATGATCTCTAAGTCTGTCTTGGAAAGGACAGTGACATCAGCAAAGTACAGGTGGGGATGACTATGACAGTACTCGGAGTTGATGGTTTATTTCTGTCTTTTATTCCAGGGAGCGGAATCTGGACTTTCTGTAGTAGTAACTTCTCGGTGATAGTGTTCATGAACCAGGGCTGGAAACAGATACATGGGCAATTCAATCACGAATCTTTACAATTGCTACATTTCCCGTCTCATTTACACCATGTCAGACAGAGTTCTCTAATGTGAAAGGTAATGAGTTTCTTGAGTGAACCCTTTGGGTCTGTCCTATCCTGCCCCTCTTGCAGGCTCCCATGATCATGGTCTTGTGGGATCATGGTTTGTCCCCAGAATTCACTGCTTCCTCCACTTCAAAGGAATATATTCCAAAGCAACATGGTTTTGTCTTCACTAAAAACCAAATTAAAATGCTCTAGGAACATTCCAGAAATTTATTGGTCGTTTTCAACATGGTTTTTTGTGAAACATTATAGTATGTTGTTACATATCCGCTTTCTGTATTCACAGGTCACTCACACTTTTTGATGACAAATTAATCTCCAGTTTTGAATAAATTAAGAACAAAGTTTCATTAGTTGACTTAAATTCACTGTTAATATTCTAGCACTAGAGGAGAGGGTGGGTTGGGAAAGGAAAAATTCTTGTTCACACAGATTTTTATAGTGGCATAATGGATTTCTCACCTCGGCTCTCGCATATTTTAAGGGCAACAACTTGACACCTTCCAGCACCAAAAAGGAGCAAGAAACTCCTGCATCACTGTCAGTGGGAAGGGGAGTCGGTTATTGAACAGGGTGCTGCACAGTACCTCAGATCAGTAAATGTAAGGTGAATTCTAATTTAACAAAGGGAAATGAAAATGCTCTATAACGCTTGAGATCTGATAGCACACAATTTGTCAAATTACATTTCATTAAAGACTCGGTGGGGGTGGGTTTTGTTGCTGTTTTAGGAAATAAGGACACATCAGATGATCTCCAAAGGTGGCCACAATGAGGATAAATGCAAATGGGAAACCTGGCGTGCAGGGGAAATGGCGATGAAAGAGAAGATTATAGGACAAAGCCAGGAATTGCTCTGTTGTTATTGATACTTTCGTCTGGCACATACAGGGGAAAGAAAAGGCCAGTAAACTATGTAAAATGGAGTAAGCATTACTGGTTGGCTTGTATGTAGTCCAGGTATGTGGCTGATGCGGGGTGTGTGTGTGTGTGTGTGTGTGTGTGTGTGTGTGTGTGTGTGTGTGTGTGTGTGTGTGTGCTATCTAATACAGTAAAAGAGCTGGATTTCTATGACATGTTGTTATAAACTTTTAAGTAGATAACAGTAAAATGTCAGTAAATAACAAGACACTTATTGTGGCTGCAGACAGCATATGAACATATTTCTAATCACGATATAATGATTTTTCCTTTTTAGAGTATTAGATTTAAAACATTGCTCCTCATTTATGAGTGTCTTGGGGCTTAGTTCTACACATACAAAACAATGACCTGAATACAGGAATTTCAAAACTGTTCTGATGTGTTCCTTTCAAAAACAGCTTTGAAATATAAGCTAATAAAAGTTTAGAGTCAACAATTTCAACAACACTAAGGAGAAGAACGCTAAACCTCATCTTTAGCCCAACTTTTAATAGAAATGACTTTCCAGTTACTGGTAATGCTTGAGTTAATTAATGAATGTTCAGCTAATTGTTGGTGTTTATGCTATTACCAATTGTTCTTGCTTCTTACTAGTTTACAAAGTATGGTTTTCTATCAAAGTTTATGTCAGTAAGTGGGTGGCACAAAGAAATAGCATGCCAAACAAGTATTCTTTTAACTGTAATTTAAATCCTTTTTTGAAGCTGAACTTGTTAATATGTAGTAGTTAACTTAAAAATTACTCCAGATGCAATAAAAATAATTAAGTTGTAAACAGACCAGGTCTTTGTTAAAATGAGGAAATCAAACCTGGGAGTACTGGAGGTGCTGGCTTCTGATGGATGTGTGTGGGGGAGGGGGGGACTGGCTTCTGATGGATGTGTGTGGGGGAGGGGAGGGGCTAGCCTCTGAGGAAAGGGCTCCTCTCTGGAGAGCAAATGCAATTTGCTCTGAAATGTTTGTAAAGGTATATAAAGATAGCTTCTAATTCACTGAGGAGAAAAAAAAATAGTAAATATATTCATTATTAGGGCATTTTAATGAGCTACATTTTCACAAATTCATGTTATTTTTTTCTTAGAATAATACAGTAAAAAAAAAAAAAAAATACAGTCAAACCTGAGGTTGAAAGAAAAAGAGAAGTCATAAGAACTTCAAAAGCTGACACCTCCTTCAGAACCTGAAAAAGTGTACTCAGAATGTGAGCCAAACATGAGACAGAAAACAGACTGCTCAGGGGAGACATCAAACACAAATTACAAAATGATAATTTGTATCAGTAAGATATAAATAACATCACTTAATGATGGTTTTTCTTTTTTTCTTGAGACATACATGATCTCAGTATGCAGTCTTTTCTAGCCTAGAAATTCCAAATCATATGAGATCCGCCTGCCTCTGCCTCTGGAGCGCTGGGATTAAAGGTATGGGCCACAATGCCTGGCTGAGATTAGATATTTTTCAAGTGAAGACTTCTGACATCATCAAGAATAATTTTATTATTGATTAAATCAGTTCACTGACATTTTCACACGTATGCATGAGCACTCTGCTTACTTTTATCTCCCATCCTCCTCTCTCATCGTCCCTTCCTTCCTTCCTTCCTTCCTTCCTTCCTTCCTTCCTTCCTTCCTTCCTTCCTCCCTTCCTCCCTTCCTCCCTTCCTCCCTTCCTCCCTTCCATAGGTCCCTTTCCCAAATTCGGATTTCTCAAATTCCCCCTGATTTTGACCAGGCTATTTTCTGTCTGGCCATAGGTTTGGAACACTCACTGCAGCCTGGTGGCGTCACCAGTGGATACACAACTGAAGGCTATGATTTTCCCTTTGCCTAAATCCTCCAGATGAAGGTAAGTTCATCAGGGAGGGGCAGGGCCCCATGTGTCCCTCCCTGAGCCATGAATGGCTGTCGACAGGCCCAGTGTTGAACAAGCCTGCCTTATTTTAAGAATAGTAATAACATAAGAGAGCTGTAATAAATGTTAATGAAACAGGTATTTACATGGAAAGTTGTTAATAAGTTTAAGGATTAACCACTTACAGATACATTGGCTTTCTGCGGGATAGTAGAAGCATATGGTCTCGCCTGTGATGTGTGAATGTATCTGCTATAATGGGAAAGAAATTTCCTTGGGTTTTCAAACAGATACAGTCCTTGTTAAAAGCAATGTGCCAACCAATACAAAAGACAAAAAAAAACAAAACAAAACAAACAAACAAACAAAAAAAAAACAAAACAAGATTAAGATGAATGCAATGCAAATTTTAAAAATAGAATCAGACCACATCTGGGTTGGTCAGCCACTCAAGACTCCTGAAGCCCAAGGCAGCTCATATCTACAGGCAATTAATATAGACCATGAGAAAATACAATAGAGAAAAAGGATGGGATTTGAGAGGAAAACAAGGGAACGGGGGGGGGGGGTAAGGGTGAGAACTACCAGAGTGCTTGAGCGGTCTCAACGCTTGGGTAGAAAAGTCATTTAAAAAATAAAGCAAGTTTTTATTCCTACCAGATGCTAAAAAGATTCCTGCCCTTAAAACAGCTCCTTACAGGACACATAGTTTACCTAGTGTCACTTATTCTTTGCTAATGATTTAGATGCCAAGAAGTCCTAACAAATCACTAGCGGAAGACTAGAGTGGGGGTGATATTTTTTCAAAGATTAGTTAACACTTTGCCGTTCTTGGGTAGGTACTTGCTGGAAATAGCAGCAAGAAAGTGAACTAAAACAGTCGCCTGGTGGTAGCCAAACACTTCAGATTGGCCTAGTTCACCACTACCACGTTTCCTTGTCCTTCTAGATTCATACTACTCAAAAACAAAAAATTGTTCCATTAATTGAAGCTATGACAAAGTATTTCCACAAACTCAGAAATTTTTACAAGTTGTTCAGTCTTTAGAAATAAAATCTCTGCTCAAATGGTGCGTAGATAATTGGGTCTTTTACTCTGAAAATTAGCTTTCTTGGTTGAGAAATTTTAAAAACTCAAAACGATGTTACTTTTTCGCTTTTTGGCAGACTTCATTTCTTTTTTAACATACAAAAAATGAGAAACATTGTACAGTTTCTTTCTAGTCAGTGTAGAAAGGATTAGAAGAATGGTGTAAGAACAAAAATTAAAAGCTATGCAGAGGCAACCGGGAGCTAAGGCCAATGAACGTTTTGTTCCCTGGATAAATCTATCAGAAAATAGATAGGTATATACTAATTTACATGTTTAAGAGGACAAAAGAGCATATTTTCATGTTACGATATTTGGTATTTCAAGAAGTATTTACTGCATTTGTAGATGTGGCTTTATTGGAGGACGATTCTAACAAGACAGGTAGTATGCTGGATAGATGACTTATTTGGTAAGTGCTAAGTAAGTTCAATCCCACAGAGCCCTCATCAAAAGAAGTTGGTGTGGCTCTTTTCCACCTTGGCTGCTCAAGGGCTGCCACCCTGAAAGACACAGAAACTTCAAGACTAATGTCTGCCTCAGAGGAAACAAAGGGTCATTGATGTCCTTCATTCTGGAAAGGCAATAGCACGGAAGACAGAGACTTGCGAAAAGCTGGCCAGAGTAAGGATGACCACACCAGATGTCACCTTTGTATTTGATTGCAGAACCCACTTTGGTGGTTGCAAAATAAATGGCTTCAGCATGGTTTATGATTCTTTGGAAAGAAGAATGACCCCAAACAGATTTGCAAGACATGGCCTTTAAAAGGGGGGGGGGGGAGGGCAGTGATCAAAAGGAACTCAACAGAATGAAGGTCAGGGGATTACAAAGGCCAATATAGGTGTTGGCAAGAAAGTGAGCTGGAGATTAGGCAAGAGCAAAAGGGGTAGAGATTCTCTGCAGGACTTAATCTGCTGTGATGGTACAAATCTTTTAGGAGCTGGCAAGTAAATTATAACTCCCCCCCCCAAAAAAAAAACAAGACAAAGGGTGGGTATGGTAACATGCATTTATACTTGCTGGAGAGACCCTGGGATTAGCCAACTAGCATTCCCTAATTGGAAAGTCCCTGGCTAATGACCCTCTCTCAAAAGGCAAAGGGGATAAAATGCCTTAGGAATGGCACCCAAGATTGACGGTTGACTCACCTCTACACCTATATACTCGTGTGTGTGTATGTGTGTGTGTGTGTGTGTGTTCCTGCACGTGCATGTGTACATGCACACAAAAAACAGGCAAAAATTCCTTCATCTGATGAACTTATGTTTGATCACTTTTAAAGGAACTGATGTAATAACACCTCCGAGTGTGATGTGGACTATATCTAACATGAGGTTAAATATCAAGAGATTTTTGTCATGGACCAGTTAGAATTAAGAGTATGAAAAGTAGTTTTGATCATTAGGGCAAAGTTTTGTCCAATAAGCTTGCTGCACTTTGCTGACTAGAATAGGCATGGGAGCTGGGTAGGGAGGTCTCTTTTGGTTAGTAACCTAAAGCGCATATTTTATGTGGTATATATTACCTAAAACTAACTACATAAGTTGTCTTTTTATGTGTCTATTAGTTGATATACTATCTAACCCATCAATTATTTATTATCCTAATTCCTGGTGGCTTATGAACTGGAAGAACTTCCCACTGATCTGGTCTTACAGTCGCCAGTCTCAAGTGACCAGGCGAAGCCACTCAGGGTAGAAGATGTGTGAATAAGCATGCATTGCTTGAGCCTCCCAGTTTATCTACCTGTCATTTCACAGTAGATTCTCTCAAAAGGAGACACTGCTTTTAGTGGCAAAAATTACAGTCTACTCCAGCTCTCTGTTTTGGGGCATTTTCAGTGCAGAGGGAACATTACAGATGCTCCTAGGGGATCACAGGGCAAAGAAGTAGGGACTCTCTGGCCATATTTGTGTTAGTTTTGCTGTTTGCTTTACATGTCGTGTTTTATCTTAAAATTGCAGCATCTGAGAGTGTTTGCTTACACCTCTCATATTATTTCTTAAACCCCCAATGAAGGAAATGAGTAGCTTTATCTGTACTGGGTTTCGGCATGAGGGTCAGCACTTTGGGGAGTGATGGGAGATGTTATTCTGTATATGTTTCTCTTATTGGCTGATGAATAAAGCACTGTTCAGCCAATGAGGCCGAATGATAGGCGGGTCTAGGAAATGAGGAGAATTCTGGGAAATGTAGGCAGAGTGAGATGCCACGTGAGACTGCAAAGGTGTAAGAGGTCCGGACCCTTCTCTGGTAAGATAAGACCATGTGGAAATACATAGATTCATAGCAATGGTTTAATAATTAAGACACAGCTAGCCAAATAAGAAGCCCTAGTCATCAGCTAACATAGCATCTGTGTTTGGTGCTGATGCGGCTGTGGCACCAGGATGGTGGGAAGAACCATCCATAACAGGGGAGGTCCAGAATAAGGCAGAGGAGAGGCTACACATATTTGCTTGCAGGCCCAGCAGAAAATGCTCCTTTGTATGACGTCACATAGCTGTATCCTCCTGGGGACTGAGAAGTCCTCCCACCTCCTGGGCAATCTCTGTTAGGCTTACAGGAGGAAAGCTAGCTGTGATAAGATGGTAAAAAAAAAAAAAAAAAAAAAAAAAAGGAAGAAAGAAAAGGAAAAGAAAGAAAACAGTTCAATGGGGAGCAGAAGAAACACCATTAACTCTGGGGGAGGACAGGTCTTTGATAAAGAATATGACTGAGTCACCTAGGGATGGGTGGGAGGAGCTTCCAGGCAGTACAACAGACAGACAGACACACAGGAGTCTAAGGTGTTAGAGACATCAGGGGATGCCTAGGTGCCCGGAACATAAAAAAATCAGCCATGTGGAGGAGGGAGAGCTGGCCTCAGTGTGCTCAGAGTCTACCCAGAGGTGGCCTCATGTCTAACTATTTCAGAGGAAGGGTTCTCTGAAGGAACGTCACAAAGATGGGTAGGTGGGAATAGACACTCACTGACTCATCTACTTATCAAACTTTCCCAGAACACTGGCTGCGGTGTGGCTATTGTGCTAGAAATAGGCAGCTGACATAACCCTGTCCTTAGGAGGGCTCAGTGTCTGGTGGGAAAAGATGTAATTGTGATAAAGAATGACAGACACACTAGCAGAACCTGTCCGAGGTCAGTGTCCCTAAACTTACCATCAATAAAAGTTGTTAGGAAAAAAGACACATTTTGGAACATATAAAAATAGAAGCAAAAACCAACAGGCTAAAACTGAAAAACAATACCTTAAAATAAATCTTCATTTTTATTTGTTGATAATTCAGAAAGACATTTTGTTCTCATTAAAAGTTAAAGAAAGACATTTTGATACAAACAGTGAGACTGATACACGTAGTCTAGCCTTACATTTAGTTTGCGACACACAGACATGTGCAGAGAAGAAATGCAGACTTTAGTCTCCCTGCTTACCTCGTTACCCAAGGCTTGCCCTGCTCTGGCCCAGTGGCCGTATAAAGGAAAGCACAGGGCAGGAAAGCACGGTGTGGGGTGCACTTGCTGCTGGGCATGGCAATCACCGTAAGCTCCGGACAGTCCACAGAGCAGTCGGTTCCACGGGCTGGGTAGTGTGAGTCATGAGTAGGACAGGCAGTGGCTGGGCTTTTAATCAGGAGGCTATAGCAGACCAGGGCAGAGATGCAGAATGGACTAATGTCTGTTATGTCAGCAGGTGACACTGGCTCGACCTGTTTCCTTTAGCTTTTGGCTGGGACCTTTACACAATCACTAGCTCAAGCTTTGTTTTGTTTTTGAGACGGGGTCTCTCTACATGGCTCTGGCTGTCCTGTAACTCACTACATAGAGCAGGCTGGCCTCAAACTCACAGAGATCCTCCTGCTTCTGCCCCCCAAGTGCTGGAATGACAGATAAATCCTGTGGTCACAGTGACTAGAAGGCCTAGGTATTACTTCTTTACAGATCCATCATACTATTGAATCAATCTACCCGCTACGTCTCTAGACTAGACAATGGTCAAGATGCCCGAATAATCCTGCTGTACTTATGAAGTGAGTCACTGCTGAACTTTCGGTGTTTAAATTCTGCTTCATTGGTCTCCATTTACTCCCTATCACACGGTCCCTTATTTAAATTTTCTGCATCATTTTTCACGGCCTGGAAGTTTCCTGTGAAAACTCCCCATTTAGAAATCACTTACAACATTTTGTTTTGTTGAGACAGAGTTCCTCTGCATCTTTGGAGCCTATCCTGGAATTCACTTTGTAGAGCAGGCTGGCCTCGAACTCACAGAGTGCTGAGAATAAAGGCGTGTGCCACCACTGCCTGGCCTTACACTAACATTCATTCTTATCCCTCTGCTTCAGGAAAATCGATCAAAGGCGTTTGTTGACTATTTCAAAGCAGTTTTTATTTTTTTATTTTTATTTTTAGATATTCACCAATGCCACTGATACTTCCAGTGTAAAACATTATAGATTTATCTTGGTTCATAGAAACTTCTTCACAGAACTGTGCACAGAGAAATCCCGGAAAATACACTAAATATCTTTTGCTCAATTTGTCACTGCTGTCACCATCTCAGGAGTGGTTAGAGCAATAGCTGTCACATAAGGAACTCCACACTTTTTAAAGCAAAGCAAAGCAAAGCAAAGCAAAGCAAAACAAAACAAAACAAAAAAAAAACCCAAAAAAACCCAAAAAACCGTGATCAATCTACTTGAGCTGGGAGATGTTAGCTATGAGGTTCTAGTAGTAATCTCTCCTTGCTCTGCATGAAGGCTACAAGGAACTGGCTGCTGGGGCTGGCCACAAAGGCCCTGAGAGTGGGCAGAAGTTGAATGGTTGTGACACGACGTCAAACACGTTCAGATAATCTGAGACTAGAAAATGTTTAATACTGAGTTCATTTTTTTATTATAAGACTGCATTTATTATATTATAAATTTATTAGAAGACTATTTGATTCCTTCCTTCATTAGAATACTATTAATTTCATAATATCAGGGTGAAATAATAATCCCCTAAATTTTTTGGGGCCCTGATGTGGTAGTGGATGCCATTAATCCCAGTACCAGGAGGTAGGGACAGGAAGAGCCCCTTGAGGTCAGCCTGGCCTAGAGAACAAGGTCCCGACCAGCTACAGTACATAATGCGACCTTGTCTTTAAAGACATTTAAATTTTGTTCTTGAGTTTAAAAAGGATTAACAAATTTAATCCTAATAGTGACTGACATAAGAGGAAAGAGACTAGAGGGTATTGGCTAAAGGGGAGACAGCTATAGTCACAGTATTCTAGTCCTACAAAAGGAAGCACACCATCGAATTTAGAAAATACCAACAGTTCTTAAATCCAGAAGATAAATTCGGTGCTGTGTTATTATCTGTATTTTCTTTTGTATTTCTGACGTTTTCCTTAGACTCTACTGTGTTCTGGTGGCAAGAGACAACATGACCCCCAAAGAGACTGCCTCCGTGCTCTCAAGCTTAAGTCTGTGATTGAGAGTCTGAGATGGCCCAGGGGCTCCTCATCTTTCCAGCCACTTCCACAAAGCTCAGAGTGAGCTGCTTGGTAGGGGACCAGTGTCGGGTCTGTGGCTCTGACTTGACACACCAACCTCTGTGGCACATAAATGCGAGGCTAGAAACAAAGCCAGAAAAGGTTCCGTGGAGGAGGAGCAGCCTGTGAGGAGCAGCTCAAAGGCAGCCGTGACTAAGGTTTCTGTGAACCACCTGGGACACAGAATAGAGGACCTGAGATTTGTCACCTATGAGGTGACAAACCTCATAGGAGGCGTGATAGGTAAAGTACACGTAACAACCTAGAGAAGATGCCAAGAAAACAGAAGAGGAAACCTAAGAAGGGACACTATTATTGATAAAAATGGGAAAAAGATGGAACAACTAACTGCCCAAGGGAAAATAGCTTGAGATTAAGCTAAGGAAATACTAGAAATATGATGCCAGTATTTAACTGATTGAGTGATCGCACACAGAGTTGAGAATACCAGCATTAGTTGCCCAACAGTTTTATTGGATGATCAGTACTATGAAGTCAAGCAAAGAGCTGAAGCCGGGCTATTACAATGCTAACTATGTGAGCTCAGGTAACTTTAACCTTCCTGTGCTTCACTAATCACCTAAAACAGAGACAGCCATGGAAGAATGCATAAGCACATGGTGAACAGCAACCAGCTACAGGTTAAAAGCAGGTTTGGAACAGGGCAGGGCAGTATATGTATTAGTCTCTCTTCTGTGCTATGAGAAAACACTCTCACAAAAGTAGTTTAAGTTCATCATGGTGGGAAACCAAAGGGCCAGACAGCTGGTCCATCACAACTAGAAAGAGAAAGCAAGCAAGCTGGCTCAGTGCCTTCTCCATCTTATACAGCTGGGTCCTCTTCTAGGGAGTGGATCCACCCACAATCAAGGTAGGTCTTCCCACACCAATGAACACAATCAAGATAATCCCTTACAGACCTCCTCAAGGTGGTAAATTTAACCGAAGACAATCCTCTACTGGTGTACTCTTCCTAGGTGATCCTAGAATTTGTGAAATTGGTAATTTTGTCCATCTCCATGTGCTACATTAACGCTCATGAAAGAGAAATACAGGAATTTCAATCAAAGTGGAAATCAACCAGAAACAAGTCAAAACCATTACAAACCCAAAGATCTGTACATAGCAATCTGATGTATTATCACAACCCATGTCAAATGGGGGCAGTGGCAGGCATTCAGTAGAAAAACTACCATTCGATTGTTAATAAAGCATTTATAAAATAGTTGTCCAATAGTGTAATGGGGAAGCTGAGACACAGGAACTCCCAGATGTCCTCAGCAGCAGCTGCCACGTGACCTAGATCACTCTCATCACAGCTAAGAATGATGAATGTGTTGTTTCATTCATATTGTTCCCGTGAGATTTCATTGACACGTGGATTTCATTTCTATTTTCTAGAATACTTCTACCTGCCCCCTGGGATTTTGTCAATTTCAAAATTTGTGCTGTCACATTTGGTTCTCCTCAGCCTGAGGACAGCCCTATATGTGGATAATGCTGTGCTCTGTAAGTAGCATGCACTCCAGGATATTTGATTCTAAAGGGGCCAACAGTAGAATTTTGCATTTACTTGCTACAAACGATACTTCATTTGGTTTTGGCAAATGCAACAGAGGAAAGGCAAACGGTTTAAAGATAACTAATCACAGTATTTTAACTAGCTGGGCCACTTACAGCATCTGCTATGTGCAGAGTCAGATACCTGAGTTTGCAAGGGATCTTACTCAATTCTCAAATGGCTATGGGTGCCTCTAGTTAATGAAAGCCGGACAAGAGTGAGCTTGAAGATCTGGACGAAATGGGCACAAACTAAGTCATTTCAATAAACATTCATTGCAGCCTCTAAGTACAGAGAGCCCTATGAAGTGCTGGTCCCACGACTGTAGGTCACATGTGAAGGGTCTCCCTCAACCTCTCCCCCCATCTCCTTCCACACAGTCATCAAGAACTCCAAAGCCAGCCTTTTAAACCTATGTCAGCATGTGCCTTATTCATATTTTCTTCACAAATAGGGGTAGTTAGTCCTAATAATTTTATCTGGATTCCTAAAATCAATCACCAGTGTCCCTGTAACTCAAGTCCAACCTCACTTTGATCAACCCATAAACTACCATCAACATGATCTTATTTTTAATTTCGCCACATCACACTGAGGATTTCACCCAGCCCTGGCTGGGCCCATAAACCTGTAAGCCAGCAAGTCTTTCCCACATTCATTCATTCACTCACTCATTCACTCACTCACTCACTCACTCATTCTCTCTCTCTCTCTGTGTTTCTCTCCTGCTGTGTTCCTTTCTGGAATTCACACACAGGCTTCTCTTCAATAACCACCATGTCCTGATTCTTTTTCTAGTAAGAAAACTCCCCATTATTCCTTAAGACTCAGTGTGAGTGGCACCTTCTCCAGATTTCAAAACGATCTGGATTTCAGACCATTTCACATTTCAGATCTGTGAACTAGGAATATTCTACCTGTATGATGTAAATCAAGACCTTAACATGTATTGGTTTAGCCTGGTGCTCAGTGTGAAGCCATGGGCAAGTCCCCGATGCCATGGTGAGCTGGCTGCACGTACTCTTATTTCTAATCTTCTTAGACACCCTGGAGAAATCATTTTATTCTGATATACAGGAAAAGCAGGGCTCAATGAGTTCAAGATCACACAAAAATTTGTGAGGACAGGATTTGCTTTCTAGAATTCATACCCTTTCTATCAAGTGGTACAAACTCACTACTATGAACAAAAGTTCCAAAGAGCAAAGGTTATTTGCACTCAGTACAAAACATCATGAAAGGTAGAGTTAACCAAGAAGTTATCAATGGACCAAACTCTGGATGAAGGAATAAAGAAAATGGATTCAGAAAGTAGGACACAGAATCATCCAATCTGGAATAAGATCATCATAGGTGGGGGCAGTCATTCTGAAACAGAAACCAGAGCTATGCTTGGAGACATGGGCTCTCTATTTCTCATGATACCACTATGAGGAAAATAGCAAGAGAGCAGAAATCATACAAATACAGACTTGGCCTTCATCTTTGTATCTGAAGGGTAGCAAATGAAATATCTGGTAAAAATCAGCTAATTCTGAAATTGTGATTTTAATGAAGACATGTATTTTTATTCAAGAACTGTATTAGTTAAATATTCAAGTGTCCTCTTTCATGGTGCATTAATATAAGATCATAAAAATGAGTAATGGGCTTCACAAATCTTTGAATATATAACTTTTCCTATAGGCTCCTCCACTTGGAATGTATACCATTAAAGTTAATTGCATCTATCAATCTTTTAAATCTCTTAAGACACACTCTTCAGACATCTTGAGTTCAATCAAATACATGAACTGCTTAGCATGTTCATTTTAGGCACTGTGATCATCAGAACCTAACCTCCCAAGACTCGAAAGCACTCTGAGAGCTTCCTCGTGTTTTTACTTATCAGGATTGTTTTGAATGGCTCTTATAACTAATCTTGTCCAAATGACATCCATAAATCAAACAGAGGAACTGATTAGGTGGAAACATCAGCAATCCATTAGAAGATTCCACAATAAACATAGCAGAAACTGTAAGTGATCATCTATCTACACATCAGAGAAGTCCTAAACATTCTTTCAGATGGCTACTTGTAGGTCCTTTAAACATAGATTTCTCTTAAATGAAGCGCATATGTTAAATTCTATATGAAACATAGCCCTAATGCTGTATGTAAAGTAAAAACCCCTATGATAAAACTTAGTGGGGATAGCAGTCCAATTAGTGAGAACTCTACAATAGTTCATATTTTTAAATGAAACCTTTTTTTAACCTTCTACTTTACACAATTCAGCATTTACTATTCTGAAAAGAGATGCCTAGGCCCTGATAAAATGAATAACTACTTTGTTTGTAACACATTACCAGTCAGTTATATAGTAATGCATGCAATAAAATATAAACTTTAGTTTTGAAATTTTCATTATTTTCAGTTTAGAAAATTCCTCACAGAGACTACCTCTACCTATTGTTTTTTTGCCAGTGTCAGAATTACTACAGATTATAGATTGGTAGAATGCTTCACCATCTTGGGAAACATTAGTTACTTCATAACAAAATGTTGATCTTAAAGGCACTCTAGGCAGAAAGCAAGGAATGCCATCGCTAATCCTCTAAGATTTTAAAAGCACCCAGAGTACCAGCTTCTTCACTCAAGAGACTGAACGACCAGACAGAAAAGACATCACAAATACTGTGTTTATGTTCTTCACCTAGAGGTAAAGGACCTGAGACCCAAGCGCACTCAGACTTCAATGCACGTTACAATTTGAGGGGTGAAAAAAAGATTTAGGCATTTAGAAGTTTAAAAACTAATAGATTTAGTTCAAGGAGATACAAGAACAAAATATAAATGAAAGGGGAACATAACGAAAGTAGCTTCTTTGAGTAGATCAAGACTATAAGCTGGGCATGGTGGTGCATGTCTTTAATCCACACACCGGGAGGCAGAACCAGGCAAGATCTTTATGAGTTCGAGGTCAGCCTGATCTATAGAGCCGGTCCCAGGACAGTCAGACTCTGTCTCAAAAACAAACAAACAACAACAAAATTAGGAATAGAAGTGGGGCCACCTTCTACTGCAGGGATTACATCATATGGTTACTACACATCATTGTTTTTGTGTGTGTTTATGTGTGTGCATACAACTGTGTGGGTGCACATGTTTGTGCATGTGCTGGCTGAGGCCCAAGGCTGATGTTGGTAATCTCCTTGGCTACTCTCAACCTTATTCATTGAGGCAGAGTCTCTCAACTGAGCTTAAAATTTTTTGATCAACAGAGTTCCCATTTTTACTGTGCACACTCTTAAACAATCTACTATAAAAACAGACTTTACAATATTAGTTTCATAATTTGGCTTTCTAATGATGTATTTTCACCACTCTCAATTTACTCTTAGTTGCACATCAGGATTTCATAATCTTAAGAATTGCTTAAAAGTATTAGCAAGAAAAGCAAGAGTTATTTTATCAAGGAATGCAGGATATGGGGGCTAGAGAGATGGCTTGGAATTTACAAACATGGCTAGTTTGCTAGCTAGCTTGATCTAGGCAAGCCTCTTTTGTCTCTGCCTTTCAAGAGCTGGAATTACAGGTAGACTATCACATCTATTTATGTGGTGGCTAGGGATCCCAACTCTGCTTCTCAGGCTTGTGTGGCAAAATGCCATAATCACTGAGCCATCTCCCCAACCCATACTATCCTTTTACATATCATCGGGTTTGAGCGTGTGTGGCTGTGTGTGTGGTGTGTGTGTGAGTGTGTGTGTGTGTGTGTGCACCCATGTGAAAGTGCCTGTGTGTGCCGATACACATTCATGCTTTTAAGTTTCATTTATTTATTGAGACAGCAGCTCTCACTGGCTTGGCGCTCGCCTTGTAAACTAGGGTGGCTGGCCAGAAGTCCCAGTCACCTATTGCTATCTCCACGTGATGGAACAAGCATGCACCATTATCCCCAGTGTTCTGTGGACTGAACTCAGGTCCTGGCTCTCACCAGGTGAACACTTTACTAGCTGCCCTCCTGGCCCTGTCACTGGATTTCAATTGCTACTAATTTTTGTATTAAGGTTGTTTTTTTGTATCCCTGATTCATAGAAAATACTAAACTTTAAAATCCCCTTTCATTATGCAGGTTTGTTGACAGTGTTGCTCTAAAATGTCTGCACTTTTCCTTATAGAGTATTTTTCCTTAATGTGCTTATTCAAAACTTAAATACAAAGCAACCATTTTATCGAACTGTCTCATATTTATTGTTCACAAGAAGTCAACAGTCACGTTTATCACTGTTATGCTATGTACAATGTGTCTTTTCAACTTCAGTGGCCTTAAATGTTTTCTGGTTTTCAGACATCTGATTATGATGTGGCTTTCCTTTCCTGTTTGCATACCTGAGATTCACTGGGCTACTGGTGATTTCATTTTAGTACATCAAATTGAAGGACTTTTCTACTGCGAGCTCGTCAAATATTCTCTCTGTTCTACCCCTCTCCCCACCTTTGAGATTCTGGCTGCTGATATAGGACGCTGCCTTTTCTCAGAGTTGTCATTCTGGACTGAGAATTCCTAAGTACTGTCTTGTTTTTGCTCAGTTCCATTTAAAAATACTTGAAAATATTTATGGCAGCTATTTTATAACGACTCCATGCTAATCCCATTATTCTAAGCACGTATTTATTCATTTTCTTGCTTCCTTCTGTGTCCAGTAGTTGCCTGCTGAAGGCTTAGTCTTTCCAAGGTGTTCCTCGCTGTCTCCCAAATATCCATCCTCTTTATTTCTAAAGTTATCTTGCCTGAGAAAGCAGCTCCAGAATAACAAAAATGATGAGCTAGGTCCTTCCCTTTGTCACTTTTTATCCCCCACTCCCTTCCTCTGGTTGAGCAGGGTTCTTTGCAGTCTCAGTCCTTGTGCCTTAGCTTACCCTGTACCGGATTACAGGTGTGTGCCGCCTGGGCCGGCAGCAAGCTTGTATTCTTCATGGCTTCTTGTTAACCTTTGGGGGACCAGTCCGGAGGAACTTTCAAAGGGATGAATGAACCTCCCTTCTGCAGCATACACTGCATAGGGTACTGTCCACACCACAGGACGCCCTGCTGACTCAGGTGACCATTGCTCAGCTCAGACTTCTATGGGCTGCTCTGTTCCCAGGATTTGTGAGTCTCTCCAGGTCTACAGCTCTCCCTGTGCTGGGGTTAGTTGGGTATAAATCCAAGCTGAATTCCTGCTTTGCTTTGCTTTGTTATTTTAATCATACCCCACCTTCCCTTTGGTCCTTTGCTCTCTGTGCCTTGACCTGCTGACTGTTCTTACTCTTAACATTTCTTTCAGGAACTCATAATTACTTAGCAAACAAATAACTCAGATCAGAAGTTCATTCTTTTAATGCATTAGCTCAGTGTTCTTTGTCTGATACAGCATTTGCTTCTGTGATCTACTGGGACCAAAACAACAATAATCTACACCAATTTTAAGCTGCTCAATACTTGGTGTATGTCTTATGCCCTGCAGTACTTAGCTTCTAGTGGTTTTGCTGCCTGCATTTGATTTCTAAAAACGAGAACTAGTCCACAGCTAAAGCTTCAAATGATTCACATTGAGGGGTTTCATTTGCATACAAGTTATCCCTGAACCAACACTCCAACCACACCAAATGTGATTATCCACATTATCTTAAGGCAAGAGGTACTAAGGCCCGCCCACAGTCTGTGCTCCGTATCTCATGTGGGCCCACAGAGTGTTGTGGCCTCCTTGTCCACTAGCTCAGCTTCTGGAGATGAGCAAGAGGCTTTACCTCTACAAACCTGAGTGCCTTGATGTTGACGACATTGGCTTCATTCCTCTATCCACAAAAGACCTATTAATTCATACTTATAAGGTCTTAGTCTGTCTGATAGGGGATGTCCTTCTGTATGCTGTGAAAACGTTTCTCTCATTGGTTGATGAATAAATGCTGATTGGCCAGTAGCCAGGCAGGAAGTATAGGTGGGGCTACCAGACTAGGAGAATTCTGGGAAGGGAAAAGACAGGGAGCAGTCCTGAGGAGAGACAACATGTAGCCACCAGGAAGGTAGGATGCCTGGGCATCCTCTGGTAAGCCAAGACCATATGGAGATACATAGGTTAACAGAAATGGGCTAATAATTAAGAGCTAGCCAATAAGAAGTCTGAGTTTTCGGCCAAACCGTTTATAATTAATGTAAGCCTCTGTGTGTTTATTTGGGACTGAAGGCAGCAGGACCAAGTGGAACAGAAACCTCGGTCTTAAGTCCCTTTAAAATAAATTTTGCATGGTTTTGCTGCCTTTTGAAAAAGATTGGTTTTATGTCCATGTACATATGCGCAGAGGCCAGAAGAAGGTGCCAAACCCTTTAGAATTGGAGCTAGGGGTGACTGTGAGTCATCACGTGGGTGCTGGGAACAGAACCTGGGTCCTCTGCAAGAGCAGCCAGTGCTCTTACCCTCCAAGCCCCACTTCTCTCTTTACCACCTTTTAAAGAAAGGGGAGCTATGAGTACAAGACTGGCAAGGAAGCTGGCTTATAAAGCAGGCTCTTAAGAAAGTATACTTAATTCACAGTAGGACAGTGATGGACAATCAGAGCTTAGGGCTCATGCCCTGACTCTCCTACCTGTGCAGCTGGATGTATTCGCGGGGTCTGTTGAGCAGGTGAAGGAACCGGTCCATGATCTTGTTTTTTCCTACGCCCTGCAATGACACAAACAGCTTTAAGCAGAAAGCAGCTTTCGTTTGCACGGGAGTTTCTGCCAAACCACTTCATGGTTCTACTGAGTTAGTTTGTTGTTAGCAAAAATCAAACCAGCAAACAGATGACACACATCTTCGATGGCAGAGGCCACTGAAGGATCTGACTCCTGAGCATGGCACCCCCCCCCCAGCTGTTCTTAGGAGAGAATGTCCAGCTGCCAGTGGACTTCCTGACCTTTGGCTACAGTTGCACAGGTAAGGCTGACATTACCATAGAACACTGGTGATTTCAGGTTACAGAATGGCATCAAGCATATATATAAAAATAGTGGTTTCTCTTTAGTTTCTCAGAGATAAGTTTTCCGTTATGGAAAGATAAAGAGGATACTGTATTTTTCCTTGATTTAATCCTGCACTCTTTCCTTTTTGTCACACTTTTTTTTTTTTTTTTTTTTAAAGTACTGTGAAACTCTTGAGCTCCACAATTGGGCATGTAATTACAACCCCACACTGTGTGCACTTCTTAGACACGCCCTCACTTCTCATTCTCATGCCCGAGGTGCTGGACCATGCTGTCGAGTCATTTCCCTGTTTGAAAGCTTGCACTGAGTGCAATGCAATTACAGCGGGAACCTACCCACCAGGTTGTATATGAAGAGAAACAGTGAGAGAGCCGAGTTCAGTATCATGGCCAACAAAACTGCATTAGATTCCTATGCTTTCTCAGGCTCTCTGTGTTTCCACATGCCGTTTTATTTATTGACCGTAAGTTAATGTAGTGCCATCAAGTTAAGAAATAAGATCGTCTTAACCTTACAAACCCAGAAACTAAGACTCAGAAAAGGTAAGCAATATGCCAACATTCACAGTCATTGACTGGAGCCAGGACTAGGTTGTGGGTGTCTGATCCCGGTGCTTCTGTCTGCAGTTCCTGTACGGTGGTTACATTTTTCAGTATGAAAGTTATTTAGGCAACCTGGGCCTCATGACCTCCTTACTCACTTCTGGAAGACATCCCCAATACGCCCCAAGTTAGGTGGGTCAGGAAATGTGTGCTGTCTAGTAGAAATAGCATAGCCAAGAGTAAAGAAGGTATTATCACTGGGACTCTGACTACACAGGCAGATGTCTTATGATGAAAAGCATTCCAGAAGCATCAAGAATGGAAATTCATATTGAATGGGAGGCCTGGAGTGCCACGCCATGGGAGGCAGGCCCCTGCCTGCTTTTCTAGCAGAGCTCAGTACAGCGCTCATATAAATAAGGCACCCACATTAGTATTTGTCAAATGAATGAATAAATACAGCAAACTTGGAAATAGAGGTGAAAACTCTAGGAAAACATTAGCAGTGACCAGGCTTATGGGATACTGATAAAGGGCCAGGGGGAATTCACTTCATGAATGACCCAATTCACCTGCCAAAGACTCAAAGGTACCAAGCTGAACAAGCAGACTGACAAACTTGCCCACATCAGACTAATGATGGATGGATCACTTTTAGGGATCTGCTTAGTATCTCACTGGATTTCACCCCTGCCCCCAATTGAATCTTTGCAGAGAAGCAGGAGGAAGGACAATCACATTTGCATAACTGTGTGTCAATTACAACAGCCATGGAAGCTTTAAATGACATGCTGGAATAAACATACAATTTAAAATAGATAAAATCAGATGACTAAAACGTCTGTATTCAGTTTTTCAGCTCTTTTAAATTCGGTAATCACAGAGGAAAGCAAACATCACAGATGCACTGTAACACGGGAGACAGCAAAGACCTCCTAAAAGGTGGTGAGTCACGAGGAGCTGTCAGTGGCTTCTCCCCCTCCTCCCCATCAGCCACCGCCCAGAGCCTGGAGGCCCCTGCAGTACAGGCTGCAGAAGCAGGGTAGGATGCTCAGTTTCTCCAGGGCAGCTCCTTGCTGTGTCCTTTAGCCCTGGGATCCCTAAACCTCCGGCCTCCCTGTCTTCTTGCCCCCCCCCCCAGACTCTTGTCCATCTTACCTGAGCTGTCCACTCTGGTTTGCTAAGGGGCACTGGAGACCCCTATTCCTGTCAACTGAACTGGATGCTCAGGCTGTGCGAAGCACACTCCCACTGGCACCTACATGTCTTTCTTTCTACGGCCAGCACGACAGCACAGCTATGTATTCTACCACTCAATACAGAATCTTAGAATCGTTTTGACATGTGTTCCATTTCCCTTGACATTATTCAAAGTGCCACCAGGACCTTTGCAGTTTCAACGTGTAAAACATATTATTTTTTCTTCTCCTTCTTCTTTCTCACCCGGCTATCAATGTCATGGGTACACAGGTTCACAGTACTGTCCTGAAGAACTAGGTGTGATACTATATATAACATGCTTCAGCATACAGTTTACTAGGAAAAACAAGCAGAATGTAATGTAAATTAATAAAATTATAATGTGCTGTTTAAGCTCCTTAAAAACAGATTGTGGGATAGGATATGGTGGCACACGCCTCTAGTCCCAGAACTAGGGAGGCAAAGGCAGGGGGACCTCTGTAAGTTCAAGGTTAACCTTGTCTATATAACTAGTTCTAGGACAAACAACCAGGGCTACCAAGAGAGATCTTGTCTCAAAATTCAAGAACATCAAAACAAACACATTGAAAAAGCAGGCTGTGCAAAGGGGCCCTTTTTTGACTCCTTCAAAGCTCCTGTCTTGGGATAGGTGACCTCCTCGCTCTAACAAAAGAAAAGTCCAACAGCCTCACAGTAAAAGCACCTAGCCCATGAGAAGAGCTAGAAGGTGAACCATTACCTAAAGGGTTGCTGTCCTTTATCCCATGGCACAAAATGCCTGTGGGGAAAAGGGAAGACCCACGCTCATTCTCAGAGACTCTGCTCTGCTCTGCCTGAACTTCAATACCGAACCCCAGCATGGCTGAGGCAGGGCTTCCAGGTCGGTTTCTGCTGGGTGACCATAAGTGCCCACCTTTGATGTCATTATGCCAAAGGAGAGACTTTTTCATTGAAGACAAGACTTCCAGCTGGTTACCTCCATGGGGCTTCTCTAGGAGCCCAGGATTTGAAGTTACTGTTTGCCCTGTTAATTGGGCTGTTCCAGTTGTCCCTGCTGGAGGTTGTGAGCATCTGATGTGATAACTTTTTTTTTTTTTTTTTTTTTTTTTTTGCTGTCTGCTGCTGCTTTTGGCTACTTGATCTTTATTCTTCTACTTCTGCTTGCTATACACTTATAAACTTGCTCAAAGCTCAGAGCACAGCTTTCACAGGTCATTTCCTAGACGGGCATCAAAGGCATAAGCAAAAGCTTGAGAAGGCCCATCACCTGTGAGATTTGGTTTAAAATACCATAGAGTTAGGAGGCATGGGAAGAAGGAAGCAGGGGGTGTCCTAGTAGAGAGAGCAGTGTGGCAGGAGACTTGTGGGTCCAGTGGACCAACAAGGTCTGCAAGAAGTCACAACAGGAGTGAGGAAGGAGCTGTAAGAACAGGCTATGTAGGTAGGTGGGCTCTAACTGGGGCAGAGCCTTGGCACACAAGAGCTTGCACTGTTTCCGAGAGCAGCCACTGAGGCTGGGGAATGACGGATCAGGTTTTCAGTTCTGGAAAACCAGTCAGCAGGAATGGCCAAGAGAAAGAAGAGACAGCAAACAGAAACAGTTTGGAAACCCTTTACAGAAGTTAAACATATGAAGATGGGGTAAGCCAAGGAGCAGACAGAAATCAAGAGTTTTAACTAACATCACAGTGTGCCTGAGGGTAAGCGGATAAAGGGATCAACTTTTGTCTCGGATGGAGAGTGGTAGGGCCAGGCCATTGACTGAGAAAGAAATGGGGGAGGGGAGACGTGGGTTCACTGGGTGAGGGAGGGAAGTTTACAAAGGCAGTTTAATTTTGGACATGTTTATTTTGAAGTGCCTGTTTCCCACATCTGTTTCTTCCTCTCCAATTCCCTGTCTCTGCTCTGGAGTGGCACATCCTCCTCTGCTGCTGGAAAGGGCCCCATGTGCTCCCCTCCCCCACTTCCACCCTCGCCACAGAGCAGCCTGCCACTTTAGCTTCTTTTCTGAGCCAGAGAGCTAGCTCATCAGGTCACTGCCACCTTCACTCTAAGATGCTCTCAGTTCCTTCGAGGAAATGCTCAACGAATACTCGAGGAAGGAGTTTCTGAAAATACCCTGAGCAAAATACAATAATTACAGCTGTCTCTTCCTTCTAAGCATAGTTCTTACCCAAGACAGAAAATCCTCAGGATTACTTTGATCGAATGAGTACACAAATAGTGCCTAATTTTTCCATTAGAAAAATTGCATATACTCCCTTTTCTCATGGGGAAATACAGAAAACAAGACACCACTCAATGTGTAATTGTTCAAAAATTACCTGCTAACATTTTCACGTTATCCCTCTGCATGCTTATCTTTACTTACCAGCTACTATCCCATAGGTGCAACTTGTCTCTTAATAAAATTACTATGAAATGAACTCTTACATAGGTGTAGAAATTATATTTAGTAAGTGAAGCTCTTTAGACAGAAGAAGAAATTGGGAAGCTCAGGAAACTTGTTCTTTTCTTTCCACCTCTGCCCTGTTGAGTTCTTCATGACGAGAATGAGGGACCCTCAGAGGGGCAGGAGTCAAGAGGCTTTGTACCTTCAGGGTTGCCAGTAACAGTCTGAAGTCCACAGGTAGGACTCCAACCAGAGGCAGGAAGAACGCCTCCAGTTACTGAGCCAGAAGAGCTCAGGGCCAGAACTTTAAGAACTCTGACAAAATCTGGAGCCATGGAAACTCCTGAGGTGGGTGTAGGTGTGTGTGTGTGTGTGTGTGTGTGTGTGTGTGTGTGTGTGTGTGTGTGTGTGTGTGTGTGTGTGTGTGTGTAACCATGTACTTGGGCAATTAAACCCTTTACCAAAGAAAAGAATCTAGAGCTATCTTCCTGGACATTTTATCACAGAGGGAATAGAAGAATGGAAATCAGGCAGAGGGAACTCATCCAGAAGTGGGTTTGGGTCCTGAGGCTGGAATGTGAGACTGAAATGTTGATGTGTAACAGGCCATGCAGAGCCTCCACAGCAGAAGCCAACCCTGAAGCCCCTGCTGCAGCCTCACTGGAGGGTACTGTCAGCCTCCTGTCTCCAGAACAGCTCACTCTTTAAGTTTTGGCTTGCACCATGTTTTCTGGCCACACAGCCCATCCTGTCTTGTCTGCCATCTTCCAGCCACCCTCAGCTTTCTGGTGAGGCACCTCACTTCTCTTCAGCCTGACAGCTCAGGTGTTTTCTCTCCTTCACCCCTCAGCTCAACCATTCCTCTGTCTTTTCTAGAACACCGTCATGCCCCAAAGTACTCCAGTAACAGTGCCTCAGCAAGAGGGCAGCCCTGTGGTTAAGATGTCTATTGCTCAAGGCTCACATGTAACTTTCAGGCGGGAAGCATAAAATTGAAGGAAGGGGGCAGGGTCCAGTTAAGAGAGGAAGTCGAGGTCTTGCACTTTGCTCTTAAGGGTACAGGCACCTCTTGTAGGTGCCTTCTGTTTTTCATGATGAAAATTTGTGTACAAAGAAAGTAGAGGGATTAACACTGACAGAATCTGCTCACACAAATGCCCCTCAGTGCAAAATGGCTGACATGCTCACACGGCCACTGGCATGGAGGTAATTAATAGTGTGCCTTTTTCGGAATGAGGCTAGTTTGATTACGTTCTAGGCAGTGAAACTTTTGAGCACAAGAGATCTTGAAGACAAGTGCATTCTGGGTCATACTTTTATATCTCATCATGCAAAAGAGATGTCAAGAGGCAGCTTCTGTGACTGATTTATAGAGGTTGTGTCACAATGTCAGGGAGTCAAAAAAAAAAAAAAGTCAAGATTTTCAATTCACTACACAAAGTACCTGGGAATGTGCGGCATGGGCTCTAAGGCTCGGGAGGTCGGCCAGCCAGGAGGCTGCCCAGAACTCTCCCCTCTGCCGCAGTGCTTTAAGCGGCTCCAAGACAGGGCTAGTCATTGACATGGCACAGCTCTTGCTCTCCAGAGAGGCCTTGCTTTGCCCTTCCTTTTCAGTTTTCCTCAATTCTTGAATCATTTGTACAGTACTGTTTTCAGTTTATATATTTAGAAATTTCTTTTCCAATAGCACCCTTAGTTCCCTTTTAGAAAAATAATTTCACTAAATACTACCTACAGGAAACAATAACAAAGAAGAAAAAATGTAATAACCAGAAAAACAAAATTCTAGCTGGCTTTTTTTAAATTGAGAAATTTTCACAAAATGGTGAACCTTCAAATTCTTTGCTTAATACATCTTAAAGTACATTATACTAGGACTCTGGACCCCTGGGATATAATCTTTGCTCAACTGTTTTTAGATGGAGGTTCCTTGGCATCATTTGGGTTTAGGTTTACTCATCTGAGTGTGAGCCTAGGTTAATTAGTTTCCCAATACTCTCATCTCATATTCTTTAATCTTATGATAAAGCACGGGATTGCTGCTAAACAACCAGTGGCAATTTATTATTTTTCAAAGTTCTCTTAATGAAAATAGGTTATTTATATAACCAGAAAAACAAATTCAATGAACAGTAAATAACCCTAAATATTCACAAAGATGGGATCCAAGGAAGAAGACAAGACTTCAAGCATATGGCTCCCACACAAGTGATTACAAGGCTTCCTTCCAGAGGCTAAGACCTTTTAATACATGAATAAAATCTATATCCCTGCAATCTGCTGTGAAATACATTGCTACTTGGTAGTGTCGTCAGTCATTAGTACACCAAACCGGCCACGGAGGGGATAGGGAAATCAACATGCCATCAAGAAAATACAAATACAAAATAAATATAAAAAAAAAGATGGGTTTCTAAAAAATACAAGGCACAAACTAAATTGGTGGGGAGACTGTGATAGAACAGCAGAATTTTCCTAACTGTAAATCAGGTAACTACCCTAATGAAAAAAGCCCAGAAAGGAACCAAATACTATAGTATAAAGGTGAGCATCAGTGTACTTGATGAGACCAAATATTCCTGAGCATCGGGGCCCCGAGGCTGCTGGAGTTACTGGAAGTGCAACATCCTTAGTTGCCCAGTTTCCTATGTCACTACCAGCTGGGAAACAGACAAGAACATTCATGGACCAATTGTTCAGTCTCCTCACAGATATTAGGCAATTATGCTGGCATAGTGACATGGCATGCTCCTGGTGAGCACAGAAGCAACCTGCTAGGCCCACTTCCAATTAGTTAGCAAAATTCACACGTTCTTTAATTTTTGCAACAAAATAACATGTAGCATCTTAATACTAAATAACATGCATTTGTGAAACTAGGCCCTGGTCACAGGAAACCTAATAAAGGGAAGAAGGTACAGGAAATAGTATAACAATGGTCACAGAATCCTATTTGGCTGACACTAACTAAATGTTTTCTGATTTTTACAATGCAAAATAGATCAAATCAAATACTATGAAATTAATAAGATGTTATGTCTCGTTTAGAACAAATGAATGTAATTTAATTTTATTGTATAAACTAATCAACAAATTAAATGGGTTTAATAAAGTTTACTTTAAAAAATATTCCCTCTAGACTGGTATAATTCTATACAAAATATTTATACTAGGAGTGGGCCAATTATCTCTCAAATGAAGGTAACAGGAAAAATATTCTTTTTGCTATGACGTGGGTAGGATACATGGCCCCAGGTTTATGTACTGAAGGGCTGGTCACCAGCTGGGGGCACTATTGAGAGGAGAAAGTGATGAGGGACTCACACAGTGGAAGAGGTGACCAGGGAGTAGGCCACTGGGATGGCCCTGAAGACTTCGCTGTGAGATAAGAGCCTTCCCTCCACGTCCTCCCGTGAGATGAGAGCCTTCCCTCCACGTCCTCCCGTGAGATGAGAGTCTTCCCTCCACATCCTCCCAACATAAGGGTTCCATGCCGGCTGCAGGCCCATGAGTGCAGTGGAGCCAGTCAGCCAAGGCTGAGCCCTTTGCAATAGAGCCACAGGATCTCTCCTTCCTGTTAGGGCCTTTCTCTCAGGCGTCTGTCAAAATGCCCGACAAAACACCAACTTAGAATCTCAAGCAGACCCGGAGGCATCTCAAATGCAATGGCCAGACTGGGATGGCGTCTGACTGAAAAAACCAAACATCAGGTAACACTGTGGAGGTCACTGTAGAGCCCTGGAAAGAGATCACTGTAGACTATATTAATGGTTACAATTGATTTGTTGAGTATGATAATAAACTTGTAGTTATTGTGCCCATAAACAAGGAGGAGAATGCACTAAAAGATGACATGCAAAATGGCTGTCAGTGAGGCATCTGCCATGCAGACATGAGGACCTGAGCTCGGACCCCCAGCACCCACGTCACAGGCAGGGCGGTAGCACCTGCCTGTCATCCCAGGACCGGGGAGGGAGACCACAGGCTTGCTGGCCTGCCAGTCTAGCCAAATGGAGTCAGAGAGCTCCTGTGAGAGAGATGCCTGACAGACCTTTAACTTTCACACCACACAAGTGCACACACACGTGCACACACATGAACACACGACTCTCACACATATACCCCCAACCACAAAGTATTGGGGAAATACATGCAAGACTGTCAAGATGCTGTTGACTGCTGAATGGGATAAGTATGCCCTCTGCTTTCACATAAAAGAAAAACGTGAACGTGTTTTACTCTGCAAAGGGCAGTCTCTATCCTAGAGTGTCACAACCATTTGGCTTACACTTTTGCTACTGTTACTATTGTTAGAATCGGCAGAACTGAACTGAACTGGTGTGACGACACTGTGGGGAAATGGGAGCTTGTGAGACCTGAATCTGCCACTAATCAGTTACGTGATCTGGGACAAATAGCTGAACCTTTTAAAGATTGTCCATTTACCGAAAAGCCATGGAAAACACAACTTTTCTGTTTCTCCACAGTGTTGTTGTACAACTAAGAAATGATTAAAAGCACTGGAAATTGTAAAGCACACAGACACCACTGCTATCAATCCTTGTCCATAAGAGAACTATGATTCAACTATAGGTGAAATTAAATACACATCACAACTATCTTACAGTTGGAAGAGTAGGAAATGATGTGACCGTTCAGAGAAGAACGAGATTGTGTTTTTCTGTGACAGCAACTAAGAGGCTTCCTGGAGGATGGAGCACTTAGGATGCTCACAGGCGAAGTCAAAAGGAATCACTGGCATGAGCCCAAAAGAACACAGAAGAGGGAGAGGGAGCAGGTGGGCATGTTATACACTGAGCAGCTGGAAGAGTTTGGGGTGTTTCCCTGTAAAAAAGACTGTGTCTGGTATAGCAGGTGGATGAAGTTTTAGCAGGGAAATAAGACTGAGGACTGTCTTACAGTAAGGCTTCTACATCAGCATTACAGACTCCTACGTGACCATCAAGCATGAAAGACCAGGGCACCTGTCCCGCTTGGTTCGAAGGTGGCAGTTGTGCCTCATTTCCTAGAAAGACTACTCTAGCAGCAAAATCCCACACTGAAAATACAAATTTAAAAACTGACTTTGTCAAAGTGAAGTGGAAGCTACTTTATTCTCATTTATTTTGGGGAGTGTTCTAAGTGGACCCTGTTTTCAGCTTTCTAACACATGTGGAATTTTGTCTAACGTTATAGATGCTTAGAAAAGACGGAATCATCTACATGGGGTGGAGGGAGGAGAGGATTCAATAACAGTGAAAGGCTGACAACCTCAAAATCAACACCCACTTTCTCTAATTTGTCTTCACTTAAAAGCTGCTGCTGACACAGGAACCTTCTGAAATATCTGCAGCTACGACACAACTTAAGTGTTCTTGTGAACTCAGCCAGTTCTAGTTCTTAAAGAGAAAGCCGAGCAGTCATCTGTTTCTAACTACCACCATAGCGTATAAAGAGCATTCATTACTGGAGAGCATTCATTACGTTTACACATGTGCCTACTCACTGTCGACATCTCTGTCCTATTTAGCCCCCAAGTTTCACCTCACTCTGTTCCCTGAGTTGTCATCAGTGTTTAGATAAAGGAAGAAGAGGGTTATTGCCACAGTTTTCTTAGTTTCAAAATAGAACACATGAAGAAACTGGTAGTTTCCCTGATTGTTTCAGTGAAAACAGTGTCTACACCACCCCAGGCAGCTAAGACTCAAGATTCTCAGGAGCTTGCCTTTTTCTCATGGGGATGCTTTACTAAGCAAAAATCGGTTGCGGATGGGAAGGAATATCAAATACTGGGAGCTAAGAAAACCCATTGATCAGTGAAGCAGGGTGTTGTTCAAAGCTACTAAAAAAAGTACCTAGTTACCATGACTGCAAAAGCCCACCTTCCTAAAAAAAAAAAAAAAAAAAAAAAAAAAGAGAAAGGGAAGGGAACATGCCTGCCAGCCTTGCTCTGCATTTGCTAAGGACCCTCCAGGTACTTCGTACTCCTCACACCTCAGGAGAAGGTAGATAGGTTCACCAGAGGTTCACCAGAGTCTTCCCTGATCTACACAGACGCCAGCTCCTCACTCCTCAGGAGGAGGTGGACAGAAGATCACCAGACCTTGCCCGTTCTACACAGATGTCAGCTCTTGAAAACAAGTTTGAACGGGACTTGCTTGGCTCATGTATTTACACATTTCTATTTGGGTTTTTGACCAGCCACTTTGGTCCGACTCCCACCTTCTGACTGGTAAATACAAACATGAGATGCCACTCTTCACAGCTAAATGCTAGCTAGTGATTGCTCAGAACACAAAGATCCCTAGGGCTCCAGCATCAGATCCGAGCTCTCTCAGGCAAATGGACACTGAATCATGTAATTGCCCAGGTTCTGCCTTGACCCACCAGGGGCAAGCTTATAGAACACAGTCCATTGTTTTCAGAGCTTCTGAAAATACATCTGGATTACTTCTAATACTTTATGAATTATTGATGTTTATATTTCTCTCCTAAGTAGGAAATGCAGAGTCTTCTAAGATACTTTCAAATACCCGACAAACACTACGCAAAGCATCAGAGAGGAGGCCAATATAACCCAGGCCCTCAATGGCTCACTGGCCCTGGAACAGAGGGCAGGGAAACTCATGAATCTAACCGGAGACTGAAGGGAATCTAAAAATGGCTTACTTCACCACTTCAGAGAATGGAGCCAGGTAGTGATTTACTCAGGGTCTTTCTCAGGCAGCTAAAAACCCCTGTGTCATTTCCATGACAGTACATGTCACCCAGAGGATAAAAGACAGACAGCTCTGTGTGTGTGTGTGTGGGGGGGTGTGGCTGGGGGCTGGGAGAGACACTGGTGAAGACCGGGGCTGCAATACCAGGACAAAGATCCACATAGGAAGCAAACTAACTTATTTTGAGCACAGGTTTTGAGGAGAGGAGTGAGATGCCAAACTGAAGACGGTGGGATCACACATGGGGACAGACGGCAGTCTGAGGAGTTAGACTGGAAAGACACAGGCGGCAGAAATCCGTACACAGTCCAAAGTCCCTTCAACACTGGGACCCTAGACCTTCAGGTTTATAATCAAAGGACCAAATGTCCTCCAGGTATGAAAAGGACCGGTCTGTCAGTCATGCCTTGATCACCAGAGACCCACCTTTGGCTTTCTGGTGAGAAACTCCCCCGCCCCAGCTCTGTGTACCCTCTTTGCTGTTCCAATCTCTTTCGGAGTTACCAGCCGTGTCTGTTTCTGAGGCCATTTTCTTGACAAACAGTTTTCAAAGGACACACTAAGTACTCCAGGCTCCAAGTGACAAAAAGGCTGTTAAGAACTCTGGGATTGAGCCAGGCTAGGTGGCACACGTCTATAATTCCAGCATTCAGGAGGCAGAGGTGGATGGATCTCTATGAATTCAAGGCCAGCCTGGTCTACATACTAAGTTCCAGTCAGCCAGAGATACAGAGTGAGACAGTATCAAAATAAACCCCCCACAAACCTTCTGAGTTTGTGAGCATGGGGTAGGACCTTGGGATGGGAGAAAGAGGAGGATGGAAGGGAGGGCTAGGGATGTAGATGCAGGATATATGTATTAAGTTCTAAAAAAATAAAAATTAAAGATTAATAAGAACATATTAAAATAATAAAAGAACTCTGGGCTTTATATATTTGCTAAGTCCAGAGTTATTATTTTTCAATGAGTTGAGAATGTCAAGGACCCATGCCACCTGTCAGCCACTACTCATTAACCTGTAAGGACTCACTAGAAAAATGACTACCAAGAAGTGGGTAGGACATTTCAAATGGTGAAAACAACCATGACTTATCTATTTTATGTTTAAATTTTGCTTAGAAAAAAGGGAAGTGAGAGAATACAAAAATGCTTTTAAAACTTCCATGTGATGCATGGGTTTTATTTTTAGCTGGCACTAAGCACCGTGTGGAATACTTCCCATGCTCACATGTCATCTTTACATTAGTCCAGCTGAGTGCATAATGTTTTCACTGCCAAGTCAGACCTCAGAAAGCTGAGCAGTATGCCAGACTACACTCATGGGACAGTTGCTGCTAGACCTTTTGCCACTCAATTCCAGATCTATTCCTTGAACTACAGGTCCGTTTAAATACGAGTTTTTAAAATTTCGAGCCAGTAAGCAGGCCCAGCAGCTAAAAGTGCTTTTGAGTAAGCCTGATGACCGAGTTTGATTCCTGGAAACCGTGTAAGAGTCTGATACAGGAGCAATGTGCATCTATAAACCTAGCACACCTAGATGATGGGATATTCCCTTCTGTATATGTTTCTCTTATTGGCTAATGAATAAAACACTGTTGGCCTATAAGGCAGGAAGGTAAGTGGGACTAGGAGGTGAGGAGAATTATGGGAAATGTAGGCAGACGGAGTTGCCATAAGGACTGGGAGGAAAGGATGAGCCAGGCGTTCTCCAGTTAAAATAAGGCCATGAAGAAATATTTAGATTAATGGAAATGGTTAATAATTAAGGTGCAGTTAGCCAATAAGAAGCCCTCGTCATTGACCAACAGCTTTATAACTAATATAGCTAGCATCTGTGTGTTTATTTGGAGCTCCAGGGCCGGGGGACCAGGCAGGACAGAAAGGTCATGGGAACTCACCCAGAGCTGAGGGAGCTACCTAGAATTTGAAGAGAGACCCTGCCTCTAAATTGAGGTGGAAGTACAAAAAGTGGTCCTGACCACCGAACATGATCTGAGACGAATGTGTACACAATAAATAAATCACAAATTTTAACTACAGGTTTGAGAAGCAATTCATCAAAGAACCTATATTTTTATGTAAGTACAAAACAAGAAACACAGAAAGGCCAAGCTTCTGATTGCCTTTAAGACTAACTTGTAAAAAATCAAAATGCTATTCATTTTGCATCTGGTAGTTCAACTGAGGAAAATTATCAGAATGTTCTAAATACTGAGTGTCTATCCATCCCTTACATGAGCATATACAGACAACAACTCTATTACGTAGTAGGAATGGGCTAGGAACCCAGGACAGGAGCATACAGCTTGGGGGGATGTAGCTCCATGAAACTAATGTGAAAAGAAGGGCCAGAGGAGAGAAGATCCAATGGAAGCTAGATCAGACCAGGAAGGCGCCCCTCCCAGGAGCTGGAGAAGGATGCTCCAGCGGGGAGAACAGGCTTGAACCAAACACCAGTGCGATGAGACCTGGAGGAACATCAGGGCGGTTGGTTTCAAGGTAGCACAGGCTAAGACATACAAAGCCTGGGCTGCAGCAGTGGGCTGAGGTAGCAACCTGAAAACTGCATGGCATACTGAAGCTGTGGACTATTATCTGAGAGCAGGGAGTAGCCGATTACAGCAAAAAGAAGACACAGAAATGGTTTATATACCCATCAACCTGGCTGGGAGTGGGATCTCAGCATGTACAGGAGATGCAACTACAGTCTGAAATCTTTTCTGCACTCCGGGTGGCATGTGGTGGCGAACACGGTTAGGGGAGCAGAGCTGGGAAGATCGAGACATTTATGGGGTAAATGGGCAGGGGGATGGGAGACACCTGAAGATGTTTAACCTTGGGATAATGCTAAGGCTTAGATTACACTCTGGAAGGTAAAGATTTTCATGCTGTGAATTTAAATATGTCATTTCATTAAGAGGAGTAAGAATCCGTATTCCCCAAAGGAGAACTTACCACTTCGGAAGCATTAACATTCACCCATGCTTGGCTCCCAGCCCTAACTCACCTGGTTACCGACCAATAGCAAGTGCTCTCCCAGGATGAAGTCTTTGAGCATGTCTTCCATCACTATCATGTGCTAGAGAAAAAGGATTCAGTCAGGTGTTATACAGGCACTATCTTAGAAAGCAAAGTAACTGACTAGAACTGCAACACATTTTGTTATTGCTGTCATTGAGACAGGTTCTCTCTGTGTTGTCCTGGCTGTCCTCGACACTATGCAGACCAGGCTGGGGGCAAACTCAGAGGCCCACTTGCCTCTGCCTACCTAGTGCTGGGATTAAAGGTGTGTGCTACCACATCTGGCTGTCATAAAAAAACATTTAATGATGTGGATAAAAGTTAAGTGCTCAATTAGGTCACCAATACTGAAAACTTCAAATAGCCCATCTTAGGCAAGAGCAAACTACTGACCAATAGTTCAAATAATTTTTTATAATTCAATTCAAATACTTTCATTTATGTTCTGTAGAATTGGCTTATAATTTAATATAATATTTAAATTGATGATTTCCAATGTAAGTAAACAAAAGCAACCAAATGCCTCCATTTTGGACTTTTTAAAATGTGTATTTACATATACACACACACATTTATAGGTGTTTTTATATATAAGAAAATGAAAAATATATACATAAGTATATATTATATGTACTTATGAATATATTGTATTGAAAGTATACATATATCAGTATGTATATTAAGATAAAACAAAAACTAGCACATCTTAATTGCACATATCACACAGGAGGAAAAGAGCCCAAGAGAAGGCACAAGAAACAGATGCACTCGTTCACGCACTTGGCCTAACCATTTACCTTCAAAGCAATTTAGAGTCTGAGAATTAAAGAGGCTCTTTTCACCTCCCATTCTCTTTCATTTGAATTATGATACAATATGGTGAAAGGCAAAGTTAAAGCTGCTCACAGCAGTCACAGAGGACACTGCATTGCTCCTCTGTGTGCCAGGAAGTAGGACACGAGTAAGTAGGTTACAAAGGCTCACGGGGCTTTGAGCAGGAAGAACTGCATCCCAGCAGAGCTGGACCCTGAGTCTCTCTTCCTTATTTCTGGATCAAATCAACAACAGCCCCAAGTGCTCAGGCTACTCAAACTCTATTTTTGAGAAAAAAATAAACCAAACAAACCATATTAACATTTTATGACATATACATGCTACACATTTCCTAGCATTTTACTGGCTTGCTTTTCTTGATTTTTTGACACTCAAAATTTGTCAAATTCTGCAATGAAATAAAAACAAAGGAAGTTATTTTCCCCTCTTTCCAGAATAACAAATGAGTATATTGGTAGCTTCAGGTTTCTTAAATTGGATACACTGAGGAACAAGAAATTCAAAAAAGGTTTAAAGTAAAAAGAGTATATTCATTTATTGTTTTTCTGTAACTTCGGAAAGTAAATGAAAAGAGACACTGGGTTAACGGTATAAATAAAGAGCTGTGAAGAGTGAAAAGGTGTGACCGCCCTCGGGGACCCAGACATCACTCACACCCGGTCTTGCTGACTGCTTCCTTTTAACTAAGTAAAAAAAAAAAAAAATCAGCGGTAATCTCAAGACACTGGTCCTTCCTGAAACAAAGGAGAAAATGTCCCCAGAGGCACATGCGTGGGCAGGTGACACTGAAGGTCCACCGCAGTTCTGTATCTTCTAAGTTTTCTTACTACTCCCACATCTGCTGCCTCGACCCTCACCATATCTGCTACTAACTGGAGCCGCCAGCTAAGGCTAAGGCCAATGCAAATGCAAATGAGTGCCTTGGTCTTTGCAGCACCACAGACAGTTTCTCCCTTCTACCCATCTTCCTGCAGCTCTGTCTTTCGCTCTTTCTCACCGTCTTCCCTGCTTTCTTTTGGATGCCCAGGATATGACAGAGTGTGTTAGTGCTTGTGTGGACACAGGGCCTGCCTGCCTGAGGGCCAGGTTAGGCACTGGAGCAGAGTTTCAGGCTGGCGCTCACAGAGCTCAGCACTCTCCCTTTCAGGGAAATCTTCCCAACTGGACAGGTTTGATTGAGTGAGCTCTCCTTACTGAGTTCTTTCAGGGCCGGGGAGACGGCTCAGCTGGTAAAGCTCTGCCCTACAAGCCTGAAGGCCCAAGCCCAGTGCCAGGACCCACATGGTAGGAGGAGTAACTGATTCCCACAAGTTGCCCTCTTTGTTCATTGTGTGAATGGCACACACACACACACGCACACACACTGTAAAAACAAAACGCCAGATTTGTCAGCTGTAGGCAATCATAACTTAAAGCATGTAGTTTGCAGGCTTTCTCTGTGATGACTGTTATTCCTCCCGTTTCCTAAACTCAACTCCTCCAAAACTTGACCCCTTGCTTCCTCGACTTCAACCTTCTTCTTCCTTAACCTTCCCCACCCCTTTCCTCAAACTGTGCCACTCTGCCATCTTGCTCCTCTCGTAATGGGAATCTCATTAAAATCAAGTCTTAGTGACTAAGGCACGCACACACACACACACACACACACACACACACACACACACACACACACACACAGAGAGAGAGAGAGAGAGAGAGAGAGAGAGAGAGAGAGAGAGGGAGAGAGGGAGACCTTTATTTCTTGGCACAGCTGGGATTCAGGGCATTTCTCATCTCTGACCTAGATTTTGTCTGGTCAATTTAGCTTCTGAAACCTCCGTTTCTCTGGGGCAAATGTGTTCTCCACAGTACAGCGTGGCTGCTTCTTTGTTCACAGGCCTGCACTCAGTTTTCAAAGCTCCTTATCGAGTCCTAATGGTTTGGGAGCAGTGGTTACGCTAATGCTCCTGGACAGGACTGGCCTCCATTCTCCCCGCCCCCTCCCCCAACCTACTCCTTCCAGTGTGGGCACAGTGATTTCCTGTTCTCTCCATCCACCAGGTGATGTGTTCCCTGAGGGAGTATGAAGCAAAGCCCCCAATTTCTACCACAAAGGAGTCCTGTAAGGTGTCCCTTGCCCTCTGTTCCACCACCACCGCCTTATTTCATCCTGAACTGTGACCTGGACTGTTTCAATAGCCAACTGTCTTTGATTTCGAGTTCTTGGACAACTCTAGAGAGTGAAAACAACCATAGCGAAAGTGCAAAAGTGCTTAATCACTGAGTTCCTTGTTGAGGACACTAATTCCATCACTAGGGAAGCCTGGACACTGCCACTCCTCATGCACCAGCCTCATTGCTTGACACTTTTCACCTGGAGATCAAACATCTGTGCATTGAGATCAAGGGCATGCGGCTTCCAAAGAGACTGTCTCTTCAGAAACAAGGTTCTGCAAACGCCCACCTCAGCCTGAGTAACTCACGCAACTTTGCCCAGTTAACCAGTTGTCTGAGACCTTTCTAGTCAGCGAGCATCAGCTCATTGCTGTTATCATAGTAGCCTGCATGTAGCTCCATCCACGCTATGTAGTAATGTACTTACCAGCTTGTACTTTACATTAGACAAATAGTAACAGCCGTGGAGATGTATCTGCTTATATGTATACCTTTTAATTTCTGTGCCCCAATACCTTAGGGACAGGCTTAACTTGTTGTGTTTAATTTTTCAGGTCTAAAGCTCCTTGCGCTTATGAAAAAGCTTGTTATTCCCCCATTTCTCCTACTTACTGCTCCAAGGACCATATTCCATAGTTAAGTGATTTAATGAATAATATTTCTTCGAACGGATGCTCAAACTCTTATTCATCCCTTTTAATTCCCCCTCAACACTTATTTACGATGTGCTAGAAACGTCAGTGGAGACAGCAGATAATAGACCAGAGAAAACATTTAAAAGATCATTTTCAATGCAGTGTGGTAAGGAGACAACAGGACATCACAAGGTGCATCTGTGACACTGAAGATCCCTGCTTCTAGGATGACACCGCATAGACGAAGTAGTTAATGCCTCCTACAGACGCAGACTTCGTCAAGTCACACCCCCAGAACTGGAGCGACCAAAGTCCTTATTAATGGTCAATTCATTACACTCTGGGGATGGATAGGGGCATTTGGAGACAGTTACACAAAGCCCCTCAGGGGCATCTGTGGAAAGGTCACTGCAGATCTGCAGTCGTCAATGTCTGTGTCACCAATACCATGGCAACAGACACTGTTCAAGGACACAATGGTCTTCCTACTGAACTTCCTATGTTCTTACGCTGCAAAGTCTTTTCAACCTTAACTATTTTGTTACGTATTAACAATTTCACAGTTTTCCCCCATTTTATTTCTGCAATATGGGCAGCATTTAGAAATACTATTGTATCTTTTATAAATTTAAAATTATGTGCATTGGTGTGAAAGCGTCAGATCCCCTAGAACTGGAGCTACAGACAGTTGTGAGCTGCCATGTGGGTGCTGGGAATTGAACCCAGGTCCTCCAGAAGAGCAGCCAGTGCTTTTAATCCCTGAGCCATCTCTTCGTTGTTCCTTTTAATATAAAGGGTTTTATTTTTACATAATAGATAAGAGTATTTTCCTTTTATCTACACAACTTGATGTTTTGCCCCTTTGTTAATCAATTATGCCATGGTCCTAAAGAAAAGTCAAGCATACGTCAGTTAACTGACTATAGAATGAAACAAAACAAAAGCAGTGGTGAGTCTTTTGCTATGCAAAAAATAATTATAGCCTTGATATATAAGTGTTTAAATCAAAATATTTTTATTAAGAAAGAAAAGCTTGCCTGGATACCTTTAATCTCACTTGAGGGACATAAATTATAATACTTATAGAACAATAAATAAAATTAGTAAAAGAAACAACTATAACTTCACTAACTCCTTAGAAAGATAAAGCAAATTCTAACATAATTTTAAATGTAATTATTTACAAGCAGATTAGCAAGTAAGAACTACAAAAATAAGTATACTTTTATTACAAAAAATATAAAACTGGAAGAAACAGAAAAACATTTTCAGAAATGTTTACTAAAAACAAATCATACAGAAGTATATCTCACAGCAATAAAGCTTTTAAGTTCAAACTTTTTTTTTATGTGTTTTGGGAAACAGTCCACAATACTGGTTAGGTAGTGAGGGCTATGTCCCTGTCAAAATCCATCCTCCAAAGAAAGAGAAAAGCAGAGGGCAGGGCCACCCTAGGAAAGGTAGCAAAGGGGAAGGTAAGAAGTGGAAAGCATGTAGGACACACCTTCTGTGGGCTGCAGAAATGACTTAACTAGAAGCCAGAGTGAGAGAGAGCCAGTAGGTTGACATGTCTGTTTTAATTCTATAAGGCATCTTACTGGCCTCCAGCACAGTCATGAAACATGTGTGCACATAACATGCACATACCTAAATCCATGGCAGTAACTCCTCTAATTTTAACCATTGAAAGAATTTTAAACCTCATTATCACTGTAATTAAAATTAATTCAGCCCTTCATTTTGCCTCTCCTGAACTGAATTTAGGAGACTACTACCATGATGTGACTGGTCCAAGACCATGCAGCAATGCCCTCACCTGAACGTTGTCATAGAAGAGGACATCAGGTACTTTCATCTTCTCCTGGGCATTATACACAGGTGCGGTGACAGAACCAATCCTCAGAGACCCGGATACTATCTCACCTGAAAGTTTTGTACAGGACAGAGGATTAGTCACGGCAATGTCTTGCAAATATCCGGAGCAGCCTAGTGTGGCCAGCACATACTGCCAGGCAGCTTCTGTAACCGAGGTCCTCCAGGATTTTAATTAAACATCTCAAGAATAAACTGAAACACTGTAGCTCTCCAATTTATATTGTAGACCTAAGTCCACACAGGTAACAGAGTAAGAATGTGGCGGTGGACCAACGTAAACATCTCTTTGCTGAGGTAACACACACAGCAGCAGGTTCAACACCACCCATTAGGGCTCAGTCATAGAACACGGCCATTGGGTGGACGGGGGCCTTTAGGATCATTCTGTCCACACAGCCAATGTTTACTAATAACATTTCAGCTACAAAGGGGACACACTGGGAGAAAGCAGGCTAGCTATTTTTCGAGAAGTCTCAGGGTGCTACTGTTAGAGGAAGTCTGCCAAGGCTATTAATCTTGTAGGCTCAAAGCCCGGTTTTGCCATCATGACTGAGGGCAAATATAATTTCAGGAAAACAAAAGCATGCGTTCAGATAAAAAGCTAGAATTGGAAAATGTGGCATTGCGGTATGGGAGCGGCTTTCATATGACCATGCCACACTGACTGCCATCATCATGTCACTTGGAGAAGAGACCTGAATGCAGAGAGATAAGCCCTCGTGAGGAGGTTGTTCAGTGAGGGTGGGCTCGTGACAAGGAGAGGGACTAAAATGCATTCGCCACAAGATCAGTAGCTTTCAAGATGAATGAAAACAGCCGGGTGAACAATCTTCTCTTTTAGGTCCCTTATCCCCTACGGGAAGCTGTGATGGACACTGCTGGCTCTGACCTTTCCCAGACAGAGCAATCCACCATCCTGATGCCACAGCCTTTCTCTGGATAGGTTACGAGCCCCAATCAAGTAACATCAAGATTCTACATGTCCCATGGTTATTCGGTCTCTTTGAGTGGCCTCTGCACATCTGTTCAGCTTCATCAGTATCAAGCTCATACTTTGATTCTAAGAGCCATTCATTCCGTTTCCTTAATACTAAATTCTTGGTTCAGGGTAGCCACAGTTACCACACCACCAACCACAGCCGCAGCCATTACGGGTCCTGTTGGAGAACGCTCACGTCTGAGCTTTCATGAGACAAGTACATTAGGGATGGAAATTTTCCCTGTGCTCTCACTGCAGAACGGGAACTCTGAGACATCACAGTCTTCCCCACTTCAGGCTATGCGGAAGACGGGTGGCACAGGGGTGCTGCCGGCAGTGCAAGGGGAGACATACAGCCGGCTCTCATTAGCCTGTCTCCCTAGAAAATGCTCCCTGAACTGCCCCATGGGAAACTTGGTAGCCCTCAAAATACAAATGTTGTAAAAAAAAAAAAAAAAAAAAAAAAAACAGAATTCTAAACTGTATAGTGAGACATATTTGAAAAAAAAAAAAAAAACTCAGACATTAGTGCCTGACTGACTCTTGGCAGGGAGAGGGGCTAGTATTCCCTGAAAGAAGTGATATCAAAAGCTAAGCTGGAAAATGGCTTTTAGACTTTTTTTTTTTAAGGAAAGCAATAGACCCAACTTCTTCAGAGTAATAAACAAGACGCATTTTTAAAAATGCGTTTTTAAAAACTAATAGCACAAAAACGTTCAGTCATTGTTATGTCACCCAAAAAAATAGCCAAGTCAAGTACTTACACTTGTAGCTGTCCAGTTCTGGCTCCAGGCTATCATTAGTATTCATTTCTATTCCAGCATCTGACAGATTCTTCTCCAGTGCTGACCTTGCGAGGCTTGGCAGGAACCTAGTAAGAGGGATGGAGTCTGGTGACTAACCCAGTGCTTTCTTTGGTTCTTAGGTATCTTAGGCAGCACACACACTTTGCTAATTACAACCAACTGAGGAGAAACTGCATCTCTATGGAACACAAAGCATATGAAATTGTAGCATAAATATAAGTTCAAGGTATGTGGAAAGCCCATGTTTGTATAATCTTCAATGACTAAGCTCATTTCATTTGTAATTGACAATATTCATTTACGTACATTTTTTCATGTTGTGATGAAATCATAAGTAGATTGTGTGTACCTCACATTTCTTGTTTATTGTATAACTGGCACATCAAATTTTTCTTAACTGAAATGGCAACATTTTAGCCTACTCTAAGCTGTTGATCACAAATTTAAGTCAGAAGTCGAGTAAGGAGGTTTTCCTTATTTTCTAACACAAATTGCTGAACGGAAGATTATCTGGTTGTGTGTTTCCTTCCTGCACCTATTTCATAAATATGCTGTCATATAACAGCCTGGGGAGTGACAGAGACAGTCTTTAACTACAAAGACCCCGAAGGACCATGGCTGGGAACAGCTTCCTTCTACACAATATCGTTTAGAACTTTGACCAACAGCAGCGATCCCACAGGAAGATCTTCAGTCAGTGATTGACTGTGCTCTGCTAGTGTAAAGTCACAGCCGTGCACTCCAGAGTCCCCAGCAAATCAGATCAGAATGTACTGCCCAAACTCAGGCCCACACGGTGCTAAGTTTTGTGGGTGGATGACCTTACCACACACCCCACTCCTGCCCAGGCTTGAGCACAAACCTCTAATAGTAGAAGGTTGGCATGAGCCAGAACGCATGTGAACCAAGAGTGTTGGACACTGGGGCATTATTCTCTGTCCCCATAAGATTCTGAGCCACAGACCTGACAGTGTCTTCTTACCTGCTGCCTCCTCTGGGTCCTGTAAGATCACGGGAAGTTTATAAGCCTCTGTGCTTGTGCATAATCAGCATGCCACCACAGTTCTTATGTCACTGTTCCTACCTTACCTTCCACTGGGTTTGCATCCTATTTCTTGTTCCTTTGTCCTGGCATCTCTCCCAACCTTCCCCGCATAGTTGTTCCAGAGCCCGGGACTTAGGCCCCTTGTGGGCATTTCTACCACTGCCTGTTAGATCATGTCAACTGCATGGGCCACTCACAGATTTGACTTGCCTACTGTTCTTGGCACCCCTGACCTCCACATAGCCTACCCACACATCTCAGGTTGGCCCTATAATTTGGAACACTTCTAGCCTTCAGTCTAAAGCCTAGAGGAGAGAGGATGTGGGAAGGGGGATATCAACATTAGGTCTGAAAGACCAGATGAGGAGGTAAACTGCAGCAGTCCCAGCAAAGGGGAGGCTGGGGAGGAAGGGTACAATTAGAGCTAATCAGAGCTTCACAGGGAACACTCCTTAGTGGCACAAAGGATAGCAAGGAGTCTTATTCAGAGTGTATAATTTAATTTGTACTTGTGATTAGAATTCTTCAATTTACAAATAGTATTAGACGACTTCAGACAGCATGGTCTATATGATAAGTGTAGTTTGTAATATGTCATTATATATTTAAAATTTAATAATATGGTTTCAAAGCTCGAAAATATTTAGTTTAGGCAGTTCTACAAATGGACAAATTCAGTATTTTTCCAAATGAAGTTAGATGTAATTATTAATACCTAGTAGACTTACAGTTCATTGAACTGAGAGAAAAGCCTAAAAAAGTTTAGATATTTTTAATCACATTCGTAAAAATATGGAGCCAGTTTTTAATTGAAGCAGTCTCTAGACAGTCTCTACAAGCTAAACACTGGGTATGATTACTGATCATTACTGGCTTTTAGAATTAATTATTCTAAAAGTTTACAAAATGGAAACCTTACACACACACTATTAATTTTATATCATTTGGAATTTTAAAAAAACATGTGTGTAACTCACCCTTTGGTGATAGGAATAATTTCTTTATTACTTTGCTTTCTAAGGCAGCTAATCCTTACTTCTGATTGGAATCTTACAACTCTGTCCAAAATTTTCCCACTTCAGAATCAACGCCTATAAGATTTTTCAGAAGTGCGTAAGTCAGTGTAACATAACAGAACAGACTAGAACTCTTCTTATAGGGGACCTTTAGTCTTTCCACAAAAGAGGCCCTTTTAGAATTCAAACTGACCATGACTCGAGCTTCTGAGTCTTTGCTATGTCCCTTGCATTTTTGAGTATCGAGAAAGTGAGTGATACAGCCCCAGGAGTATACATAGAGCGAACAAAGGATGAAGGACTACTTGGGATTTCAGAAGCGCCGTGTGAAGGGAAGACCGCCAATGCCAGGCTGCTATGGCAGCCGCTCCCGATTTCATCTACTTAATTAAAACTTCCCTGGTATTTTATGAAACTCTTTTCATTTTTGTCTTAAGTTGTTAATGAAATTCAGTTCCTTTTCATTGCCTCAATATGAAAAGAGGTTATTAAAAAGAAAAAAAATGGAGAACCAATAGTCTTTTTGGTTCTTTCTTGCCTGTGTGTTACTCTGAGACTGGCAGGAAGTTACCCACTGTAGCTGTGCATGAGCAAGAAGGCTGCCCAAGTGTCCACTTCCACTTCCAGAGGGTCACAAGTACCCCCTTTGAAGAGTGGATGGGGGGTGGGGTGGGGAAGGTGGGGAGGTAGGCGAGGGGGATGGAATGGGGACTTGGGTTGGAATGTAAAATAAAACCTTAATTAAAAAAATAAAAGAAAACAGACCTTTATGGTGGTCCTCTGATAACACTGGGAAAATTAGTTATCTCATGCTATAGTCTATTTAAGAAGTAAAAAGTATTTTAAAACTCTGAAATATGTCAACTTTCCAGAAAACATCAGACAATGCTTTTTTTTTTTTGTTTTAAATTAAGTATAGAATGGCAACCGAGTCTTATTTCAAGTATGACTTCCCTGACCAGTAAAGAGGTCAGCATCTTCCCAACTGTTAACTGGATATTGGAATCACTCATCCTCTGCATACATGCATACCCAAAACTTTGCCTACCCGGGCTGGATTATTTTCCTTTCTCATTTGCAGTCCCCCATCCTTGATTACCTATTTTGTCAAACATGTTCCTAATTGGTGGCTTTTAGCTTTCATAGTAGGTTACAGTCTTTTGGGCACATATCCAGAGTTTTCTTTTTATAAAACAATGTCCAAATTGTTACTCTTAACCCTTTATTGGCATGTCCATCCATTGCTACATTTAACATGATGCTTTTTCACACACACTGGGCTCCACAAGTCTGTGCTTCTGTAGTTTCATAGTCCCCCTGAAGTCACATGGTTTTGAGAAATGCAGAATACAGACAGTATCTTCCCTCTCAGAGAAATACTTCCCTCACATTTTTCTTGGCTATTTTTGGAACTTTCTATTTCCATGCCAACTTGAGAGAGTCACTTGTCGAGCTTATTACCTTGTGGGATTCTGACTGTGCACATCAGACTGTTGGGAGTCAATTTCCTAACCGTGAACCTCGTCTATGCAGGCATAAGGATGGCTTCACTCTGACAACCATCGATAGATCGATTCTTTCCTCCACAGAAGGACTGCATGTCTGCTGTGTAATTGACTCGTGGTTGCAAAAGGACAAGAGTGTCATCGATCTAAGCACATAAGAACTTCATTCGACTGTTTATTCTAGTAATTTACATGATTTCCTCTTGGATGCTTCTACTATAACGGATCATGTTATCTTGGGTACTGGATACACATGTAGAAGATAACACTATATCTATCTTCTCTTAATGCCAAGTATTTTACCATGAGAAATGCTCACTGCAGATTTCAAGTCAGAAGTCTTAAGCAAGCTGAAAAACTTTGTTTTTATCCGTGGTTTACTAAGACTATTTCTGGCTTACTAAGAGTTTGGTTGTGGTTGGGAAATCAGGTTTCATCAAATTTTTTTTTTCTCTCTCTCTCTCATTTATAGTAACTTAAAAAAATGGGACAGCTAAGATCCTAGCAAGAGTGGAGAGGATACCCAAATTGGCCTATTCCTGTAATCAGATTGGTGACTACCCCAACTATCATCATAGAGCCCTCACCCAGTAATGATGGAAGCAGAGGCAGAGATCCACAACCAAGAATGGGGCTGAGCTCTGGGAATCCAGTCAAAGAGAGGAAGGAGGGAACATATGAGCAGGGAGGCCAAGACCATGATGGAGAAATCTACAGACACAGCTGAACCAAGCTCATGGAAACTCATGGAAACCTACAACTGTGGAGACTCCAGGGAACCCAACTAGGCCCTCCATACGTCAGAGACAGCTGTGATGCTTTGACTAGCTGGGGTGCCCCTGGCAGTAGGACCACAATACAAACCTGTACAAGCTAGCTTGTTGGAGCCCATTCCCTATGGTGAGATGCCAAGCTCAGAGAGAGGGACCTGGCCCTGCCCCAAATTATTGTGCCAGACTATGCTGACGCCTCATAGGAGCCCTTACCAGTGAGGAGGAATAAACTGGGTGTGGGCTGGGGGGAGGCAGGGGGTGCTGGAGGGGGTGTGGGAGAAAGAACTGTGGTGGAAATATGAAATGAAATAAAAAAAAATAAAAAATAGGACATCTGATCCTTCTGGAATTTACTGTTGCTGTTCTCAAGTCATCAGTCTAACCCTGTTTCCTTGTAGGCTTTTCCTCTTGAAATGTTTAAGACTGTCCTTATGGCTGTGTAGTATTATCACGCCCGGGAATGTGTTTTAACTTGTTCCATTTGTGAAGTGACACATTTCAACATATAAACTCATATTTTACAGTTCTATAACACTCTTAGCTAGAATCAGCTGGAGTAATTCCTGTCTATTAGAAGATTGGGGTGGAGTTTAGCAAGCCCAGGGTGTTGGGCTCAACCCCCAGCAAAACCCACAGAAGTTCCATTAGGCAGATTTCAGCCTGTCTTGTGGTATCTTTGGTTTACTAATTACTTCATACTTCACATCTCTTTAATTTGTGTTAGCTTCCTCCCACCTAATGCTTCTACAATTCTGTCTTTACTGCTTATCGGCCTAGTATGTTTCTTTCATTTCAAAACTTTTATTTCATTTTTTTGTTCAGTTTTTTTTTTCCAAATTCCCCAACTACTGGTCTGCGTTATGCTAGCTTTAAGCTTTCCTAATGTTTACACCTTCTGAAGAATGCCAATTGGGTAATGTCAAATATTCTATTGTGAGTTCCTGGCATTGTAGTTCTGAATGTCCTATCTGCCAAATACCCTTCACATTTTTTTTATTTCTCAAATATAGTTTAACCAAAAAAGAAAAAAAAGCATTACTTACTATGTCTAAGTGTTCTGCCTGCTTATTACATATGTGCACCATGTGTTTGACTAATGTCCACAGAGGCCAGAAGAGGGTGTTAGAACTAGACTTATAGATGGCGATGAGCCACTATGTGACTCCTGGGAATTAAAGCCAGACCCTTTGCAAGAGCAACCGTTGCTCTTAATTGCCAAGTCATCTCTCCAGCCCCTAGTTTTCATATATTGTGACCTTGTATTCAGATGGACTGTTTAATACCTTGGGTAGTGAAAGTATTGGTACATACCAGGTTTTAGGGTTACCAGTCTATGAAAGCCTACAGGTAGTTCAAAGCTCTGAGTGAGTTAACTTAAAATTGCACCTTGTGGCTACCACCCTAACACATGGCGTCACCACAGACACTCATACTTGCTCCAGGCAACACAAGGTACTGGATTTCCTATGGAAGACTCTTTCTCGACCAAGGTTCCGGGAGAGATGGTAAGCTTTCTCATCGTTTCTCTGGTCACATGAGCAAAACCACTTTAGTGAAAAGGGGCAACAAGACACATCTGCTTTACCCTCTATGCAAGGGGCAAAAGGTGATCGTGATTACCTGGAAAGGCAGGCTTTCGTGATCGAGTCATGAAGATTTTCGTTGGGATACTGTGAGAGCCGGCGGGCGATCCGCAATAGCTGACGGGTGGAAAGCGATGCTGCCAAGGATTGTGCCTATGAAAAGGCAAAGACAGTCTGCTAAGAGTCTCACCAGCTTGTTACTGCCCCTGTAGATGGATGTCACCGCACAATTCCCTATTCCTGAGGGACAAGGCCAAACTTAAATATGCGCAAGGGATGAGTTACAGATAAAAATTAATAGAATCCAATTTACACTTACAATAGCCTTCAGGGTGGTTTTACTAGTCTGTGGAAAGCATTTATCAATTAATTTCAACTGCAGAATTTCAGTGGGGTGGAGGTAGGGTAGGAAGGCGGTTCTAAATGCAGGTCTCACCTGCCTCACAAATAGCCCTTACGTACAATCGACTATTAGCGCTTTCCCTCTTCAAGCAGCTGACTTGTTAAGATATTCTGAAAACGCTTAGAGCTTTATGCAAATCTGTGGTTTCTGAAACAGAAAAAAGGAATTGTAGACAGTTCAGCTTGCTGGACACAAAGATGGCAAGTAGTGTACCACTTCAGTGGCAGATTGCTGGTGGGACCCTTTTCCTAACACTATGGGAATGATTTCATTTTGTTTTCCTACACTTGCCCCAAATGTCACTACTAAGGTTGCTAACACAGAGCCAAGGCCCTGGGAAGCAGTCCATGGCTATCTGCTGACTTGAGCTGAAATTCTCTTGGCAGGCAGCAGCAAGACTTTAATGCTCATTGGCTTTAAACTTAGACAAATCAGATTACCATTAGCCATGTGATGTTGACTAACCACTTAGTTTCTCAAGTCTGTTTCTTTATCTTTAAGATGGCACTAACAGCATCCTCCCCTGTGAAACTGATTCAAGGATTAAATTCGAAACTGATTCTATAGCAATTAGCACAGGTCAGAAAAACAGGGCTGTCTCCAAATGACTGACAGAGATGATGGGAGAGCTCCACAAATGATAGAGATAAGGGTACCCAACAGATGACAGATGAGCCAGACGGCCTCCTCACAGTGAAAGCAGCCAGACACACTCACAAAGAGGCATTAACACAATTTGAGTGAATTAGATTATTAGTAATTAGATTATTAGTAGTAATCTAATAATACTAAGATTATTACTGACTTAGTTCACAACTCAGATCAACAGCATGGTTTAACTAAGCCAGAGGAATGAAGGCCTTTTGAAACTATTTGACCTTTGAGGGGACACTGCAGGGCCAGAGAGAACTGTCACAGAGCTGCAAAGTGACCCTGAGCACCTTAGGGGCAAGAGAAAAAACTGGAGATAACACACAGTTTAAAATGGACAGGGGAAAATGCCTAAGACATGCAGTGTGAGGTGGCCTCCGAGACCCCCAAAAGGAGCTTCAGTGACCCCATCCTAAAGCATCGCACAGCTCCACACTATGCTAGTGTCATGCTTCAGTGACAGTATGACCAGGTCAGGAATATGACAAACATCTACCGCATCAACGAACTCATTTACACACAAACATTTGGTGAATTCTTGTTTACATCAATGTGCATTTTAGACAGAGAATATTTAAATATAAAGAACCAGACATTCAGTGAAAAGTAACATGCCAAAGTAAGTAGAAAAAAAACCACTGACGAATGCTACCAGGGCTTAATGTAGTAATGTGAGCAGGAAAAATGTTATGGACAGGGGCATGAAAGTCAAAGGAATGTGAACCCATGCGAACATGAGGTGTCATCCTGACTCTACCATGCCACCTTCCAGAGGGCCTGCTCTCAAACGCCCCTGGATCACGATGATTCCATGAATAACTCAGGCCTCATTTCTAAAGGCAACAGTAGTGTTCCGTGCAAAGCAGTGGTGTGAGCTTAAACCAGAACATCACCTCCCTCAGGTAACTTGATTGGCCACTGAATGGGAAAGAAGGACAGAGACAACCAACACCACACACAGATGCTACTTTACCAGGTTCCCTCAAAAAGACAAAGTCCTACAGTAAGGGGACAACACCAAGATGGAAAAGAAAGGTGGCAGCCAATGGCCTCGATCCCTGCTAAGTGGCCAACGAGGAGAGGGCAGGGCTCTGGATAAGCATTTACTCCTCCGCCAGAGAGCAGAGGATTCAGGAATTCCCATCTCAGACTATGAAAAGTTCCTGTTTTAACCCCACAATGTCTGACCAACAAACCCCAACATGACTCTTCCAATGTCCATAATAAGATAAGGTAACTTCCTAGGACAAAACATCCCAGGCGTTGTGGCTTCCCTTCTCATCTCAGCCAACCCTGAAGTCTTCTCACAGGCTTGAAGAGGAGTAATTCCCTCAGTACAACAACCATAGTCTAAAACACCAGAACTAAGTTTTATGTTGAGCCATGCTGGTGTTGAATAAAGGACTTGGTAACTCCTGCTCTCAGACTTCCAATTAAAAATTCAGCATATACTTTAATTATAAAAGTCCTAGTGGATTTAACATGGTGCTATCAAATTTCTAACTGCAACTTTATCTTGCAGGAGGGAGGGCGAGAGTGTGAAGTTCATTCCCTTGGTTACCATGGTTATGCAAGTTAATAGCACGCTCAAAGCATTTTTCATATTGGCACAATTATTAGTACCCTCGACTGCTTAAAAATACAAAAAGATATCATGAGAAATAGCAAAAATAATATTTCTTTTCTTCCTCTCAAAGAATTATTTCTTTTATTTAAAAATGTAACACTGCCAGGGGAGAAGTGCCTAGAAGTGATCTCTTAATATATTAGTAATTAATTAATTTTCCATTCATTCCTCAAAGAATTAAGTATCTATTGTCTGACAGGTTAGGAAGTCAAAAGACTGAACAAGTCTCAGACTCACAGAGTTCCAGTTCTAATTGAAGAAATGAAAATTAGCTGCAAGGCAACTGTGAGCGGTCAGCGTCTTGGGTATGGGCTAGTGTCATGAGAGCAGACTGGGGGGCACCAGTAACTTCCACTCACGGGACTGAGGTAGCGACCTAGCAGAATCGGGGCTCAGAGAACCAAGTTAACGGAGAGAAACACATTCCAGGCATTTCTAAAGCAGAGACATTTTAATGTATGCTGGAGTTAAAATAGCACCACGCTAAGTGTGGGCAGAGCTGAGGGGCTTCGGAAAAGCTGAGAAAATGAGGCTGGCAGAGCAGCCGAGTCACACAACCAGCAGCCCACCTAGCGCGCTGTCCTCAGTCTACAGACAAAGGCAATGGAGCCCCTAACCAGTGTAGAGATCGATGTGAGAACTCCAGAAACACTGAGAAAGGTCCCCGTGAGGACAACATGGAAGACATTCATTCCTTCCTGACAGTTAGGTGCTGAATAGCTACTGTACTGTAAGCAAAGGTCCCGACTGTGCAGGTCCACAGAGAAGGAAACAAACACCCACAAACACACAATACAAAGTGAGTAAAGCATGTCTATTTTGTCCAAGGTCGTAAGCCCTAGGAAGAGTCCTGATAGCTGGGCGTGGTGGCGCAGGCCCGTAATTACAGCAGAGGCAGAGGCAGGTGGATCTTTGTGAGTTCAAGGCCAGCCTGGCCTACAAAGTGAGTTCCAGCACGACCAAGGCTACCTAGAGAGACAAGTAAGACAAAAATGAAATGGCAAGGAAATTGCCTCTGAATCACACGGACTTGGAAAAGACTGGTTAGGACATCTGAGAAAATCTAAAGGAGGCAAGGGAAAAAGTCACCAAGGAGAGGAAAACACAGACGTAAATGCCCTAAGCCAGGCCCTGTGTTCAGGAACAGGAAGCATTGCCTGTTAGCTAGCTTTCATAGTGCCAGAAAGTACTCTGAAGAACGAGTGGTATGAAAAGCCATCAGTAGTCTTACCCAGCTGTGAACCCTGAAAATCCCAATGCCCAGCCTGGTAAGATATGCCCAGAGAGGCAGTAGTGGCATGGCTGTTACAGGGGTCATCAGCTTTGATAATACTTCCCTTTTGGTTCAGTGATACTGACTTCAAAATTTTATTTTCAGACTTAACATTTCATTAAGCCATGATTTGCTAAAGTAATTAGGGCACTTTGTCAAGTCTCTGACAGAAAGCCATGCAGTGCGAGAGTAGCTGGTGAAGGGTCAATGACGCGAAAGCGATGCTGCAGGACCAAGACTTGAAGTCTGACACAAGGACAACCGTTGACGGTGGCAGGTAACAGCAGTCAACCTCATGGCGCCACACTGGAGAGACCTGCCTTCAGGGTATGTGACAGTATCAGGAAAGCACAGATCGCCAACGCTGTCAAGGCTGTGGCTTTAGGCAGCTCAGCAGATTACTATCAGCCAGCAATGAAATCAGGGACAGGCAGGTTTAAGCACAGTTATTTAAGAGATAGATATGCATGTCAAAGTTTATAACTATCCCACAGTATCCAGTTCAACAGTCGAAGCCGGTATTTGCTAAGCAGCTATCAACTGGGTTAAAATTATGCTTTTATGTTAATCACTGTGAACCCTTCTCATGAGGAAGACGTTGGCATTAGTTTTTTTTTGTTGTTGTTGTTGTTGTTTTTAAAGAAGAGAAAAAAAAAAGACTGAATTGCCGCCCTTGGGTGAACAAGATGGTTCAGTGTGTAAGGGTGCCTGCCACCAAAGCCTGACAACCTGAAGGCTGTCCCTGGAACCCACATGAGCAGAGAAATGGAATGCTACAAAGTGTCCTTTAACCCCCCCCCCCAGCACACACTTTTTATAGAGAGTGACTGTCTTTCTCCTGAAATTGAAATAACAGTTCATTAGCAAAGACAGAATAGAAGCTGATGATGAAGGCACAGGTAAGTAGTTGGAACTTAGAGAATATGAACTGTTCCTCAGTAGGTAAGACGAAGGGACAGAGCAGAACTACAGGACCTCAAGGATTCTTCTGAAGCTAAGTCATGCTCCAAGGCTGAGCCAGGAAGAGCTACAACATCCGGGGTACACTGTGCACAAGGAAAAGCACAGCACCTGGGGTAGAAACGGCAGCTAGACTCAGAGCAGGTTAGCACAGAAAACGGGCAGGCAGAGCCCAGACTTACTGTTGGGTCCTGGGTCTCCCTGAGTTTGTGTGTAACTGACAGCAATTTCTCCAAAGCTTCCTGGGGTACACTGGGGACCTATTTTATGAAAGGAAAAATGGGGAGAAATGAGGACAATTTAGCAAGTAATACTGGAAGGGTGTTTTTACAAACTCCCCAAGTATTGGGTCCATGCTGATGTCACGGATGAAGTTGACACTTCACCTTCTCAGCAAACACTTGAGGGAATGTTTAAAACATTCTTTTAAACATCCAGACAAATGAGACCAAGCTCTCAGAATGCAATCAGATCCCAGGCGGGAAACTAGCCTCCAGCATATCCACAAACACCAGTTCCTTCTTTGTAAGCATCAATAGGATTCTTCAGATCTAAGTCAGGCATTTTCTTATGAAAACAAAACTCTGATAGCGTAATATTAATTTATGCAAGCTATTTAATTACTGGCTTAATTCCATGCATATATTACACAAATGTATCTGACTATTTTGTGGCCCAAAGGACTCCTGTGTACAAAATGGATGTTCAAGTAGTCTGTCTTCCTCAAAGACTTTTGAAACACATACTTGTTGGATATAGTGCCTTAGGCTTCTAATTTCAGTACGTGGGAAGCTGAGGCAGAAGGATTGCCAAGAGGCCAGGATGTCTACAGAGTGAGAACCTGCCTCAACACAAAACCAAAAATAAAGCACATTTGATGGTCACGATCAACTCAATGAACTCAGAACATCTGGACAAAAACACACATCTCTTTTCACTACAATGAACTTCAATGCAAATAATTTAATAAACGTAAATAATTTTTACATAAGCAATAAGCTAATACTTTTAAGCTAACACAGTAAAAGATTAATGCCATGATGTAACTTCTTTGAAAGTGTACTGGTTCCAAGTTTCTTTAGCCATTTAACTAACTGGAATTTTAAAAACTCTAATTTTATTTTATACATACCTTATACTATTTATTTTAAAAATAAATCCTGTAGTGTAAGAAGTAGAATTACTCTCACGTTCAGATGAGGAAACCATGACTAATCTTCCTGAGCTCTGGAAGCTAGTCCATATTGAGAATCTGACTAAATCCAGTGTTGAACCCTAAAGACCATGCCTTTATCCATAACTGTGCTCATATAGACCCCGCCCTCCCCCCCCAAATCAAACACTAATTCTAGTATTCCTATCCATGGTTTCAGTTATGTAAAATGTTAGTTAGTAGTGATACAGAGTAGCACCATCAAACAGAACTTTCTATGATGACTGAAAATGTTTTGTCTGTGCTACCTAACAATATCCAAAATGAGTCTCAAGTGGCTATTGAACATTTGAAGTATGACGAGAAACTGAATTTTATTTTATTTAATGTGGCTGGTGCTGCCTCATTGAAGAAGACACTTCCAGAGCTCCCAGAGAGCCTCATGTGATGCTACACTAAGGCGGACATGGGAATCCCGGGTCTCACAGAAACGACAGCGCCCCAATGAGCAGTCAGGAAACTGCAGGACTGCAGCCCTCAGGGATCTGGGCAGCTTCAAATGAGACGGCAATGGGATGGGCACCCACCGAGAGCAATGTTCCTCTTACCATTCCCTTTATCACTTGGATTTCTTCACTTTTCACAAGGGGCTTCATGTGATGGAAAAGGAACATGGTTAAGAATTCTGGTCCCAGCCACTGCTGTGTTGTGCTCCCAATAACTGGGGGCTCTGCCAGAGCGATGATCCTGAAGGAGGGGTGGATCGGGAAAATGGACCTAAAGCAGAGAGGGAGAAAGATAAAACATCACGGTTTGTGAAAGAAACTGAGTCATGAGACATGGGGCTCAGCAATAAAACGGCCATGCTATTAGTCATGTCAAAGTTGTTATCCAAAGAATAGTCTGAGCAGTGGCGGCCCACACCTTTAGTCCCAGCACTTGGGAAGCAGAATCAGGCAAATCTCTATGAGTTCCAGGACAGCCAGGGCTGCAAAGAGAAAACCTGTCTGGAAAAACACCAAAGGAAAAACAGAAAGAACAGGCTTGGGTTGGGGGAGCCAAGACTTTTAAGAGTTAACAGACTGAAATTGAGAGGAAGAGGATGAAATAATTACTGATAAAGGTACAATATGTACTTACGAAACCCCAGCCCTCCAAGCACACTGGCAATGTGCTCTCATTCCCAACGCATGAGCTCCAAACCCCTTGAAAGAAAGTCACACCAAGCTCATATTCATCACATAGGATCCTACATGTTTACGCAGTCACTCAGCCTTCTCAGGACCCCTGCTTTTCAAGGAGTCCACTCTAAATGAATCAGAGAAACTAAAAAGCATCATTTGCAGTGGAGAGGCTTTTAAAATATGGACAATTTAAGTAAGCCATATATGGTCATATTAAATTTATAACTAGGCCGGCAAGGGAACATTTAGTAATTTAAAAGGTGAAGAAAGCTTAACTCATATGCTACTTTTTGTCATTGATACAAACGTTAGGGTTTTTAAATTGATGTTTCTTTAAGAAATCTCTGCTAGGAAATCCATGGAAGCAAGTCAATGTCCCAGACACAAAAGGGGGGGTGACACTTCTTCTGTGGAGCAAAGTATTTGAGTGTGTGTGTGTGTGTGTGTGTGTGTGTGTGTGTGTGTGTGTGTATGTGTGTGTGTGTCTGGGGGGTTATATCGTCTTATTATGATCTAACCAGGTGGGTGGTATTATTGGTTTTTATCAATCCCACTAAAAAAAAAACAAAGCAAAACAAAAACCAACAATAGTAATTTTTTTACTATTTTAGAGGGTAATACAGTTCTTGTTGAGAGGAAACAGCTAAAAATTTAGGTGCTTGCTAAGGTTTTGAGGAAAACAAAAGTACAAACATGGAATTGGCATTGCAGGACCCCAGAGAGGCAGGAGATGGGTGCGTGGGAAGCTAAAAGAACTTTGAAGAGTTCAGAGAAGAAAAAGTTGCATCCAGACAGGGGGCAGCTCTACCAAGTCACAGCTACATAAAACTGTGAGGTCATATCATTATTTGTAAGCCAGGAAGAAAACAACAACAACTTTGGAAATTGCCACCAGAAATACACGAATCAATGACTTGCTGCAAGGTCACACATAGTGCGCTTCACTGGATTAATTTTAAAGAATATGTATGTGTGTATATGTGTTGTAGCAGAGCCTGAAGATGACCTACCCAAAAAAAAAAAAAAAAAAGGTTGTTTTTGGAAGCAGCGAAGGAATACACAGGTACTAGGCTTAAACGTCCAGAGGACAGGCCAGTGTCTCTGGGTTGCTGGGCATTAATACTATAGCAGATGCCACATGTGTGATCCTGAGACTGGCAAGCTACCACATTTCTCCTTCAGCTAAGGTGGCTGCCAACTAGGTGACTTCCTGAGGCTGGGTAGGAGTTCCTGGATTTACCCATGATCCTTCTGACTCATAGCTAGAGGCTGGGCAGGAGGTAGGAAGGTACAGAGCGTGATTTAGCTGTGGAAAGTGAAAGCTACAGATACAGTTTCTCACTTGAGGTGAGGGACAGCAAATCAGGGAATAATTGTCAAAAACCCAAAGGCGTCCAAAGGAGAAGCCTAATGTGTATTCTCAACCGAGGAGGTGGCACACAGGGCAGCTAAGCTGCAGAGTCAGCAGAAGAGCAACTGAACGAGACAAGCTGGGAGGTTTCAGTGTAGACAGTGACAGTCACAGCCTGGAACACACAGCCTGCAGTTAGCTTTCTATTACTGGTTCTCACAACCCCTGGAGGGAGGGAGCTGGCCACTCGGAAGGGGACACATTCAGACATGGCTCATGTGCTGAGCAGAAAGGTCCACACTGGTGATAAGAACAGCCACCAACCCCTTGAATAACAGGGAGAGAAGGACCTGTAGCCTTCCAGGTTCTCTTGGAAGGTTTCCTTGTACACAATAGTTACACAGAGCCATTTCTAGATACTAAGTTTCCTAAGTCTGCAAGTTAAGAGAGGAGACTCTGCCACAAACTTCAAGGTGAACCAGCAACCCACTGGGTAACGTGGAGGCTGGGGTGGTACTTCTTCACTATACACATAAACAAGCACTATAAATATATAAAACCAAGCTTAGGGCTAACTTTGTTCAAATTTAACAATGACAACAAAACAAAATGCAAGATATAGCTTTCCTTTCAGATAAATATGTATCAGTTCGTAAGGATTAATTTTAGAAGAGAAAAATGTGTGTGTGTGTGTGTGTGTGTGTGTGTGTGTGTGTGTGTGTGTGTGTGTTTTAAGCATTTAAAGACTACTGGGATTTGATATGTTTGTGGGTACGGGTGCAGTCTGAAATGCTGAAATCCTTTCTAGCATTCTTCATTATGGAATGGAGTGAAGCAGGCTGTGAACGCACACCTTTCATCCCTGCACTTCATAAGCAGAGGCAGGAGGATCTCTGATGTTCAAGGCCAGCCTGGTTTACCAAAGTGAGGTACAGGACAACCAGGGTTACAAAGAGAATGCCTGTCTCCAAAAACCAAAATCATAACCATAATCAAATAGAATGAACCATTGCTACTCAACATGGATAATCTCACAGAAACTGAGAAGGAGAGCTGGCAGAAGGAGTGCATACTGTGTGATTCTAACCATTAAAGAATAAACAAGCTATATAATGATCAGAGGAGGAGGATGAGAGGGACAGGAGGGATGCCTTAACAGGGTATAAAGGAACTTCATTGTCTTCATTGTGATAATGAATTGACAAGATATATGTAAAAAATGATCAAATTGTATGTTCTAATTATGCAGTTCCACAGATCAATTCCACCTAAACAAAGCCCTTACTAACAAAGAATGATTTCAATAAGCCCCAGTTTTTCGAAGGGAATTATACATCTTCTTGGTTGGATATGCATTTAAATAACTTAGAAAACTAATATAGAAGGTTTCTATAACAACATGAATTGTGGGCTACAACAGGAGTTTAAAATTGGACTCCTATGGTATAACACTAATGCTCCCATCAAAACTGACAAGTTACACAGATCTGAGCACAGGCCACATGGCCCGTTCTTTCCAATGCAAGGAAGTATGCGGCATGAATACATTCCTAATGCACATGGTACAAGATCTAGAGCAGCAGATAAGTGTGCAGCTACATCTAAGCCACCACGACCCAAAGACCCCTTTTTAGGTCCTTAGAAAGCAGGATGATTAGTGAAGGGGCAAGAGCTGAAAGCATTCTGTCTTGAATGAATGAATCTATGAGAGATGCTGCATTCATTAGCAGACAAACAGAACTCACAATGGAAAGAAATTACACACTGCACAGGGCTGAGGTTTAAAAATTGTTTCTTGATCATAAAAGTATGTAAGATTAGTATCAAAAACTCAAGAGTTTCCTGAAGGCTTATGTTTAGGGAATTAAACACCAACACTAAAATCTGGGATCTCCCTTGAATTTGTTCATTTCTTTCATGAGTTAATTGTTTAAAAAGCTGTTACAGTTTCTAGGAAGGCCAGAGAGAATATTCACACTATAACTGACTTCCAACACAGTACGGATAAAGGGCCTAGAGAATGCATTCTACAAAGAACTGTCAAAGCTGTTATGGCTCAAGAGTAATTAATAAGGAATGAGAGATTGTGAACTGTTTTCAACATTCAATACTGGCCAATAAAAACCAAATTATTCACTAAAAGTAAAAACTAGAGCATATCCAAGTATATGCAGGAACAAGCAATAAATCTATATTGCCTCTCTGCATCAGCCACCAGCAGGAAGGGACAAATTTAGTAACCTAGAATTTATACTCCCTTCTTTTCAAAAAGTAAGTTTTTCTCATTAAAAAGAGTAGTTCTATTTTGGTTCTTATTTGCTGAAAAAAAGAATGTATGCGCCGTTGGTGTCTGACGTCTGTGGCCCTCACACTATTTTTAATTGCTGTGTCCCTGTACTCTTGATACCACAATACAAGACAATTCTAACATTTCTAAAGGTAGTTAAGGCATATGACTGCCCAAGAACAATGTAAACCTTGAGGGCCCTCTGGACATGATCACGGTTATGGCCTTGGGGAAGAACTAGCAAACGATCGTGGAGATAAATATTATTATGTGAAACTGGGTTCACAGCATGAAATTGAAAGGGTTGGGAGCTCACAACCATCACTGTTAATTCTGGGACCCTATGCTATCAGGGCATCATTTTATTAAAGTACATCAAGGTGCTCCTAATTAACAGACATATGTAATATTTATTAAGGAAATAATACTAGCCTAAAGGGTCAACAATCACTTTTCTTTGGCTTTCTAAACTCAATCTCACCTTAAGATTATTCACTTACTTACACATTTACTGAGGAGGGAGAGACAGCTCAGCAGTTAACACTCATTGCTCATGCAGAGGACCTGCGTTGATTTTTTTTTCCCCAGCACCCACATGGTAGTTCACAACCATCTAACTCCAGTTCCAATGGATTTGATGACCTCTTCTCATCTCTGTGGACACTAGACACTCACGTGATACACATACATGCATGTAGGCAATCACACACATAAAAATCAAAACAAAACAAAAACTAAGTAGTCTACCATGAGCCACAGATTGTAATAGTAGACATAGACAAACACGACACAAAGGACAGGCTCCTGACAAGAATGAAGTCCCAGGATCTGGTATTTCCCAAGGGCCAACTACATCCTACCCTTCATACGTGAGACTGTTATTCTCAACGAAACCACTAGGAAATATCTGCGATTGACTGCCTAAGAAATCTTCCTAAAGGCAAGTATGAAACTGTTCCTATCAAAGCAGGTATTTGTATCTTTGGAACTGGGTGCAAAGGGAAAGATGTTTTGGAATCTGCATACTGTTAAGCCATTTCCATGCAACAAAGCCAGGAGCTTTGCAGTCAGCCCTTGAGAGGCCCTGCACCTCACACTGGCAGACCTGTTCCTAAGGCTTCTGAGAACAGTGTCTATTGGTCTGTTTATCTATTTGTGCAAGTCTATAGGAGTTATTCCACTGGCAGCTACATCCCTCCCAAATCCCTTTTAAACAATAAAAAACCTCCCTTGCCAATTCTGTGATATTTTTCTCGTAAAAATCTCTCATTAGGAAATAAGGCATAAATCAAAACAAAAGTTGAGCTTGTTTAAATGCTACAAGAACAGAGCTTCAGTCATTAACTTAATACAAGGAGAAAGGGCAGATGATTTAGGCCAAGAACTTCTACTTTACATGCTATGGCCCAGAGTGGCGTGGTAGCTATGACCATCTCGAAGCATCGACTCATGCTAGGTAATGAGTCATAATTATTCACAAGAACAGCTCGTGGAACAAGTGGATTTCCTCACTTAGTACAAATTTCTGGCTTTTTATACTCTATGATGTCCTTTGAGACAAGCTGTTAGGCAATCAGCACAGTAACATGTAAACACATTACCCAAGAACAACAACCCTGGAAGAAATGTTGCCAACTGCCTTAGATGACTCTAGTCCACCATGACTATGAAAGAAATGAGTTATCATATTAAACAGAAAATAACCAAGATGAGGTACAGACATTTACCATTCTATTAGAGGGTGGCAGATTCTGTGATAACAGTGACAACAAGGACTGCTTTCAATCAGGAGAAAATAACTGCTGCTTGGCTACGAAGGAGGGATACTGGCAAGGAAAAGAATTAGACTTTCAACAGGCAGATGTGTTAGGTCCACTCCCAAATGCCTGGGCTGGTGACAGCGTCTTAAACAGAAAGACACTGGCTGGGTAAACAGAAGGATTTTATTGGGTAAAGGAGCCTAATGGTTCACGTTTACTAGAAAAGCAGATCTCCCTGGGAGGTTGAGGCCATCATGTCATCTACCAAGAATACTTGGTTTTAAAGACTACTTGCTTTTGATTATGTGTTTCAGGCTCAAGTTTGACAGCATACATAGGAGGCTAATGCTTGTCTCTAAATGACAAATACATTTGCACTTAGCATGACTACAAGCACAGTTCTGAGCACATTGAGGAATTTGATCATTTATAAGGTGACTGACCGCTACCTTGCACATCGTAATTATCTTTGTTTATAAACAAGTTAGTTGCTTTTATAAAATTAAGATTTTTGCAGTTTTTTTTAATCCCTTGTAAAAATCTGAGTCTTAAAATTTGAATTGAAGGGGGCTGGAGAAATGGTTCAGTGGTTAAAAGCACTGCCTGCTCTTCCAGAGGACCTGGGTTCAATTCCCAGCGCCCACATGGCAGCTCACACCTGTCTAACTCCAGTTCTGGTGCTTTTAACACCCTCACACAGACATACATGCAAGCAAAACACCAACGAGCATAAAACAAAAAATACACTATTAAAATGATTGAAGATTCTTTAGCTGCACATCAAAATAAAACTTTAAACCACGAATACAGTCCACAGAGAGACTGGGAACCTTACTTTTCTGATCCTTTCACAGTGTACCTTTACAGAATATTATAGTTTCTTGTATGACTCAGTTTATTCAAATAACTAAAGCTTAACAAAAGCAGCAAAGACAAAGAGTCTAGACATACATCTTCAAGTCAGCCTCTGCTGGCCTGAATGGACCCTTACAACCTCAGAAATTTAACTATAGTCATTGAACATTTATTGTAAATCCTATTTTTCATAAACAAGAATTGAATCCAAATTACTTTGGACCTGACAGGTATTTTAATGATTCATTTATCTTTTAACTATGTGTGTGTATGTTTATATGTGTGGGTTTGTGCACTTCAGTGAAGTATCCTCTGTGGCCAGAAGAATTGGATCCCCTAGTGCTGGAGTTACAAGTGTCTGTAAGCGAATCAAATGCAGGCCCTCTGCAAGAGCCATGCATGCTGTTAACCACTGAGCCATCCTTCCAGCCCCTCAACAGGTACAAGTACTTTAGATAGTAAAGGATCACTGTTAGGAAATTTAATGAAGACACAACAGATGGATGATAGAACACAAAGAAGGAAAACACTACAAGTTCTGGCCAGGAGGCCATTCCTACACCCAAATGACAGAAAGCACAGGAGACCAGGGAGATTAAGGCCTAGGGCGGCACAGGAGCTACAAATGTAAAATGAGTCCAGGGTGCAGCACAGGAAGACTATGAAACTGACAGGACATGGAATCATAATTAGGGTGTATCTCAAGGAGACGCAATTTCACCAACGGAGAGAAGTGACAGGGATAGAAAGGTGACTTATACATGGAAAAGAGGTCGCGTCCCCATCACTGTACAGATTTCCACTCTGACATCTCACTGCATTTTCTTTACTTACAGTTCAATCTTTCATACAGAGGAAATTACGAACTTTAGGGAAGACAAGATGGGTCTATGAAAGCAAATCTATTTTAATATACTGAATGAGTCAGTTGTAGTTCCTATGCTGTCCTGACAAAGTTCAACAAAATTCCCAAAAATACAGTGATGCCAGGAGACGAAGGGGTGGAAGTAAGTGGGTGCCGTGAGAAGCGAGATGGACAAAGATCTGCACCTTCATTTAATGTGCGGGAAAGCAGCAGGCAGTTCTTAACACTGACAAGTCAGGAAACCCCGCTGAAGCTTGTTGCTTGGTGACGTGAGGCAAACATTCAAAGAACCCGCTAGGTGTTAGAAGTGGTAACCTCTAGGGACAGAGGTTAGACATAAGAGGCCGTCGTGGAATGCATGACAGGGACCTGGTGTCTTTCACAAAATGCTCTGGAATTTCTGTCTGGCTCAAGTCTCATGCATGCTTGCCCTCAGGAAATAGTGAAACTTCTATTTAAATTGTAATGAAAAATAAGTATTTCCACGACCTCCCTCCACTTCCTCAGCACGATGCTGAAGATGGAGAGGAGATGTGCTTGAGGGAAGAGACACGATTGATGGCAATATACATGGAAACCTTTGAGAAGGAAGTGCTAAGGACCATATGGGCCCAACTTTCCACATGAAGCTCAAGTCTACTCTGTTCCTAAGAGGGTTTGTGTTTGCAAAACTTTGTATGGCTGTTAGAGAAAATATGGGTCCTTTCCACAGAAAAAGGTTGTCATTTCCTGGATATTTGGCAGAAATACAGGGCTCCTGACGTCCTGAGGAAAACTGCCTGGCAAGCGAAGGAGCTTTTGCTCAATTGCTCTGATTCATCTTTCTGGAAATCTGCACTCTTTCCATACCAACCATGATTCACACACAAATAATGTACAAACTGAGTGCCATGCATAAAGAGATACAACGAGGGTGATCTCCTTGGCTTACTAACCTAAACACTAAACCAAACTTCTAAGCTGCAGCAGGTGACAAGGTACACCTCGATAGGCAGTTCTGACGTCCCCCGCTATTCTTGAGTAATCTAAGTAACTAGAAGTTAACATTTTCTTTACAAGGAAAAAATATAAATGCACACTCAGTGATTAATATACTTCACTGGGTTTGGACAGTTTTCTTGTTTCCAACACGGGAGAGGGAAAGCTTCCAATGCATCAGGTCAGATTAAGTGAGGATGCAGTCACTGTCATCATTGTAGCCACGTCTTCCCCTACCCCCAATGTACCCATCTCCAAAGAGGCACAGCCCACCGGAAGGTACTGACATGGGGATGACATCAGAGAAGCCTGGGCTAAAGGAGAAGCGTGAGGTATGTTTGAAAATAGTTCTCTTTAAATGCAAAGGTCTATCTACAAACTCTCAAGCCCTTCATTCAGATTTCTCCCGAGTGTTACGAGCTTATCAGCTTGCATCCTTGTTCACACCTGGCCATCCCCTTGCCCTCTGGTATGCTTCCTATATGACACATTATCAAGCTTATCTATCCCCGCTTTCTCAATAAGCAGCTCCTGCAAAGGCAAGGTTTCCTTTCATAATCACAAAAGCATTATGATACTTAAGAAAACTAGTAGTAACAGTAGGGAACATATACACGGTACATATGCATGGTACATATTTAATCTTTTTTATTTGGGGGTGTTGGGGTTGTGTGTCATATGTATGTACTTGTTAGTACAGGTATGTGTGTGAGAGCAGGGGTAGCCAAATTTCCTCAACTGACTCCCTCCCTTTATAATTTTGCTTTATCTATCTGTCTTCTATCTATCTATCTATCTATCTATCTATCTATCTATCTATCTATCTCGAGACAAGGTCTTGCTGTGTAGGCCTAACTGCCTGGAACTCACTATGGAAACAAGGTTGGTCTCCAGCTCAGAGAGGTCCAGCTACACCTACCTCCCTGCACAGCTGCACCCTGGCTTCCCGCTTTATGGTGAAGATGGGGTCTCTAACTGAACCTCAAACTACTTATTTGGCTATGCTAGTCAGCTAATTAGCTCCAGGAATCTACCCTCTCCATTCTCAAACTCCCACATCATGCTGGGGTTAAAGTCACCATGTACACAGAACCTGGCTTTTTACATGGGTTTGGGGCATCCAAACTTAGGTCCTCAAGCCTGTGCTGCCGGTACTTTACAGACTCTCCTGGTTCTAACTTTTTCTATTTGTCTTTTGTAACTGTTTTCAGTTTGTTTCCTGCTCTAGAGTCAAGCCAAATCTCACCCATTGCATCTGACTGTAGTATCTAGGAAGAGTTGTAAGAAAGCCACAGTGTCAATGCTGCCTCGGGGGACACCCACAGCACTCACCACTTCTAGTAAGGTTGGCTTACCTTCCTGGAAATACAGTTGAGACAGGCTAAGAATATAGAGCACGGTTTGGACAAGCCCCTAGATTTTAGAAAATGTCAGATTATACCCCACTCAGGACACCAAACTAAGCTATTCAGCTATTGTTTAGTTTGACCCTAGTTCAGCTGAAAATATGGAATGTTACTTTCAAGTTAGCTGTAAGTTAAAGATAAGAATAACATATTCAAGGGCTGGCCAGACGGCTCGGGGGTAAAGCCGCTTGCTACTAAGCCTGAGGATGTGAGTTTGATCTCCAAGACCCCACTGGAAGAAGAGAGCTGACTCTCTTACATTGTCCTCTGACTTCTGTATGTGAGCTGTAGTGTGTACCCACACATACATGCACATACAATAAATAAATGCTTAAAAAAAATCCAAGGATACTGTACTCCAGATTACCTTTCCTGCAGCTGCTCATCCGTTAGCTGTAGTCCCTCCTTCAAGCTCAGGTACCTGTCTTCTCTCAGCAGCCTCGATCCATCGTACAGGCTGAGCTCACGGTCATGGATTAGTCTGTTGGGATAGGGGGAACAAATTAATCAATGATGTTATGAGGGGCAGTCAGTCAATGCTTAACCATGCTATCATTGCTGACAGGTGAGCCTGTACTTTTCACAATGGTAACTTGGTCAGTGTCATTTTATGTTATCCTTGGCAGATGTACTGGAGAGGAGCAGTCCCGAATGTCAGAGAAGGAGACGAGGCAGGAGAAGGGAAAGAGGAAGTGGAAGACAGAAAGACACAGATGAATGAGTATCGCAGGGTATCCATTCATGAGCAAGCCAGTTAGCACACACTCCTCAATCAATGTAACTTCATAAGGGAAAGTATCAGAATACTCCTACAGTTGGAATTGCAGGATTTAAAATATCAAAAGCCCCTGAAATAGCCCAACTACTATTTCTCATGGCAGCCCTGAAATAATCTAGCTTCCTGTACAACATAAGACATTCCTGTTAGGTACTTCAAAGGTTAAAGAGCAAAGACCGATGCACAAGTTTTGGGCACAGGCAGTACGGTCTGTGTTCAATTCCAACATTGCAATTACTTGCTAAATAATCAGGGAAGGAAGAACCATTCCATCTCTCTAAATTTTACTATAAAATTAAGGCAAAAAATTAGGACAATAGGGCCAACCTCATAGATTTAGTGTTAAAACTGGACAATTAATATAAAACAGATGCTAAACATGATTGCTCTCAGTCTAGACTGTAAGTTTGGATCTCTAGGCAGTATTTACAAGTGCCCGTGTTCAAAACTATGGCCTGGATCAATTACGTTGAGAATTAGTGGAGATGAAGGCCGTGGAACAATCTTTGTCCACTGTAAATATGTATTACTCTCACTGGTTAATAAAGAGCTGACTGGTCTATAGCTGGGCAGGAGAGACTGGGCAGGAAAGCCAGACCAGAAGAATTTGGGGAAGGGTAGAGTCATAGGAGTAGCTAGCCAGGTAGAGAGTCAGCAAGAGATACTGGAGAGGTAAATCCCACAAGCCTCGGGGCAGCACGCAGACTAATACAAAATGGGTTAAGTTGTAAGAGCTAGTTAGGAATAAGCCTGAGCTGTCCAGGCATTTATTAATTAGTACTAAGTATCCATGTTGGTTATTTGAGAACCAGGGTGGGAAAGAAAAGTCCACCCTCAAGGCATTGGCATTTTTTAAAATTCCATCCTGCAAGGCGGCCCAAGGCTGACAACTGTAGACTCAGGTTTAGCACAGCGCAGGCATACGTTACTCTTTTGTATTTGGTCAGACATCTAAGAGACAGCCAACAAGAGGGGACCGAGTCTTTTCTCATTTTGTATTCACATTTATATGTTTGGCAGAGAAAAAGAAATTATAACTCTATGACATGTTTGTGGTAAATCCCTAAAACTTCATGATTACTATTTTTAAATCCACACAAACTGAATCCAGATTAACATGACACATTTGGGATCTTTCATTACACTCAGTATCTGCATCTTGTCAACGATAAAAACTGTGTCAGCTAGTTGAAGAAATGGCTCGCTTCATCTATTTGACACTTCCCAGAAAGTCAAATTAAAAGTCAGGCAGCAGAAAAGGGATGAAAAGCATCAGTAACCTCTTACATGACACAGGCTATGAATATTTTCCACAGAAATTACACATGGAGAATATTTCAGCATTAAATTCCAGGATTCTAGAGTTTTTGAAATGTGTGGATAACTTTTTCACACTCAAAACAAGAAAATCATGGATATAAAAATGTTCATCTCTATGCCAACTGAGTGAAATAAGCAAATAAATATATATTTTGTATTAAACCTTCATTTTGTCTAAAGAATTTTTTAAAAATCTGAGATGATTTCTAAGCAGTTTAGTTAGGACAAAACCAGATGCTCAGCTGTAAGGGTCGTTGCTCACGTTAATTCAAGTATGTATGTAAGCCACTGGAAACCACTGCTGGTGGAATTTCTTCCTCCAGCTCTTACACGGCAAATTCTGGCACAGAAGTGGGGTTTGAAGCCTTACAATCACACGTTTATAGCAACAAATGTTAATAATACTTTATTCAGCTTGAGCATAGAATTGTAAATTCCTCAGGATCTGCATAACACAGGGTTTAGGTTGGCACAGAGACCATATGTGACACAAACCTTTGCAATACAGCCAGCGTGCCAGCGTTGACCCGGTGGATGCCATCCAACAGGACCAGCTTGCCCTCTCGAGCAGCAGTCACAAGGGGTGAGGATCGCCAGGCAGTGTCACCATTGGGGAGTGTGTACCGCTGCTGTAGCAGGTCACGTGCTGTCATGTCCTAAAACCAGTTACCACACATTCGGCAAAGAAAAACACAGAGTTAATGTTAAAGACACATGCAATGTTTAGCCTTAAAGACATTTTTCTCTGCGTACAACATTTGTCTTTGCATGGCATATAATGTGAGCCTGTGTTTCATTTATCTACACCCATCCTTATCCTAATAGTACATATGAGGTTGTATAAGGACATACAAAGCATACACCACCATAGTATAACTTAAAAGGTGAAGAAATGAAGGAGTAAGCTGTGCTTCCTTCTAGCACTCTACTACTAACTAGCTCAATGGGCAGAGTACTTGTCCTATATGCAGGAAGCATGTAGGCATGATCCAACACTGCCTGGACTGTGAGATCTCACAACAACAACTAAACAAACAACAAAATCTCACTCCTACTGGAATTCAAAGAGGTGGTAGCTCGAAGGAGGCAGCCTGACATCGTATTTACAGAAGAAACGAATGGATACTGACTTTGAAATTCCTAGGTCCACACTGAAAACTGGTTAACACACTGGCCCAATTCAGCTCTAATGTTTTTGTCTCCCAAAATGAGATGGAGATGACTTGACTCTGCTCTGAGAAGCTCAGAGTCCCAAGAAGTTGAAGATGTTATAGGCTTTGTCAGTAGAGGTAATTTTTCATTCTTAAGCCAGCAAATACTGAATCACAGCACTGTGCAAGACATTAAAACATTCCATATGGTCCTCATCCAAAGGTACTTCCACACGGTTTACAGTGACCCCCTCACTGACATAATATTCACTGAGAGATGAACGAGGGATCAGCACAATGAACTCTCCGTTTCCAGCCTGGACACTGGTTGTGTTACTTACAGTGACCAAAGCAAAATGAAATAATAATTTGTTGCTACACAACAAGTTGTAACAGAACAATATTGTTCAGTGCTATTACTGCCAATCAGACCAGAAATAACCTTCCTTTATTTAGTCTTCAAAACAGAATGATTGGCATTTTACAGACTAGCTCAGTTCATTTTATCACTTGAATTTTCTGCATGCCTTCATGAAAGTCATTCATTCCTAGATTACTATTCGTTAAGAAAAAAATTCCATAGAGAAAAAAAGTGTTCCCTTTAATATGTGCTGTCATTCATAAATAAGCCCCTGCATTGAAAGATAAATTACAGCTGTTCAAGGAAGTAGTTGGCCCCATTTCTCTGTTAATATTGAGGTTATATTTAGCTGTGGATGTTATTTTCAACTACATAAAAATTCAAGGGCAGCAAACTAAACAGTCATAGAATTGGACCTGATCAAGTGCAATCAACAGCAAATCCTGAATGGTTGGGAATAAGAACTAAATGCAGGTAATGTACTCATCTATAAGACACAACACAATTTTTGTGGGGTTTTTTTTTCAATATCTTGCTTGTTCTTTTTAAAAAAGATTTATCCACCCATGTATTTTGTGTTTATGGGCACTCTGCCTGCATGTATGTCTGCACACTATGAGAGGGCATCAGATCCCATGATAGATGGTTGTGAGCCACCATGTGGGCGCTGGGGACCAATCCCCTGCAGCAAGTGCTCTTAACGCTGAGCCAGCTCTCCAGCCCCTCAACTGTTCTCACGTAGAAGCTATTTAGTTTTTAATTCCTTGAAATTGTCTTAGTATTTTCATTTAACATATTCTAAGTGGAATTGGGGATTTATGTGTAAACTTGTGTGTATATTTCTTATTCTTCCTACCTATATGCATATCAGTAAATTGTCAAATGAAGACTTTTGTACACTTGCTTTTTATAGGCATCTTGGAAACACATTAATAAAATTATAAGAACAATGAATGCCCCCCATTTTTGCATGTATTTTCTCATCCCTGAAACCTTTGAACTTCTGAGGACAAAAATAGCTGTAGTAATATCATAGAGCCCAACCATTTCCTATTCTGCATTTCCTCAAAAGCTTTAAAGCAGGACACGAAACCTAGTTCATTTAAAAGCTTCTATTGTCTGACTTCAACACAGCTCCTCCTTTTAGAGTCCATGGACCCCACTCCTCCACATCTCCTAAGGTATGGTGTCCTATGAAACTATGCTTTTTTGAAGCAGAGGAAGCCTATGGAAATGGAACATCTTAATAAGAAGCATGGCTGCAGTTCATATATCTGAGAATATAGACTTGAACTTTAAAGCAACAATATGCCTCTGATGTCTTCAGGACTTTTGCATAGTCTAAGCTAATTTTTTCAACATGTTCTTAAGAGACCCAGATATAAGTCCTTGGCCATAAGAAAACCATGGCTGTTTACAAAAAAATCTGGAATTGGATCAGAATTAGTTTCAAGTTATAAATGTCATCAATAAAGAAAACCAACAAATTTACAGTGTACTTTTAGTGTATAAAGGAAAGTTAACAGTCTCTCTTTAAATATAAATACTGACACCAGAACTTCAATTTTACACTATAGTACATAAGTGATTTTTTTGATAAAGAAATAAAATGGCTTTGGCAAAATAGGGTATCAAAAGTGCATACAGAACAGAGCCCCAGTCGGTTTAAAACAGCACCTTTTGGGGGACTGAGGGGGAGGGGAGGACAACAGGGCCTCACTATTCCGCTGACCGGGAATTCGATTGTACGGATCTGACTAGTGCGGAAGTCAGATCATATCAGAAGTCCACCTGCCTCTGCCTCTCGGGGACCGGATTAAACACATACGGCACCACACCTGGCCCCCAAACAATGCACGTTCTTACCGCAAATATGAACTCACAAAACTGAAAGCACTTAAATTGACTTCCAAATATTTGTTCAACATACTAAAGACTATGAAACCAAGAAACAAAAAGCATACCAAATATATTACAAGAACGACTACAAACTGAATGTAAACCGTAATATCCAACATAAAGACTGTCATGATGTGTGTGGTGACACACTGACACATGCCTATGGTTCCAAAATCAGGCGGTAGAGGCAGAGAGCCCAGAGTTTGAGACCAGGCTGGGCTACATAAGAGAAAGCGTGGAGAAAACAAGAAGGAAAAGGGCACCTCCCAGCAAAGCCAGTCACAAATTTCAGTAGAAGAGAGCCATGGTAAGAGCTGGTCTCCTTGAGCAACCCATGGGCAGATTGCAAAGAGAAGAGCTGTCAACTACACAGGTCCTAGGCTCGCTTTACAAGCCAAAACCCACATTTCTTTAAAAGTCACAAAGTAGTGTCTATGATGTTAACTGTGCCACAAAAAAAAAATTAACTAATTACTAGGTTTTAAAAAATGGCCTCAATTATATCTACTTGCCAGAGCTATTGCAAAGTATCTTTATATATATATATATATATATGTATATATATATAAAGAAATAAAACTATCTTATAGTTAGGGGTTAGAGAGACAGCTGAGGGACTAAGGACATTCTGGCTCTTCCAGGGAATTGAGGTTCAGTTCTCCAGCATCCACACGGTGGCTTACAACCCCCTGCCATTCTTAAGCTGTGCCTAGCTCCCCTGGGCAACAGGCAAGCACATGTACACTCATATACATGAAATAAATGCACATAAGTCTTTCTTTAAATGTCCTAGTGAAAGTAAGACTCTCTATAGGTGGATATAATTCTTACTCACTTAAAATATTAACACTGGAAATTTGATATTTCTTATTTTGGTAAGTATTATGATAATTAAATGCTACCAACTATTTTGGCTTTTGAAAGAAAACTAGCCAGAATTCTGTAGGCTTTCTAAGTTCAACAAATATACACATATAGAGATATAGCTATAGAGTAGGCACAGATAAAATATAGCTATAAATACTGATATATAACTGTAGATATAGGTATATAGAGACAGATACAGACATAGAAATAGATATCCTATCAGCAATATAAACACTTAGAACCACTAGGATATCAGTGAATGAAGGAATACATCAAGATTAGTTAATAATACAAGCCTCCAACTTTGACATAGGGATTGGTTATGTCCCTATCAATGATATAAGACTACACAGGATTACATAAACACAGCATGGTAACACAAAGTCTAAGAAAGCTCAATGGGCAGAATACAGGGTGTGCCAACAAGACTCCCGTCTATTATCACGTTCTGGTAAACTCCCCATGCTCCTCCCTCAAGTTCTTCCTTTTAAGGGGCCCCTAATTGTCACATAGAAACAAATGGTCATGAGGAGAAGTTGGCTTCACAAACCTGCCATGAATGTGTGGGCTACGTCTCTGTGAGCAGTCACTCATGTTTGAAATATACACCTCTATCCATGGAAACCACTAGGGTTTATTTAGAGTGATCTGCTCTGGTTACAGATTCACTTTACAAACATAAAACAAAGCTCTCAGGCCTATTGTATGGCTCTGTGGGCAAAAGTACTCACTGCATAAGCCTGGCAAACTGAGTCCAATACCTAGAAACTGTAGAAAAAGAAAATTGACTCCCTAACATTGTCTCTCTGTCTGCCTCTGTCGTCGTCTGCCTCTGTCTGCCTCTGTCGTCGTCTGCCTCTGTCTGCCTCTGTCGTCGTCTGCCTCTGTCTGCCTCTGTCGTCGTCTGCCTCTGTCTGCCTCTGTCTCGTCTGCCTCTGTCTGCCTGCCTCTGTCTGCCTGCCTCTGTCTGCCTGCCTCTGTCTGCCTGCCTCTGTCTGCCTGCCTCTGTCTGCCTGCCTCTGTCTGCCTGCCTCTGTCTGCCTGCCTCTGTCTGCCTGCCTCTGTCTGCCTGCCTCTGTCTGCCTGCCTCTGTCTGCCTGCCTCTGTCTGCCTGCCTCTGTCTGCCTGCCTCTGTCTGCCTGCCTCTGTCTGCCTGCCTCTGTCTGCCTGCCTCTGTCTGCCTGCCTCTGTCTGCCTGCCTCTGTCTGCCTGCCTCTGTCTGCCTGCCTCTGTCTGCCTGCCTCTGTCTGCCTGCCTCTGTCTGCCTGCCTCTGTCTGCCTGCCTCTGTCTGCCTGCCTCTGTCTGCCTGCCTCTGTCTGCCTGCCTCTGTCTGCCTGCCTCTGTCTGCCTGCCTCTGTCTGCCTGCCTCTGTCTGCCTGCCTCTGTCTGCCTGCCTCTGTCTGCCTGCCTCTGTCTGCCTGCCTCTGTCTGCCTGCCTCTGTCTGCCTGCCTCTGTCTGCCTGCCTCTGTCTGCCTGCCTCTGCTGTCTGCCTGCCTCTGTCTGCCTGCCTCTGTCTGCCTGCCTCTGTCTGCCTGCCTCTGTCTGCCTGCCTCTGTCTGCCTGCCTCTGTCTGCCTGCCTCTGTCTGCCTGCCTCTGTCTGCCTGCCTCTGTCTGCCTGCCTCTGTCTGCCTGCCTCTGTCTGCCTGCCTCTGTCTGCCTGCCTCTGTCTGCCTGCCTCTGTCTGCCTGCCTCTGTCTGCCTGCCTCTGTCTGCCTGCCTCTGTCTGCCTGCCTCTGTCTGCCTGCCTCTGTCTGCCTGCCTCTGTCTGCCTGCCTCTGTCTGCCTGCCTCTGTCTGCCTGCCTCTGTCTGCCTGCCTCTGTCTGCCTGCCTCTGTCTGCCTGCCTCTGTCTGCCTGCCTCTGTCTGCCTGCCTCTGTCTGTCTGCCTCTGTCTGTCTGCCTCTGTCTGCCTCTGTCTGCCTCTGTCTGCCCGTCTCTCTGTCTGCCCGTCTCTCTGTCTGCCCGTCTCTCTGTCTGCCCGTCTCTCTGTCTGCCCGTCTCTCTGTCTGCCCGTCTCTCTGTCTGCCCGTCTCTCTGTCTGCCCGTCTCTCTGTCGTGCCCGTCTCTCTCTGTCTGCCCGTCTCTCTCTGTCTGCCCGTCTCTCTCTGTCTGCCCGTCTCTCTCTGTCTGCCCGTCTCTCTCTGTCTGCCCGTCTCTCTCTGTCTGCCCGTCTCTCTCTGTCTGCCCGTCTCTCTCTGTCTGCCCGTCTCTCTCTGTCTGCCCGTCTCTCTCTGTCTGCCCGTCTCTCTGTCTGCCCGTCTCTCTGTCTGCCCGTCTCTCTGTCGTCTGCCCGTCTCTCTGTCTGCCCGTCTCTCTCTGTCTGCCCGTCTCTCTGTCTGCCCGTCTCTCTGTCTGCCCGTCTCTCTGTCTGCCCGTCTCTCTGTCTGCCCGTCTCTCTGTCTGCCCGTCTCTCTGTCTGCCCGTCTCTCTGTCTGCCCGTCTCTCTGTCTGCCCGTCTCTCTGTCTGCCCGTCTCTCTGTCTGCCCGTCTCTCTGTCTGCCCGTCTCTCTGTCTGCCCGTCTCTCTGTCTGCCCGTCTCTCTGTCTGCCCGTCTCTCTGTCTGCCCGTCTCTCTGTCTGCCCGTCTCTCTGTCTGCCCGTCTCTCTGTCTGCCCGTCTCTCTGTCTGCCCGTCTCTCTGTCTGCCCGTCTCTCTGTCTGCCCGTCTCTCTGTCTGCCCGTCTCTCTGTCTGCCCGTCTCTCTGTCTGCCTGTCTCTCTGTCTGCCTCTGTCTGTCTGCCTCTGTCTGTCTGCCTCTGTCTGTCTGCCTCTGTCTGTCTGCCTCTGTCTGTCTGCCTCTGTGTCTCTGACTACTTCTGTCTGTCTCTCTTTCCCCTCCCCTCCACCCCCCCACACACCATAAATTAAAATTTCTCTGGTTATAGCTAATCAAGCCAGCTATCTTATTAATAATGGATTTATTAATGATGGAACCAACTAAAGGAAATATTACTAAAACTACAAAATAAGAGAGCCAAGGTCAGAGTGGATGCAAATAATTCAACAAATTAAATGAAAATATCCAACCAAATTGTCTCCTTATATTCTTTCTATACTATACGGACTAGAAAGTCTTTCCCAATGCCTTTGCAGCTGGTATTCTTTAAGTGAGCCATGCTCTACCAAGCAAGCCAGCCAGCAGGGAGACAGCTGCTCCTCTAAGGGCAGCTGTTACAGAAACTTTCCTGGTCTGTCATTCTAGATGGATAAACTCCGTCCTTCTTCCTGGTCTGTCATTCTAGATGGATAAACTCCGTCCTTCTCCAACCTGTAACCCAGGTTAACACCCTGTAATAAATCTCTCCCAGTATTAGCCTAAATGAATACTGTTGATCATAGAGAAAACCACAACTTAAGGATGGCATTAAAGAACAAAACCGACTATTAAACAACCAGATTTTACCCCAACTACAAACCCTATCGAGAGGCAGAGGTAGGAAAGCACCAGTAAATTCTCGACATCAGCACCAACTGTTTTATAGGAGATTAACTTTCAAAATCAAAAACTAAGCAAGATCAAGACTTATACAGGCATACAATTACCTGTCTAGTATTCAGCAAAAACATTCGGATTGTGTCATTTGATCAAAGTCAACATCAGCAAAATCTCTGCTAGTCTGCCAGTGTGGAAAGCAGCGTATCTGAAGGGATGGTGATTTACAATTACGCTATTTCTGGTATGGCTTCAATCTAGTTTTGTAGCTTTCTTTCTATCGGGGGTACAAAATACCTTAGAATTAAATGGGACTATGCCTAGCACCTGATAGGAAGTTTTAAAATAGCCAAATGTGAATCAGCCATAGAAACAGCACATAGATATCATGATTTGAATATGTTACAATGTTGTCCAAGATCAGGGATACGTTCTGAGAACTGTGACCTTTAGCAATTTCAATGTACACATGTCATCCAGTATGCTTACACAAACTTAAATCAGGTTGCTCATTATGCAGCTAGGCTGTATGTGATCATATACATGGAACATGTACTCTTAGGGCATGATATTCAAAACAACATGAAATGAACAGTTATTTGTTATCAAGAATTATGGACATAATTGTTTGTTCTACATTTTGAATGACTGGAAGCATAAACAGTGTGATTATACCAGCTCCACATTAAGTACATGTTGCTGTAATGTCATGAGGGCTATATGTCACCAGGCAACAGGAGCTCAGTTTAGCATCTTATGTTACCACATGGTATTATGAAAGGGGGTGATCTGGGCTAGCTGATCACTTAAAAGCAATCAAGACTTTTCATTCATTCAAAACTACATATATATATATGTATATATATATATACACATACATATATATATGTTCAAATGTGTATATATATATACATATATCTATATATGTTCAAATATATAGATATATATTTGAAATCCTATACATGTAGGCCACTGTTCTAGGTGTGATGAGTACAACAGTTTTTAAAAAATGACCATACAGCTCACTTTCCCAGGGGAATAGAGTAAAAATAGGCAAAAGTAGGGAAGGAGAGACACAAATGCCAAAATGATAGCAAATGCACTGATGACTCGTGGACACTTCTCTCAGGCTAGTCACACTGAATGTAACCATCAAAAGGAAGCACAAATCAGAGGGAGGGTATCCAGGATAAGGGAATAGAACAGGCTATGACAAGGGCCTTGATGCAGGGGGGGTGGAAGCCAGACAAATCTGAGGGTCTGAAAGCAGCCAGTGAGACTGTAGCATCATGAGCACAGGGCATATCTGGAGAAAGCTGGAGAGGCCACCGAGGCTCAGGTCACAAGGGTCAGGTCACGTGGAGCCGTGGTTCTCACCCTGACTACTGCTGGAATTTAAAGTCTTCCCCTCACACCAGTTACTTCAGTCTCGCTGATGGAATGTTCTCAACTGGAAGTTCTGAAAGACCCTTAAGTGGCTCCAATAGGCAACCTCACCGACCGAGGGCACATGAAGCAGACTAACCCCTTAGTCCAGAATAGGAAACCATTTTAAGTTATCAATAAGGAAATGACAGCCTGATTTACATTCTTAGAAGGTCACAGCTCCCTAGTGAATGGTTGTGGAGAGCAATATATTCCAAGTAGACATCCATAAACGTTCAAGTGACATAAATAAATAATGTGCTCCAGATGCATTCTGCAGCAAAGCTTCAGTGGGTCCAGGGATAGGGGTCAGAATTACAGGCAAGGTCTGTGCTTGCTGTGGATTCTGTGCAAAGCAAAGGATGGAAGACTCATCACTGGCTGTTGGCGGTGAAGGGAGTGAGAGAAGTCTAGGACGTGTGCCACAGCTTCAATACTTGACAACTTCTCTCTGACTGGCTTAATGTAACCCTTTGACATCTTCCTAACAAAACAAAAGCTGCTGTCCATGAATTTCTCCTCCATGTGAGATCCAGTGGGAAGCTAAACATCTGTTTACTGGGTTGGAAACTGGAGCACACTGATGGATTCTGAGAATTGTTTAGGAGAAAAGTGGGGACTCTGCCTGTGGAAGCACCAACAAAAGGCTGGCCACGATTTGAAAACTGAGCTGGATGAACTGGCAGGGCAAATTTCCCAAGCTGCCTGGCTTCCCAACAATCAGCATCATGGGCATCAATTCCCCTGTGCAGGAGAGGCTACCTGGGCTACCTAAACATGAGCAAGCTAAGGAAAATGAGCAGGGAGCATCCATCCCAAGAGCTGCATAAAAATCCTTCTTCATGCGATTTTAAACAGTAGTCAATGGAGCGTAGAGCAAAATTCATTCTGACAGCAGCCACCACACCTCAGGTCTCAAGAGTCTTCGGTTCCAAGTTCCCGCAGACAAAGGTACGTTCTATTTCACACTGCCCTTTTCTGCCAGAGTCCTTCTGGGATCTACTGTGATGGTTCCAGTAAAATGTCTACAGTACAAACAGCTTATAAAATCCTATTTTAGATATAAGATTGACTGTCAAGTCAGCAGTAACTGTGTTCAAAAGGTATGACAGAGCCTGGATAATTATTAGAATTGGGACAAAGGAGAAAGCAAGGTGTTTGGAGTCTTAGAAAAAACAGCTTGAGGGTAAAATTGGGATGAACACATTAACTTCTTATTCTAACATGTGGAGCATAGTAACTAATATATGCCAATATTAAATGTTACAGTAATATCCAGGCCAGCGAGGTAGATGGCTCAGCGGGTAAAGGGACTCGCCACCAAGTCTGACAACCTGAATTCAATTAGAACACTGAGTCCGCAAGTTGTCCTCTGAGAGCATGTTTTGGCATGCTCTCCAATAAATAAACAACTGTAATTTTCAAAGTTACGGGTCATTTTCTTTTTCATTACATTTCCCACAAGGCTTTTTTTTTTTTTAATTTTGTTTACTCATTTATTTATTCTTGTTTTTGAGACGATGTTTTACCATTTATCACAGATTAGCTTAAGAAGATTCTATAGATAAACAACTTCATTGCAAACTTGTCACCCTTGCAGTAGGCTTCACTAACTTCAAAATCCTGAAGACCTGTAAGTGATTTCTCTAAGACCCCTAATCAAAACTATCACACAGCACATTCAAAACAACAGTGCTAAGGGCACTGCCAAACACACCATTGTATTACCAATACCAGTCCATATATTTTAGTGTACTATACTCCATATATTATAGGGCACCCATAATGTCCTGATTCTTAGAGTTAATCCACATATAATGCCTGGATTTGGAATCTTCCATCTTCAGGATTATAGGCCACTAAGAATATTAGAAGACCTTTAAGCCATAGTCCCACACTGAGTAATTCCTTGGGTTACTTCACTTTTTTTCCTCTCATGAACTAATGGATTTGGTCTCATCGTGGTGATCATTTTTATACACATGCCCAAAAGATTCATAGTTTTCTTTCATAAATTGAAAAGAAAATCTCAGGGTAAACCGTATTTGTTAAGCTAACATAAAGATGTTGCCCATTACAAAAAGTAATCTTAAGTAAGCTTTGACTAGGTCAGGTATCAAGAACACATACTCACTCAGGACCATGCCCCTCCCAATGGCCCCTGACACTAGGTTAGACCCCACATAGATCCAGATGAACCCTGTAGGCTAAGGCTAAAGGTCTGCCACAGCACATAGTAGTTCTCAAAAAGCCAGAGTTCAAGCCTAAGCACACACTCCTGCTGACTCATGAACCAGGCCTGTAGACACAATGATTCCATTATCAAACTAACTCAAGGACCTCACTGACTGCCCACCTAGAATCTCTGGCCGTGGTGACTACCGAAAGGTTTTCCCTGAGGACATCAGTCTGAAAGACTGAAGAGGTGTTTGCTTCCTTAAATGCACAGATACTAATACAGGGGCAAAAGATGCAAAGCAACCAAAGAAACCAGAGAGACAAAATATAGAACCACTGAGTGACTGAAGAGACACTCACCTACAGATACGTAACATTTTCAGAGAGCTATCTTAAAGAAGAGCTATAAGAAAACAGATACACAAGGCAATGACATTAGGAAAGCAATCAATGAACTAAATTAAGAATTCAATAAAAAACAGAAACCACACACAGCACAAAAACTGTGCTATAAAACAATACAATGACATAACTGGACATTTCCATGGAGAGCTGGGTCTCCAGACCAAGCAAGAGAGAATCAACAAGCTTGGAGAAGATTATTTGAAATTACAGAAGGAAAAGGAAAACATGACAAGGAACAAAGAAAGCTTGCAGAATTGGTGGAGGAACTGACAAGCAAACAGATGTATAATGGAGACAGAAGGAACAGGGCAGAGAAGAAAGCAGAAAACAAACAGTAATGACATAAAATTTTCTAAATCTGAAGACATAAATGATCCAAAGAACCTCAAAGACATAATAATATATATTCACCAACACACAGTATGTCAAACTCTCAAAAGCCAAAAGCAAACAAGTACGGACATCACCAAATAAAGAGCAATCAACCAGCCAAGAGGATAAGCTGTGAAGCCAACAGATTCCTTGGCACAAAACTGACAGGCTAGGAGAAGGCGGATGAGCGCTGAAATGGCTCCTTCCTATCAAGAGAACCTCAGCCAGTAAGAACCTCTTGCTCAGTCAGAAACAGAGACAAGACAAAGACTCAGACAGACTAAAGCTGGAGGACCCTCTCCTTCTCAATCTACCCAGGGGGTAGTTAACTTGCCTTAAGGCAAGTCTTCAAGTTGAAATATAAAAGGGTTATGTGCTAACAAAGTGTAAAACATTAGGACTCACTATCAAGGTAAGAATACACCCAAATTCAGAATTTTCTGGTAATAGGATGGTGTCACACAAATGACTTTTTAACTCTAAGGAAAGATTAGTGACAAAAATATTTAAAAGAATTTACAGTAATAAACAGATATACAATGCAGAAAGAAGTTACAACACCAATAAGATCAAATATGGGTCAAGGGTACAGTTTCGGCATAAGGCTCGTTAAACTACTATAATCTAAGTAAACTATTATATTTATGCTTTACATATCATGATAACCACAGATACAAAAAAGCAGAAAAAGGACCAAAGCATTTCACTCCTGAAAAATCACCAGGAAGGCCCACAAGAGAATACTGGCTGCCCTTCCTGAAGACCTGGGTTAAGTTCCCAGCATCCACACTGCAGCTCACAACCATCTGAATTCTAGTTCCAGCAGATCTGGTCTGGCCCCTCAGTGGCCTCCGTGGGCACCGCAACAATATTGTGTACTTACATCCATGTAGGCAAAACACTTATACAAGTAGAATAAAAATAAATCTTTAAGGTTTAGCTTTATGTTTAAAAATGAAAACTTGATACAAAAAATAAGAAATGAGAAAATAAATTATAAAGATATCAAAATGGCCCTTAAAATATGAAAGTCTTTATTAACAATTGTATCTTAATAAAGCTCTTACATAAAAAGAAAAAATCCAACTCTGTTTTAAGATTACAGGTGTACTAAGCTGCGTGTCTGTCGGTGGGCAAAGACTGGATGCTCTGACAGCTTTCTAGTCCAGTAGTCTTGGAATGTAAGATGGCACAGTTCTTACACAGCTCTTAGTCTCAATTTGACTATGTCTATACAAAGAAAGCCCATCTATTTACCTGGCAAGTCCACATCCAGCACACTATCCTGCAAAGGCATTTCCAACATGAAAACACAAACAAGGTTATTAGTACCAACTTAGTTTTTAATCACACCGTATAAAAACTCAGTATTCCACACATCAAAGATCAAGTAAGGAGCTGGACGGTGGTGGCACACGCCTGTAATCCCAAAGGCAGAGGCAGGCAGAGCTCTGTGAGTTTGAGGCCAGCCTGGTCTACAGAGCGAGGTCCAGGATAGCAGGGCTACATAGAGAAACCTTGTCTCAGAAAACAATAAACAAATGAACAAGATTAAGTATGTTCTAGTTCACTGATGACTGAATCACCTGCATGTGGGAAAAAGGAAAAAGGATGCTATTTACAAAATATAAAATACAATTGCCTTTGGCTTATTGCTCCCATTTAAAAAAAGACAGCACGCAGCAACAGAGAGCTTCACTTTCTGACTTTTTTCTTGGGCAGTCGTGAAGGAAACAGAGCTGAACAGCCAGAGGGGTTGCTCTTAGTCAAGAGGTTGAGGGCTTTGAAAGGGGCAGACAAGGAAAAGACTGCTGTGCTAAACGAGAGAATTTTAGTATTATCTTGCCAACTATAAAAAGTGGTCAAAAGGTATAAGACAGAATTAGAGAGAGCAGAGATGAGCATTAGAAAGAAAATCTGGGCAAAACCCGGGCTGAAAACTGGCGTCCGGGGAGCCACTGCTGTCGAGGAAGGTTCAGCTTCATGAACAAAGCTTCTATGGAAGAAATGGAACACACCAGCAACAGGAAACATGGACAAGGCTCTCAGAAGTTAACTTCTCAGAACAGAAAACTACTGTGTTTGTGTAGACACAGATGCGGACTGCAGCATGCATGGAAGAAGGAAGACACAGACAGACAGTCAGTCAGACAGACAGACGCAGCTCCATTTAGGTGCAGGAAGGAAAGCTTCACTTAAGGAATCGATGGTAACTAAGATGTTAAGGTGTCCTACACAATGGTCCATGGATGTGTATACCCTTGGAATTCTAATTGATTTTAACTTAGCCTTTAATCCAACTGGGAGGAGATCTCAAGCCCAGCACATCTGGCTGGGAAGGCAGAACAGGGAGTGCTTGCTTCTTCCACACCCTGAACTCACTATCTCAACACTCACCAAGAAGTGGCAAGAAGCCGCCCTGACACTACAGCCTAATGGAGACTATAGTTTACATACTGCCACAATCTAAGACCCCCTTTTCCTTAAACTTCATATGAAACTAGTTATATAAAAAAGTCTAAGTACAGCAGAACTCACGGATTAACTGCACCTTTGCACAGACACAAATAACAGGACATCTGTCCCTAGAGACAGATGGTGACTCACTTGCTCTTAATCAGTTTTCCACATTGAGTCAGGCCTTGAAATGTCTCCATTAATTATGAAAACAAATCGATCCTTTATTCTCTTAAAATCATCTGTCAGTCCCAAAAGATGAATGAACTTGATTAAAAATGTGAAAGTGAAAACAAACTTTTATGCTTGATCTCAAGAGCTTAATTTCTACCATGGAAACCACCTGACTGTCAATTAGCAAAATCCACAGATGTCCTTGTGGCCGGCGCTCAGCACAGACTTTGCTACCGTTCATAGAAGCAGCGATGCGGAGAAGGAAGATGGTCAGATAGGTTACGATTTTCCTATTTCTCTGTTCCTTCCCAAATCCTGTACCTCCCACCAACTGCGCTGCTCCTAGGTTTCCCCTGAAGATTAATGACTACAACAACAAACTGGGGAGAGTTTTCAGGGTATGTGACTAGTTTGCTCATCTCAAACACTCCCCATAAGAAATGTCTAAAGTCAGTGAAGTACTTGCACAGCATAGGCAACATATTCTTTGGGAGAGACCAGCATGCCTTCAGTTAGGATCGTCCACAGAGAAAAGGATTGATCAAACATGACTAAATGACATTCTGCCACAGAAACTAAAAGCCTGGCTTTGTAAGTCAAACGTGTCTTAGATACAGTCTATACTGCCTTGACACCATGGCCAAAATAAACGTGGGGAAGAAAGGGATGATTTCCTCTTACAGACTTTGATGATCCCTCATGGAAGGCCTTACCCTCCCTGGGGTGTGGATGAGGGATGGGGTGGGGGTTGGTGGGGGTGGGAGGGACAGGGAACTGGGATTGATATGTAAAGTAAGTTTCTGCTCTACTTCTCCAATTCTAGCATCCCAGGCACACACAAAGCTCATCCCTTAGGCTCAGGCTGGCTCCACTCCACAGCTGCAGCTGTCCTTGGTGTTGTTCAATGGTCCTGACATCTCTAAGACATTGGGATGTCAGCTATAAGTGGGCTACATCTTCACCAGTGACCTCTTCTGGACTCTCTTCAGGGACTTCAACCTTGCCATATGGTGCCAAGCCTCAGCCTCTTTCCATAACCCCGTCATTACCTGGGAAACTCTTACTTGTTATCAATTTTGGGTGCCAGCATGAGGTATATACAACCTGGGTCCTCTCTTGACCACAGCCTCTGTGTGCTGTCACTGGGGACATATTCCTGGATTTAGGATCCTCAATGACACTGATTTTTTTTTTCCTAAGCACTGGTAATTTCTCAGCTGCAGCTGACCAGTATCAGTTGTCCCAAATAAAGTAAATGTTTCACTTCAGTGGTACAGGTCTCTTGTTAATCACAGGGTATTCTTCAGCCCCAGCTGGCCAGAGTCACAGATTCTTAATTGAAAATATTCAACTGCCCCAATAGATTTTAGAGACTCTCAAAACTTCCCTCTGGAAGTTCAGAGGCCAGGCCTCCATTGTCTGAATTGCTCTTAACATGCTTCTCTTCCAAGCTGCAGAATGGTCCACTGGGCTCTGAGCACACCATAGCTTTTCCAGTCCAAGGTTCAAATACCACCACAATCCTCCCCAAAACACAGGCCTGTCACAGCCACACCCCATGATCCAGATACCAGCCAGCTAGTTCGAGTTTCTATTGCTGGGCTAAAAGACCATGACCAAAATCAACCTGGGGAGGAAAAGGTTTATTTCATCTCATATCTGGTGATCCCTCATCCAGGAAAGTCTGAGCTGGAACTCAAGGTGGAGACCTGGAGGCAGGAGCTCATACAGAGGTCATGGAGCAGTGCTGGTTACTGGCTTCCTCCCTGTGGCTTGCTCAGCCAGGACCATCAGCCCAGGTGCGACCCCGCCCACAGTACACTGGACCTTCCCTCATTAATCACCACTTAAGAAAATGTATCACAGGTGTCCATACGTCAATTTGGGGAAGGGAGCATTTATTCAATTAAAGTTCTCTCTTCCAAAAATGACTGTGGCTTGTAAAAGTTGACATGGCACTATCCAGCACATGAAGTGTATCAAGAAACAGAATAGCCTGCTATTCACTTTAAAAGTTGTATCTTCCTATCCACTAAAAAACTGGACAAAAAAGCAAATGACATTAATATCATGTTTCTTTGAGATTAATATTGTAAATCTCCAAAGATAAAAAAAAAATGTGCTCTCAGATTCTAAAACTAATTCTTTCACAAGTTAAGGCAAGAACTCAGTAAAAGAGTACTTCGAATGGTTTTCCAGTATAGCTAAGGGAGCTAAATAATTATTAGGTAATGTGTTGCTTGGTTCCTTTTCCAATGGATAGCAGAATAGAGCATATGTAAGTTTCACAACTTAGAAAGTGTAAAACTATCAGTGAAAACTGACTGCAGAAAACTAATACACAAAGCACTGTTTGGAGAAACCCATGAAGCCTGGCTTTATTAAGAGTTTTACTTTAAAGTCTAAAAATGTTGACACTTTTATAAATAATGTTAACTTTGAAAGACTATAAGAGAAGAGAATCAGAGAGTTTGCTATGAAACTCTGTCTCCTAGTAATGTCTGATGCTACAGCCATGAAGTCTCAAATATGACAGCCCAAACATGCGCTGAACAGGATAACAATGGCATGCTAATGTAGACAGGAAAGGCCAGGATGTTTCAACCCTACACAACAGAACTAAGGAATGCTGAGAATGGGAGAAACAGCCTTTCCCAGGGCAAGAATTAGTTATTCAGCACCAAATGGTCAGCCCTGCAAACATACATTCAAATATGCATAGGAATATATGTGTGTAAACACATCCATATCTGTGTGTAGAACGATTAATGTAAGAAGAGGCCATGGATTTGAAAGAGAACAAGAAGGCAGAGTTGGGAGGGGAAAAAGGGAAAATGATATAATTATATTAACTCAAAAAATAAAATTTTAAAAAGAGAGAGAAGATCTTTCTTCCTTAAATTGACATGTGGCCCTTGGGAAGGTAAACTGCTCTATTATTTATAATCCTGTATCACAAAGTAATCAATTCACAGTTTCCCTTAGTGTTTGGTAGAGAACTTTTTATCATAAATTAGATGGGTGATGGAGACAGGGTGGTGACACGATAAAGTGCCATTCTCAAATTATCTCTGTGAAGGCTATGGTCAGATGAACACGCGTCCTGAAGCAGCGCTCACAGCGACCCCACTAATTTCAAGCTCTTCACCTTAACTCATAGTCTTCATTTTGTAAACACAAATAGCCATATTCAGAGATTTCATCTCTCAAGACCATAGAGGCTTGCAACAAACACTAAAATTTTTCAAATCCATCCTTAAGGTTATTTTAATGATCTTTACCTCCTATTTTACCCATCCACTTGTAACTGTCTTCCTTGAAACACGACACTGAGAACCATGTATAGTAGTAGAGACTCTGGTCAATTCAGAGGACAGGGACAAAATGCTTTAAAGCAGGATCTTCATCACAGCCACTTGTTTGGGGGGGGGGGCGGTTCTTACAAAATGTCCCATCAAACATCACCACTAACTGCTTTTAAACGTCAACTTTCAGAAATAAAGTGTTTGAAATGTGCTTTGTAATTAACTGTGCATGTGGGGTATGTTTGTGTGTGTGTGTGTGTGTGTGTGTGTGTGTGTGTGTGTGTGTGTGTGTACGTGCACGCATGCGCCTGAGTATACTCCACATTGTACATACGGAATTTCAGGAAGTCAATTCTCATCTTTCACCTTGCTGAAATAGTTTTGCTGGTTTCTGCCAGTGTGAGACTCACCCAAGCTGGCTCACATCCAACCTTTCAAGTGGGCTCCAGGGGTGACCACAGGTCCTGGGTTTGGGAGGCTAGCATGCTCACCTGCTGAGCCATCGTCCAAGCCCAAGAACATTTAACATAAATATATTTAGTATAAAGATAATTACATGTGGGGATGGAGAGATGGTTCAGCAGTTAAGAGCCTTTGCTGCTCCTCCAGAGGGCCCAGGTTTGATTTCAGCACCTACATGGAATCCCACAGCTATCTATAACCCCAGCTTCAGGGGACTTGATGCCATCTTCTGGTCTCCTCTGGCACCAGGCACACATGTAGTGCACAAATATACATGCATAAAAAACCACCCATACACATAGAATAAAACTAAATAGCAAGAAATAATTATCAAATATAATTAAATAAGCAAAGAACACAAACGATGCCCATAAGTAAACATATCACATTCACTTCCAAATCTAGTGAAAGGATGAAAACAGAAAATCGTCTGTATGCAGACACTGCTAACACTACTACAACCAAAGATGAAGAGGTAGCATGAAAAACTTATGGGGATTAAAATATGTTAGGAGGGAGCATTGCAAAAAGTTTAAAAGCTGGGCAAAATGGCACAGGCCTTTAATTGCTGCACTTGGGAGGCAGAAGACAGGTGAATCTTTGTGAGTTTAAGGATTGCCAAAACGTCATAGTGAGGTCTTGTCCACAAAAATAAAACACAATATTTTTTATAGTAGAGAATGTCACTCCAAGAAATCAACTACATACTTTCTTTTAAAAAATAAAAGTAAAAATGTACAATACGTACATCCACCAAAATAATCCATTTTAAAAAATTACCTGGGATCACTGCCATGAACAAGATAAAAGGTTTACACACAAAACTGTAAAATACTGCTGAAGGCAACAAAGGGAACTATAAATAAATGAAAAGGCAATCGTGTCCAATTGCCTGGAGGACTTCGAGAATCCACAGCGTCAATACTTCTCTCAAAGCTTCAATCTCATCTTCAGAAACAAACAGAAATCCATCCTAAAACCTACACGGAATCTCAAGAGACCCTGGAAAATCAAATGACCAGGGAGACAAATGGCAGCTCAAGGTCTCATAGTTCTTTATTTCAAACCTCATTCTGAAACTGCAGTATCCAACAGTGTGGCAATGGGCCACAGCAAGGTACACAGACAAGGCAAAGAACAGAGACCCAGGAAATAAATCCTGTGTATACGATGAATTGATCCTAATCAAATATGCCACAACTGTTCAATGAGGAAAAAAAAACAAAAACAAAACAACAACAACAACAAAAACAGGCCTTTTAAACATTGATGCTGAGAAAACACAGCACCTACCTGGAAAATAGTGAAGTTGGAGCCTACCATATATGATAAATTTTCAAAATGATTTAGAGACCCATATTTAAGACCTAAAATGGTAAAATTCTTAGAAGAAAATGCACGGGGAAAAAAAATCACATCATTTGACTTGGTAGTGATTTGCTGAATATAACAGCAAAAACATAAGCAATAAAAGAAAATGATAATTGGGATTCTTGTGCATGAAAATACACAACCAAGGTGAGAGGAAAAAAAAAAACACAGCATGAGAAAAATATCTGCTAATCACAGATTTGATAATGGATCCAATATCCAGAATGCATAAAGACTGCCTTCAGCTCAACAAGCCCAGTTAAATGTCCTATTCCCTGGTTAGAGAAGGGATAACCTGGAGTCCCAGGAGCATGGGGGAACCAGTCGGTCCACACACTGCATAGTTAATTGTGGCCAGCAGAAGCTATCTGTGCGCAACCAAGGAAAGCTACCAAAGGGAAGACAGCTCAGACAGTTGTCCAACACAGACCAGACTGCAGCACGGACCACTGTAAAAGGCTGCATGTGCACGGAGGCTCAGGGGGTGAAATGCTTGCAGTGCAGTCATGGGAAGGTGAATTCAAGCCCCCCCCAGAAACCATATAAACATCCAGGTACAGGGGTGCAAGCTGTAGCCCCACTCAGACAGAGCAAGGGAAGAGGTAAGAGGCACCAGGGGACTTCCGGGCAAGCCTCACCAGCTAGCTCAGCAAGGATGCATCTCTATAAAGGTGAGTGAGATTGAAGTTGACCACTGACACCGATCTCTAGTCTCTGTTAGCACACATACGCACACACATCTGCACACTGGACATGTGCACACAGATCCCAATAAACACTTATGCAGACATCTACATGAACACAGACACAAGCTACATAAAAATACAGACAAACAACAACAAAACCTCTACAGTACAAGCAAACAACAACAACAACAACAACAACAACAACAACAAAACCTCTACAGTACAAACCAACAACAACAACAACAAAACCTCTACAGTGTGAAGCATCACAAGACACTTGGCCAAGCAGAAAAAAAGAGTATCAGGAAGGGAGGTCAAAGGTGAGGAAATATTTCATTTGTATGGTGATACAGGAAAATAATAACAAAGAGCAGGACCACAACCGTTCAAGAACTCTGAGTTAAGATCAAGATTCTAAACCTAAAAATCCACCAGTCAGAAGGAGCTGACATTGACACTAAAGGGGAGAGAATCTGCTCAATGACATTATAGCAGAAAAATTCCCAAATTAGAGAAGAATCAGCATTTAAACACAGGGGCACTGACAAAAGAAACAGATATAACCAGAAGAAAACCTCTCCACAACACGGTGGAGTCTTCTGATTCTTCATGAACTAGAGAAAAGAACCCTACAATTCATACAGAACCAGGAAACACCACAAATGACAGCCTCGAGCAGAAAGACAGTGTTGCAGACATCACGCTGCCTGACCTCAGATTACATTACACAGCCACAGCCACAAAAACAGCACGACACTTGCATACACAAAAAAGACACACAGACCAGTAGAATCCAGAAAGAAACCTATATGAATACAGCCACCTAATTTCTGATTAAAAAAAAAAAGAAAAAAAAAAAAAAAGTCAGCCCCCAGAGCAAAGATAGCCTGTTCACAAATAATACTGGGGAAATTAGATTCCCCTGTAGAAGAATAAAGTCAAGCTGATTATCTCTCACCCTGAACAAAACTTAATTCAAAATGGTCAAAGACTTTAATAAAAGGCCCGAGACACTGAAAGTGCCAGGGGAAGACAGGTGAAATACTTCAAGATAGACACACAGCAAGAACAAAAACTTTCTGAACAAAGACCCCAATGGCTCAGGAAGTAATCCTAAGAACTGACAAAATGGAATCACATGAAATTAAAAATCTTCTGCACAGCAAAGAAAATAAACGCTAGAGCGAGAGGGCAGCATTTGGAGTCGGGGAGGAACTTTGCCAACCACACACCTGGCATGACATCAGCATCTCGACTACAGGAAGAACTGCAAAAATTCACATAAATAATCAACAAGCAGGCTAATAAATCCAACAGTTCTCAAAATATGAAATGCAAGAGCCGACAGATACTTGAAAAGTAGTCAACGTTTTTCAGACAAATGAAAATCAGAACTGCTGTGCAGATCTGTGACACGCTCATAGGGATGGCTGTGCCATAAAAAACAAGACCAAGAAATGAAGGCTGCTCATGAGGCAGTGAGGGAGCCCGCCCCCACTGTTGGCGGGACAGAAACCCATCCACCCGCAGCTGGAATCAGTTTGGAGCTTCCTCAAAAAAGCTGAAAATATATCTGTTGATTGTTTTAGGAGTCACTTGGGGTAGCCTGGGCAAACCTTTGCAATGAGGTTTCTCATGTCCGGGACTGGGGATTTTAGTCTATGTTTTGTGTGGAGAGCACTGTCAGCCCAGGTGGCCTAACTTTCTTTCAGATGTATGTAAAAGTACACATGTATATATGCATGCATGTATACACATACACTTACATTATGAGGTAAATATGAATTAATACGGTATTAATTTATTTATTATTAAGGTCCTGTGAAGCCTTAATAATAGGTTGTTAACAACCTTGGTGGTGCTTGTCCCTCCTCTTCCTCCCCAGTTGGATCCCTTTCTCTATTATTCCCATTTCCTACTTCCTATCTCCCACACCCTGCTATTCTCTGCCCAATACCCACTTCTACCTATGGTTGCTTTATACTTTTCTATGGTTACTCTATGTCATATATGCACACCTGAGGGTTTTGATTTGTTTACTACCAATAAGGGAGAACATGAGGGATTTGTCATTCCGGGTCTGTGTTACATTGTTCAATATGATGTTGTCTGTTCCATCTATTTACCTGCAAATTTCATGATCTCCCTTTACAGATGAATGGTATCAATGGAGCCCTTGCCTATGTCTCAAGTGTTAAGAGTAGGTCCCTATATAGCAGGAGACACAACACACTATGCACACAGGAGTTGGATGACTTGAGCTGGAGCTGACCTGAAAGCCTTTTACCTATGATCTGGCTTTGATGGCTCCAGAAAATACTATGCAAGCTGCCAATGGAAGAAAGCAATTAAACAGTCCTTCCCATGAACCATGACAATTGCCAGCATGGTAAGATGTGCATAATAGTGCAAAAACTGGCACTCACATATCAGTAGCAACCAACATGTCAGATCCAAGAAAACAAATACCATTTTTTTCATAAGCAGACCTATTTTAAAAATCTCTCTCTCTCTCTCTCTCTCTCTCTCTCTCTCTCTCTCTCTCTCTCTCTCTCTCTCTCTCTGTGTCTGTGTGTGTGTGTGTGTGTGTGTGTGCGCACCCATGTAGGCCCGATTACTAGAAATGTGATAAAAACGGACAGGGAGAGACCTTTATTAAGGGATAAAGAGAAGATAACTGGGTACCTGTGCCATGAAAGCAGAAGGAGGGACTATTGGGGATGAAAAAGGGAACAGCCAGAGACAGGATGGAGAAGTCAGCATGGAAGGGACTTGTTTAAAACAAAGTATGATACCTATGCACAAAAATGTTATATTGAAACACATTACTTTGAATGCAAACTTAAACTTAAAGGACAAAAAACATGCAAGAGAATTTGAATAGGCATGTCTCCAAAGAGGATATAAAATGCCAATAAACACAAAAACGTTCAACACCTCTGTCACCGGGGAATACAAAAGTATGGCATGCTTCCATTTCAAACCCACTAGGATGACCATTCTAAAACAGAAACAGAAGGTGAGAATGGGCACTGATGAGCACTAAGACTCAGACGTGCTGCTGTGGGATGTGCACCGCACGGCTGCTGTGCAGTTCCTGCTGTGTAGGACTTAGCAGTCACACTTCTGGGAATAATCTGACAGAAATCACAGCAGCAACTCAGGCTCTTTCTCCACTGGGCACAACAGCAACAACAACCAGGAACCAGAACAATGCAAGCTCCATTACCAGAGGAAGATGCAACAGCAGCGTGCCCAGCAACACTGTTTAGCCAGGAAATGGGTGAGATTCCGCTATGTGCTCCAAGGATGAACATGGGCAACATTAGTGTAAATTCAGTAGATTACGCAGGAAAGGACAAAAGTCATCTGAGTCCATTTATATGAAGTAGCTAAAATAAGTAAACTTACAGGGATAGAAAGTAAAATAGAGGTTATCAGGGTGTAGGTAAGGATGGACCTTGGGAGTTACTGATTACTGGGATTAGAGTTTCTATTAAAAAGAGCAGCAGCAGCAAGTCTCTCCCTGTCCATTTTTATCACATTTCTAGTAATCGGGCCTACATGGGTGCGCGCGCACGCACACACACACACACACACACACACACACACACACACACACGAGAGAGAGAGAGAGAGAGAGAGAGAGAGAGAGAGAGAGAGAGATTTTTAAAATAGGTCTGCTTATGAAAAAAATGGTATTTGTTTTCTTGGATCTGACATGTTGGTTGCTACTGATATGTGAGTGCCAGTTTTTGCACTATTATGCACATCTTACCATGCTGGCAATTGTCATGGTTCATGGGAAGGACTGTTTAATTGCTTTATTTCATTGGCAGCAATGGAAATTTGCAGATGGTCCAGCAGGTAATGGTACCCACACGGCAGAAGGAGAGAACCAACTCTGGAAGTTGTCCTCTGAACTCACATGAACTCCATACATACATCGCACACGCACACACACGCATAATAAAAATTTTAAAGTGGTGATGGTTACATGACAATATGAATGAACTTAGTACCAGTGCATTCCACATACAAAAGTGGGCAAAGGTAGCAAAAATGTTACATAGTAGGACTAGTATAATAATAATGTAATAATGTATTTCCATTACCTCTTTTTGTAGAGATGTGTGACCAACTGTCTGCTCACCCCAGATAGGACATCAACAACAGACCAAGGTATGATAAGCAATTGAATTTTCTTACATGAACATGAGTGAGGGGTTCACTATAAACCATGGCAACTTAATTTTGGGCAGCTACAACACCAAAGAAAATGTCTCCAAGACCAGGAACTGTAAACACCTATGTCTATCTGGGGGGAGGATGGTCGTGCACTCAAGTTGTCTGCGAGCCTCCCCTCATCTCCACAAGGGAATGTTAATGGGTCCAACCTTGAGAGGGTCTCCTGCAGATAATCCCAGCTGCTCTGATTTCAAGACAACTACACCATGTCATGTCCAGAAGATAAAGTTCAACATCAGAGAATACTCAATTTTTAGCTTTCCAAAAAATTATTAGCCAACGTGCTCAGGGTACACAGAGGGTACATGTCCATAAAACAAATCTCTAGTGAAAAGCAGATCCTGGTTTGGTGTACACACCAGACAGTCTAGAACGCACTATCGCAAATTGCAAACAAATATAACTGCTCTCTAACTTAGATGCTATTTCAGTTATAAAAAAGTTCAATGGGTCAAAAGCACCGATGGGCTGAGCATGTCTGTTTCCAGGACAAGTTTGTGAGAAGCAATGACATACCTGATACAGCATGATGGGTTCTATGTTGTAGCCTAAGATATCAGCAAAGTTCTTAGCGATGACCGTTTTCCCACAGCCCTACAAACAGAAACACCAACGTGTAAGGGCGGAGTCCACACCCTCAGAGCCGGCAAGCAAAGGCTCACACCAAAGCTTACCTTTCCTCCGATCACACATATATCCTTCACCATGTGAGACTGCATCATTTCAGCCAGTAACTGCTTGTGACTTGGGGTCTGAATGAAAGGGTCAGGTGCAAAAGGCTGATTCATTGCTCTAGTCCCAGCTGGCACCTGTCATTTTAAAGAGGTTAAAAAATATAAATGCGTGTTTTCCTCAAAATATTAGTAATAGGAAGCATGTAATTTCCACTTAAACATCCCTGATTGATTTCTCGCTTATCAACGCTATGCAACTGTCTTTCCATTCCAACCTAACGATCCTTGTCAAATCTCTACATCAATTATTCCTCTAAACTTTAAGTTTCACACCATCAAATGTGTTCGGAGCATGTCATTTTCATGTTCTTTCTAATTGTCATGAAAAACAAATAGTAGTGAGCCTAACATTACTTTTTCTTAAACTTCAGTTACAAGAACAAAATTCAAAGTTATCACACTAGCATCTTACCAACAACCACCTCTTTCCCAGACGCCAGACCCACAGGTCCTCTCCACTCTTCCTAGCTACCATTCTAACACATGTATCGGTGAAACTCTTTCCTCCCATTCGCCAGCTTTTGCTTTTCAGCCTTTCTTTTCCCCCAGATTCAATGGGTTTTTTACCTTAATGTCTCTTATTCCCTAGGGCCATTTATTTTAAGACTTTTTACTTACATATGTCTGTGTAAGTCTGTACCACATGTGTGTGGGAGCCTGCAGAGACCACAAGAGAACACCTGATCCCTTGGAGCTAGAGGTCGCGGTGCTTGTGAGCCTCCTGCCATGGGTAATGGGACTTGAACTCGGACTTGAACAGCAGCAAGCACTCTGAACTGCTGAGCTATCTCTTTTACCACTCTAGGGAAGCTTTTGAAATTAAATTTATTTTTAACTCATACGTAAGCTTAAACATCATGTGTATGAGTAGGTTACTTTGTGATGTTTGTGTATTACGTATATGTTGAGTAATGTTTAGAAAAGATTGCCTGGTACCAACAAAAATGGCTAACTGGAAGGGCAGAAGGCAATGAACTTGCAGGGTCTTTACAGCAAGATGAACTCGAGTATATACACACAAACATGTATTAAACCTATGATGCCCTGACTTAAACATTGCACAGTGCATGTATACATACACATAAATCAAGTCTGCCTCCCCTACAACAACAACTTCTGCAACTTCCACCTCTTCCTCCTCCTCCACCTCTTCCTCCTCCACCACCTCTTCCTCCTCTTCCTCCTCCTCTTCCTCCTCCTCTTCCTCCTCCTCTTCCTCCTCCTCTTCCTCCTCCTCTTCCTCCTCCTCTTCCTCCTCCTCTTCCTCCTCCTCTTCCTCCTCCTCTTCCTCCTCCTCTTCCTCCTCCTCTTCCTCCTCCTCTTCCTCCTCCTCTTCCTCCTCCTCTTCCTCCTCTTCGTCCTCCTTCGTCCTCCTCCTCCTCTTTTGTTTTTATTGAGACAGGATTTCTTTGTGCAACAGTCCTGGCTGTCCTGAACTTACCTTTATAGACCAGGCTGTACTCACTGAGATCCATCTGCCTCTGCCTCCCAAATGTTGGGATCAAAGGTGTGGGCAACCATTGCCCAGCAACTTCCCATTTCTTTTGGTTTTGCTTTTGTTTGTGAGATAGTTTCCATACATTGCCCAAGTTGGCCTCAAACTCATGATGCTTTTCCTCTGTTTCCAGACTTCTTTGCCCTAGCTATTTGCAATACAAAATGCTTTAGCCCTGTCAGTAGTCACTCAACTACACAATTGTACCCAGGATCTTCTTGTTCCTAGTTAACTGTGACTTGGTACCCACAGACCAACTCTGTCCCTTTCTTGCCCTTACTGTCCTGGCGCCTGGTAACCACTATTACCTTGACAGCCACATTTTAGATCCTTTATGTTGGGTGAGGTAGTCTTCTCTTTGTTGGCCTTCTGGGGCCCACGCTGTGTGGAGAACTGTGGACTTAGCTGGACTGTATATGTATACAACATGAGCTCTAAAGGATTGGTAGTTATGAAGTGTCAGCATCAGACCTGCATTTAAGGGAGATCATCTTGGTACTAACATAGAGAGTGAACTGGAATGGACGGTAGGCAATGAACTTACAGAGCCAGTACACCAAGTGTAACAGATTATGGCAGCTGGCTCATCTCCCTTAATTCCAGACGCTTCATTAAAACTCCTAGGCTACTGGAATACTCCTATGCTATTTTTTCAGACTTAGCCTGGATCTCCTCTTAGAAGCATCCCCTTTAACTCCTGGCATGATTTCCATCTCCAGACCCTACCCCCTCACACTACTGCAGTCCTTAGTCTTCTGTCTTTAACTCAGATCATGAGAGGACATCCATCTGAAGCAAGCACAGGCATACAGTGCCAACTGTGCCCATCTAGAAATTGCAGCAAGCCACGCCCTGACTAGTGAGTCACTGTACAGCTCAGCTAGTTGAGCTATTATAAAATAGTAACCTCCAGAACTACTGGGAAACTTAAAAGGGGATAGTATATGTAAGGATAAAAATATCTAGTATACAAGAAATACACACCAAATCTAATTAACAGACAGTCTGGCTCACGATAGACATAACTGATATTTAGTTTAAGGAGTGAGTTAAGTATAGCTACATGAATAAATATTAATATCCATATTAAAACAAATTGTTTTAATAGAATCATGCTTCATCACACATAAAAAGGCAAGCATTTGTTCTGACACTTAGGATTGTCAAGCTGGGTTTGCTAGGTTTGTGGAGCCCTTAAAACAGGAATAGAATAGAAGGGCAAAACAGACCACACACACCCCCTCCCTCCCAAGCACTGCACAGCATAGCTTCTGTCCAAACTGGTTCCTGCAGCTGGGAAAGGCAGGCCTTGAAGACAGGATTCTCTACTGAGGAAAAGGTTTAAAAACACCATTTCTTTTTCCTCCGTATTTATTATTTTTCCCATACAATATGTTTTCATCATGCTTTGCACCTTCTCCAACTCCTCCCAGATCCCTCCCCACCCATTTCCCACCCAACTTTATGTTCTTTCTCTCAAACAAACAATAAAACAAAATGCCCAAACAAACAAAAAAAGCCTACAAAAGAAAGAAAGAAACAAACACACACTATGGGGTTTGTTTTGTATTTGCCAATTGCTCCTGGGCACGGGGCCTGCCCTGGAGTGTGGCTGTTGTACTCAGCGGCACTCCTTTGGAGGAAACTTTTTGCTACAGGGTATCCATTTGGAAGCACTATTCCTTAGCAGAAACTCATGGCACAAAACATTTCCATTAACCAAAGGTGATTTTGTCAGAGTACACATTAGTGAAGGAAGTTTTCCCCACTTCCTGAACTTTCCCACTCAGGAGCACACAGACGCCTGTAGCCACACTGGCGGAACTCGAGAGGGGTGGCAGAGCCAGACCCACTGGTGGATCCAAGGCCTAACTTAGGCCACAGAAGTGGCCAGAACGAGCCAGATTAAGGGAGAATAAACTGTGATGAAGTACCTTAATGGTCACCTCTTTGCCTGCCACTTGGATTGTCACGTGAGCCTGGGAGCCGCGGCTGCCAGTCGTCCTCTCCACTCTTACAATTTCTTTGGGAAGCAGGGAGTTTCCAGAACCTTGGAGCTCAAAGCGCTGTAAGTTACCAGAAAGAAATGCAATTTACCTTTCATTTCAGAATTAATGTCAACTATCCAAAATTCTATCTAATTAGAACTGAAACCATTCTGTATTATTTATACAAGCAAAGGCTTGAAGTCAATGGGACTATTTTGCTTTTTACTGATACCATCCGCTTAAACAATTGTAGAGAGCTGCGAAGTGCCTTGCCTTAAAGATGGCGCTGGCTTCCACCTTCCACCTCCCCAAAGGTGAAGCGCTCTCTGGCATAAACAAGCCCTTATTTGGTTAAGTCTGTTCAGCCTGTCTGCCTCTGCGTTAGAGAAGCCTATCTGCAGGGTCCACGTAGCTCACTGGGGTTGGTTAGCGCAAGGGGATTTAAGCCTGTGCAGGGGTCCCCGGGCTCCCGCGGGTCACAGGAAGCATGTTCATGGATCATGATTAAAAACTGCATGAAGAAGATCTTCCCGGAGTCCCATTTTCCTTGCTGGCGAGGGTCAGGCGCGGTACAAACCATCATTAAAGGTGATATGAAAATAGTCGCTAAAGGTCTACTAACTCAATGGGAATGCTCAAGTTCAGACCCACACTTCTTGATAATATGTTACAATCTGCTAGGAAGGGATGATTCAACTCTAGAGAACGCTGAAGTGAGACAGGCTTGTGTTCCAGAACTGCTGAAACCGGCGCAAAGCTAGTGTTCCCTAAACCTAGGACACAGAACTCAGACACCATTCAGCAGTCCCTTTGTGTAGATAGCACAACTAAAATAAATTGCAGCAATCAGTCTTGCACGGCATCTGGCAGGGTGCCGTCGGCACTGTATAGTTCTCAATCCTGTGGAATTGGGCTTAAAAGGTCAGAACCATTGGTTGTTTCTTTGATGTAAGCCAATTATTAACATTGATATAAGCTGCATCCCCTCACACCAGCTATTATAGTAAGAATGCATTCAGAGAACAGATACATTGAAAACAGAAATACTAATTGAAAGTTAATTAAAACCCATACTTAAAGCATGTTCCATATGAAAAAGGGTTTTTTTTTTTTCCTTAAAATACAGAGAAACCTTGCAATCATTGTAGAACACTATCACTATGATGAGAGAGATGCAATCAATGGATGAACAACCATCTGATATTGAAAAGCACGATACATGAAAATAGTTTTTAGAAGAAAACTATGTTCGAACACACAGCTCAGTTAAAGCCTTCATTCTTGAGATTTAAACCCCATAGGCAAGCATTCCTTTCCAGAAACCTAAGGAAAAATATTATCTATTTGTGCTACCATAAAAATGGAAGTCCAACACTTTACATAATCCACACAGCACACAACAATGTGGTGAAAACTGCTTTCCATACTGCAACACAAGGATGGATTTCATAGAGAATGACAGTTTCAGGGAGACTCAATAGAGAGGAGCAGGGCACAGGCAAGGACTGAAATCCCTCTGAACCAGACCAAACAGCTGTTAATCTCCAGGAAACAAATAGGTGAAATTCAAGATGTGTTTTCCCAGCCATAGGGCATTTTCTAAGTTGATAAAGGGTTTAAGTCAGAGCACGCATATCCCAGATGTTAACGCAACTGTACTCCACCATTTGCTGTACTGGCTGTACCCTCACAGGTAACACTAGGTGAAATGTTTCTGTAGAGTAAGAACAGGAGGCTAGATTACACTTCAGATAGCAGGGAAGCTCGCCTTGCAAGGTGAACTGCCACTTATAGGACTGCTAATCTGAAAGGCAATTCTGGAAAATGAGAGCTAAGATTCATTTCATCTTAGAAAGGGATGATTGACATAGTATTTCATGATTTTTCTATGAACTCTGAATTTCACTTAAATAGAAATACCATTTCCTGGTACACTTTCTCTAGGAGTCTATTAACTGCACCGTGGTTTGTAATAAAATATATGGCACTGATGTTAGTCTGTAAGGCAGCCATATTCATCCTCTAACACCCAATCCTGGCACTAAATCAGCAGTCCTCAACCTTTGGGTCTTGACCCATGGGGGTCAAACATCCCTTTCATAGGGGTCACTTACGGCCATTGGAAAACACAGATGTTTACACGAAGATCCTTAACAGTAGAAAATTACAGTTAGGAAGTAACAACAAAAATTTCATGCTTGGGGGTCACCACAACATGAAGAACTGCGTCAAAGGGTCACAGCATTAGGAAGGTTGAGAACGGCTGCTCTAAATGATCCCCTCTCTTCCTCTTTCTAGGCTGTGGAGCATGAAGAGAAGTTCTCGAGCCCTTGTTCATTAGCTACTAACCAAGTATGTGGTCCCGTTCCTGTGGGGCTTGTTTCCTGTCAGTAGCTACTCAAACCACTGCTACTCTCCCAAAGAGCCAACAGTAGATGCTCATCCAGTGGATCTCAGAAGGCAATTTAGCTGGCACTCTGCTCTCACAAAAGAGCCTTCAGATACATAGGCCTTAGAGAACACTAGCCCTTTGGGAAAATACCACATGTCTATTTGACTCACACTCCACAATCTCCAGATCCCCCACAGTCAGTGATTAAACGGAAATGGAATATTTTCATCCTCAAAATCAACTATGCTTTGAGGGATGGGGAGGAGCTACATGGCAGCTAACAACCACCTTTAATTCTAGTTCCAGAGGATACAGTGCCATTGTCTTGTCTCTACAGATACCAGGCATGCATGTGGTGCACGGTCATACGTGCAAGCAAAATACTCATAAACCTAAAATAAAAAAAAAAAACTTTTTTAAAAAAAACTCATCTATTTTTTACCAAAATCTTTTCCTGCTTGTTCAATAAAAGAGGGGTTTTACCTTAAGTGATACAAAGATATGAGAAATTTTTCCCATTGCAAATTATGATGATTCCATCATTGTATAGCTCAGGGTAACGGGATGTTCTTGCATCACTCCAAAGCAGTGATGCCCTAGAAGTCTCCTTCTCTCCTTACTCGTGCCGTACAGCCCATGTACCCCACAAACTTTAGCCTTTGTTCTTATAAAGATGTCTGTCTGTTCCATCTGTCCTGTCAGAAGAGACAGACATTTCTTGGATTTGCATTACTGCAGCAGCGGCCTGCCATCTTTTGCGCCAGCTCACCACCAAACACACTTTTACTATTGCCTCCTTGGTGCTCTGCTCTTATGACTACTGCTCTTGGCAAATCCACAAACAGCTGCCAATTTCACAAACTCAGAATCTCCTTAATGCCTCCTTTCTTCTCAGTCTAACTTCAAAGTTCTCCTTAATTTTCTCAATCACTTCACTTTAAGGCATATCGGGAGAGGACCATTTAATAAAATGAAAGAGATGGTATACTTTATGGTAAAGATATGTTCTAAGAGACTGGAACTCTTACTGATCCTCGCAGCCAGGAATTCATGGGCACACCCTGATGTCATTTAAGACTTCTAGCCCACTTTGTACTCAGCCTGTTTTAACCTACCTTTAAGAGAACAACCAACCTTACTTGCCTTGGATCTCCCACATAATTAGCTTCTACAACCTAAGCTATGCATAGCTATAACCCTAAATTATGTATTCGTCTATATCCCTGGCCCAAGGTAATTCACATGTGTTTGTACAAGTGCTATAACCATCTGCTAGAAATAGAAAGTAGGCTGAGAGTGGCCTTGTAAAATGAACGTCCACCACGAATGTTGAATAGAACACAGATATAGGTTGATAAAGTCTGTTCACAATGATGTCTGTTAGGCTGTTATCTGAGTGCACCTTATATCATCAAATAAATGCAGCAAAAACAAATGTAACACACCTTCACACAGTTAAAGCAATATTCCACAGGGGGGAAAAAAAACAAAAACAAATGTAACACACCTTTACATATTTAAAGTACTATCCCACAGCAAAAACAAATGTAACACACCTTTACATGGTTAATATTCCAGAACAGCCTAAGCTAACTCACCCTAGTTTATCACAAAGCAACATGTATTTCCCCACCTCTGAGACATTTCTTGTGCCTATTTCATTCTTATTTGTCACTGAACCAATGCTTTTTACCAAAGCCATTCATCTTTTAGCCACAGTGTTATAAAATCACCATGCTGAAATGTTACTAGAGAGTCTGCTGCCCTAACCAGACTATAAATTCTCCAAGAGGAGCGACCACAGAGCATCTGTTTCTGAAGCCCCGGAATTCACTACATAGACAATTATTTGCCAAATAATGAATGTTCAATTAATGTTTGTTGAACTAGATAAAAACACTGAGTGCAAGATCTTTCCAAACTTCGCAGAGAGATATGGTTCAGACTATATTATCAATGAACCAGAGTGGCACACACTTTCTCAGTCTCTAAGGGAACCTACTAATTTAGCCATTGTCATGACAGAGCCCTACTTAAGTAGGACTGAGTGCCAAGAAGCTTGGCTGCATCTGTTCCTGAGTCCCCACCAGGATCAGACGTGCCATCCTCAAAGCACGGCGAGATGAGAATGAGAGTATTTTCTCTCAAAGCCTTAGCTAAAGCTAGAAATGATACCATGGCTACAGAGATGTTCTAAGAACAGAAGTGTCATGTGACAAGCACCATCTGTGAATGAAGTCATTCCAGCCATTTCTATAGCTGGTTCAAAATAAAGGAAAGTGTTCTGAATTTTTAGCTGACTGCATTTTCAGCAGGTAATAGCTTAAAATTAAGTGATTTACGTTAAAAATCAAATGAACATATAATTCAAATGCAAATCTCATTGATTTCTAGATTATCTATGAAGGAAAATGTACTCCCTTCTTGGTTTGTTCTATTAGAACAGATATGTCCACTCCTTCCTTATAACCCTAAGTTTAACAAAGTTCACCTTCAAAACTATTTGAGAATAATGTTCACATATGAATATCAGCTTTAAGATATACTTTGAAGAGAGAGAAAAATCTAAAGTAGCAAATAAGTCAGAGTGCGAAAAACAGATAAAAGAGCTGTATCTATGAGCAGCCTGCTCTACTGCTAAGGCATCTGACACTAAGATACAAGCGTGAGAAGGACAGTGTGACCAAGAGAGGGTCCGTAGGTTCAGCTGAGCTCTGCCTGCGATTCATCTTACACATGAGATAACTGAGGTGACCATGGCTTGGCGGAGCAATTCCAATACCTTACTATTAGAGTCAGAACATTTCTGTTTGTGCTATGAACCTCTAACCATGTTTCTGCTTCCCTTATCATGAAGGCCAAAATGAAAGGCAAGCCCTGAAAACCGGCCCTAGTACTTCGCAGAGGCAGGCAGCTCCTGTTCAAGGCCAGCCCCGTCTCAATATCAAGTGCCACGCCAGCCAGGGCCACACAGTTAGACCGTTTCAAAAAGAAAAATAACACAGTTTTTAAACTAGAGCCAGAAACACATCAATGAAGTTTCTCTATAAAAGAAAAAAAAAGTGAAGACCTTTACTCTCACTGAATTATCCACAGTAAAGCTTTCCCCCAGATGTATTTTAAAATACTTCCTATTGCTTCATTTCACCAGAATTTCCAGTGCCAGTCTCCTCTCTCCTTCCTTCAAACTCCCCCTTCCTCCCAAGGCATGCGCACTGCCCCAAGGGAACTCAGTCTCTCTGAAGCTTCATCTCTGATCACAAACACCAGATCCTCTGCTTCTGTGACTGATGTCAGTCAGGTTCAGGTATTGATTCACAGAGAAGCTCACATTCCTTTTCCAGCTCCAAGTGTAAGCCTTGGAGTGAGTCCCCCTTTCTCCCGCTGCGCTCCTGCTGTATGAGGCACGGTGTGATTACTGTATGATGGAATCCTACTACATCTGGTACAGTGTGACTGTTTCTTAGGAAAACCCCACTCCTCACTAGGCAACTTACTTGCAGATATAATGAAGATGATTTTAATAAGAGCAATGATGATTGCTTAGGTCTATGATTTAATTGGACTTTCTCAGTTAGCCTAAAAGATACGGGTGGTTAGGACAGTTAGTAAAGATGATTAGGGACATGATTTAGCTTATTCTGCCAACTGTTCCAATAAGAGATGCCAAAAGTGGAATTGCTGGATCTTAAGGTAGACGGATTCCCATTTTTCTGAGGAGCAGCCATACTGATTTCCAAGTAGCTGTATTGCACTCCCACCAGCAGTGAAGGAGTGTTCCCCTTTATAAACATCCTCTCCAGCATAAACTGTCTTCGGTGTTTTGATTTCAGTCATTCTGACAGGAGCAAGACGGTATCTCCAAATTGTTTTGGTTTGCATTTACATGATGGCTAAAGATGTTGAGCACTTTAAGTGTCTTTCAGATTTTTTAGATTCCTTTATTGAGAATTCTCTAGTTCTGTACCCAACTTTTTAATTGGATTATTTGGTGTTTTTGTGACTAGCTTCTTGGGTTCTTTGTATATTTTGGAGATCAGCCCTCTGTCAGATGTGGGGTTGGTGAATATGTTCTCCCATTCTGTGGGATACTGTTTTGTCTTGTTGACTGTGTCCTTTGCCTTATAGAAGCTTCTTAGTTCCAAGAGGTCCCATTTATTATTGTTGTCAGTGTCTGTGCTACTGGTGTTATGTTCAGGAAGTGGTCTCCTGAACCAATTCATTCAAGGGTACCACCTACTTTCTCTTCTAAGAGGTTCAGTATAGCTGGTTTTATGTTGAGGTCTTTGATCCATTTAAGTTTCATGCATGGATATCACATAGATCTATCTGCAGTCTTCTATGTGCCAGCATCCAGTTATGCCAGCACTATTTGTTGAAGATGCTTTCTTTTTTCCATTGTATAATTTTAGCTTCTTTGTCAAAAATCAGGTGCTGGTAGGTGTGTGAGTTCCACTCTTAGGCATATATACCCAAAGGATGCAGATTCATACAACAAGGACATCTGTTCAACTATGTTCATAGCAGCATTATTTATAATAGCCAGAACCTGGAAACAACCTAGATGCCCCTCAAATGAAGAATGGATAAAGACAATGTGGTACATTTACACAATGGAATACTACTCAGCAGGAAAAAAAAACCAAAAATCCAAACAGTGGAATCTTAAAATTCACAGGCAAACAGATGGAACTAGAAGAAACCATCCTGAGTGTGTAATCTAGTCACAAAAAGGCAAACATGGTTTGTACTCACTCATATATGGACTTTAGACATAGAGCAAAGGATTTGCCAGCCTACAAGCTACACCAACAGAAAAGCTAGGAAACAAGGAGGACCCTAAGAGAGACATACATGGTTCCCTGGAAAAGGGGAAAGGGACAAGATGTCTAAGCAAATTGGGAACATGGTGGGAGGAGAGAGCGTATTAGGAGAAAGAGAAGAGAAGAAGAAGGGGGAAAGAGGACATGAGGGAGCAGGAAGATTGAGTCAGGGAAAGAATAGAGGAGAGCAAAAGAAGAGATACCATAATAGAGAGAGCCATTATAGGTTTAAAGAGAATCTGGCATTAGGGAAATGTCCAGAGATCTACAAGGATGACCCCAATTAATAATCTAAGCAGTAATAGAGAAGCTACCTTAAATGCCCTTCCCCAATAATGAGATTGATGACTACCTTATATGCCATCCTAGAGCCTTCATCCAGTAGCTGATGGAAGAAGAAGCAGACACCCACAGCTAAACACTAATTTGAACTCTTGGAATCCAGTTGCAGAGAGGGAGGAGCGATGAGCAAAGCGAGTCAAGACCAGGCTGGAGAAACCCACAGGGACAGCTGACCTGAACAAGTGGGAACTCATGGACTCCAGTCTGACAGCTGGGAAACTAGCATAGGATAGAACCAGGCCCCCTCAATATGGGTGTCAGTTAGGAGGCCTGGGCAGTCTGTGGAGCCTCTGGTAATGGATCAGTATGTATCCCTAGTATATGAATGAACTTTGGGAGCCCATTCCACATAGAGGGATACACTCTCAGCCTAGACACATGTGGGAGGGCATAGGCCCTACTCCAAATGATATGACAGACTTTGATGATTCCCCCATGGAAGGCCTCATCCTCCTTGGGGATGGGATGAGGAGTCAGCAGGGGGCCATAGAAGGATGAGAGGGAGAGGGAACTGGGATTGATTTGTAAAATGGGATTGTTCCTAATTTAAATTTAAAGAGAGGGGGAAAAATAGTCTAAAAATTACTTTCTCCTTTGTTAGATGTAAGATTTGCAGAAGATGAAAAACAAGAACAAGGTAGTCTCATGCATTATAGAACCATGAATTCTGCCTGTGGAAAAACAGGCTGATGATCAAAGACAGCAATTATGCCCCACGTCCCTACGCCTAAGGTTAGGCCTGAGTTCCTTGGTCATGTAACTTACAGAATGATTATCACAGGCCCTGGTGTGTACCTCAGAAAAATAAAGTTATAAATGGAAGTTAAATGACCCTACTTTGTGTAAAGAAAAATAGATGTTAGCTGACCACTTGTTTAAAATTTCTCTAGAGTAGAATTAATAGAAACCTGTTACAGTTGAAACCCCAAACAGCTGTCTGTCAGTCAATACAAAAGGAATGGGCTGAAATATACTCAGTTTGCTTAAAACTTTGTTAACCAATTATAAAAGAATCATTGCTTTGGGGTGAAGAAAAACATTTAACTACTATGGGCTTCTAAAGAAAACATATAATTTGTGATCTTAATGAGATTTCTTCTTATGTGAATATTTCCATTTGTTTTTTGGAAAATATGTTACTTGTGGTGGTCAGGTAATCTTTACTTGCATAGAAATCTTTGTATTAGAAAGTATAAAAGCAATGGAGCTGGGTGGTGGTGATGGAAGTCTTTAATCCCAGCACTTGGAAGGCAGAGGCAGGTGAATCTCTGGGAGTTTGAGGCCAGCCTAGTCTACAGAGTGAGTGCCAGGACAGGCTCCAAAGCTACAGAAAACTCCTGTCTCAACAAAACAAAACAAAACAAAAACAAACAAACAAACAAAAGGGTTGGGGTGGGGGGCCAGAATAGGAAGGAAAGATGTAAAGGGAAACTTCAGGGAAAGGTACAAGGAAAAAACATCCAGAAAAAGGGAAACAACAGGGTAAATGAACAGAACAAGAGAGCAGGAACAAAATCAGCAGAGAGAAAAATAAAATGAAGAATGAAGTTTGGCCCTCAGATGAAGTGCGTGCGTGTGCGTGCATCCATTTCAATAGCTTACCTAAGCCACATCCCCTCTCCAGTTCCTGACCTGCTGGGGGTTAGACACCCCCACAGCACCTCTGGCATATTAAAAGCCATTAGATTACAATCCTAAAGCTAGCTGCCAAGGCCCATTCCCTTATTCGGCCACTTCCTGCTCCTGAGGCTGACTACCAAGGTCTATGATCAAAGTACTTTCGTTCATCAATCAAAAGCTCCCTTTGGCTCACCTAGTTAACATGCAATCAAAATTTAACACCTCATCCTGACACAGGGTTTTCCCCTTGTACATTTATAAACTGCCATTTTCACATGGGCCAGTCTTCCTCCTCTCTATTCAGGGGTAGTCCTCTGTCCCCCTCTAGGACAAAGAACCCTTCCCCCATCCCTTGTCCCCTTCCCCTTCTCCTCTATCTCCTGTGTTTGTTCCTTATCCCTGCTCTCTGTCCCTCTGGAGAAAGTAAATCTTTGTGCTGAGAACTTGGCTTTGGCGGTCCTGAGCGATATCAGCCTCTTCATCTTTCACCATCCCCCTTTTCTTCAGTGGCTACTGTTTCTTTTGTCTTTGACACAGTGTTTTATTACTTTAATATTTTCCCGTAGTCTCTAGGTATGGATGTGTGCCAGACTGCATTGTATTTTCCCATTCTTCCTGGGATTGCTACGGCTGGCCAGTGGCTACTTCTTTTGGAGGGTTGTTTTGGGGCTGTCCTAGAACTCACTATGCAGACGAGGCTGGCCTTGAACTCACAGAGATCCACCTGCCTCTGCCTCCTCACTGCTGGGATTAAAGGCGTGTGCTACTACACCCAGATTGGTCTGGGACTACATCTTACCTGCTCCTTTTCAGATTCCTCTTGTATTTTACTTTGCCTCTTTATTTTCTTGCTGTGTATTTACGTTTTTAAAAACGTCTATCTATAACTGTGCATGGTGGTACAAATGACTTTAATCTCAGCACTTGGGAGATGGAGGCAGGCAGATCTCTGTGAGCTTGAGGCCAGCCTGGTCTACATAACAAGTTCCTGACCAGTCAGGGGTACATAGTGAGACCCTGTGTCTGCTAGAAAATAGTCTGAGGTAACTGAGACCCAGAAAGACACACATTACATGTTCTCTCACTGGTGGATTCCAGCTCTGAATTCTCAGGATCGAGTCCAGAAATTAAAGCAGACACACAAATCAGGACAGTGGAAAGGGATGGGGATGGGGAGAAGGGACTCTGGAGACAGGGTGCCTTACGTTTCTACTGCCGTGACAAAACATTATGACCAGGCACTGCAGATGTTTATTTGGAGCTTGAGGCTCCAAAGGGCTAGAGTTTGTAAGGAGAGCAAAGGCACAGCAGCAGACAGCTGAAGCAACAGCTGAGAGTCACACCTGGATCCAAAAGCAGGGGCAGAGAGCTGGCTGCGAAGGGCTTGAACCTCTGAAACCCTAAGTCCTATCCCCAGAGAAACACCTCTTCCAACCCAGCCATACTTTTTTCTTTTTTAAAATTGAAATTAGAAACAATCTTATTTTATACATCAATCCCAGTACCCTCTCCCACCTATCCTCCCATGCTCCCCCCCAATCAACCTCTCCATACCATCCCTCTTCTGTTCCATAGGAAGTGTGAGGCCTTCCATGGGGGATCATCAAAGTCTGTCACATCATTTGGGGCTGGGCCACCTTCCCCCATGTGTCTAGGCTGAGAGAGTATTCCTCCGTGTGGAATGGGCTCCCGATGTCCATTCATACACTAGGGATACATACTGATCCATTCCCAGGGACTCCATAGACTGCCCAGGCCTCCTAACGGACACCCATGTTGAGGGGGCCTGGTTCTATCCTATGCTGGTTTCCAAGCTGTCAGTAGGGAATCCATGAGATCCCCTTGTTCAGGTCAGGTGTCTCTGTGGGTTTCTCCAGCCTGGTTTTGACCCCTTTGTTCATCACTCCTCCCTCTCTACAACTGGATTCCAGGAGTTCGACTCAGTGCTTAGCTGTGGTGTCTGCTTCTGTTTCCCTCACCTACTGGATGAAGCCAGCCATACTTTCTAATCCTTCTCAAACAGTCCTATAACTAGGGACCAAGTATTCAAGCATATGAACCTTGGGAGGCATTATCACTGAATCCATCACAGAGGGAGAAAAAGACACCGAGCTATAAAAGGATAAAGAGAAACAAAATCAAGGAAGGAGGGCAATATGGGGGAGGGGAGAAACGTATCACTAAGGATGCTTGAAGTCACATTTTTATAAGCTTGCTTAAAAGCATGTATATAATACATACATGCAAGTGTGTATATGGGGGGGGGGTTAAGTGCAGTTAGGCCACAGAGGGTTATAATACTTCACCAACATCCATAGACTAACAAAAAAATCTCCAAACACAGGAAATCTCCTTTTCAAAAGTTGGTCAGAGAAGTCCAAGTGGTTTCCAAAACAATATATGTAGGCTATTGCCACCATCTTCAGTTGTCTTCCAGAACAGAAAAGACTATTACTAAAGAACCACATACTTCAAACACAAGACTCAGAAATTGAGCTGAAATGCACCTTGAGGCCTCTTCGAGGACTACCTCTCAGAGTATCTGAAGGCGCTATGCAAGCAACCATGGGAGAAAAATCAACAACCCTATTGGCCTTAAAGCCTACGAACACAAGAAGACTGTCACAGCAAGATATCCCAACGGTGCAATAGTGTCACTTTTACCCTAGGGAAAACCAAGAGCTGTCTAATTGGACTTAGAGCCCACTCATCAAGGTACTGTAAACTTAGTCAACTACCCATGCCTGGAGAGAGAACACTGTTGCTTTTTTCCTAAACCAATGCAATTTAAAACTGTATTATAAATAGTTGTAAATGACAGTCCCCTTGTCATTTTTTTTTTTTTTTTCAGCAGGTAGAGGCTATTACAGAGATCTAAGACTGGTCAAAATGCAGAGAATACGTGACTGTTAGGTGTCTTCCCAGCCCCAACCAGTATGTCTACCCCTAATCGGGCTTTAAGATCATGGAAGGAGAGAAAAGACTAAGAACCAGAGGATCGGGATGACTGTTGCTACGTAGTACCTTCTAAGACAAGACCTGGTTGCTGCAACTGTGTAACCTCAACAAATGTGGCCCTCCAAAAAAAAACCCACATAATCCAATACCAGTCAACATGCCATTGTGGTTGGGGGAAATTTCACAAGGCACCAACTCAGGTGAAGAGTGGGAGGCAATCAATAGCTGCTAAGTTAGGAAGAAACAGTTTTCTCCAGAAACTGAGTCCTTATGGGTATTACAGGCCTGGTCAGCTGTAAAGACATGTATATACAAGAAACACTAAAAGGACTCAGGACAGTATCTCCCAATAATACTCATAGAAGAGGTCATGACAGAAAAGTTAGGGGACAAGAAGGAGCTGAAAGGAAGATAGGGGATTAGAAATGATGTTAAAAAATTCAAATAAAAATTCTATCCATAGCTACATTTCTCATAACTTATAAGAAATAACTGAGTTTTTAATTTTACTATTATTACTTATGTCATTGATAAGTGAAAACATTTCTTTGGGTTCTTTTGATAGCTAATCTCACAAACACTCTCACTGAACCAACGAAGACTACACACCTGGGGCTTCTCAGTATTGCTAGATGCACTAAAGTGTCCTTCTCCCCTCCCCTCCCCTCCCTTCTCTTCCCTTCCCGTCCTCTCCCCTCCCCTATAGCACACATGGATTAGAGAACAAGGGACAAACAAATACTATTCCTGCAGAATGCTTAAGGCCAGCAAACCTTGGCCTCTAAAAAATGGAGGTCCCACGTAGTAGTCACACTCTAACTGCAAGAGAGAACCCTGCATCTTCAGCCAGAGTGTGCAGGAGAAACAAAAGCTGGCCTTCCTAAGAGGATGCTAATTAGTAAGTCAGTACTAATAAATACACATTTACAAAACATCATAGGGGAGTCTGGCCTTTTAGAACTCACCATTGTTAACCATACAATGAGAAAATATGCCATCCATGGTTTTAAAAATATAAAATGTCCCAAGTATTATTAGTGACTTCTGACAAAAAATGAAAATGTAATTTTAAATGGTAACACTACACCAGATGGAAAAAAAAACACAAGATATTAAAACTATTTCAAAATTGTATAAACCTTCCATAATTATATAAATGCATTCTAAACTATGGATTTAAATTTAAATTTTTAACTTGTTACATTACATATTTTTCTTAAATATTAATTTTCAAATGTTAGGTATTTACTTTTTAATTTTGAAAGTGATTTCAAACTTATAGGAAAACTACAGGATACAATTGTACAAAAAGTTCTATTTCCCCTTTACTCAGATTCCTTGTTACCATTCTAGAATGTTCTGGCCTCCTTACCACTCCATACACATGCAGGTACACACAATCAACTGACTTGTTTCCTTAACAGCTTAAGAGCAAGCTAAAGATAAGATGGCCCGTTCTCTTAAACATCACAGTTCACCATTCCCTGAAAGCAAGAACTCGAGCAAATTTAATCACTACCTAAGTTGCTAAATTAGAAAATGAATTTATACAACCAATTCATAGCCATGTAAGTGTTCTCAAACCGTGCCAACAACTTCACTTGTTCCCGTGACCAAACATCTGTGCAGGAAGAAATGCTGCATTAAGTTGCTGTCATTTCTCAGTCTCCTTCAAACCAGTTGTCTTTCACGGCCTAAAGAGTTTTTTTTTTTTTTTTTTTTTTTTTTTTTTTTGTTTAGTTTTTTTTTAAAACACTGACTTTCTTCTGTAAAGTGTCCCTTAACCCAGGACTATAACTATACTTCTTCATAATCCAACTCATATGCCCAACTCTCAGCGGGATTCCTAATGAATGATAAAGTCTTGCAAGCAACACTTGAGAGGCACACAATGGCAATGTCAGTTTGTTCTGCCTGGTCACGTAGATGGTGACTACAAAAATATCATTTTCCTATTTTGTAATCAACCAAGTATTTTGCAAGATATCCTGAGATGACATTAATGCCTAGTTACAGAAGTATACACACACAGAAACACATACACAAACTTTATACTTCCTAAGTCAACCTTCAATCTGATGATGGCTTACTAGTGAATTTTCAACTTACATAATTTTTCTGTATTTGTTGGTAAACATTCTATAGTGACAAGGAGAGAGCTGCTTGTCTTCTGTATTCTAATTTTTTAAAATCAGTGTAGATTCATGGATACCTATTTTACACAGTGGATTATTATCAATTAGTATATATTTTTAATGTTCAAAACAAAAGCTCTTCTGTGGTTTATTGAAAATCCCCTTGAACTCATCTTCAGTTTCTTCACCCAATTTTCAGTTCAGCCCTATTTCTGAACATGGGATGTAAACATCCAGGTACTTGGTATGATCATGGTTTCTAGATCTGTTAGAGCAGAGCTGGAAAGCATGTAAACACAAACACACAAACATACACACACACACACACTTGTTACCATATCTAGTTTTCATACATGTGTAATGTTATCCTCCAGTTGTGACATAGCCACTGGCATGTTGAAACCAGAGCAGCTCTGTTTACTAACATGAGACATTCACAGGACATTCAGAAGAGTGCCCGCTGGCATTTCCTCATAGAAGGGAGAGCAGGTTCACCAAGCAGTGTACAAGCATCTCTCACTAGGCACATGCAAGGTGCTCACAAGGCCCTGCACTAGACCCACAGGCCCCATGCCTGAGAACACAGTGTGGCCAACTATAAATTCTCCAGCTGCAGTAAGGAACCTTGAGTCAACCCTCTGGTGCACTGAACTAGACTTGGTTGGAATCATTTCTCTAGTCTGCTGTTTATGCTCTGGTGCAAGAAGACTATGTCTTCTTGTCACACATCTTCCTAGGAAAAGGTACCATTGATTATATATATATATATGTGTGTGTGTGTGTGTGCGTGTGTGTGTGTGTTTGTGTGTATGTATGTATGTATATGTGTGTGTGTGTGTGTGTGTGTGTGTGTATTCATAATCATATTTCCATTTCCAATCCAGTACTTCAGGGTTCTTTCATGTCTTTCCTTTCTATGTTCACAACCCTTCTACAACAGTGAGACCTGTAATTTCCATTACAATCAATACTTTCATCCTTTTGTTCTATCGTATTTGATTATTTGTTCCATGTAACAAATCCCCTAGCTATACCCACATCTGAGTGCTTTCTTGCTACTGGCATCCGATGCTTACTATCTTGGAAGAGGAAAGGGAAGACAAAGGAAGGAAAAAAGATGAGTAAAGAAAAATGAGAAGGGGATAGAAAAAAGGGAAGATGGAAAGTGAAGAGGATGAAAAGGAAGGAGAAACAGATACTCACTTTTAAAACACCTTCCACAGCCATCTTCCCTTCATGTCCCAGTAAAATAGTGTACGGATACAGCCACTGGATTGCATTTTCAATTGACATCATAGGAAAGGAATTCTATTTAGGAGCAGACATGAAAAGAGGTCAGCAACATCTCAATCACAGGAAATTTAACTGAAATATACATATACTGCTCAAGTTTACTTTCCCAAAGGTATAAAGTATATCTTCCAGCAATGTACAAAAGGCAGCAATTTCATCTCTCCCTATCCTACACCATATCCCTGAGCAATGCCACTACTCCCATCTTTCACCTATATGGCTGGCCCTCATGCATCTTTATCTAGTCCTTGCCTCTTTCCTGAGCTCTGGACCAGAGCCTTCAGTATCTACCGTATGACCCTATGGTTTATGGGATTCAACACATCTGCAAGAGCACACACCTCCCCTTCCCAGTCATCCAAGGCACTGCATTTCCTGCCTTTATTCCTAATCTTACCTATATCCAGTGAGTCTCTCAATTATAACTACAGAGTTCAAAAGGGTTCATTAGCCTCAAATGCTTCACCCAAATCAGATTGCACTTTCGAGGCTGTTCACACTATTCCAAAGAGTTACTGCCAAGAGCAAACAGAAGATTCTCCATATGGCCTGCCTATTAGATGATTTTACTGAATGGCTGTCAACATGATATAGAGTGTGGTTAGAGCGGACTGGACATGCGCGGTGCTCCAATTCTTGGCAGCCACACCCTAAGGGAGTATTGCATTTACTTTCAAGTAGCTCAGAAAAAAATTGGGGGTGGGAGGGTACATGTGTTAGCACGGGTAGCAATATGTTAGCAACAGGGACTTCTCACTGAAGAGATAATGGGCACTGTTTTGCAACTTTAAATGATTTTTTTTTCAGATTAGAGAATTTTCAAAGTAAAATTACTGAAGAAAAATTAAGAGCTACTTCTAATTTAGTAAACAAGAGGTATTCAGGATGTATACAACAATGTAAATAATACTTAGAAAAACTAGCGTGTAACTAAATGCGGAGGGAAGCAAGAAACATTTAAAAATAGGAATCTTGTTATACACGATGCCTTCCTCAGCAGGGTCTTGCTCAATGTTTCACCTGCCCCCTTGAATTTGTTGCCATGCAACCAGGATCCCCCCACTCTCTTAGCTACTAGCAGAAGTTTCTTCATCGGACATAAAAATGATCGCTCCACACTCCACCTACTTCACAACCTCTGGTGGGCCATTCCTCCCTCACCATAAAATCCAGGCAGGATTACTCATCAACAAAATAATTCATGGTAGGATTCTAACCTCTGCCTCTACCATAAACACTTAGTTCTAATGATACAACTTGTTCTCATTCTGCAAACATTCAGGCCCTTCTGTGGTTGAACATTCTGTATGTGTCCTCTGCCCTGAAGGCTTTCCCATCCCTCCAGATAGGACACCACATGCAAAAGGAAAGCAACTGCAAATGTATTCATTGCTGCTTGTATGCGGCCTATGCATGGCCCAGCTCCCTTCCCTCCCCACAGTTATTAAAAGGCTTGCTTACACAGGCTGCCTTTAGGCTCCTGGAGCGATCTCTTTGCACAAGTTGGGAGATCTGCCAGCACCTAAGAACCTGTATCCTTTAGGATAAGAACTAACCAAGGACTGCTGGGGGCTAGGGTGGGAAGGCTCAGCCCCCCTGTCCCAGGTTGGGTCAATGCAGCATCAGTATACCTGTATACCAGTATACCAACAGTATACTTCTTATTTCATCAGCCTGAAGCTGCCTTTCCTCTATGGGACTGACATTTCTACCTCTCCCTTCTTCAAAACTATAAGCTTTCCAGAGACTTAGCGTGCCATGGTCTCTGTACAGTTTGTTCTACTATATACATCAATCTTAGGCCTTTTATAGAAGAAAACGACAGGACAACTCTAGTGACTAATCCCCAGGGGTGAACTTTTCATTTATCTTTGCCACATCTGAGTATATGTATCTGCCATTACTTTACTTTATGCTTACCAGGATTTGAACTGCCGCTGGTAAACTATCTAAAGGAAAGTCTGGAAGTCCAAGTGTAGAGGATTCTTGGGAGCACAGAGTTGTAGCAAAGGACAAAAGCTGAGAAACCCTAGAAGGGAACACATTTTAAATTTTATTTTAATAATTTTAACATATACAATATATGTTAAGCATAAAATAGTTGGTCTGATTTCACTTACTTAAAAAAAAGATGAAATATACTATTAATTCTTAAAGAACACTGGTTTACATAATATTCCATTAAAACTCCAGAAGCTGATTGGATACGTACATGTTTTCTCTAATCTATCACAATATATAATATTTTCACAACCTGGCCCAAATCTATCATGTGAGCTCCATTCCCACCTTCTGAAGCTTTAACCTAAGGGATGTCTGCTGAAACGTTCTGTTCCCTAAGAAGGGAGCACAAGCTCGTTTGTTTCAGTTTTACTCTTCCTTCTTCATCCTCTATCTCCTCTATCTGTCTGGAGAGGCCTACTCACTCTTCTGGACTCACTGAATCCTTACACCTCCTCCCCCTGTCTGGAGAGGCCTACTCACTCTTCTGGACTCACTGAATCCTCACTCCTCCTCTCCCTATCTGGAGAGGCCTACTCACCCTTACCCTTCTGAACTCGCTGAATCCTTACTCCTCCCCCTGTCTGGGGAGGCCTACTCATCCTTCTGGACTCACTGAATCCTCACTCCTCCTCCCCCTATCTGGAGAGGCCTACTCATCCTTCTGGACTCACTGAATCCTCACTCCTCCTCCCCCTGTCTGGAGAGGCCTACTCATCCTTCTGGACTCACTGAATCCTCACTCCTCCCCCCTGTCTGGAGAGGCATCCTCACTCCTCCTCCCCTGTCTGGAGAGGCATCCTCACTCCTCCTCCCCTGTCTGGAGAGGCATCCTCACTCCTCCTCCCCTGTCTGGAGAGGCATCCTCACTCCTCCTCCCCCTGTCTGGAGAGGCCATCCTTTTTAGATCACTCCTCCTCCCCTGTCTGGAGAGGCATCCTCACTCCTCCTCCCCCTGTCTGGAGAGGCATCCTCACTCCTCCTCCCCCTGTCTGGAGAGGCATCCTCACTCCTCCTCCCCCTGTCTGGAGAGGCATCCTCACTCCTCCTCCCCCTGTCTGGAGAGGCCTACTCATCCTTCTGGACTCACTGAATCCTCACTCCTCCTCCCCTGTCTGGAGAGGCATCCTCACTCCTCCTCCCCTGTCTGGAGAGGCATCCTCACTCCTCCTCCCCCTGTCTGAGATCCTCACTCCTCCTCCCCCTGTCTGGGGAGGCCTACTCATCCTTCTGGACTCACTGAATCCTCACTCCTCCTCCCCTGTCTGGGGAGGCATCCTCACTCCTCCTCCCCTGTCTGGGGAGGCCTACTCATCCTTCTGGACTTGTCTCATAGCTTCTCTGAAGACACAACAAAAACTGGTAAACAAGTTTTTAATTTAACAACAAATTTAAATTTAAAAAAAATAAGTGTTTAATCATCCTGTATTTATAAAGTATACTTACTTCTCAGCAGAAACATTGCCTCCAACTGAATATAATAGATTTAGTTGGTCCTAAATAACAGAAACATATACAACTGATTAATAATGAATACAATGGATGAAACACAAATGTTTTATAAACATAAACTAAACTTTTAATTAAGCAGACACTGTAATTTATAGCAAAGCAATTATTTCATAATACATTCCATTTAATAAAAGCAAGGGCAGTCTTTAAAAATAGTCAGGAGGCTCACAATGAGCACTGCGAACACACGAGGAAATCTGACCTTTTTTTTTATATAATTTCATACACTTAAAAAAAAACCAACTCCTGATAACGTTTTGCTATCATCAGAGAAGCTTCCTCCTGCAGTAGTTGGGAAATAACAGAGACTCACAACTAAACAGTGTGAAGATAATGAGACACTTTGGAGCACTCAGTCCTAAATGAGATGTCTCCAGCACCACTCAGGGCTCAGGGAGCATGAGGAGGAGGGGAGGGGAGGAGTGTAAGAGCTGGAGGAGATGGAGGACACGAGGGAATCAAAGCCCTCTGAATCGATGATAGATGAACATAGGGAAACACCCAGACAGACAGCATGCACAGGGCCTTCACAGGTCTAAACCAGATGCGGTCCTAGAGCTGAGCGAAGCAGAGGGACATGAGCTCCCACCTCTAATCCAGGAACTGTCTCTAATTGACAACTGCTCACAAAGGAAACCAGTTTCTCCACTGGGGTCTCACTGGGTATACAAACCATGCTTACAAATAGGCCCCATGCCTAGAAGTAGATGCCGACTCAAAACCAATTCACGTGTCCAGCAATAGATGGACAACACAAACCAAACTCAATGTCTCAAATTGCTTTGTTTTTGTTTTCTTGTTTGTTTTGTTTTGTTTTAATCTTACTGGTCTTTTGCTTGTATGTCATGATTTCTAATTTTGTATTTTTATAGGGTATGGATTTTTATATGTATGTTTTTATGTTTTTTATTTTTATTTGCCCGATTTTTTTCTAAAGAGAAAAAAAGAAGGTGTAGAGTTAGAAGGGTGGGGAGGCTCTGGGAGTAGATGGGAGAGGGAAACCATGATCAGAATATATTGTGTGTAAAGACATTTTCAATAGGAAAAAAAAGCATCAGGGAGCTGGAGGGAAATTAGCAGTCAACAGCACTAGCTGCTATTCCAGAGAACCCAAGTTCAATTCCCAGCACCAAAATGGTGGCTCACAACTGTCTATCCAGTTCCAGGGGACCAGATGCCCTCATCTGGTCTCCACAGTTACCAAGGACCTGAGTGATACACAGACACACGTAGGCAAAAAATTCATACACATAAAATACAAAAATAAAAATATGCCAACATTGATATAGAATTGAATTTTTGTTCTAAATAAAACTATACTTACCCTGAAGGGTAGAAAATAAATATCTCTGGCTTGAAATCGAGAACGGAGAGGAGGGTCTAATGGATTCCCAGGGTACCTAGGCACTGGCAAGCCCAAGGCAATCACTCGGAAATGTTCACTAACCCGGACAATCTTCCAAGCATCTAACTCCTCTTTAGTGTGATCCTATGAAAGTAAGAAATCAGAGAGTGATACAGATTACAGCCCCAAGAGCAGGTGACACAGATTCCAAATGCAAGAGCTGCCAGGACAGGAATCAACCATACCCTGATTGCTGAGAGAAGTATATTTAAGAATACCTCCAGAACCAAGGCAAGAGGAATGCAACAAAATAAATCAGGATCCAGATGCCAGGGAAAGCTCACAGCCTGGAGACGTGTGCTGGCATCCTGAGACAGACTGCCAAGCTCTAGTCCACAGCATGGAAGGAGGGGGCCAGAGAGTAGAGATCGCAGGAAGGAGGGGGGCAGAAAACAGAGTTCACAAAGCTAGACCTAGAAGAACAGACCATCACCAGAGTAGAGGTTCCCCCATAGACCTTAAACAGATTAATTATACTTACAGGTATATTTCTATTGAGGCATATAACTAATAATGCCAGTTTTTATTAGTGTACTTTTCTCATTTCATCTTCCAGAATTTTACATTTACCATTCCACAAATTTCTCATTGATTAGTCACAATATAAATGGACAATATTATATGAATGAACAATATATATGAATGAACAAACTAGAAGTCAAGGGAGTTATCTACCACACCTAAGAATAGCAACACGCTAAGTTTTGGAGCCACCCATTACAAACTTTAGCTAAACTACCAAAAATGTATGTGACTCTGTTACGAGTACGTCCACCCCCACCCCCGCTGCTGGTCTGGTCCCACTCTTTGTTTCTCCCTGCCGGCCGGTCCCACTGCCACATGAGCCCCAATAACATGCTGAGACTCTGTATTTGATACAATCCTGTTGGCCAGTTACTATTATTGTTTATGGGCTAGCTCTGACTTAATTATTAACCCATTTCTACTTATCTAAGTATTTCCACATGGTCATCTTATCCGAGCGTGGCAGCCGGCATCTTGCTTTCTCCATGCTCTCCATGCTGACTCCTCCTAACTAATTCCTCTCTCCTCCTTGTCTCCTAGCCCTGCCATCTTGCTTTTCCATTGGCCCAACAGTGCTTTATTCATTAACCAGTATGAGAAACATATTTACAGAATAACATCTCCCATCATGACTCTACCTTTGGATCCTCAATTCTCTTACCTATAATGTGGATATAATGTAATCTACATGGCTGAGTGCCATAAAAACTACGATGAGAATATGTATAAATATATATGAATGTCCATGGCAAATACCTGGTAACTGTGCCTTTCTTCCCTATCTAACTCCATCAGTGGCTCATCACAGTCGTGCACAGATTCCTGGTGTCCTACAAAATCTATACAAATGTGCATATATACATTTTAAGGGGAAAGCCCACAGCTTTGAATGGCTCTTCCGAGGGTACAGCAATATGATAGCGCAGAAATGCTTGACATGGTATTCAATACCTTCTGTCATCATTGTATCCGACTTCCGCAGCCTCAGTAACCCTCACCTTCTACAACCCATCCAACAATTTCAGTTCTGTAAAGACAGCATGCATCACCAATGCGGATGCAGCTGCAGTGGAAAAGACTTCCATTTTTGTAGGATAAACACAAACATTCAAACTCAACAGAACCACTTTGCAAAAATGGATCTTTTTCTGATCCCTGTATGATTTGCAGGCTTCTATCATTCTATATTATGTTGTTTCATGCTAAACTAAGATCTTGAGGACTTACTCCCTCCAGTACATAATAGGACAAAGTCTGTTGACTGATTTCATGAATTTTTAAAATAATTGAAAAAAAAATCATACATTAATAGAGTAACCACAAGCACTATGCCACATATACCAGAAAACATGTTTAGATTCAGACTTGCCTGAGAGACTCAAAACAGATAATCAGAATATGAAGTTTATACAAACTAGTTATTTCTATAATAAAAAACTTCAGTAGCATCATATAAATGAAATCAATAAGAGTATGTATGGTACATGCAATGTGAGTTTGAGGGTACATGTGTAACCTGTTGGACAGAAATTAAGATACTCTTAATATGATACTGTGCCTTTCAATCTATCAGATTATTGAAACAATGGACCCCAAAAGAAATAAGAATTTCACCAAGGATCTCACAGTAGAAGGAAAGGGCCCCAACCAAAGGGGGAAAGTGTCTCTGTGGAAGAGATTTCATAGTACTAATAACTTCTCAGACCCCCTTACAGGATAAGGCTGAAGCCTAGGCAATGATGAACAATGGTGGGGAGACCACACTTTGACCAGGACTGCTTAGAAAATAGTTCAACCTTCCCAGTGCTGCGACCCTTTAATACAGTTCCTCATGTTGTGGTGACCCCAAAATATTAAAATTATTTTTGTTGCTACTTCATAACTATAATTTTGCTGCTGTTGCAAAAATGTAACATAAATATATGTGTTTTTTTATGAGAAGGCAAGATTGTTGGGACGTTAGAGCTTCCCCCAAAACAAGAGGGTTGTAATCCACAGGTTGAGGACCACTGGTTTAGATGTACCCATCCTTGGCCCTCTCTCACCTCAGGACCCCAGAGATGAAGGATTTGTGGGGTTTGTTGGTGATCTCTGTTCCTCTTCCCAGCGTGGCCACATGAATAACCACCCCTCTTTTCTACATGCATTGTTGGTTTGGTTCTTTTGAATGGCTTATGGAGGGTGGGTGGTCAGATCTGACCCAAGACACAAGACTCCCTGTACCCCCCAGTTTGATAACACATGCATGCAGGAGAGGTCAGAATAGAACAGATAGAGGGTATCTTCCTCTATCACTTGTCACATTACTGCTCTGGGACAGGATAGCGCAGTGAATTCGAGGGCTGGGCTGGCTGGTAAGTGAGCTCTCAGATCTATTGTTGCGGGTGCTGGGAATCTGAGCTCGGGTCTTCATGTGGGAGCCACCTCCCCAGCTACAAGTGTCCTAAGGTATTAAAATTTAGTAACTGGACCTAGCGAAAAGATAGAGGGACTTCATTATGGCAACTGTAATCCTTTACAACAGAGAGTGCCCAAGGTGCAAGTGTTAGGAGGGGTATGGTCCTATCCACATCTACATTCATGAATGAGAGCCTGGGAATTCAGAAAGATTTACCAGTGAAGAGTGCATGTTTACGTTAACAACTACTTGGGGGAAAACAATGTAGATCAGATCCTTCTCTGTCGATGAGAAGCATGCCTCATGTGCTGAAGTGCTTGGACCTCTCATGTCCTGAGTTCCTATCCAAAGCAATAATATATTCAACAACTTTGTACATAATTCTATGAGAATAAAGAATATACCAAGTATTTGTTATGGAGTAATACATATGCTTTAAAAAAAAAAAGTCCTGTGCGTTAGTAATATTTTTTCTAAATACCTAAAATTAAGTAACTAATATAATGTCCAGTTCCATATAATTATTTTATAATTGGAAAGTATTCTACACAATATCTACCTTTGCTTAAAGACAAACTATACAAAGTTTCACTTTATATCTCTGAACAAACTATAATAACATGAAGGCACAAATTTAAGTTTTTCTTATTGATTAAATCCACAATTATCTTCTAATTGTATTACAATTATATCATTTTTAGATATTTCTAGAAGAAAATAACTACTGAGCTAGGACAACACCATCCAGGTACTTCCATAGATGATAGAGTGCTAAAATGTTGCAAGGTGAGTTACAGAGACAGATTCCAAGTACAGAAACTAGGCAGAGCATCCATTCAGTCAGAGACCCTCCTGCATCAGTGTCTATCATCCAGCAACTAGTGTGTCCCAGGCCTATGCTAGCAGTTTCAGAGCAAGATCAAGAAGTAGAAGATACAGGGCTGGAGAGATGGCTCAGGGGGCAGAAGTCCTTGCAGTGTGTGAGGACCTGAGTTAATCTCCAGAACCCATGTAAAAACCAGACACAATGCATACGCATCTGTAATTCCAAGGCTCCTTTGGGGAGATGAGAGGTGAAGACAAAATAATCCCTGGAAGCTGTCGAGGCTTCTAGTCTAACACATGAAGCTATTCTTTGTAAAGAACCTTTCTCAAACATGGAAGGCAAAGACCAACACCCACAGTTGCCCTCTGACCTCCATACATGCACCACAGCGTGTATGTGCCTGAATTCACACATGAACGCATGCATGCACACATCACATACACAGCTCTTGATCAACGAAAGTGTGAGAAGGACCTCAGGTTGCCGTAGTGCTGGCGTAGAGGAATTGCCCGCAGACCTGCGCCGGCTGCCGAAAGTGCCAGTGTACTGCAACTCACGCTCGGCGACCAACGATGATGCTTCACATCAACTCTTGCCTCACTGCTAAAGCCTTTCAAAAGCCGTCTTTGGCTAGGTTGTTAAGAGCTGGGGCGACTTCTCCCGGGGATCCCAGTTCAATCCCCAGCATACATGTGGTGGCTCGAAACTGTCCGCGGTGTTGCCCTCCTTGTATGCGTTTGTGTCATATCATTCTTCACATTTACTATCCGTTCATCAAATAGTTGATGAACACTTACCGCACGCCAAACATCCTTCGAAGGGTGTGGAAAACTGCCTTTCAAAATTTGTACTCTAGTAGACAGAAGACAGTGAAGCAGAAACATAAGTAAGCCACCCGGAGTGTTACATCACAGGGAAAACTGAAGTGACAGGAGTGTAGGGACAGAATGCAAGTAAGAGCATCAAGGTGAGCTTCACGGATAAGGTAACATTTCCTCAGGACTTGAATGGGCTTGGGGAAAACCTCTCCAGGAAGAAGAAACACCCATGCAATGTGTAGACTGTGGGAGAAGCCTTTGAGCAGGCAGAACACCAGGGCGCCTAGTTGCTGGAGGAGAGCGAGAGGAAGAAGCAGTCAGACAGGCCCGGTTAAGAGGTGGTAGGCCCCATCATGTGGGTACCCTGCTGCACTGGAGGACTTCCACTTTTACTCTGAATGAAACAGGAAGCCATTGGGATCAGAGTACAGGACTGATCCGCGTTTATTTTGTTATGGTTAAGTTGTGTGTGGGGTGGGGGGGGGGCGTGTTTTGGGTGTTTTGAGACAAGATCATATGAAACCCTGCTGGCCTCTAGGTATTGAAGGATAACCTTAAGCTTCTGACTCTCCTGCCTCGACCTTCAGAATGCTGAGATCACATGTGTGTGTGTGAGTCACATTTTAATTAATCAGTCACTGACTATCACGTGGTGATATTTTGTTTATGATCTAACAAAGCTTGCCTGAAGATCAGAGTGCAAAGCTAAACACTTGGGATCACACACCTTTAATCCCAGCACTAGAGAGGTGGAGACAGGAGTGACAGGGAGGACAGAGGAGCTCAGGGCAGTCTGAGGACAGGATGGACTTTGATCTGAACAATAGAGCTAAGAACTCTGGTGGCTACACTGCCTCTCTGCCTCTCTGTTTCAGCTTTCACCCCCAGATAAAGTGGAGAGTGGGGACGGAAGCAGTGACTGGATTTTAGTGGCAGGCAGAAAATACTAGTGGCTTGGAGTAGCATTTATTATTTTTCACATATTTATTTTTAATGTTATTTTATATGTGTGTTTTTCCTGCATGCATGTCTATGCATCAGATGTGCACCTGGAGACCAGAAGAGAGAATTAAATCTCCCAGGACTGGAGTAGGAGACAGCTATGAGCTGTCACGTGTATGCTGCTCAAAGACAAAGGGAACATTAGTAATTAGGGAGGCCTTTGCAGATGGACCAGCCTTTTAAATTTGGAATCTCCATGATTTACTTCAGCAGTTTGCCAAAGAGAAGGACCACCTGACCTTCCGCAGTCGAGTTTCACAGGATACCCGGCAATCCCCACTCCCGAAGCAGAGGCCAGCAGCCCGCTTACTTGGAGAAGCTTGTCATAGCGCTCTGCAGACATCAGGAAGCGCCCATCTTCGAGCTGCATCTCCCGGTTCTCCAGCAAGTTGTTCAAGACTGGAAGCACGTTTCTCTCTGCCTTTTCCAAGCCTTCCAAAACCAGCGTCCTGCCTTCCGTGGCAGCGCGAACAGCACACTATTTCCAAGAAATACAAAGGCGAAATGAGAACTCGGAGGCCAGTAGAGCCTGGCCTGATTGTACTTGCACCGGAACTAACCTTGTTTCTAGTTAGAGAGGCTGAGAATCAGGACAGGTGGATTCAATCTCAGTTTTTTTGTCTCTGCCTATCTGATCTCGGTCAAATGATATTACCTCTTTGTGCCTGTTTATTCATCTGTTAAATGAAGAGTCAGAAATGATCTCTAGGGTTTTTTTTCAACATTTCATTTTAGATTACATAGCCAATGAAATAGAAAACTAACAGTTTTCTGTGAATGGGTAATAGAATTAAACAAGGAAACAGATTCCCCAATTAAAGAAGAGAAGCAACGGCAACAGTGTGGCTTCTCTATTCCTTAAGTATCTTGTGAGGCTCAAAAGACAGGTAGGGAAGCTAGAACACCATGATGTTTACAAATGAGCCATTAAATTCTGTTTTCTTGTGATGGCATTACACATTTGGTTGACTGAGCTGATGAACACTGTATCCCCATGGGTTTAGGAAAATTCGTAATGGAGGGAAGTAGGGAGTAAATGATAATGGACCAGAAAACCTCTCCTTCAACTGACAGGTCCTGAACACACAAAATGTGTTACATCAAAATCCTTGAAAGTCAGCTTTAAGGGATATCTAATTCACAGTTCTCTGCATGCAGCACAAACAGACTTAATGCTGCCCCTTAAAATCACCTTTGGCTTCTTGACATGAGTTTCTTAGAATGACTCTCCTGTTGTCTGCTCGTTAAACGTGGGTCCAGAATGACGCTCACAATCCACCGCTTTTACTCTACAGCTTCTCGTGGAATCGCCGTCACATGGTCCAGACTCCTTTTCTGTGCTAATGGCTTTCCAACCTCAAGCTCCCCCAAGCTTCAGATCCACACAGTTGCACTGCGCGGCTGTCTGCAATCAGACCCCATAGCACCCCTACGCCGCTGTACAACACCGAGCGCCCCCATCTCCACCAAATCTGCTTCATCTCTATCCTAGTTTGCTCTTCGTGCTGAGATAAACAGCCATGAGCAAAAGCAACTGAGAAAGAAAGGTTTGTCACGTCTTACATCTCCCACGCAATGATCTATTACTGCAGAAATTCAAGAAAGACACTCAACACTGCTTACCGATTGGCTCTCCGCAGTTTGCGGAGTATTACCAAAAACTACCCAGCGCATCTCTAAAGTGGGAATCCATTCATCTATGATAGGATCCAAAGGTTGTGTCTCATCTCCTAGATTCAATTTATCTCCATACTCTGATAATCCAATATCCTTAATTGAACTTGAACTTATCCAGCATGGTGACTAGCCTATTATCCCAGGTCATAGGAGACTGAGGTAAGAGAAGACAAGGGGAGGCCAGCCTGGGTCTACCATTGTCGAAAACAAAAAAATGAAAAAGAGAGTCCAAAATATTTCTCAACTCATCCCTTTCCATCCCTCCCCTAGTTCAGACCCTCTTTATCCCTCCAATCTCTAAGAGTCTGAGATGCTCAACTTACTATAGAAGCCTACTAAAATACGGCATTTGCAACATCTGCTACAGTTGCTTCACGTGTAGACCTTTAGTGACCATGAACTTGTATGATTTCCCCCTGTACACAAACTAGAAAAAATCACCATCTTTACTTACAACGACTTCTTTTTCTTTAAATCTAATTTTCCTTTTAGTGACTAATTTAAAAAAGAGCTAACTACTCCCTACCCTCCTCCACTACCCCTACCCTATCCAGTAGCTAGAGAAATTCCTGAAGTACCACAGCATTCATTTTTCAAAGAAAAACCAGGAATTTCTTAATCAGGATTTCCTTTCAATACATTGTTGAATTTGGCTGTATAACAAGGGGTTACTTACTTCAGATATCTATGAACTATTACAAGGAAATATTATTAGGATCTAATGATAGACTAAAGACAATTATCCCATTATAAGACAAAGATCAGTTCATGAATAGTCCTTCAAAACTATTATTACTGCTAATATTTTGATTTTCTTCTACAAAACTATCATCTTGTGGTATTTATTTATTTATTGTTATTGAATGAATCAAGGTGACTTCAGGGCCTCTGAGGAATGGGGTATCCATAGTTTCTGGGCTATCAAAACTCAAACAACAAAACTGACACAGGAAGACTTGGGATGCTTTCTTATAAAAACACATTTCAGGTGAGGTGTCGATTAACCTTTCACAAGAGACCTACCTTCTCAAGAACTCATAGCTGACAATTTAAAAAAAAAAAAAAAAAAAAAAAAAAGCTTTAAGTATCACTACTGGTGGCAAAACCCCCTTTAAGTTTTAAGTTAAATTTTTATCAACCGTTATAATGAAGTAAACTATTTGGCTTTTAAAAGCTTCAGAGAAAATAAGGTTGGTTCACTGAGGAAAAAAACAAATACACAGATCAAAATTTCATAGTTCACCAGCTATAGGCAAGAAAAGCAACATCTCACAACATGAACTGAGGAATACACAGCTCTGCCTTCCTTTGCCTCACAGGAGCTGTGGGCCGCTACACATGAAATCCAGGAGGGCACACGGATCAGAAACAGATGCCAAACGCACAGATTCTTTCGTCTACTCTAATGGACAGGGAAACTGAATGGGAAACTGAAAAAGTGATGGGTTAAAAAGGAAAGTACCCTGGTGACCCGTGAAAGCCTCACCTATGCTGCACCTCTCCTCCAGAGCAAATCTCACACAGTAGGGACCTCAAGGTAAGAGCCCTGGTACTGGCTGGAGACATGGCTCAGCACTGGCTGCTCTTCCAGAGGACCCAGGTTCAATTCCCAGCACCGCATGGCTGTCTAACTCCAGTTCCAGTACTTCTAACACCTTCACAGATAGACATGCAGGCAAAACACCAACGCACATAAAATAAAAATACAGAGGCTTGCCACTTGGAATGCATCACAATTGTGGCTGGCAAGAATCATAATAGATGGTAAAGTTCTGAGGAGAAACTAGCTGTCTGTACACACTCAAATATCTTCCCACAAGACATCGTAAATGACAAAAACATCAATTAAAAAAAACATAGCACTGTGTAGCAGGCTTTCTTTGGGACCACTAACCAGCTCCTAAATCATGACATGGAGACTTATTATTAATTTAGCCTATTTCTACATTTTGCATCAGGACATTTTACCTCTTTTTCATGCTGTATGTCCTACTTTTCCTACTTCTTCCGCATTTGGCTGGCTGGCTGGCTGGCTGGCGGCTGGTGGCTGCTGGCATCCCCCTCTCCAACTTAAATTTCCCCACCTATCCTTTCTTCGCCTAGCTATTGGCCAATCAGCTTTTTATTGGACCAATCAGGTGCCGTAGGCAGGCAAGGCGAAACAGCAACACATCTTTACATAATTAAACAAATGCAGCATAAACAAAAGTAACACATCTTTACATAATTAAAGTGATTTTCCACAACATATACACATGCAACACACCTTCACACAGTTAAAGTAATTAATATTCTACAACATAAACAAATGTAGCACACCTTTACATAGTTAAGGTGATATTCCAAAATGTAAAAACTATGTAGCACACCTTTATGTAAAGTAGTATCTGAAACAAACAGCTGTAACACATCTTTATGTGCATGGTTAAAGTAATACTCCACAGCAACACTGAGGGAGTGCACTCTAACCATGTGGTCAAAAACAATGCTGCCAATAGTGAGCTCCACTGGTTTCCCACAGTAGGGTTTCTAACGCAGTGCCAGGGTGGACACACCATCACTCCTGCACACTCCTAACAGAACTGCATCATTTCAAACATGAGGAAACAGCAGGCAAACCAAAACTGAGCAACATTCTTCCGGATCACAGACCATGAAGAGAAGGACAAATCCTGCTGCAGGAACCCAGAGGGGCTCTGGATGGGTAGTAGCAGCCATTTGTTGAGTGATTCAAAATGTGGGCATATTAAAATGGGGAGGAAGAAATGGTGGATGAATACAGAAAAGAGAGTAATTAGTTACTGAACTAAAACTTAGGGAGGTTTCACTTGGTGTTGGAGCAAGCCCTCTGTAAAGTCTCTAGGAGACTTTACAGCTAAGATGTTTTTACTCCTTTCCCTCAACTAAGAATTAAAAAAACAGGAAATCTCTCCAACTGTTTCTAATTTGTTATTTATTAATTATTATTTATTAATTTTATACAGTGCATGGAAATAAATTAGCTGGTACACATCACAGCTGACTCCAAGTGTGAGGATATTAATAAAGAGAATTACTGAGCTATTTTGTTTTCTGTGGCTGTGATAAACACCAGGACGAAAGTCAACTTGGGGAGGCAAGGGGTTTATTTGGCTCACCGTCTACAGTCCAACCTCAGAAGCCCTGGCAGGTGCTTGAAGCAAGCACCAAGAAACAGGGCCAGGAGCAGAAACCATAGAAATGCTGCTTGCTGGCTTGCTTTCCTACCTTGCTTAGCTACCTTTCTTTTCTTAAATTAAATGTATTCATTTATTTTACATCTCCCCCGCATTTTCCCCTCCTTCCTCACCTCCCATTCCCTCCCCCCCCCCACTCCCCTCTGTACACACACATCTCAATCCACTCCTCTGTTTCTGTTCAGAAAGGGGCAGGCCTCCCATGGGTGTCAACAGAGCATGGTATAATCAAGCTGAGGTAGGAATAAGCTCCTTCCTGATACTAAGGCTTGGTAAGGCAACCCAGTGTGAGGGATAGGTTCCCAAAAGCCTGCCAAAACATCAGGGACAGGCCCTGCTCCCACTGCTAAGAGTCTCACAAGCAGAACAAGTTATGCAACTGTCACACGTATGTAGACCATCTAGGTTGGTCCCATGAGGCCTCCTTAGCTGTGGGTCCAGCATCTGTGAGCTCCTATGAGGCCAGGTTAGTTGTCTCTGCTGGTTCCCTTATGATGACCTTGAGCCCCTAGCTTGTGAATCCTTCCTCCCTCTCTTCAACAGGGTTCCTGGAGCTTGGCCCAGTGCTTGGCTGGGTTGGGGGCAAGTAGAGGGGGAGAGTAATGAAAGGCGTGTCTTGATGGGGGCGGGGCATATGGGGGGTCACAGCATTTTGGGGTCAGGTAGAAACCTGGTGCAAAGGAAACTCCCAGGAATCTTTAAGGATGACCTCAGCTAAGACTCCTAGCAATAGTGCAGAGGATGCTTGAACTGGTCATCTCCTGTAATCAGATTGGTGACTACCCTAATTGTCATCAGGAGCTATCATCCAGTAACCGATGGAAGCAGATGCAGAGATGTTTATTTACCTTCCATAACTACCTTTCTTATACATCCCAGACCCAACTGCTCAGGGATGGTACCGCCCATGATGGGTTAGGCTTTCTGAAATAATTAGCAATCAAGAAAATGCCTCACCCACATGCCCATTGGTCAATTTGGTGAAGGGACCCTAGTCTGTGACAAAAATATATCAGCACAATTATTAAGCAAAATAAAATAATGGCAGGCAAAGTATCATAGAGGATTTTTAATTTCTCACGTGCCCTTATGGTAGCACAGTTGTAAGCCACAAGCATCCACTTACTGTCTCTATGCACATCTGAGGAGGAGGCAAGGAAGCCCCGAGTACATTTGTAGTGTAGACATGGTCATGGCCACATCAAGGACCTCAGGCCCACAGGGGCTGACAAAGCCTCCCTGCACCCCAAGCTCAGAGGGAAGGCAACTCTTTCTCTGATCCACGTGTGAATCTTAACTGTGCGCAGGTACAAATGTTTACAAGTCGTTGACCAGTCTGTGCAAAACCCAGCAACTGCAGCTCCCTTCTTGTGGGTGGCTGCCATGGCACCTGCTGCCTACAGACTGCCAACCACTAGCTAGCCCTCCCGCTGAGCTGTGCCTAATAAACATGCTGAGGGGCAGGACTGGAGCTGCTGCATTGCGGTGAGCGCAGCCCACCCGACCCCAGCTTTTCTGTACATGTCCATGTGTCTGTCTTCATGCCCTTGCCTTCCCAGACAGGTCGAGTGCCCGAAGCTCACAAGTTGTGGTGCATATTCAAATTTTTGAGGTAGTAGGCAAGAACATTAGCTGACAGGAAAAGGCCTTAGGCAGATGCCCTGTGGGAAGGAAATCTGAAACACTGGATTTAAAAAGCCAGTGGCAGTCACTGCCTTGGTGCCTCTGTAAACACCTACGAAATATTTCAATGCTTCAATCAGCACTTTCCAACTTAATTACTACAATTTGATTATATTTTCAGAGAATAAAATCTAACAATAGAAAGCACTTTAACATATCAATAATGTTTTGGGCCATATATAAGCTTCAATTTACTTGGATAGAAAAATGAAAATGCTACAAATGCTGTGCCTAAACAGGACAAGCATCTTGCCCTCATTGAGTGATGTCCTCTTTGTCCCATGTCTGCTCATTCCTGAAGTGGGAAGGAGTACTGCCGGCCTTCCCTGTTCTCTCATAGACACAGCATCTCCCTAGCAAGACCCATTGGTCCTGAGGACTCACAGCAGGCCACACACACACAACTGCTCAGTTACACACTGTTACAGAAGCCTGGCACTAAGTGGAGGACACAGCTCTCGACGCCTACGCTTGCTGGGAGAACAGAACAAGGTAAGTACGAGCTTGAGAAAATTCCTCTAGACAATAGGAAGCTTTTCTATCCAGACTGACAAACACTGCAAATTCCCTCTTGAAACTTTCCAAACTCTAAAAAAGCAGTGCCCATGTTTTTTTTATTGGAGGTCCCTCGGAAGAGACGCCACCAATTTTAGAGTCTTTCTTGTCTATGAAGTGACAGAGACCTAAATCTTTCAAATAAAAGTCAGGGAAAAATAAAACAAGCTCCCCTGACCCAGCCAGCTGATACCTCAGCTTTAATAACCGAACACGTGGGTATAAAGGAGTCCAAAGGAAAAGCAGGTCCATGACCTGTTCCAGATTTGCTTCCAATTTGATAAGACCTCAGGCAAGTAATTAATCTGGATGTCTGTGGCCCCATTTACAAAATGACAGCACCCTCGAGGGATATCCAGAACGTAACAATTTAAATATCAAAGCACTACCACAACAAAAAAAACTAATGCTACTTATTAAAGTGCAAATGATTTCTATTTAATGAAAATAGATTTCAAAAAGCTTCACATTTACTCGAAAAGTAAAAGTTATATGTAGGAAAAAGGAAAGTGAAAAAGTTACATTTTAAGGTTTTTATTCTGTGAGTGTATGTTTGTATGCGCACACACACGTAAGGACATGCCTGAGTGTCTTCTTCAACTGCTCTCCATTTTACTTTTGAGACAGGGTCCTCACTGAGCCTTGAACTCACAAATTCTGCTACCCAGTTGACCACCAAGTTCAAGAATTGGTTTGTATCGGTCCAGTTCCCACCCCACCCTAACCGCAGATATGTAACTGTCTGGCTTGTACATGGGTTCTAGGAATCCAAAGTCAGTGGACACTTCACAGAACTCAACCATCTCCCCAGCCCCAAATCTTTATTTTAAAATATCAGAATAGTAAACCCTTTCTCCACTGAACAGAACTAAGAACTATCAGAGAAGACAGACTGCTTTTCTGTTTGCTGCTATAGTCTGAATGTGTCCCTCAAAGAGCATGGATCCAATACTTAATCCTCAGTGCCACCGGTTAAGATGGGGTCTTCAAAGGTTGATGAGGTTATGAAGGCTACTTGCCATGAATGGATTAATGTCATTAACTTGAATGTGGATTAGCTATGTGCAAAGGATGAATCTGACCTATATCTTCTCTCAATTCTCTTTTTCATTCCTGAACTTTCTTGCTGCCCCTCCCCCGTGCTCTTTGTCCTTCTACCTTTCTGCCAAGAAAGCTCTCCTCAGATAAACTCCTCAATCGTGGACTTCCCAGCCTCCAGACTGTGAGCCAAATGAACTTCTGGTCATTGTACCAGCCCCAGGCATCCTGTTCCAGCAACACAAAGCTGCAGGAAGTCACCCTACTACTTACTTGATGCAAGTAACTTACGTAGTCAGCCTTCACTTCTTCCTAATGGGGTTAAAAACCAAACGAGGTAACCCCAAGAGCACAGAAGTTCCTAAGAAACAATCAGTGATCCCGTGTAGGGGCACACATCTTTAATCCCAGCACTTGGAAGGCAGGAGCAGGGGAATCTCTGTGAGTTCAAGGCCAGCCTGGTCTTCATTATGAGTTACAGGACAGCTAGAGCTCCATAGTGAGACCCTGTCTTGGGGAAGAAAAAAATCCCACCAACCAGTGGATACTAGTCAACAATATTTTAAGGGAAGTAGGGAGGGAGGGAGAGAGAGGGGGAGGAACTCACTCCTGTTTTTTGCAAGAACACAGACAGAACTAGATATCATTGGATTAAATAACCTAGACACAAAAGACAAGTCCCACATGATCTAACTTACATAAGGAATCTAAAAACTTTAACTGGTGGTCACTAAAGTTCAAGAGAGAAGGGAAGAACACGGAGAGATGGGATCATCAGTAGGTATTGGGTTGTTAGGAAGAAGTTCAGTTCAGGTGTGCTATCCACAGTAGATGACAACAGATGATGGTGTACTGTGCTTCAGAAAGCTAGAGGAAAGGACTCTGAATGCCTTGCCATGGAATTTTGTTTGTTCCTACCCTTATATACCTCATGGACATATTTCAGGGTCTAGAACAAGACTGAATACTTAATATTAATATCTGCTTACTAAGCAATGTCTTCTTCTGTCAAAAGAAAAAGACAACTGGACAAGGTCAGGGCTAGTTTGTAGCTAGAAGACCCTTGAGTACAGTTTTAGTTTGCACATGCATCAAATCTATGACCTTGGCCCTATTAGAACTATAATCCAATCAAGGAAGCTAAATGACCTATTTTTACAAATACCAAGCACATTTCATTTTGCCTTAATTATAATATCCGACCCAAATAAACTCTAAATACATAATTACAAGGCCCTGACATTCAGTTATTAATATCAAAATTAAAGCCAAGCTTATTTTCCTTTTTTAATGGCCATGTTACACTTATGAAGAGCAGCATGTGGTCACTGCAGTTGTCAGTGGTCATCATCACCACTTTAGGAGGAAGCAATAGACTCAAATCCTCCCTCTGCTACTAGCCAAGTCTATGACCCTGGCCGTGGAAGCCTATTATCTCATCTGTTAGACAGGCAAGTCATCCCCCCACAAGGAAATTTTGAAGATTAAATAGCATTGCTATAAAGCATCTAGCACCAGAAGTCCTTCCAGCAAATGCCTCTTCATCATCTCCCTTGATGTTTTTAAACTTAATTTCACAAATCCACAGAATAGTTCATATTATATGAATAGACAGGAGTTGATATCAGTACAAGAATGACACAATTAGGAGCCAAGGACTGTGCTCTGACTGCCAGCCAGGCCAGAATAAAATAGTTAAATTTTTCCCAGTGGTGATGATGACAGCACAGAAGAGTGAAATGGTCTGGTAAAAGTAACAGAACCTAGCCACTCTTCATAACCTTGTCTCAATGTGGAGACAGTTTGCAAAGCAGATATTTCACTCATGAATGAGTTTCCAGAAAACAACTTTGTAAAAAGGGCTTCAGAACGCACCATTGAGATGGAGGCTATGCTTCCTTGTCAATGACAGTCATTTAGGCAAGATGAAACTGTCATTTTCTGATGAATGCCATGATGTTTTTCAACTTATTAAGAGTTGCTTTTATGACCAGTAACATTTGAGTGTTGTGATTTGGGGTTTTACAGTCTTGGAGAGTTTTGTTTTGTTTTCTATTAACAATGAAAATCAAAACTAATCTAAAATAGGAGACACATTAAAATCCTATGTGTTTACTTACTGTGTGCTTCATATACATAATATAGTAATATATTATATATTACTGAACTTCACATATCTTGTCTTTCTAGTCCCCAAACTATTTGGGAGTTAGAGACCTATCTCCTCTTATCATGGTAAAAATATAAATGTAAATTATTTGTAAAACAGCTACTCTGTATGTCCTTGTGCTTGAGTAAATATGCCATTGTAAACCTGACTTAAAAGTCTTTTTCCCCAGCTCTTTGGAGTCATGTGACAACCACAATATTAATGATAACATCAAGTTCAGAAGGGAATTCTGGCAAGATTATAATAATGACTGAAGAATTTTTTTAGGTTAGTTTATATTTTAGGGCAAATGAAAATTAAAGTGTGGACAAAATATTGATCATGGTCTCCTTATTGCTTAATGGGTGTCAAAGTAATGGTTTTCCTGTTTTACTCTAAGCAATTCTTCATCAAAGCCGTACAAACTGCACAGCAAAAGATTCCCGTAAAATTAAATCCAGCCACACTGAACTTCTTAGAAGAGAAAGTGGGAGGTGCCCTTGAACGAATTGGCACAGGAGATCACTTCCTGAACATAACACCTGAGATCGACAATTAATAAATAGGACCTCCTCAAACTTAGAAGCCTCTATAAAGCAAAGGATACAGTCAACAAGACAAAAAAGCAGCCCACAGAGTGGGAAAAGTTCTTCATCAACCCCACATCTGACAGAGGGCTGACCTCCAAAATATACAAAGAACTCAGGAAGCTAGTCACCCAAACACCAAATGATCCAATTAAAAAGTTGGGTACAGAACTAAATAGAGAATTTTCAATAGGGGAATCCAAAATGGCTGAAAGACAAAGTGCTCAACATCCTTAGCCATCAGGTAAATGCAAATCAAAACAACTTTGATACACCATCTTTCTCCTGTCAGAATGGCTAAAATCAAAAACACCAAAGACAGTTTATGCTGGAGAGGATATGGAGAAAGGGGAACACTCCTCCATTGTTGGTGGGAGTGCAAACTTGTACAGCCACTTTGGAGATCAATATGGCTGTTTGTCAGGAAAATGGGACTCAGTCTACCTCAAGATCCAGCAATTCCACTCTTAGGCATATACCCAAAAGATGCACATTCATACAACAAAGACTGACACCTCTCTGATCTATCTCTGTGGGCATCACCCATACACACATGCACATGTACATAAAATAAAGTTTTTTATTAAGGATCGCTTCTCCACAGAAAAGCCAACTCTTCTTAGTCATACCTTTTCCTTTTCAATTTACTTAAAATTCACCAAGGTTGATCATTAAAGAAGAAAACCTACCCTCAAATGTAAGTGCCAGTTATCTTCCAGTTTTGAGTGCAGGAGATGAATATATTCTAACAGGGAAAAAAAAAAAAACAGATAATGTGGAAGTTCGCAAGTGATGCCATGTTAGACTGTGTTACAGAGTTTGGTTTTTATTTATCTTATTATGAAGTCATTACATGCTTATGTAAATTTGTTTAAACCTCAAAAGAGTCTGAGGCAATTGAGAGGGCCAATATTCCTGCATGCCTGCATTCAGTCACAGGCTCTGAAGGTGTCAGCGCCACAGAATGCCAAGAACTAATGTGAGAGGGGCATGAATAAGCTTCATCGACAGAGGAGGGAGTATAAAATACACCATACATTTACATGGTCCTTTAAACATTTTATATGCTGTAGCAGCTGAGAAATATGCATTGTCTGAGAATACATTTTTTAGAGTGGCTGAAAGTAACTTTTATTTTGGACTGGAGAGATGGCTCAGAAGTTAAGGACACAGGCTATTCTTCCACAGTACCGGGGTTTGAGTCTCAGCACTCACATGACAGCACATAACTGTGTAACCCCAGCCCCAGGGGATCTGATGCCCTCTTCTGGCCTTTGTGGGTAGTGCATGAATGTGGCACACAGGCATACACATAGGCAAAACAAAACACCCATCAATATAAAATAAAATTAAAAAACAAATCTTCCAATTAATATGTATCAATAAAACAATTGTTAAGGATTTTTGTTTTGTTTTATTTTATACGTATGAGTATTTTGTCTGCTAGAATGACTGTAAACCTCATGCATTTCTGGAGCCCTCAGAGGCCAAAAAAGGGCATCAGACCCCTAGGACTTGAGTTAGAAACAACTGTGGGGGCTCAGAATTGAATCTCTGGAAGAGCAACCAGTGCTCTTAACCACTAAGCCATCTCTGCAACACCCCCCACAAAAAAAAATTTTAAAAACTAATTAAAATTTACAAACAAAAAAAATCTTGAGCTCATTGAAAAACGTTGTTAGCTAAGATAATGCCATTTCTGGAAGTTTTAAGCCACTTTAAAAGTAGAAGCCACATTAAAACCCACTCTAAGGTTGGAAAGTCAATTAGGAATTCACAGGCCACAGCTGTCAGCTGCTAGCATCTGTACGCAGTGTCCATGAGCACAAGCAGTCCTCAGAGAGATTCCTTTAAATGCATTCATGAACAGCATCCAGGAAGGGCTGGTTTTAATTGTGGGAAAGGTGAAGCTTTCAGGTTTTCCCACTAGTAATACTAAGTTTGGCTGCCATGACTCAATATGACTGCCAAGTATCTTCATTTCACATACATTTTCATTTGATAAGGGTCAACTAATTCAAGAGATGTGAATATTCTGTTCCACAAAAACCTACACTCACCATTATACTCTTCATTATAAAAAATGTGCCATTAAAAACAAAAAAACTCAACTTCACAAAGAGCTTGCTGTGGTAGATACTTGGGAGTCTGGGGCAAAACCTCCATCTGAAAATAGCAAGCAGACAGACAGACAGACAGACAGACAGACAGACACACACACACACACACACACACACACACACACACACACACACACACACACCAGCCACCACCCGCCTCCCCAGCTCCTATGAGTCACACTACAGGTCACTTGTCCCCCAGCTGGTGGTACTGTCTCAGGAAACTGGAGCTTGTATGAGGGGGAGCCTGGCTGATGGAATTGGATCACTCAGGCAGGTCTTTGAAGGTTCTAGTCCTACTCCAGGCCCGGTTACCGCACACTCTCTCTTCCTGCCTCCTGGTCCATCAGCACATGGGCAGTCTCTAGCACCCATCCCCACCTCTATGATTTCCCTGCCAGACTGGACTGAAAATACTCAGAACCAGGAAGCAAAAGAAGCCTTCCTTCCTTAAGCTATTACTGCTGGGTATTTGGGTCATAGAGACACAGAAGAAGTCAATTTATCTCACTCCAGATTTCAGATCTTTCATCTATAATGACTTCTTGTGTAGCCTTCTGGAAGATTTCAATGTGCACAGAAGAACAGGTGTGTTTCTTCTATCACAAATGAGGTCATATACTGTCTTAACCATCCTTCCCACTCACACTCTGGACTTATTAGGAGAGACTAGTGCCCCACCCTGTGTTGTACACACACACACACGTGTGCACTGGAACTTGAACCCAGGAATCTGCTAGGCAACTACTTTTCCACGAAGCTACAGCCCGGCCTCATGTCATTCTTTTTAATGGCTATGGTGGTGCATTTAATGGCTACAATGGTTTATATCATTAACCTCTTCAATATGCATCATTGCTGTTTTCAATTAGTTTTCTGATTTTGAACATGATAATTCATGCTAATTGAACATGCTAATTGAAAACAACTAATTCTGGTTTTGAACATGCTAATTGAAAACAACTAATACTGTTGAAATTTGTTCTTTGTAAACACATTTGTATAGGAGGCACAGAGATCTCTGTGCTCACAGACATGTGCTAAGGGAACCTGCCACGTTAAGCACACAGGTTGTTCCTTCAAGAGAAGAAATGAAAAGCCTGCTTTCTGCCCAGATGGCTGGAGCAGACGTGCAATCTAGCCTGGTGACCTTTGTGCAGTCGGCGTGGCTGGAGACTTACCAGCACCTGACCGTCTTCCAGACCATTCTTATAAACTTGTTTTTCCTATCAGTCTATAGAACTTGTCTTTATGGACGGTGTCACGTGTACTTTACCAAGAGTTTTGGTACAGACATGTCTGATGTGTATTGAGCTCACTTTGTCCCTCAGATTTAAGAATGCTTTGTTGGGCATGCAGCACTGAGTTTTAGTCATCACAAGAACAATTTTCCCCAGACTATGCCATGTTCAAATATGACAAAATAAAAACTCAGGGTCAGACTTCTGAAATTTGAAGCAACATGGGCTACTGGGCCTTCTTGCCTCCTACGGCTTGTCTCTCTGCTGCCTGTGAAAGTCAAAGCAATCCCTTTGGGGAGAAAAAGGACACTGGAAATATAACTGCTGAATCCAAATACCTGCTGCCTCCAGTGGCAAAGCTGTTGACTCATCTCATCTTCCTCATCAACAATGGACATCAGTGAAGTCTTTAAAGGTAGGTATCTTTTAACATGCAATTTTTGTAAATAAGGGAGCCAAGTATATCCCCATGAACTCAATGGTTACTACAAGTATTTTTCTGTATAACTTGACCATTTATAGACTCTATCTTATATTCTATGAGGCATTTGAAAGAACATTTAACAGTTTATGCAATAGGTTTTAAGACAGAAATATGCTTCCTTATAATATTCATAAAATGTTATTTTAGTTATCATCATCTAGGACAAACACCCCCAAAAAAGCTATAATTCCTAGAAGTATCTCATTTCATGTGCTTTAGTCCACATCTCTCTAGCTTACCTTTAGATTGAAAATATTTATGTTAACATGCTATGGAAGTTCCTACAGTAAAGCAGCCGTCATAGCTTCTTTAGAAAATGAAATGGCTATAAGCATGTTATAAGCAGCAACTGCTATGAAGAAACCCTGATCTTTGGCTGACACCTGAGCACCAGTCACGTCATCCAAGTTTTTTCCTTTAGAGCTAGATTAAGACATTTCTAAGAACAAGAACAGTGAACCTAAATCAAATCTGTCTAGAAAGAATACACAACATCTGTCTTTCACTGACACATGAGACGCTCTCTTTCCATTTTAAAAGTCAATTTCACACAGCCCTGAGTAAGCAGGTCACGGGCTGGCGGATAAGAGCTTGCCTGGTCGATGTAGAAAGCTGTGCCAGCCCGGATCTCGCGGCGCTGTTTGAGGTCGGTTTCGGTGGTGTCTCTTGACAGGGCAATGTATTCCACCTCCCGTTTGGTCAGCTCCTGTACAACAACACAGAGCAAAATTATGCCAGAGCTAAAATCAAACTACTGGCCTATAATTTAGAATGGCACGGCCTAGAGACGAGCAGTACAACTGTAATTGTGGATTAAAAATATTTTGAGTCTTTGAAAAAAAATTCAATAAATTGGATACTAAAACATATAAATGCCAAGTATGATGGAGTGTGTCTTTAATCCCAGAACTTGACAGGCAGAAGCAGGTGGATCTCTGTGAGTTCAAAGCTACATTGCAAGCTCTAGGACAGCCAGAGCTACACAGGAGACACTTTCTCAAAACTTCCCCTCAAAACAAAAACAAAACACATATACACACACATATGCTCACACACACACCTACATACACACACACATCCATGCCTACATACATTCATACATACACATACAAACACATATGCTCACACATGCACATACATATGCACATGTACCTAAACACATTTTCTCACACAAATATTGTTTGCACACACAAACACACACATTGTGCTCACACACGTTCACACACACCCTCAGAGCTTCACTTTTACTGTACTCCATCCTACTGCTTGAGTAATAAGAGGAACTGAATCCTGCAAACCTAAATTTATCCTGTTAAACTTTGTCACTTATCATGAATAATTATTGGGCATTTTTCCTACAAGTCATAACAAATTTCTGTAAGTAATATCTTTTTTTAAAATTGTGGTTTCAATTCATTTACTCCATTGACCAACGTTTGGCAATTGAATACAATGTCATTGTTAGATACTTTACCAAGTGTGAAACAAAGAATAGGGACCAAAAGCTGGAGGAGACGAAAATGAGCAAGAGCCTGAGGAGGCCACATGAAAGGGAGGGAAGAAAACACTAGCCAGTCCCCCAAAATGTTATGTGATCAGGGGGAAGGAGGACACCCAGGACACCCAGAAGCTATGCCATCTCGGCAGTCTACCTACTCGGAAAATCATTAGCTCTCACCTGACAGCCTGGTACATTACCCCTGCTTTTACGATGACGAATTAAGAACAGTGGCATTCGCCAATCATGTCATTACTGGAGAAGGAAATTTTCACACAATGGGACTGTGTTTCCTTGCAACTTATCCCTATTTTACATTAATGAGCAATACTTTATTGTCATTCAGTTCTGTTAAATTTCTTTGTTCCAGATTGCCAGTTTCCATTATAACAAAAAGAGGCAAAAGTTTTAAATAGAGAAGATGCATAGTCACAAAGATGTAATAATATCAAATGATATTTTCCTAAATATAAATGAATTGTCTGTCTACGAGGGCCAATTCTGGAGTTAATTAATTTTCTCCTTTTAGCAAACACCTGCTTCTAGAATACATCACTAATAACATTATGTCTGCTTCTTTGAGTGGCTGAATGTAACTCCCCTCCCTAAAAACCCTTTTCATTCACAAAAATTGGCAAAACTGTATGTGTTTTTTAAAAACAGGTTTGGTGTGTGTGTGTGTGTGTGTGTGTGTGTGTGTGTGTGTGTGTGTGTGTGTGATAGACCTGGTTGTCTTGAAACTCGCTCTGTAGACTATGCTGGCCTCGAACTCCAAGATCCACCTGCCTCTGTCCTCTGAGTGCTGGGATAAAAGTGTGAGCCACCATGCCCAGCATCTTGTTATCAGAGAGCAGCACAGTTTAATCCTGAACTGAACACAAGGACAATGCTGTCACTCTCCTGTCCTGACAGCCTCCTTCATCAGCCAAACACCAATTTTCTCAGTACTCCTTCATGAAAAAAAAGGAGGGAACGAGCTCTCACCGCACCAGAAAAGGCAGCAGAGGGCAGCTGGGTTGTTTTACATGATCTGTAATCTTCCTTAATATGCATTAAGTATCACAGACAAGTAGCAAATCATCTCTATCAATTTTCATTTGCTTCAGCAAGCTTGCCCCAAATGTTATCTGCTCAAGACATTACCAGCTGAAGGTTCTCATATCCAACAGTGTTTGCAGCCATTTGCAGGGTACTACTGTGTCTACACCATGCATTTAAACAGCAGGCCACTAATGGGTTTTCATATGTTTGGCTACTTCACACGGATTTTACCATTTGCTGTTTGGTGAGAGCAGTCATATGACTTCACACTTGCAGACTTACACTGCATTTTTGAACCAAGTCCCTACGGTATCCTAGCCCCTCATTCCACAATTCTAACAACTTCAAAGCCCGGCCCAAATAACAAAATTTCAATGAGATAGCACAGTCTTTGAAATGAATGGAGCAAAAGTCCCTCATTCCTAGACAAGACACTTTTGCCTCATGTACTAAGACCAAGCCTCATGTACAGTGGTAGGTTATACTTCACAAACTGACTCTGGGCATGGAGAAAAGATATAAAACTTATGGGCTAGTAAGAGTTCTGTTTCTGATCTGTCCAATTTACTTTTGGCATTCCTGCCTCACATACATTTTGAAATTCTAAAGTAAATTTAGGGCTGGAGAGAGAACTCGGCAGTTGAGAGTTCTCTCTGCTCTCACAGAGAGCTGGAGTTTCACAACCTCCTGTAACTCCAGCTCCAGGAGAACACACTGTCTCTGGCCTCAGGAAACACCCACATACATGTGCACACATATGTGAGTACTTACACACACACACACACACACACACACACACACACACACACACACACACACAAATGTTTTTAAAAATAAAATATAAGCTAAATGTTCCACTGAGGCAAAATATATAAAACAGATTTCAACAACATAGAAATAAATTCTTCAATAATAAATAACACAAGGAAGTTTTAACAAGGTTTTTTTCCCCTCCAATCTACAAAATTCTCTTCCAAACACAACTTCATCTGAAAATTTATTCTTATCTAAACCAGTAGAGCAATGCCTATTAATACTGGCAGGTTAACAGAAAAGCCTTTAAATGTTCTGGAATATTGGCATTGAGAGCTGAAGATTTCAATTCACTTAACAGTTCTCAAAGAACTAGTATCATTTAAGAGTACACTGTGTCAAAGAGGTGAAAGGGGGGGTTTCAAGTCTAACTCCATCATTTTCTAGCTAAAGACTGAGTGCATTAGCCAATCCTTGTTCATTTGTCTTCTCATCTATTAAACAAGAGAAAAAGCAGTATGTAGCTATGACATTAAAAATGCCCTCTGCCTTGGGCTCCCTTTTAAAAACCACACAACTTCAAAATGTCATAGGAACTGCTTGGATTTTTAACTTGGAAACCTGAGATAAGGAAAAATTTATAACACAAAAGAAAGGGCTTGGGGAGGGCAGGGTAGTAGTTCAGGTTTTACAGTCTCAGAGTTGCTACTTCTATCTGTTTACTACTCAGTGCCTAGATTTCTATTTCCTTTCTACTGAAAGTGGAAGGTTTTCTTTCTAGTTACATGTATGTATGTATGTATGTATGTGTACATATAAATGTGTGTGTATATGTATATACATATATGTGTGTATTCATATGTGTATATGTATATGTGTATATACATAAATATGGTGTGTTTATATATATTTATATATTTATATGCTCTCTATATATGATATATACATACATACATACATACATATATATCATACATACATACATACATACATACATACATACATACATACATGCTACCTTTATGAAAGGTCAATGTACATGGGCTTCCCAAGCAACTTCTGCTGAGTTCTTTAAGAACTAGTCATTGCCTGATGACAGTGCTTATCCGAATGCAGCTAATTCTGATATATTTATAAATTCTCTACTTTCCTTTATTCTATCATATCCTTGATCAAAGTTAAGACCCTTAGGAGCTAATTACAAGAACTGATTGCTATTGCTCACCAAGTACTGCATGGCAACGGAGCGCCGAAGAGGCCCGGGAGGTCCAATGAGAAAGATGTCTTGCCCCAGCAGATCCTTCTGCATTATCCATCTCAGATGCTGGACTATGGACTGAGCTGGAGATTCTGAAACTTTGAGGAAGAGAAAGAAATAAAATGCAAATTTAACTGTCATAGATTTACTATAAATTTATAACTATATCAATCCCCTAATATGTAGACTATGTATTGAAAATAAGAATTTGGATGGATGGATGGATGGATGGATATAAATACTGGCAAATTTCAGTATCACATTAAAATTATTATCAATACTAAAATAGAAAAAAATATCAAACAGACATCAAAGGGTCATATATCCTACATTTCAAAGCACATGAGAACACCAGTATAATCATCTATAGGTGTCCTTAAAGGAATAAAAGTGCTTTTTTGTGGATGAGTGAGGAGCTAGTGTCGTTATTTTAGTAGTTTCAAAGCCTAACCTTTTTATTCCAAAGGGAGATATGATCAAATGATCCTAGACAAGTCATGATCATTACAGACATGAAAAGCTGGAGTCTGCTCTAATTTAAGTAGCAATAGCTGGAAGACACTCAAAGAAATCTATAATTCAAGTCTACTCCTCCACCATTTGATGCATGAGCTTCTCCTAGGATGATGGAAACAAATGTCTGCTCACAATAGATAAGGCTTCAATAACAGACCAAAAGAATAATTCTGTCCAAGTCCAGTTGGTGTACTAACAAGTCTACTGACTATACATACTGGAAGATGGGTGTGAAGTTACTTACAGGAATGAGAGTGGCCCCCACAACACCAAAAAGTCCCACTCAACATGGGTAATGATTCCCCACTGACTTGCAGACAGCAGTCCCACTTCATTAACCTCTATCCTCTATACACTCCAGCAGTTGAAGACCATATCATCTAGCAGAATTATACACATAAGGGACAGGATCAGAGAAAGAGGAACTGACTGAAATCTCAGGGGAGGGGCCAATTACCTTTCCTGCCTCCTCCTCCTATGATAGAATGCCAACAGGCCCCAGTGTGGGGAGGGTCTCTTGTAGATAGTCACAGCTACTCGAATTAAGTGATTACGCTCAGGACAGCATTCCACAGAACCGTTCTTTTGTGAATAAGACTGCCCCAAACAATGCCATTGGTCTACTATTAATTAAATAAAGCATCATGTTCAACTTCTGCATAAGCATTTTCTAAAATGATTACGTTGACATAATTTATTTGTGTTTGTTCACAGGTAAGTCACAGTAAGCCAGTGGGTCCATCACTAAATTCCCAAGAAAAATTCTTGCTCTTGTACATCTAGAAATGTAGAAAAGACCAGGCATGTGGCACATACCTTTAATCCCAGCAGCAGGGAGGCAGAAGCAGGAGGATCTCTGTGAGTTCCAGGCCAGCCAGGGATATATAAGGAGACCCCCATTACAAGAAAGAAAGAGAAAGGAAGAAGGAAGGCAGGAAGGAAGGCAGGAAGGCAGGAAGGAAGGAAGGAAGGAAGGAAGGAAGGAAGAAGAAGGAAGGCAGGCAGAGAGGGAGGGAGGGGGAGAGAAAGGGAAAGGAGGAGGAAGAGTAAGGAGAAGGAGGAGGAGGAAGAAGAAGAAGACTAAAAAATCTTAACAGCACTGCTCCAAACAACACAGAAGAGAAGATGGGAGAATTGATAAATGCACAGAATAGTTAATTGTGTGGCAATAAAAACTGAAAAAACTACCACAAAAGATGGAGGATCCTTAACATGAAAATTTGATGTCTGAAATGCTCCAAAACATGAAACTTTCTGAGTGCTTAAGTAACACTGCAGTAGAAAATTCTACACCCAACCTTGTATAACAAGTTAATGTCAAGATGCAAAGGCACTGAAAATGTTGCTTGTAATGATGGGGTATATCAAGCATAAATGACCTTCATGCATAGACCTGGGTCCAATCCCCCAAGGAATCTTATTATAATACAAGCAAATATTTTAAATTGTTTAAAGTGAAATCCATTAAATTGTTATTTCCAACTATGCCAGTAGATACTTCCCATCCCCCAGAATCCTTCCGTAGCCAATAGTTCAGCAGGGTAGGCATAATGGCTATTCTTAGTTGTCAACTTGACTACAACTGTAATTAACTAAAACCCAAAACTGGGGCACAACTGTGGGGAATTTTTGCTTAATTTGAAGTGGGAAGATCTACCTCTAATCTAGATCTTTAAGGTAGGAAAACACATCTTCAATTCAGATCATTTGAACTAGGAAAACCCACCTCTAGTCTGGGCCATACCTTCAGCTGGAAGCCTGTACAAGGATGTGGAAGAAAGAAGTTTTTGCTCTTTACTGCTCTTGCCTCACTGGCAAGACCATTCCTTAACTGGCATTAGAGTCTACTTTGTGATTCCAGTGTATACTGAAGGCCAGCTGATACATCCAGCCTCCTGGACTGAGCAACTATAGGATTCTTGAACTTTCTGTTCATAGCAAATCATTGCTGGATTATCTGGACCACAGACTGTAAGTCATTCTAATAAATCCTCTTTCTATGTATAGAGATGCATTCTGTAAGTTCTAGAACTCTAGAGAAGTCTCACTAATACAGAAGGGTAGGTCCCCATGAGACCCTCACAATCTATGACTGTTTATGGACATGAATTACAGTGTTTGTTCCTTCACATTGCATTGTATACTGAAAGAGATGTACACTACAAGAAGTCTTTTGCATGTACTAAATACTCCATATTCTCATATTTTTGTCAAATCACGCAGTGAGGTAAGGTCATGGAAGAATTCAAAGATCCAAGTAATAATTACCAAAGACCAAAAGTATACCACATATCACACACACACACACACACACACACACACACACACACACACACACTACACACACACACACTGCCATTTACATTCATACACAAACACACAGCACAATATCATTAAGGCAATCTCTCATCACAAAGGAAGTTAAGAGCTAATAACGGAGAAATATAATTCTCTGAAGTTCTTTATCTTGGTGGGTAAGTCCAGGGGAAGGTTCTGAGCAGACCAGCTGGTTTATCATGTTAATGAAGCCATGCTAAACTATCTTACCATTTCTCCAAAGTAAATAGCCCTGTGTCTGAAAACCAAGACTCTACCCATGTACAAAAGCATGGCTTCTCTTTGGTTCTTACAAATCCTCTAAGGCATGCATGGAGGCATATCATTCCCACAGGGGCAAAAACTAGTTTCTGAAGGAGGGCTTGGAAAAAAGTTCAAGGTATTACAATGGTTTGTAGTTGGATAAAATGACACAGTACACAGACATACCATGTATCGGTAGCATTAAGTCTTATATGGGAATGGAAAGGATCAGTGGGCTGAGGAAGACGATCCTCAGGGAGACAGCAGCAATGACCTGGTGAAATCATGGTTCCTCACTCATCCCTAAATGGGATGTCTCCATCAAGCCCCTCCCCTCAAGGCTCAAGGAATCCTGTGGAAGAGGAAAGGATGGATGCAAGGACCAGAGGGGATGGAGGACACCAAGAATGCAAGGTCCCCTGAATCAACATGACCAAAGCTCATACGGAGTCAGAGACTGAAGCAGCATGCAAGGGTCTGCACCAGGTCCTCTGAGTTTATGGGATTCCTGAATGTGCGAACGAATAGGTGTCGGGTTCCTGTGCTTTTTCCTGAGCTCTTTCCCTTCTGCTGGTTTCACTTGTCCAACATGGATATTTTTATCATAATATTTTATTTTGTTCTATTTTTTGAATGAATGAATAAGTGAAAACCAAGCCACTAGGGTAAAAATTAACAACTGAACACTGGGTATATCAACCACCTCAGAGCAGGTTTTGTGTTCTGGAGTAGTTGACCACAAATAACGGACTCAATGGGAAAAAAGAAGGAAGGAAGGAAGGAAGGAAGGAAGGAAGGAAGGAAGGAAGGAAGGAAGAGAAACATGATTCCTGCTAAGGATGTAGCTCAAGGGTAGAGACTATGTAACCTGTATGTGACCTTGGGTTCCTTCCACACCCCCACACCTAAGCAAACAACAACAAAATAGGTATAGTAGCCTTTAACCTGTTCTATATATTTACATTATATTTTAAATGCCTTGACCTTGGGACTACATACATATTCAGGTAACCAATCAATATAGTTATCTTACAGGTTTTCATTTTCAACAAGTGCTGAAGTTTAGGAATAATTTATCTTAAAAAAAAAAAAACCTAAATTGAAGCAGAATCAAAGCTGTACTTATTATGAAGCAATGTTTACCCCAATATCCTCTCTTAACTAAGGGAGAAAGGCGTGAATTTATTTAAGCTAGAGCCCTGGGAATTTACATATAGTCCCGTGAGTGCTCATGGGAGTATCTTTTACATCAGCGTGATGCTTGTGTGTTGAGAGGCAAACTGGTAACCTCAGCAGCATCTTCATTGACTCTTGGGCTCCAGTGGTTTGTGACAGTGAGGATGCTGCTGCCATCGCCCCTGGGGGCCGGAAAACATCTGGAAATGATTTATGTTGCTTCAAGGTTTTGGGGAGTGAGGGGTGATGTGAGACACTATCACAGCAATGCTAATTGTGATATTCAAGATAGTCCATCCTGCCTGAGAGACCAACGGCACTCTTACTGAGAAATATATGTATATATACTGTTTTTGATTAAGCACTGTTAATGAACATTACATAATTAATCCCCCCACCAATAACAGTACTTTCCTCAATAACAGGGCTTGATGTGGGAGCTTACACATGTGTAACCCTAACACCTGAGAGGAGACACAGGAGGATGATAAGAGCTCAAAACTAGACTGGTTTTGAGTCTAGTTAATCCCATGCTGGTTAATTCCGGCCAGCAGGGGAGATGCAGCATCTTCATCCCTGAGCACTCACAGCAGTGTAGGCAAATTCCCCGGGGTCTATTTTCTGTGGTGTGAAACTCTGTGTCGGAATGTATAAGCACCAATGGCTGCAATATTCATTGCTTGTCTATCATGAGCCAAATAAATACACATGTGATTTTTCTTCACCGTGAGGTCTCATTTAGATCCAGACCTCACAGCAGGTGTAGGCGGCAGAGGCAGCACTACGTAAGGACAGATTTGAGTCACACTGCCTCAGTTCAAATCCCAATCCTGATATTCATTAGCTGTGTGACCTTAATCAAATCATTAAGCTCCTGGTGTCCTGTTTCCCTGCCTAGTTAATAGATATAATTGTAGTTACAGAGTTGTGAGAATTAAACACACATTTCAAGGGCTTGCAAAGTAAATGCTATGCAAGTTCTCACTCCCATTCTGTAAAGAGAAAGTCACCACTGGAGAGTAGCACTATGTGTGTGAGGTTGGTTAAGTCAGAGCCAAATCAGACTTAAGCTGTTCAAGTCCAAAGCTTACATCACAGTCCTCACATCTCACTTACCCCACCAGACACGTGCCCACTCCCGCAGGTGTGTGCCTGTGTATGTGTGTGTGTGTCTGTCTGTGTCTGTCTGTGTGTGTGTGTGCGTGTGTGTCTGTGTCTGTCTATGTGTGCATGCGTGTCTGCGTGTGTGTGTCTGTCTGTGTGTGTGTGTGTGTGTGTCTGTGTCTGTGTGTGTCTGTGTGTCTGTGCATGCGAGTGTGTCTGTGTGTCTCTGTGTGTGTGTCTGTCTGTCTGTCTGTGTGTGTGTGTGTACGTGTGTTTGTGTGGGCATACATACCACAGCACACGTATGGAGGTCAGCTTGCATGGGTGGGTTCTGAGACTCAAACCCAGGTTACCTGGCTCAGCAGTGAGCACTTTTACCTACAAAGACATCTCACCAGCTCCTAAAGCTTTTTGACCCCTTCAGGCTTAAGACTTTCCCTACCACAGGGCTACATCAAATTTAGCATTTACATCAAATGCTGCTCTGGCTGTTGGTCCTGTTTCTATTATTTTTATGATATTAATCATACGTTTCATCCTTCATTACAATTTGAAGTCACTGTTATTTCTGTACATTCTATTTCCATAAAATCCCACTCTTGCTATTTGTACTTCTAGAGCTGTACATTCTCAAAAAGTACTTCCACCTTAAACTGGTTGAGAAGCTGCATCACCTTCTAGAAGGCAAGTGTTGTGCAGTGCTGTGTGACGCCTGTGGTGTATTTCACAGTAATGCTTCAGACCAGCAGTATTTTTAGGACAGCCTCAAGAAAACATGAGTCATACTTAAAAGCATGCTAGAAATAGAAGCGAGATTTAAGGCTGCACATTACAAACATCTGCAAAATAAACTGCCAAACTGCCATGCATAACATAATATAAACAGGTCCTGTGCATGAGAGAAACCCCTAGCTCTGACTCCAGCACAGATGCCACTACCTTCCAGCCTAACAACACTTCCTGTCCACTAACAACAGCCTGCTGTCAAAACAGTACCACGGAGCTTGATCTTGAAGTCTAGACTGCCCTTGCCCAATGAAGATAAAACATCTGGGTCATGTCGAGTTACATTTCTAACTAAAGTCTCATCCACTATTTTTCTAAAAACAAAATCACAACTACTTTTGCAGTCATATTCAAGAACTTCACATAATTTTATTAGGGTACTCTAAATTCCGATTTTTCTCCCCATGTAAATGCCAACTTATCATCTATGCAAAGACTTAAAAATTAAGCATAATTCAAATCCCCTCATAATAAATCCTTGAAAACTATTGATTTGGGGGGATTCTAAGAAACAATATAATATAGTAAAAAGAAAAAGCATTTGGAGCCAAACAAACCTAGTTGTGGTTATTCATCCTGTCCCAAGCTTCCCTGAACAGGCGTTCAGTCTATCCTGGGTCTGTATCTCCTCATTTCCCAAAGAAAAGTACTGTTTGTCAGCTGTCACCACCATGAGCACTACAGCTACAAAGACACCTTGTTTAGTCCCAGTCAGTGAAAACCCCGTGTGCAAAAGTCTGTCCTCACCCGCAAAGTCCTCTCCCTGCTGTTATGCCTGGACAAGTACAGTGTAGACGAGGTAGACACAAATGGCCTACTGAGTTTACACTCAACTTTCTTGCTGGGCCGAGAGTGCACAAACTGATCCTCAGAGGTCGTGTTAGCTAGGTCCCAGTGACATTTCACCTGACTCACCACACTCGCTCCCACAAAAGGACAGAGGATAGCTCCGTGCTTCCATCACTGCTGCTCTTGCAGAGCACCGGCATTCGGTTCCCAGCATCCACACGGTGACGACCAACCATCTGAAACTATAGTTCCACGAGATCTGACACGCTTTTCTGACCTCCATGGGCAGCAGGCATGCATGCAATGCACACAAACATACATTCAGGCAAAACATTCATGCGTGTTTTTAAAAGTTGCTTAGAAGGACATAAAGCCAGGCAGGCTACCAGGAGTCTGGCCCTTCTCCAATATTACTTGAAAATTGCAAAGAAAGCACAGTGGCCCACCTTGCTGCAACTGAATATGCTACTAAAATGCCACCTACCTACTTGCTTCTATCTGACCTTGGAGGCAGAGACATCAAGGATGAAGACTTGGAGGTAGGGGATACAAAACGATGTGTCCAAAGCCCCGATCCTCACTAGTTACAACAGAGGCCATGTGGACTAAATGGCTACAAAATAAAATCACTCACACAGCTCCAAAGATGGGGGTAATAATGTCCTTCAAGATGCCAAAGAGAAATAACACGCATACAAAACCTCAATGTATATAAAGCCACTCACCCATGAGGTGAGCTGTGAGTCTTCAGACAATACAGCTGCAACCAAAAGTAGGTGAAAAGTGTAACTCTGGCATGAGTGTTCAGCACAGATGAGGTTTCTCTTAAGATTAGAAGAACCCCTCAATATAGAGCAACTAAATTACAGCATATCCAATAAGTGTCACGCAGTCCACTGTTTGTGAAGGGAGCACATAATCACTAGAATTTGCACAGAAATACAAAAAGGAGACATCCCTGGAACTATGAAAGGCAACAGGGTGAGAATACGATTTCTCAATATACCTCTTAATCTTGTCTTAACATTTTAACTATAAGTAATTTATATTAAAAAGTTATCCTTTAAAGTTAAGATTTAGAAAGTATGTGATATAGGAACATTTCCATAACATATCCCTTTGTGAATATGGGCAGAAAATAATATGTATATTTTTTTCTTTTTTTATTTTTAACAGATACAAAATAATGGATTTCATTTATAATACTTTCCTACATATGTCTCATTGTCTGTAACCTGCCATCTCCCCATCCTTCCCTTCTCTTGCCTGCCTTCTTCCTCCATCCATGTAGTCTCCTTCAGCTTTCTGAGCACATATATGTGAACACAGACATACATAAATCTAGATTCTGCATATGAGAAAGACAGTGCTATTGCAATCAGTATAGTTTAGCACTGGTGCAAAAACAGATTGCAATCTAATGCCACAAACTGCAGAACACAGAAACCCAAACACATATGTTTAACTATGGAGACAGGGGTACCAAGAGGACATGACTGGGGAAAGATAATCTTTCTAAATGATTCTGGAAAAAAGTATTTCCACATGCAAAGGAATGAAATTGAAGCTTTACCACATAGCCTATACAAAAATATAGGCTTAAAACTTAATACAGAACTTAAAACTAATACAGAACCAAACACCATAATACAAGAGAACATGGTAGGAATCCTCTGGACACTGGCCTTGGTGATGACTTTTAGGGCATCACACTAAAGCTCTGGCTACAAAAGCAAAATAAATAAATAGGCCTATATCAAAGTAAATGCTGCTAAATGGAAAAAAATTAAAGCATAACAAAGTGAAAAGGCAACCCACAGAGTAGAGAAAATATACAAAGTGTGTGAGTGTATTTACAAATATATGTATGAATAATATATGTGAAAATAAGGTGTTAATATCCAAAATTCATAATAAATATTTCTACATTTCACTTGTTGAAAAACAAATATCCTGATTTAAACAAAAATAAAAATAAAACCAGTGGTAAGTACCAATAGGCCTATAATCCCAGCTTTATTTCTAAAAGCCTCAAAAACAGTAATAACTTCAAATGTCCATCAAGAGGTGGGCAAGTTTTGATACACCTATACAACTGAATAATATTTTTAAGGGAGGATGAATTACTAAAATATGCAACATGGCAGAATTTCAAAGTATTTATGCTATGCCATATATAAAAGGCAAAATACAATATGATTTCACTTATACAGAACTCTAGACAACTCAAAAGACACACACACACACACACACACACACACACACAAAAAAAAAAAAAAAGCCTTTCTGAGTCACAGATTTGCCTGGCTGGCGTTCTGATCACAGCAATAGTTTGTGCTTACCAAAATTTGACAAACCATAACCTTTGAATAGAAACATGCTCCATCATGCCTGGTGACACTATCTTAAAATACTGGACTAACACACAGTGAAATATTCTTGGTGCTTACAGTCAGGCTTACTGCACCATTTGGATTTATATTTTGATGTTTTGATGTTTTAGATCTTTCTTGGTCTCTGTGTTGATTGTGTTCATTTTTGTAACAGTAACAGAAAATTTTGTTACTTAAAAACAAATCTATATTATACAATAACAGCCACACAGAGAGAACAGTGGGTCACTAAAAATAAAGTAGCAATATGACAGGTGACCCAATCAGAATGTTTTTATCATAACATAACATTCAACTTTATTTAACAACCTGTCCCCCTAAGGTTACTAATCTATGAGGAGCTAAGTTGACAATTTGCTGGAGACATCTTCATATTCATAACATACAACCACCATATTCATATTCATATTCATAACACCATGTCATATTCATAACAGTACCACCACCAAAAATGTAAAAGGAAGGAGTCAGCCTTATACATATAAGTCATTACTTATACATGAATGTCAGAAGAACCAACAAGTTTCAGATCTTGTTAAACAAGCCCAAATTCTTTAAACATAAAGTGAAAATTTTTTTTATAATACAGGTTACGGAAAAAGTTAAAATGTGTAATGTAGCCATTCTTTAATAAAATCTTTATCTTAGTCATGGAGATTTATTATCCATGACTAAGTTGAAAACATATGAATGCATGAATCAGCATGGTGGTGCATTCCTATTACCCTAGCACTTAAGACGCTATGGCATGAGGAGCCTGAGCTACAGGCCAGCCTGTCTTAAAGAGAAATGTGGGCGTACAACAACCCCTCACCTGTGTAAACTGCATGCTCCTCACTCCAGACTCTCCCATGCCCAGCCCCACTCTTAAACCAAAGCTCTGCAAGTGAAACTAAGTCAGCAGCACCCAAACAGGTGAATAGAAGATCTTTTCCTAAAAAGATAAAAGTGGTTTCTTTATCTCTATGCTGCCCATCTTTCAAAGGGCACTTTTTAAATCAACAAAAACACCATAGAGTTTCTCTATATTCACAGACATGAATCTAATTTTTTCTTCTTTAATAGCTATAGATGATTCCATAATATGCATGTGCAATAATTATTTCACTATTCTTCTATTGATGGACTCGATGCTTCTAATTTTTGTTCCCACCCAAAACTCTAAAATCTTGAAATATATATTATACACATACATACTTTTATATGTGCTGGTTTTTCCTCAGTGAATAGCACTCTCCCACAAAAAAATGTTGTTTCAAAAGATATATTCTCTCTCTCTCTCTCTCTCTCTCTCTCTCTCTCTCTCTCTCTCTCTCTCTCTCTCTCTCTCTCTCTCTCTCTCTCTCTCTCTCTCTCTCTCTCTCTCTGTGCGTGTGTGTGTGTGTGTGTGTGTGTGCATTTATTGCAATAAGGTTCTTTCTAATGTATTCCAAACTAATCTCAAACTCTTTTTTCCCTCTTAGTACTAGGGATTAAATCTAGGGCTTCAAATAGTGTACATACTCTACTGCTGTACCTACAACATCAACCCCACATTTTTAAGATAATATGTTCATTTATTCCTTGAGAATTTCATACAACATATTTTGATCAAATTCATCCTTACTTCATCCTCCTAACTCCTCCCAGATCTACCTTCTTTCCATTCCTTCTCAATTTTGTGATATTTTTTTTCTTTTAACTAATAATCCACCAAGCCACTGAAGCATGGCTGACCTGGCAGAAGCCTTGAAGAAAACTGACTGTCACTACTCCAGGAGCCACCAACTGTCAATACAGCCTCAGAAGCTGGAACTCATGAGCCCCTGGCCTCTCACTCCTCCACTATTGGGAGATGTCATTCTGTAAATATGTTTCTCTTATTGGTTAATGAATAAAGCACTGTGTTGGCCAATAGGAAAGCAAGATATGTGGGACTAGGAGACAAAGAGGATGTGGGAAGTAGTAGGGAGAAATTTCAAAATGTAGGATTTGAGAGAACAGAGGTCCAGATCCTCTCTCTGGTAAGATAAGACCACGTGGAGATACTTAGATTAATAGAAATGGGTTAATATTTAAGACAGCGCTAGCCAATAAGTAATTCTAGTAACAGGCCAATAGCATTATATCTAATACAGTGTCTCTGTGTGTTATTTGTGGCTGCTGCAGCTGAGGGACCAGGCCGGTGGGAAAACCTGCTCCTAACACTCCACACTAAAAGACTGGCTGGCTTAAGCTTATGCAGGTCCTAAGCAGGCAACCACAGCCACCGTGAGCTTGTGAGTGTAGCAGTCCTGGTCTTTTTAATCCATTTTTAATTAAAATGGAAGTACATCATTTTCCCCTCCCTTTCCTCTCTCTAGCCCCACCACTCTCAAACCCAAAGCCTCTTTTTCTTTATTATTGCTACATCATATGTGTATGCGTGTGTGCACAAATATAATCCATTACATCATGTATGTGTGTGTGCACAAATATATAAGTGTAACCTGTTACAGCGTGTGTGTGCGTGTGTGTGTATGTGTGTGTGCGCGCACAAATATATAAATACAACCTGCTCAGTCTTTTTGTTGTTTGTGTGGATATGGCTTCAAAGCTGATCACTTTGTACTGGATAACCCATTAGGGGGCTAGTCTCTGGCAGAGGATAATTCTCCCTCTCCCAGCAATCATTAGTTATCTATAGTTTTTAGTATAGCTGTGGAACCCCACAAAGTTTTGCCACTTCTATGGTAGCACGTCTGTTGATATTGCTGTTTTTCCAGTCTTGTTTTTATGCAGCCATTAACAGAAGAGACTGTTGCAGACTCCCTGGTATTCTGGCTGTTATAGACACTTCCATGGAGTGTTCTCTGAGCCAGAGATGCAGGAACTGTGATACAGATCTATCCACTGGGGCAGAACTCCCCATGAGCTATTGATCTCCGCGTTGTGTCTGGCTGTGGTTTTTTGTGATGGTCTCCATTTGCTATAAAGAGAAATGTCCTTGATGAGGGAGGTGGCTACACTTCTCTGAGGGTAAAGGATAAGATGGAATTATGCTGGTCTAGTAAATCGACCATAGGAAACCCTTTTATAAATCTCATGACCTCACTAGCTTGGGAGAGTTGGCTAGGTTTCTAGCTACCAAACATGATTCTCCTCCTGTTGAGTGGGCCTAAGATAATTAGATGGTCGCCGGTGACACTAACATATGAGTGTCACTTACTGCACCTTTAGGAATAGCTTGCCAATGTTGTGGCTCATGGGCATTGCAGCTGGGTAGGGTAGGGTTATTAATTACTTTCCTCCCTTGGCAGTTTGCATAGTATCTTCTGATACCATGGAAACAGGACTTCAGGAAGAAAGCTTTCAGGTTAGATCCAGTGCAAATCTTCTGAGCCCTATTTCCTAAGAGTGTGTTGCAAAAGACACTGTTTTCCTCTATGACCTCTGGTCCTTCCTGCCTCCTCTTCTAACACGGCCCCTGAGCCTTGGGGCAGAGTGATACAGACATCCCATTTATGCTAAGAATTCCACTGGTGTGCACTGTGATGGCTTGTTGAGTATCTGCATTAACCACCATCCACCACCAAATAACTCCTGTGATAAGGTCTAAGAGCTGTGCTAATCTATCAACCCCCGCCCCTTTTAACTCTTTATTTTGATGCAGTTTTGAGATAAGCTCCCAGGGGCATCTTTGAAGTTAAGCTGTCCTGCTGGCCAGGCTGGACTTGAACTTAGAATCCTCATGCCTCAGTTCCCTGATTAGCTAATATTACAAGCCTGCATCATCTCTGCCTCCTAAGTAACTGGAATTACAGGCATGCACCACTACACCCAGCATGCTTTTTAGTGTAAACTGATAAGAACAGATATTCCTCTTGATCTGGAAGTCTGAGAGGCAATCCCTTTACTTTAATAGCAACTGTCATCTCACTCTCTTGAAAAGTCACAGGAACTAATATTTCTGCCAGGAACTAATATTCCAATCAGAATGTCATTTCCTGGACACTTTTCAACTCTGGTATGACAGTTTTCAACTCTGGCCAAGGTGATGTATGAAAACTAGCACCTTACAAAGAAACTTGCCACTGGCTGGCTGTCATGAAGGGTTAGGACACTGTTCACACACCCACGGGCCATGTATTCCTCTTCTGTGTTGTGCCTGCTGAAATCCTTGGCTTACTTTCTACTGGTCGAATGATTTTTCTCACCAATTTGTAGGACTATCTGTATACTAAGAATGTAATCTTTCACATACATGGGTTATTTATAAATTGTTATTTTTAAGTTAAGGGTTTGTATTTGAGTTCACTTTCTCATTCAAACATGGTCATTAACACGGCCAAAAAGCTAGGCAGATCTAGAGAAATCCTTTTTAACCTACTACACAGCCAAAAATTGTTCATCTCACGGCAGAGAGCACTGGACACATACATGCCAGTTAAGGAATACAGAATGTCAGGAGGAACACGTTCAGCTACGTTAGAAAACATGCTGACCACAGCAGATGACAATTAGTCTTAGACCAGGTTTCCATTGCTGTGATGAAAACAATGACCAAAACACCTCGGGAAGAATGGGTTTATTTAGCTTGCATATCCTGAACCACAGCCCATTGCAGGAAACCAAAGCATGAATTCAAACTGTTTAGGAACCTGGAGGCAGGAGGTGATGCAGGGGCGTGGTGGTCCTGACCAAATCCCACCTTGGTCAGTACCGAAAATTTGAATAAAGCTTGCTTTAATTTGGCCAAGATGGTCCAACTGGGTTTTTGTTTGTTTTTTGTTTTTGTTTTTGTTTTTTTCTGAAGAATTTCAGGAT